>CM051457.1:31633673-32833673 GCA_028274465.1 Plantago ovata
GCCTTCACCGGCACCAATTTCGATTTCT
Source organism: Plantago ovata (assembly GCA_028274465.1). Taxonomy (NCBI): domain Eukaryota; kingdom Viridiplantae; phylum Streptophyta; class Magnoliopsida; order Lamiales; family Plantaginaceae; genus Plantago; species Plantago ovata. The sequence continues at coordinate 31,633,702 of CM051457.1, forward strand.
CCGCCTACTCCTCCGACATGAAGGCGGTTCTTTGGCATCTCGCAGGTCCAGCTCAATTACCTCGCCACCGCCTCCGACTTAGGCAAGGCCTTCGGTTGGTCCTCGGGTCTCGCCTTGATGTGGCTGCCGCTGTGGCTGGTCATGTTTATTGCCGCCGCGATGGGGCTCGTAGGGTACGGATTACAGTGGCTCGTCTTACGTCATGTCATCGCTTTGCCCTATTTTGCGGTTAGTTTGTTGCTTTTCCCACTCATTTTTTGTTTTATTGTTTATTTGTTTGTTAATTTGTTGTTAATCAATGATTCCAGATTCTAATCAGATACATGAATATTATTATACTTAATATGCTAGTAGTAAAATATTTCTGTCCAAGTCTAGTTGCTATTGAACTCCCTGTTTCTCACTTGTGGTTAAATTTAAGAGCATCCAACAGATGTTTCAATTATCCTAACTAATTATCACAGAGTAAAAACAAGGTTAAAAAAAATATTTATGTTATCACAAAAAGAAAATGGAGGTTCTTTGTCATGAATAATTTTGCACTTATTGTAGATTAGGTTGGACCAATGTACAGGATACCTATTTAATGCAGCTACCAGCTGTTGGGCCAAGTTTCTAACATTTGTTAAACTTTGAACCATGAGTCTTTGTTTTCCTTCCGTGACCTTACCCAAGTTCTTGAAATCTTTGGATCAGAAATGATTTACATTTTCTGGTGGACATCAGGACATGTCCTAATAGGAATTTTAAATCCTTTGTGGAATGTAAAAGTGTTCATTTTCTTATATTGTGGACCACCTACAGAGGATATTTTATGGGGCTGCCATGTCATTTTCAATACAAAAGACAAGGACATAATTAGGTAATTTGAATGGAGTTGACAGTTTAAATTACTTGATAGAACTGTTGCATTTTATTAAGTGCTATGATATCTTTCTATTGAAATATTACATGTAGTAAATCGCTTATAAGTTTATAACTTATCCTCATTTACAAGAGCCAGTTCAAAGGTTAAGTAAAGCGAAAAAACTGAACAAACTTTTTCGTTACTTTGGGAGAGTTTATGTTTAGCTTCAGGCATACGGTAAGCAGTAGATAATGATAATGATTGCAGAATTATTAGAAGATAAAATGTTTATTCATCATTCTGACTTTAAGCACAGTTTGAAATAATCTATGGGACATGTAACTGTGCTCTTCGATTTTTAATGCTAAATTATGGTACTTGAGCATCAGATTAATGATTAGATTACGTCCAATAAATAAGTTCCTGGGTTGCATGTTTAATGTTGCTAGCTGCTTCATACTTGGAGTTAAACATGTGAACATGGACGAAAATTGTGTGTTGCAGGTGTTTTTTACTCTGCTTGTTGGCTGGTTGCAGCATCTGTTGGTTCAATACAGTTTGCTGTGTTCTCTGCATTAAGAACTTCCCAGCTACTCAGCCTCTAGCGCTTTCTCTCACTGTAAGCTTCAATGGCGTTAGTGCAGCCTTATACAACCTTGCTGTCAGCTCACTCAATCCTTCATCATCAGCATTTTATCTTCTCCTAAATGCACTGATTCCCCTCTTCACATCATTGGTAGCTCTATTTCCCATTCTTCGCCAGCCTTCCTTGGATACCATGCTCGCTGATGATATTAAACATGACCAATTCACGTTCCTAAAGTTGAACTTCTTAGCAGTGATCACCGGCCTATATCTTCTTTTTCTCCATCCATCAAACTCCCTAACCGCTGGTTTTCTCTTTTCTGGCGCCATTATTCTTCTAATTCTTCCTCTTGGAATCCCTGGAATTATCTATGCCAGGGAATGGTTTAAGCAGAAAGTTTACTCGAGTTTCCGCATGGATGGCTCAGGATTTATTCTGATTGATGCTGAAGATCTGGAGCTGCACAAAGAGATCCTCAGTTGTCAGGGTAGTAGCATAGCAAATGGACCAACCCACTCAAATATTACTACTGATGGATCCGTAAAATCCCTGTTATTGCCAAGGGATTCTAGCTATAGAGGTTGTTCATGTTCTACTGTTATTGAGAAAGATCAGCTTTTTATGCTTGGGGAAGACCATACAGCTCGAATGCTCATCCGGAGATTGGATTTCTGGCTGTACTACATTGCATACTTTGGTGGTGGCACAATTGGACTGGTATACAGTAATAATCTTGGGCAGATAGCTCAGTCACTTGGACATAGTATGATGAATTCAAAGCTTATCACAATATATTCGTCCTTTTCCTTCTTCGGCCGCCTTCTTTCTGCTGCTCCAGACTATTGTCGGAAGTAAGTAAGCTTCTTAAAGTTCAAATCATAATAGAATGACGCCCTAATTTTGAGCTTATATGAAGGCTCAGATAAGTATTCCAGTTTGTCATAAAAAAAAAGCCTGAACCCCTTATATGATTTGTTAAATTGTTATAAATTCCTTATAATCTTAATTCTGCAGATAGAGAAAATCTCTCTGTATTTATGAGAGAGTATAATTGCTCATTAACAAAGTTAGTAGAAAGAAAAAGCCATTTCCAAGATCATGTGTTCATTATTGTGATACTAAAATGAATGTTATCTCTCTGTATGCAGGAGGGTATACTTTGCAAGGACAGGATGGCTAGCAATTGCTCTCATACCCACCCCTATTACTTTCTTTTTGCTTGCTGCATTTGGTGGTGATCCATTGGCTGTACAAGTGGCCACAGCTCTGATAGGACTGAGTTCCGGGTTCATATTTGCTGCAGCTGTTTCAATAACATCTGAGCTCTTTGGACCTAATAGTATAGGGATGAACCACAACATTCTTATTTCAAATATCCCAATTGGCTCCCTCGTGTATGGCTTCCTTGCTGCTAGTGTTTACGATGCAAATGCCATGTCTGGAGTAGGACTTATGTCAAATTCAGTTGTCTGCATGGGAAGAAAATGCTATTTCATGACATTTGTATGTTGGGGATGCATTTCTATTATAGGGTTGGCGTCTAGTATGCTGTTATTCTTTAGGACTAGGCCTGCTTATCATAGATTCGAGCAAAGTCGAAGATCATCAATACTGGAACTGGAGTAGCCGTTATTCCATTAAGCATAGTGACTATATAGGTCTGAAAGTGGGATTGCTAAAGGTCTAGGTTTCAGAAGAGATGGTAGCATTTTCCCTGGATACGCGTCCTGTTTCTGATAATATGTATATAGAACATACAGTTTTGAAGCTAGAACAGGCTCTGATCACGATTGACTTAAATGCCAAGACCCTAAGCACTGGTCCGAAAGAATGTTAAAGCAGGAAATCTTTGTAGACTCTTTCTGTTAGATACCAGTATACCACTTTCATGAATAGAATTCCATACTTTGTGTATATATATCTACTTTCAATTCACTTCTGAGGTCAGTTGAGAGATTTTGAGCTGAATCAAACATATCCTATGATCACAGACTTTGTTCTGGAATTCGAAGGGCCATTGGTTTTTAGTCTGAGTGTCAGTTTGAGATTCTTTGGAAATCATATCATAGCTAGAGTATTTTGGGTTTCGTAACGTGTTGATATGTACATTAGCTTCTCTTGCTATTTGGACCCTTCTTTGTACTTGAGTCTTGTTGATACACCGATATCATGATTGGGGGCATGCCCCTCTTACTCTTGTACACGTTTTTGGGTTTAATGAACTTTTTTGCTGTTTAAAAAAATAAAAGTTTCACCTTATTTTATTTATGAAAATACAATGGTGTAATTATAGTAAATTTTGTTTAGAGACTGCCATAGGGTGCCTAAGCAGCGGTGTGATTTGAAAGTCTCTCGGGGTAGCTCTCTCACAGAATAGAGCCATTGATTTATTACTATTAGTCAATGTTCCATATATTTGTCACGATAATTGAGTCAACCGTTGAAACTTCATTTTAAGGAATGTACGTATTTTGGTATAACGCATAGGTTGGAACCTTTAGCTTACAAGAAATGCGCTTCTTGTTAGCAAGTGGTTGAAAAAATAACGTTGAATAATTGGTTTTCGTTGAAAAAAAGAAGAGACAATCAAGTGGGCTTGTGATTTTTGGAGCCACTCTTTTATTAGAATTTAAGCTTTAGTGAGGGATTAGGTCTGAGAGAGAGTATGTCGACTGGTTTAGGGAATCCAGTTAAGGTCGGGGTTTAAAGTTTATTTCGAGTGTCAATTCAAGTAAACCGACCATCGAAATTCGTTTTAAGTTCAGATGAATCTGGACGAATTTGACATAATATTATAGTTTGCCGAGTTGGAACTATCACCAAAACTCTCAAATTATTTGTTTTTGTATATTTACATGACTAAATCCAACAATGACAAACTAACATGATAATCTTGGCCTAGAGAACATTTGGAGGATTTTTCCTCCATTAAACATGTGTCTTAAAGTCCGCTGCCATCCGCTCCATAGCTTGCTCAGGAGGAACTGAGGTGTTTGACCACCTATTTCACCCCCCACATGGATCTTTCCACTTCCATCCTCTTTCCTGTTGATCTTTCACAATTAATTTCCAAATTTCCAGTTTTTCTGGTCTAAACTCTAAACTAGGTTTATGAGGGTTTTGAAAGTTTTGCCCTGTTTCTGGTTTTAGAAAATTTTTAGACGGATAAAGCCTCTCATTCCAGTTAACCATAGTCGACACTTGACTCAGCAGGTTTGAAAACAAGATTGTAAAATGTAAATCTATTAGCAAAAGAGAGAACATAACATTAGACAACAATTCAGTCAATTTACCAAAATCAAAACCTATAGTAGGTTACAGTATGAATTACAGTATCTTAAAAGAAAAAAAAAAAAAAAGAAAAAAGCACTTCTCGGTGTGATTGCAGGCTAGGATTATGCCCGCACCTTCCGAGCAAATCGTTCCAGAGACTTTGGAAGTTCATTTTCATTCCTCACCTTTTTCGACAATCCTTTAGCTTGTTGGCTTTCCTCCTCGACTAATCTCTTCCTCTTATTTCTGGAAGATTCCAATTCTTTATCTTGTTGCTCCAGGAGCGGTTTCTTGGCTTTTGCTACAGCTTCTTGCTTCTTTTTGGCTACTTTACTCGGTTTGTTCCTACCTTTCGTCTTCTTCTTGATACGAACATTCTTACCAGCTTCTATGGCAGCTTCCATCTCAGCGTCCCTTTCTTCCTTGGTCAGCTTACCTTTCTTTCTTGCAGGCCTGAAAGAACCAATCTTTGTTGGGTCCAGCATAATTGTCTCTGGAGGTAGCTTATCAAGAAGAGCATGAATTTCCTTCTCGTTCCTCTGTTTACGAGTTTCAAATGGATTTGCAACCCAACTGTCAAAATTGGGCTCTCCTGACCCAGGAATTAAGATAGAGGACCAACCCATCGAATGCCCTATAGCTAAAACATCTTCGTATGGCCTAAACAACACCTTCTGTACTTGGTAACCCTTAGCCACCGAATGACTCATATAACGAGTGTACTCCTGAGAACCAGAGAAATCTCCAAAAACTTGTACAGATGATCCATTGGCCGTGGAAAGCAGACCTTTCTGACTGAAGTCCAGGCTCCTGGCATGAGAGGGTAGCATTTGTAGAACCTGATTGACCAAAGAATCAAAACAGATGTTGAGGGCATATTTTAAACCAAAGAGTTCGTGTCCTAAGAGATTATACAAGACCAAAAAATACTTTTAAGAAGCTAACATGTGGATCAAGTCTGGATTTGATCCACATATCACCTTCATTGAATCTTTTATCGGTCTTTTTGAAAGGTGGTATCTTTAAATATTTAGTATGCTTCTAATACCCAAATGTATTTGAATATCATCATAATCAAAGGTATAACAAACCTCGTACTTCCTCAAATCCCAAAGCTTTATTTTCTTCTCCATTCCAGCTGTTGCCAAAAGATGGCCATTTGGATGAAAGCCATAGCTGTAACTGGACCTTTGTGACAAAGCATCTTGACAAGTGGAGAGGCACTGGTAGGCTTCCACATGCTTACAGTACCACCCGTATGGCCAACAGCAACTACATTATTGAAGGGATTAACTTGCATTTCATCAGCACGACCCAGACCAGTACGAAAGTTTCCAATCATTGTCCCTGTGGTAATGTCTTGAAAGTGTAGCTGCCCATATTTATTAATGGATGTCAAAAGGAATTGCTTATTCAGAAAACGAAGCTTTGAGGCAGCACCATGTTCCTGAAGAATACAATAGAACTCAGTCTTATTTTGTGGTTAAAGGATATAATTGCTGAAGACACAAACACGACTAGGCTCACCGCTCACAAGACTATCCAGAAGAGGAATTCAGCAAATTAAATTGATATTTAGAATAGTGTAGAAAGTTATGTTGCTAACCTTGAGACAATGCAGTTCGGTACCGCTATCATTATAGATATACACGTACCTGTCACATTTAAGAACACCACTCAGAATGTATGCCAGAACTCAACAATTATCATGTAAGAGCACACAAAGTACGCAGATCAATGAAGGGGTGATAATTATAAATATATGGACCATAGCTGTCAACCCAGATATTATGTTTTCTTTACTCTCCAGGAATCAGATTTTCAACCTGATAACTAAATAACATGATTAAGCGAAAGGGATCGTAGTTCCCTGTGAGCTTAAACAAACATAGACGAATGCCAGCTTCAAACAAAATTAATCTCTAGCAAACGACAATCAACTTAATAACTTGCTCACAGTTTATTCCTTCCTTCTATATGAGATGATGACCATCAAGTACAAAGACGTATAGAAGAATTTTAACATAAATAGCTTATTTCTAATATGAAACGGCAGAAACACAGTTAAGAGTGTAGATTGAGCACAAAATCAAAGGAATATGTAGTATTATTATGGTGTAAGAACACAAAAAATCAACACCAACCAAGCCAATGTAAAGTTTGCCTACTGCCACTCATCAGCAAAATGGAAGATAGACACCATGCAAACCAAAATGAAAAGTTCCAGAGTGCAGACAACAAAATGTAGCAAAATTCCAAGTGCATAAAAAACAAACTGAATCAATTCTAGAGTCAAGGGTACTCATAGCCTAGGTAGACTTTGATCCGTTTGTTGTTTGTTTCGGGCTTCCAGTTGGGGTATACTCCTCTTATATCTTGTGTCATCTTTTGGGCTTCTATGTATTTTAACTTTCTTGTGAGAAAAAAAAAAAGATCCAACATCTTGGTAATGGCAGGAAAAAAAGAAAGAACGGATATCAGCGTATATGAGATGCAAGTATTTATATAATCTCCAGTGCAGATACCATAATATAGCAGATCAAGACAGAAACGAAACCATCAGTCATAGTATACTAGTATGCTATAATTGTAAGCATTTTAGATTATTTCATGGTTACATGCAGATCAAATATACAGAAACGGAATTTATCAAGAGTATGCAGCGTAAATGAAAATTTAACCAGTGAAGAGACCGTTAATCTTCACATTTGTTATGGAAAAAGTAGAACTTACTTCTTTTGAGCAGCTGCAAAAAGCTTCTGATTGTGAAAAAATGCTACATCACGCACTGTTTCCCTAACCTGAAATAATAACTTCAGAAACTAAATCCAAATGTTGCAATATATTTACAAAACAAGTCAGAACAAGTCAACATGTAGCCTAATGAGCACAGTCGACAATATGACTGCAACGCAAATAATGAAAAATAGTGATAACGAATTAACATAGTAATAGTATCTGCTGTCCTGTTTACCAGTGACATGGATAAAATGAGCAGAACGGCCTGTTCTGTTTATCAGTGACATGTGACAGAAGCAATATACAAGGAATATAGAGTATCTGCTAATAGCATCCGAAGTAATTGCAACATTTTAAGTTATCTGTCTTAACTCTTAAGACATTCCCACTCCAACAATTGGGAGCTCACAGAGTCACAGTTACTTTTGTATTCGCATCCAGATGGGGCTTTTTTTCATCTTCCCCTAACTACGTTGAATCAGTCAACCATAGTACATAACCTAGTAATTAGTAATTACTATTCCGAAATCAATTTTCCATAAGCAAGGAACACCAAATAAAGGATATAAACTAGTCCGTTGCGAAACAGCAATAATTTAAAACACGTAGATTATCTGCACATTTAGTATCAATGGAGGATATGGGAATTTTGAAACACTTCATCAGAAGTAATACATGCCAACTGTATTTACAAATAGAGAAAATGAAGTTGCTTGGTTCTTTCAGTAGAAAAGATAACATAAAACGTAAAAATTGAAGTAGCATACACTAATCATACACGAACAAAGCTTAATTTAACATTCTGATCAGGTGTAATATCAATATGCTTCAAAGAAGAAAGAATTGGCAACTTAAAACAAACAAAAACCAGCAACAAGAAAGTTACTAAAGATTTCCATTCTAACTTGGACATACACAACTTCCAACCGCACCCACATTCACATTACACAGAAGAAAGATAAAACTATATGGTCTTAATAAAGCTATGGTACCTGAAATTCCTTAACAAGGCTTAGGTTTTTCATGTCCATAAGGGCCAGATGACCTTTTCGTCCTGCTGTTATCATATATCGACCACTCGCAGAAAAATCCATAGTGTATGGACCAAGCTCTGAAATATAAGTACAGAGTCACAAAAGCTTCAGGAGATAACTTCAAGGTATGAATCACATCAGTGCTACAAGTGTGCACTTGATAGCAATAATATGTGCAGAGGATCTCAAAAGCACTTAAAATTACTACTCCCTCCATCTATTACTAATGTTACCATATTTCCTTATTTGCTATCCACCACTAATAGTCCCACTTCCATTTTAGGTAAGATATATACATTATTTTAATTTAAAATAAAACTCATTATGAATTATGTGAGGACATAAAGCATGTTTGTAATGTATCTCTCCTCCACCTCTCATGCTTTATTATTAAAATAATATGAAGTTATTTTTTTGACCCAAGTCAAGCACATTAAAGATAGATAGAGGGAGTAAAAGTGATTTCATCATCATCATGCGAAAATCAATGCAGAAATAATTAACTCAATCAAAACTGAAAACATATGCTCATTCCGGATTATACCCCTGTACGCTAAAGATTCATATGGTAAAATCTCAGCAACAATGACTATTATGAAGCATGAACTAGACAGCTAAAACCATGCTATGACAATAATGAGCTAAAAGGAAACATCAATAAGATAATAGTTTGCGATGATAATTGATAACACAGTGCACTCTTGGAAATGTCCGAGAAAATTGTGGCCATGAAAAGGAATCCTAACAGCAGTGATATGCTATCCAATAAAATAAAAAGTCGGCTTGATCCATTTTTTCTTTTTGCTCACATAAAATGTTTCTCCTATACTTGGAAAGCAAAGTTTTCATTCACAGAACTTGTGATCACAGTTCAGTTGCTAAATCTTTCGATAAGTAAAAATGGTGGAAATGACAAACCAAATGAGAACAACTCTTGCTCAGTATACATGGTGGATAAGCATACACAAAAGGAGATGAGGTTTAGACCTGGCAAGACGATATCATACTGGTTTCTTTTACTGAGGATATCAACTTCTCTACCAATAGCATCCTGCTGAATCCTCCATGTCTTTTCTATACCATCCGGTTCCAAATAGCCTCCATCACTTGGCATAAGCCACTGGCAGAACAGTAGCATAGAAGTATTAAACAAAAAATCAAAATTACTGCAACAATATGTTGAAAATCCCAAAATCAAACAAGAAACATATTCCTTCACTAAAGATCCGAACCAGGTTACTAAAACTTCACCTTATCAGCCTTAGCTGCAGCTTTTGCAGACTTTCCATACAAGTCTTCCTTCACTGCTAGCTGACCCTTCAACTTCTTATCTTCCAAATTCTGGGGTACATATATCAAGAAGTTAAAAAACACAACTCAAATAACATACAAGTACATATATCTTCAGTCTTGACTATACTAACAGAAATTCACTCACCTCATAATCTGGTTTGTCACCCCTGAGATATTTCTTTAATGTAATCTCCTCCTCCAAAGATACGACCTGCAAAATAGTACTTCAAGTATCACTAAAAACCTCAAAATATTAAACAAGAGGATAAAAACGAAGCTTGTTCTCTTTACCTGTTCATCTTCGGGGACATTTATTCTGCTGTCATTTGCAACTTTCACTCCCATGTTTAGGTCTTCAGCACCAATAACAGTGATAAAATTCAATTACAAGAACCTGAATACAGTCAAAGTAAACTAGTAAACTCACATGAGCCAATCCTATTGTCTTTCGAATTAGACAGGCCAAAATTATTACCAACCTATCTATTTTTAAAATGCTACTGATATATTCAATTACAATGCTGCTAAAAAACAATACAATCATTCGAATTAGCAAGGCCGAAAGTACAACAGCCTACCTATTGCATAAGCTAGTGACATAATTCCTTGACCTAAAAAAACAAAAAACACAATCTTTCGAATTAACAAGGCCAAATTTACTAAGAACCTACCAATTAGACAAGATTCTGGCATAATTACTTGAACTCAAGAAAACCCAATCTTTCAAATTAGCAAACCCAAAATTAAAAGCGCAAGTCCTTAAACTAAGACAATAGACCCAATCTTTCCCTGAACTTAAGTCCTTAACCTAAAAGATAAGCAAGATAAATTAAACGAAAAAGAAAATGCAAACCAAACCTTATGCACGAATATCCTCCGTTTTGTCGTCCTTTTCTATTTCTTTCTTTAGCGGCAGAAGCTTATGAGAGAGGAAGAAAATCGGAGGAGCTTTTGGATTGGAACTGTGGTTTTGTATGTGGCTGAAGCAAAACAGAGAGAGCAGAAGGGGTTAAGGGTTTAGTAGGGTCTATGAAGCCCAACTTAGTCGAAGTTGCAAGATCCGTTAATTCGCGAACTACAATATAATAGTTCGTATCTCAAGAATTGATTAAATCCGCTGTCATGTCACATAGACCTGGAATGATCGGACCGGTAGCTGTGGAATGTGGAATCGATCCAAGGCCGTGATGACAACAATAAAAAAAAAGAGAATGATTGTATTTGTGGGATGAGATTACTGATTAGCAGCTAGGTTGGTTGCTGCATTAATTTATTCGGACTTGTTTATTGGACTTTTGGGTTATAATTGATGCATTATCGATATTCACCTTAATATTAATATGTGTGTAAAACATCATATATTAAAAAATATAGGTAGTATCATTTTAGGTTTTGCATTATTGTTCGTAAAATTCTTGTTGTTTTATATTTTTTTAGACAAATTCCATCATAATTAATGGTTGAATTTCATGTCATTTAGAAGCATCTTATCGATTGAACTATCATAATTATTTGTAATTATTGTACTATTTTTAGAAAATTGATAAATCAAATAGAATAGTACTAAAATGTGTGAAAATTCTAAAACTACAATTAAAAAAGAGAGGATCAAATTGATATATTTCACCTTTTTACTTTCTTTGCTTTTTGAATTTCGCTCTAGGTAACCTATCCATTAAAAATAGGGTCATTTGCATATGGTACCCCTGTTAGTGTTTTTAATTACATCGAGGCTCCCAGTAGTCCGGAGTTTACATCCATACCCTGACTAGTTGAAATTAATTACATTTGGATCCACGAACTTGACTTTTCGCGAACTTATTCATTGAAATTACTTTCTTACCCTTAGTCAATTATTAGATTTTTAAGTTGACCAAACAATTTGAGATTTTGTTTATTACATTTTTAACCCAAATATTTTCATTTTTACAAACTTAGCACTATTTATTTAAAAACGAACCCACGTAATTTTATAATATTTCAAAATGGTCTAAAAACTTATTTAAAAACAAACCCTATAAAAAAAATATTTCAATATAGTCCTAAATTATTAAAAAAAAAACAAAAAAAGAAAAACAAAAAAAAAACAGTTCCGATCGCTCCAAAAACAGCTCCGGACCGGAGCTGTTTAACAGCTCCAGATCGGAGCTGTAACAGCTCCGATTTGGAGCTGTTTAAACAGCTCCAAATCGGAGCTTTTACAGCTCCGATTTTGGGCTATACAGTCCCAAAATCGGAGCTGCTCCGACGCCGGTACCGGTAATTCTGGTACCGGAATTGATGAAGAAGAAGATGGGAGAAGAAAAAATAAAAATAAAAATAAGAAGAGTTAAGGGTATTAAACTTAATTTTTGTTTTTTGGAGCTAAGACCGCGTTTGGATGAACTGGAATGAATAGTGCCGTTTTTTTTGGTCAACAAAAAATGAGGGAAATTGGGCTATATGTAATTCTGGGACTAACGGGGTGGTAGATGAAAATAGGTGTCCCAGTAGGGGTACCATATGATATTTACCCTTAAAAATAAGTTGAGGGCTAGAGAATAAAAGGGCAATTATTTTTTAGACCCAATATGTGCATAAAATTTATTGTTTAAACGTCATAACATAATTTTCGGGCAAGTAAAATTATGACATGACGGTCAGAAAATTTACTCTTCATCAAACTCGCTAAAAGGATGACTATACTTCAACTATAATTCTTCCAAAGTTTTAAATCCTGCAACGTTATCTTCAAACTCTTCACATCCAACATTAAACTATATCAAACCACATTTACGTTATTTTTACCATTTTAAAACCACAATTTTCTTTTTGTTGACCACAATATTATTCATCCACACATAATCACAAAAAGAAAAAAAGAAAAAAGAAAATAAAATAATGGATTGAGATACATCTCATATCAACCATTGAGACATTGTTAGCGTCTCAACACACCTCCAACGGCATTCCTTTTCGGGTTTGAAATATTCATACCCAAAAGGAAATAATGGTGGAGGTGGTCTTAAAATGATTCCCATAGGGGCTCTAGTTTGAAAATCATATAGTGCTTAAGTAGCTTATAAAGCATCCCTTTTCAAAAGTCCATTATCCAAATAGTATTTTTTATATTTATACGATTCTGATTGATATCCTAAAAAGGTATTTATATTCAAAATATTAGAAAAGTATCTATAGACCTGACAGGTTTAGCGTCGATTCTCTGCTCATGAATTGCGAGTTCATTTTCATGGAAATCTATTAACCGTAGTCGAAATCATAACCAACAATTTTCGATTGTGGTTTCTCAACCGACAGTTCACGGTTCAAACTATGAACCGCACGGTTTAAACCATGTAAAAATAAAAAAAAATATATACTTTTTTTGGCTTGGTCCAGAGCTACTAGAACCGCCCGCATCGTGGCCACCTCAAGGACGCACTAAGGAGGTGAGTCCAAGTAGCTTGGACTCACCCCCAATGACCAAATTGTTTTCTTTTTAAATTTTCTTTATATTGTATTTTATGAGTTATTTTGAAAAAAAAATTATTATCGCATAATAAACTGACGGTTCATTCAGTTCATGAACCGACACCCAATTTGGTTCATGAACCACATGGTTCGTCAAGGTTTATGGAAAATCTAAACCGTAACCAAGACCGTAGCCGACGGTTTCAGTTCAAAATCGAAGGTTTCATTCAAAATCATAACCGCCAATTCATTTCAGTTTGATTTTCATTTCATAGTTTACGGTTCATTTGGTCAGGTCTAGGAAAAAGACAAATGCATGACAACACTTAAAGAGTGCTGAATTGGGGCCCACCAGATTGCACATTAAATGGGCCCCACTAAATTGACCAGCAATGCCAGTTTCCTAATTTAGCCGTTGGACATTCCCAAAAACCACAATCACATTTCACACCTAAACTAAATAAATCAAAGCTATACCAATTCTCTTCCTCCTTCCATAAATTCACATTCGCACACAGTAGACTAAACTGAAATCCCTTCCCTTTTCTCACAATCTGTAAATGGCTGGTTTCCTCTCCGACAGCGATGACGACAAAGCGGTGGAAGACCTCCTGTCTCAGGCAATGGACTTGACAGTACTCGAGCAAGTCGCCGCCATTAACTGTGCCGGTTTCAACAACTCCGACTTGCCTCCTAATCTCGAGACCCGCTTCCAAAAGCTCAAATCTTTCCCATCATCAGCTAAACCCACCTCCCTCCCGTCCACCAAAAGCCTCAACCACCCAAAAAAATCTGATTCTGATGAAATTGACAAGAAACCGGACCAGCCTGTGAAAGTGCCCTCTACGTGTTCGACGAAATGCCCAGATGAAGAAAAGGGTTCTGTTTCACTCTCCCCTACCAAATCCTCTGATTCTGGAAGCTCTTCACCTTTCAAGGAAACCCCAGGAGCGAAATTGGAGAAGAAGAAGAAGAAGAAGAAGGTGAAAGCAGAATCCCCTTCTTCCTTTTGGGATGGTTTGTCGAGTAGGTCGGTGTCTCCTCCTGCTAAGACTGGCTGTTTCATGTGTTCTCCCAAGAAGGTTTTGTCGTCTTCGAAGAAGAAGAAGAAGAGTAAGGAGAACAGGGGTTTGGATTTGGGGATTGATTGGGGAAAGAGTGATGACAGTGAGTTACTGTCGGATTTGAGTAACTTTTCGTCCAAGAGTCAGAAGAAGATGATGAAGAAGGCTATGGTGGAGGAGGAGAAGATTTGCAGGGAGGCTGAGAAGATTGTTAAGTGGGCTAAGCAAGCTTCTGCCAGGATGGAGTTTTCTGATGATGAGCTAAGTGATACTGAGAATCACAAGTTTATGTGATATAATATGCTTATCTTTTTTTCCCTGATATTATCATATGTGCAATCGAAATATCGAATGTAGGTTTTTCGTGTTGTTTTGGTCCTGAATATGGTAGTACTGAGTGGTTGCCAAGATTTAGCATGGAGAAAATACGTTTTGGTGTTCTTGAAGGGTTATGATGTTGGTAAGTATATATACTGGATATAGACATATAGTTTAAAGAAGATTTCTCTACATGTTAATCAAATGGAAAAGAAGGGAAAAGAATGAGTTCAATGTATGTACCTTTTTCTCAGAGTTGTTTAGTGAAGTTGCTATTCTGAGATCAAATTTTAGTACTGTATACATTTTTGTTTTGTGAGATGTCAGTTGGCAATGTATCTCTAGGCATTTGCTTCAATCTTGCATCCTTACATTGTTTGTGGCATTCTTATTTCAAACATATCGACTGGTTCACTCGCCTATGTCTTACTTGCTGCTATCTTTTGTTTACGATGCAAATGCCGTGTCTGGATTAGGATTTAGGAGGAACTTATACTTTTGAATTAATCAGTAGTTTCCACTGGGAAGAACATGCTATTTCTTTACATGTGTGCGTTGGGATTCATTTCTATTATAGGATGGCATCTTTTGTGTACTTATCAAGGACTAGGCCTGCTTATAGGATGGCATCTATTTGAGAAGATCAGAGTGAGTAATTGTTAAGCATAGTGACTATGGGGTCTAAAAGTGAGTACTGAGTAGGGATCGCTAAGTTAAGTTTCAGAAAAGATGGTGCCATTTGCTCTGTATAAGTTTGAAGCTAGAACAGGCTCTGACCTCATATCATATGATTCACTTAAACTCCAAAACACTACGGCCTACGCATCCGCCACAAAGCATATCCTGGAGGTTAGGCTTAAACAGGTGATATATAGGATAGGTGAGTACGAAAAACTGAACACAAGTTTTGGAATATGATTGCGCTTACTACTTTGAAGAACAGAGTAAATGTCAAGCCAATATTTACTTGGATATAAAAGTCCCTCGTTCATATTAAAAAAAAAGAGAGACATTTTGTGTACAGGGTGATTCATACCTTAGCTCCAATTCGGTTTGATTTTCCTTTCAACACGCTCGTTGACTTTTTGGGTCTATTTATTTATAATTGTTTACGAAAGTTCGAAATACTACAAGAGTTAGGTGTATTTGTAATTTTTATTATTTTTTAAGAACAATGATGACTTTTCATTTCAAGTCATCAAAAGAAAGTGCCTCGTCTCAATCACAAAAATAATGTAGCACCATCCAACTCAAAACTCAAAGGAAAACAAAATTGGCTAACAAAATTGATCAGCAAAAATGGCCCAACAACTATTCAAGATCAAAGTAAAGGAAAATTTTCATAATATATGCAAAGAGGAGCAAGCTTTGGGTGAGCAAGGCATTGACAAAAAAGTTGTCTAGATAACCCTCCTAAGTGTAGATTGTGCATAGATTCCTCTTTTTGCTGGAAGTTGGTTTGGAACGCTCTATCCATACTGCATAGACAAACTAAGGCCGGCATGTTTGCCTTTCACATCAACACACACTTAAAGCACAACATCATACCAATTCCCATTAAGACAATGCTGACCAAACCAGTTGAAAATGGTGTGCCAAGTATGCGGTATAACTAGAAAAAAAAGAAGAGGTGCACACATATTTCATTAGCCTGAGAACAGAACACACAAACCTTATCAATATCAACAGAGAAGCGCGCTAGACGATCCTTAGTTGCCAACTTTTTTCCGACCAATTAGCCACAATATGAATCTGGCACGGGGTGTAGCCATATGTTTTGTAATTATAATGTTTCAAACTCCGGGGGCTAAATTGATATGGAAGCATCTAAGTAGGGGTAGTAACTGCAATTTTCTTTACCCCCACCCCACATATATAAGCCGGGTTCCATTTCTTACTTCTGTCTCAATTTCTTCTTTCCCTCTTTCTGATGGTTCCCTTTCTCCATTTTCGAAAACCCTAATCGGTAAAAGCAAACGACAGAGTGACGGCACAGACAATCCAATTGACAGTACTTTTGAGGTAATAAATCCCTAATTGGTCGCCCTCTATATTTCTGCATATTTTTCTTTGTTAATTTTCTCTCAGTCACTTCAATTCGTTTACTGATGCTTGAAACGCTTAGCTGATGGATTTCATCATTCCTTAATAATTATTGACGATTGAGTAATTTGAAGCAATGGTTATTGTTTAGAGCTCAGCTTATTAGGTTTTGTTTACCATGCTTTTGTTTTGTATATGCTTGGAAAACCACAAGGGCAGTGGCTTTTTTTTTTTTTTTTTTTGAATCTGTATTTCTTTGTTCAGGTTTATGAATTTTATGTGGATTTGAGTTGGCAATTTTTAAAGGATGAGGTCCTCTAAAAAAAAATCCCGAATGATGTCAATAGAGGAAGTGGAGGGTAATGATGAGTTATTGATGATTATACTAGTTCGATTGCCACCGAAATCCATTTTCAAATTCAAGTGTGTGTCAAAGAGATGGAACCGCATCCTAGTTGATCAGTATTTTCTCAAGAGTTATCAGGCTAGAAGCAACGAGCAACCTGGTGGACGTCTACTAGCTTTCATCCAAAACAGATTATACACCAGCAAGCCTTCTCGTATAACGGTATTGCCAATTATGCAACCAAACGAATACAAGATGAAGCAGTTGCCGGACAAATTTTACAGATTCTTTAATTCTTCGGAAGGACTTATACTGTGCGGTTACCACCAAGAAGTCGAAGGTAGATACTACTGGAGCTATGTCGTTTTGAACCCTCTGAATAGAACATGGGTTCAACTGCCGCAGCAGAAGACCCGTGAGCTTGATAATTTGGGATTGGTTTCTGAGGTAAACACACAAGAACGTGTACCCAGTTTCAGAGTTTTGGGGATTTCCGTTAGGTATGGTTGGGAGCAGGAGAAAACAATGGTTATAGAGACCTACTCTTCTAAGACTAATGAATGGACGACATTGAAATTGACTGGCTCTGTAGATCTCGATCGGTGTTTCTTTCATCATGCGTTTGTATGCAAGGGTGTGTTTTATTGGCATGCAGAGGAGTATAGTGTTATGGTTTATGATTCGAATAGAGATGAAAAATGTCTGCAGTTAATGAAGCTGCCACCTGATGCTAGGAATCATTACTTCTTTTTAACCAGAGCACCCCGTGACGATGCTGTTTGGGTTGGCACAAGTATTCACGAGTATGTTCGTCAGAAAAGTCGTGAGATCATAAAATTTTGGAAACTTCAAAAAGATGAACATGGTAGTTTTAAGTACCCTACCACCATAACGGAAGATCAGTGGGTCTTGATGCACACAGTTGATCATGAGTCTGTCTGCCAAGAAATGACAATGTTGTTAGAAAGCAAGAAGAGAAAGAAGAACGTTGATGATAGTAATTTGAAACTGGAGGCTTTGATTCCATCAGACCCTGTTGTTGCTGTCCTAAGCTTGCGAGAGAAGATATTTTTTTACAACATAGAGGCCAAGTCACTCGAGCTAGTTCAGTATCGCAACCGTCCTTTTGGTTTTTCATGTTGCAATGGTTGGCATCCCTTCATGGAGTCCGTCTCTCTGTCAACATATGCTCCTTTTCTCAATTCTTATGGTTAACTTTTCTTAATGCTTATGATTTACTTTTCTTAGTGGTCACTGTGCCTTTGAATTTCAGACTATTTACCTTCTATATGTTTGAGAGTATTCACATTTTATTCTTCTGCGAAGCCAAAACTTATGTATTCTGGGTTTTTTCAAGGAATAAGACATCAATTATTTGTATGACTATCATACTAGTTACAGTTACATTGAGCAAATGATGTTTCTGATTCTGTCTTAGTACGCTTCCCCTTTCTCCTTGTGTGCCTGAGTAACTTAACATTTTCAGGATACTTATGTATATCAATAACAAAGTCTTCCAGCGATTTATTGTTAAGACTGCTGTTTTTATATATTAGAAAACAAAACTCGGCTCACTGTATGTTTAAGTAAACTTGGCTCACTGTATGGTTATTTAGATGAGGCCTTCTGTGTTCTGCTCTTGTCTTCTGATATAATGATGTATATCATTCTAATATTTAACATGTTCTCTGCTCTGTGCTATAGTTGTAGACTAGTACTTTTCTTTTGTATTCTAGACTAAGTAACATGTATTGATTCACATAACATTCTTAACATAGCTGATTAAACCGCAAACCTATGTTTTAGATTCAAGAACAAGTGGTTTAGTGAATTCACCAACATATTCTCTTGCTTGATTTAGATTAAAGCCATGTGATATAAATGTAGCTTCAGATCAAATGCATCGAGAAGTCAACTGAAGTGCTGCATTAACGTTGTGAATGGCAGAATTCAGTGAAGGATTTATGTTTCTTTTGCTTCCCATTAACCTAGTTCTACTGAGAAATACATCCAGAAACTAGGTACAACTGGTCTAATATGTACAATATTTACTGATAACCTATGAAGCCTGGAGCTTATGCCAGGAGGCTCTTCCCCTGTTTCGTCTCAGAACTTATTATCTCTGCTCGTGGAGAGGCGCGAGGATATTGTTTGAGTTCATTTAGTATGGACTCACCTCCATCAGTAATACATCCCATATGGGGCGCAATTGCCATTTCCTCGAGTGTAGTTGCTGATGCTAATAAATATTTCACAAACTCCATTTCGGGCTCAATGCCAGAGAAAAGTTGCATCTTGATTGTTTTAAGATGAGTCATTGACTCTGATCTCTTCTGCGAACGCAGAAAATCCGCCACAGGTCCCACCACATCAAAAGTAAAGGCCTGGTATCAATTTGTTAATATGTCAGTTTTGTTATATACTCATTACAAGAATTCATAAACTAGAGTTTCAGGCTAGAAACTTACAGTAATTTTAAGCTTCTGCAGATTAGGAGAGCTACGAATGAAGCAAATGGCACATGAGATCTCTTCGATCTTTTGAAAATACATATCGGAAAGGTGCAGATTTTTCAGTGTCTTGAGAGCAATTGTCAGTTTGTTTGGTGCTCCGTATTCTTCAAGGTCCTGTAAGCAAGGCAGGTAAATTTAGTCGAAAATTTTACTATGGTACTACAATTTGCAAATGTTATTTGACTATCCTTACCTCCAAGGCATATGCTTGCAATTGCAGGTCTTCGAGAGCTGGCAGAGAACTCAAGGATCTCACTAAATTGAAGGAAAACGAACTATTGTCGCTCTTAAACTCCATTGAAGAGAAATATAGTTTAACATCAGCAAGAACAGGGCAATTCTTGAAAGAAACTGACTTGAAAATACCATCAAAATCAAACGATTTCAACTTGGGACCTGTGATCTCAAGACAGCCGAAGCTAGTGCAGTTAACGAGCCTGATTCTTTCCACTGCAGGACACGAAGCCACAAACTTCCCGAACGTCTCCGGCATAACAGAGCAATTCTGGAGATCGAGGTTATCAAGTTTGCTAAATCCTTTAAACTCGGTTGGAGGATCAAATGCGCAGTTATACAGCTTCAAATTCCTCAAGTGTTGGAATGTAAACAGATGAGAAGTGAGCTTATGGCTTTCGCCACGTGGTATGTGCAGAATCAGTTCCTGGAGAGTGTGGTTTGGTAGGAGACGGATCCATTGATCGATATCAGGAGACGTTTTGAGATCCGGGACTTGAAGAGAGAATTTGAGTAGCAGTCCTTTGTGACGATTCAATATTTGGTAAACAAGAGGCTCGAGCTTGTGATCTCCCAGGAACATCTGATCAAACCAGAAATTGAACACTATTTCTGGGCACCACAGCCATTTGTACCTCCATTCTTTCGACAGAATGCTCGTCCTTACCACGTCTCGTAGAGGCAAGCATCCGAGGATGTTCTCTGTTATGCTGTCGGGAAGGCTGGTGATCAGATCAGCTTCAGACTTCATTGTGAACGTTTTCGCTGAATTACAAAACCAGTTAAGTAACTCAGTCAGCAGAAACTCACCAGTATGAATAAGTCTAGTATATCAAACCAAAATTTTTCTACTGTACATAAAATGTGGATGTTAGGAAGTGTGATTCAGTGGTATTTGTGTATTTGAAGCATTGTTATTGTTGGAGAAAGGGACTCTTAACCACCATTAGTTAACCTAACAAGAAATGCAGTTTTGAAATCTTTTTCACTGACCAACATAAGCACACTCAAACAAGAAAGATTTTTACCATTGTCTTATTTTCTTTATTATTATTCAATAACGTGGCAAGTAAGTTGTCATTTTAAATATTGACAGAATAGAGTGAAAAAAAATCAAGATTCAAGACTCAAGTCCAACCTGCTAAAGAAAATGGGCAGCCAAACATATAATCTACCAATAGTAGTAAGATTCAAGAAAGTACTTTTACTAACTGTGTTGACTGTTGAGTAACTTTCATAGAAAACGTACTCTCCGTAAAGATTGAAAATCGTTGGTTTTGTAAGTGTAGGCTAGTATAAATATTTACGGTTTTTAATTACGTAAGTATAAGAGATGGAATTGGAGGACTTTACTTACCTAGAACAGGAAATGAATGATTGCTGGAGTTTCTGTAACAGAATGAGAGAGTGATGAGAGCAAATATGAGGGAAATATTTAGTATAATGTTGAGGGAAGAATTGGATATATTTATGGATAATGAATGGATATGTAGAAAAAGGCCCCATTTTAGTCCAATCCAAAGACATGTAGGGCATATATTGATAGTGGTCTTACTCGGATGATGATAAGAATGAAACCATATCCGTTTTGTAAGTAGCCTTAGTCATACATACATGTCCTTATTTTCTACCAAGAAAGATTATTATATCTTACCCAATAATATTGGCAAGTAGGAGATGTTAGTTGAGAAAAAGATAATCCATTTGATAAGTATGTATTTGCCTTATAATTGGCTAGAGGAAATAAAGACATGTCATCCATCTTGACATCTTGGTGTTACATCAAATTTGCCTTCCATTTGGCTTATGTATATGTCATGTGGAATCTGCTGAGTTGCTAACCATAGACGTGGAGAGGTTTTACTGCGTTGGGTTTAGATCGTTGCGCACATCATGCTTGTACAGTTTTCTCCATATCATGTTGAGGTTTGCTGAGTTTTCATTCAATTCCACAGTTTTCTCCATATCATGTCAATATCAAGGAAGTGATAAACCCCCAAATTTACCGGTTAAACGGTAACATGCATGCCGACTTGAATCCAAGTCAGACAATAGTACTAGTAGCATTTAGTTGAGCCTTCATTAACGTGACAGATCAATAGACAATAGTACTACGTACGGTGGTACTAGCAGGTCTCACATAATGCGTTGGATTGTAATTATTACTTTCAGATTCTCAGAGGTGGCTAAGCTAAATCTTGTTTGGTGGCTTGACATTAACTGCAAGATTGACACTAAAAAGCTCTCAGAAAACACCAGTTATGGAGCTTATCTGGTATTCAAGTAAGTTAATTGATTCTAGCTACGGTCTTCAATCAGTTCATGGGGATGTTAGATTTGTAAATCGTGAAACTCGCCCTCAAGCTGAAAAAGAGCTAGCGTACGTGCTGCATCTGCAGCCCTCTCCTGCAGCTAGGACTGCAACTGGCGGCCAAGTTGCACTCCCTAGAACTGATGGATGGAGATAAAACTGGGGGACTTTACCAATGATAGTAAAGGTCCAGTGGAGGCGCAACTGCTTAAGATATGGGACATATGTTCCAATCACTTCCAAGTCCGGACTCATTGTTGAAGGCATTGAATTTCGTCCCGTTTAAGGTATCATAAAACTTCACGCAGTTGTTAATTCCATTGCTATAGTTAGCTAGACAACCGTTCATGGTCCTGACCTTTTGATCATATCTGTGTTTAGTGTGTGACTTTTTGTCTGAAAAGTTACACTTCTTACTTCTTGTGAGTGATGTGTGTTAGCTTCTGAATTTCAGTTTCAATAAAACTCGTTTCATGTACTATTATTTATTAAAATTCGTAGTAATACAATACCAATCCAGAGAAAGAAAAGATAAAAATTGATAAGAATTAGTACAAAACTCCATGAATCGATATTCAGAATCGACCATTCATTCAGAGCAATAGAGGACCGTAACAAAAGCTCGGAGTTTCTTTTAACTTGCTTGCTTCTATAATTGTTTATAGAAGAGAATGTAAGCCTGGTCATGCAACACCCTCTTCGTGCTTATGGCGTTTACAGATGCATCATCAAACCGCAACCACTGACCATTCTCATGACGAACATCAGCTGCATAGTGCCCCTTCGATGCTTGTTTACCATGATGCATAACTGTCCATCACTCGGATAGGTTCCACCATCAATTAAGAGCCTGTAAAACCTCCTTAAAATCAAAGTTAATATGTTCATTTGTGAAATACTTCAGGAATCATGGATATTATTATTATTAGGACGGCAATCTTCATTTTTACTTTAAAATTATCACCTCCTAAATAAATCACACTTTCCGCTTCATTTCATGGAAGACATTATGTAACATCCCCACACCACCACCAAACTCCAAACACCCCGCTTGCGGTTTGCATATACTACATTTACAGGCGACTTTTTCTTTCTGTTTTGGTTTTTCAAAAGAAACATAACAAGTGGGCCTTGGACTAATTCATAGTAACATGATGGTGATTAATTACGTGGAAATTAAATTAGAAAGCAAACTGATAATATGCTGACTTTGATTGGAGTCAATTACGACAATAGTACTACTACTACTACTAATATTTATTTACGTGTGGAGATTTATGTTTCACTTGAGCTGCAGGTATATGATATACGCGTTCATTACGCGTTCCCGCTGATCACAGATCTTGCTACCAAGACCTATTCACTCCCGGCCTGCTCATGAATATTGGCTAGCTATATATAGTAGCCAAATATGCTCAAACGTTTTGACACACACACAAGACATTAAGTTCGTTCCAATCCAATGGGCAGCACGATTTATGAAAACTGGGGGAGATTGGTTAAATTTGTGCAACAAAAGGAAAAGGACGACTACCTTGCGCATTGCCCGTCAATCTCTTCCTCCTCTAGCCTCTCTAGCTCCATGACCTCCAGCTTCAATTATCGCTCAATTGATAACGACGACTCTCATGATTTACAAGTAACTCTTCATTTTAGTTTCATTCAATTCAATGTCAATAAATATTCAGTATCTAATTTGAAATTCTTTTTTGCTTTTGACATAAAGGAACGTGCCAATTTTATTCTTGGAGCTAGGGAGATTAATATTACATGGGGACCAAATCCAGCGTACTGGAGTTACATTTCTCATCCTGCATCAAGGTCTAATTACTTACGAGTACATGTTTAAATTCATCATCTCCACTTTTCAATTGCAAATTCTAACTCATAAATTATTATTTTCAGATTCTCAGAGGTGGCTAAGCTAAATGCTGTTTGCTGGCTTGACATTAACTGCAAGGTTGACACAAAAAAGCTCACAGAAAACACCAGTTATGGAGCTTATCTGGTATTCAAATTAACTGATTCCAGCTACGGTCTTCAGTCGGTTCATGGTTATGTTAGGTTTGTAAATCGTGAAACTCGTCCTAAAGCTGAAAATAGAGCTAGCCTACTGCACCTGCTGCAACCATATCCAAGTAAGACAACTGGCCAAGTTGCACGCCCTAGAACTGATGGATGGATGGAGATAAAACTGGGGGACTTTATTACCAACGATGGTAAAGGCGGTCCCGTGGAGGCGCGACTGCTTGAGATATCAAACATGTGTTGGAAGTCGGGACTCATTGTTGAAGGCATTGAATTTCGCCCCAATTAAGGATTTATCATAAATTTTATGAATCTGGTAATTCTATTGTTTTATCTGTGTTTAGTGTGTGACTTTTGTCTGAAAAGTTACACTTCTTATGAGTTATGAGTGATGTGTTTTAATTTTAGCTTCTGAATTTGGCTACTAACTACTCCTTACAAAAGTTAAATCCTGGAGTAGTGGCTGCATGTTACTGCTATTCTGATTTATCTCTAAGACTAGGGGAGTATTTTAACTTGTGGGCAGGTTAGATACATTTGGATGGCAGGAAAATTCTAATTCTCACTCCACTCTTGAGTCTTTGATAGTTAATAAGACTTGAGAATTGCAAGACTCTATGAATGCATAATTGTACTGCAGCCAATAGCTAAATAGTCAGAGGTAAAGTGCATGAAACAGTAGGCAAAATGGATCTACTTTACACTTTCGAAACCAGAACGTAACCAAGTGGCAAAACACGTATTTAAAACCATTCTCCTTATTTGTTTGAGGAAAAATACCAAGCAGTTTCAGAAATACAGTGCCAAAAATTGGTCAAATCCATGTGAAATGGAGGTTTGATATGATCTGGGCGGTTGGAGAGTGCAAATTGGAGAACTGACTGACCAAAACCCAATTGCATTTTAAACCAATCAGGCCCTTAAAACTATGGGTTCAACTTTCATGTACTAAACAGAACAATTTAATTACATAACATGCATTTTATTAAACTAAATCTCAGCAAAACTCAACATGATACAGACATGATATCAGGAAAACCAAGAACACAGTGACTAATTTGATAGTGGAAATAAACAGTCGAGTAAAGTGATGACCGTGTTGATATAAATCCACTGTTTTACTTGTTGAGTGAAGCAGTAACATGCATGACTTAGATTCGAGTCAGACAATAGTACTACTAACATTTAGTTGAGCCGCCTTTCAACTTAGTATGGATTTTCATTTTCTATATCAGTCTGAATTTCTAATAATAGTACATTGATTTCTTTTTTATTAGTTACTTGATTACTATGAAGCTGAATTTCATCCCGCAAACGTCTTTCAAATTCGTTTTGCCTTAAGTGTGTCAATTATACACATTGTGCATTGAATTACCTCTCAACAATAATATAGATCTGAATTTAGTATTCAGTCAGGGATTTTGCAGGTGATGTGTTGCTAGACTATGGAAACAATGAAGAATTATCAACTGACGTGGTCTGAAACTAGAAGATCCTATGCAGAATATCCTTAAAGCCTGAAAATTCATCTGGAAGACCAAAATCAGATAGTCAGGGAGAGGTAATCCCACTGCTTGAATGTTTTTTTTTATATTAAGTTATTAACAATCCAATTCAGTTACTAAACAGAGAATATGAAATACTTCTAGCAGAATAACTGACACATACACAAATCCAAGCATGTTAATAGTTTAGAATGACAGAAACTAGGATATGGCATTAAATACCAAAGTTTCACAGGGTGAACAGAAGCAATCGGGAAAAAGGCGGAAAGTGTATTGTACAAACAACAGACTCAGCAACATGACTGAAATTCCAAGATCATGCCAATTATGAACCTCCGATAAAAAGAAAAGATTCAATTCTGCAAGTTATTATAAGCAAGCAGAACTTACAGCGGCACACGTAGGTATTCATATGGTTAAACAGCTAGAAGCACATCAGCGGGTGATTAATATCTGAAATCTCAAAGAAAGCTTCCTGCAGCAGCCACAAGTAAATTAATCATGGACTGTTTGTAATGGCAGGAAAACTATGTACCCGAAATTAGACGAAATTCAGTATGAGAACATGAATGAAAACGATTTAAATAAAACACCAGGTGATCTTAAAATAGATTTCTAGTTCAACAAGATTTCAGAAATTTAGGCCGTAACTAACTGAAAGCATACAAATGAAAATAAAAAAAAAACTATTTTGTCCTGAAAAACAGACAAGAAAAGACAATGATGATCTCTATTGTATTTTACAAACATCCTGTGTTCAGTTCTGAACCCTACACACAGTTCCGTGATGCGGAAGCGTGCATGTAGATTATGAAATGTGCAATAAGCATAGAGACTAGAGAGGAAATATTTGCATGAGAACGGGAATCATAGTCATACCTTGAAACATATTATATGAACATACGATATCTGTTTGACAGATACGGTATGTGACTTATCTTGCACCATTCTTCTCCCCTTTCCTTCTCGCATCGCCTCCAAAGTTCTGGGCATTCAGTTATAGAGAGTCTTCTGAGTTTTCCCAATTTCTTATGCTAGCTGGAAATGATACAAGCTTTGGGCATTGCCTGATATGCATGGAAGCAAGAGATGTCAAATTGCCCAACCACTCGGGCAGTGAGGTTAACTGCGAGAGCCTGAAGAGGACAGGGTTTGGAGTGATGTGAGGTGTTGCAATGTCTTTGGTAGACATTCCATCTTGGGTAGCTCCACGAGTCTGAGACTAATCAGGTTTTGGAGACATTTAATAGCTTCTGGAATCTCCACCAACTCTGACAATCCATGTAATCTCAAAATTTCCAAAGAAGGGAGATTTGACAGCCAGCTCTCTGGTAAGCATGTCAGTGTGTTGAAACTCCTTATATCTAATGACGTAAGAGATTTTAAACCTTGCAGCCCTTCCTCTGGCAGGGAGTGTTCATCTCCGTGCAAGATGGTCAGAGACTTGACATTAATGAGGTTTTCTAGAGCCTCCTTTGGAACAGGAATCTTATGGTAATCAAAGCTGACAGACAGGGTCGTAAGAAAATCAAGCTTGTGAAATGATGGAAGCATCATGCTGTTACAATTCAATACCCTAATAGATGATAGATGCGGCAGTTTGAACAAAGGGCAGTCATGAGCACTCAGACTTTGAAGAATTGGGAGCACTACTCCTGTTTCTCCCTTTGACAGACCCTTTAGACCGGGAAGATTTAACAAATCGAGCTGGCTTAGTGACGGATATAGTGGCTTCGTCAGATTAAAACCTTGGATTCCGTCTTCAATAATGTATTCCACTCCAAGATTCTCCAAAGAAAGTTTATTAAGATAGGGCAGCTCCCCTAGCACTTGAGGAAGAGATGAGCAATTGGAACAGTACTGTAATGAAAGGGTAAATAGATGCTCGAGAGTTGAATAACTTCTCATCCAATGAGGAAAATTTTCACCATCAAACCCGTAAATAAACAAATTTTCAACATTTGGATGAGGTTCAAGGGCTTCCAATACCTTTTCATCCATAACCTTCTGTGACTGGCTTGAATGGTCTGTAAATTTCCATCTGAAACTCAAATCTCGGAGATTTGGTTTCTGACGTAAATTTGCCTTCTTGACATCTGCTGGGTCTTCCACTCTCTCCAGATGTTCAATGCGAAGATAACCTCCAAGATCCAAGAACTGCAATTCCCCAAGTTGGCTGTTCTTTCCTTGACTAACTGTGAATGTGCTCAATGTCTTGAGGAGAGTTAATTCACCAATTCTCGGTGGCATGTGACTCAATGAGTAACAGTATTTCAGGAACAGATGACGGAGATTTTGCAAGCGTCTCATCTTGTTAGGTAAGGATACAAGCTGGTAACAAGAATTTAGATTCAAGACTTTCAAATTCCATAGAGAACATAATGTATCTGGAAGAGTTCGGATAGCAGTGTTTGAGAAGTTCAACTTTCTAACATGTTTCAAATTACCAATGGCAGAAGGTACTTCTGGTATACCTGTGTAACTTGCATCCATAATCTCAAGCGAATAAATTTCTCCAAGATGAAAGTCAAATCCAAGTTAGGAAGAGTACTTGTTGGGAAGGCAACAAATCTCCTTAGCAAATCAACATAGCGGATGCTGGCATTTGATATTCGACAGTCGTTGGATTCTGATGCTGCTCCAGGGACTCTGTTCTCCATAATTGATTGTGCCAGATCATGAACTAGGTCATGCATTTGAAATGAAACAGACCCACCATGAGTATTGACATTTGAAACATAGATCTCAAAACTAACTCTTCAAATATTTCATCACCAGTAGTTTCCTCATTTAATGTTCCGCTTAATGAAATATATCCATGAGCTATCCAGTGAAGAATTAACTCATCCTTTTTTATCCAAGTGTCCTTAGGAAATAAAGCGCAATAAGCAAAACAACGCCTCAATGAGAAAGGAAGATGTTGATAACTTAACCTCAAAGCTGGCAAAATTGATGATTCTTCTTGTGGCAGTTTCCACATTTCACTTGAGTTAACCTGAATCCACTCTTCTTGTTTCCTCTTAAATCGCAAAATCCCTCCGAGTGCTTTTGCAGCCAAAGGCACACCGCCACACTTTCTCACTATCTGCTTTCCGATAGGTTCAAGCTTTGTATATTCCTCTTCCTCTGCTCGAAAAGCACGTTGCTTGAGCAATAACCAACAACTATCTTCTGATAACCCTTTCAAGTAATGAGCCTGAACAGTTGACATGATATCAGCGACCTTCTTAAGTCGTGTGGTGACTATAATTGAAGAGCCAGCTGAACCACATGTCAGAAGATCTTTCAACATCAACCACTTCTCTTGATCTTCATTCCAGACATCGTCAAGTACAAGCAAGTACCTTTTCTGGTTTAGCTCCTGCACAAGACTATGTTGTAAGGAATCCAAATGCGTTAGATTGGAAGCGCTTCCACTTCGTGTAGCAGATTCTAACATTGCCTTGACCAAAGTCTTTGGATCGAAATCATCAGAGGCACAAACCCAAAGCTTGACATCAAAATGCTCAACAACCCTGTCATCGTTGAAAACCAGCTGAGCAAAAGTTGTCTTTCCAAGTCCTCCAACACCAACTATAGGTAGGATGGAGAGCTCTTTACGATCTTTCACTTTGTTGACCAAGATCTCCACAATTTTTTCCTTCTCTTCATCTCGGCCATACACATGATCAGGCTGATTCAAGACAGAACCAGTCTCGCGCATGGCAGGAACTTTGCGTTGCAATACAACAGTAGTTTCACGCAAATGAAACTTTTGACGCTCGGCAGCCACGATATCCAATTTTGCTGTCACTTCTTTCATTCTTCTTGCAATCTTGCGTTTGTACAAGATTTTCCTAATGCTGAAAACCTTTGATCTCCGGTTTTCATACTCTAGCTTAGCAAGTTCAGTTGCACATTCATCCAGAACATCCTCAATCTCATAGGATAAGTCATTGAGGTTGCGCAGCCAATTACGTATGGACTTATCGTCCAATTGCTTGTCTTCAGCATCTTCGAGAACAACCTGGATGTTAGTGAGATTTCTGGAGAGCTTGTTCATCTCATCGTTGACCCCCAAAATCAATCCGACCTCTGCCTTAACAAGAGAGCTCAGATTTTCCAGTAGAAATTGAATGGACGCCTCAGCCATGGTGGATAATCAACACAAGGTAATGTAATTTTTTCTTGTTTCTTTTTTGCTGTTTTTCTCGTTGAATTTTTGGTAATGGAAGCAATAGAATTCAATCTTTGGAATGAATATCTTATTATTATGTATATTAGGTACAACAACTCATCTTTAAGAAGATCTGCACAGGAGGAACATGATAATAACTGGCAGCCAGTGGGAACTAATACTAAATAGTAAATAGACTTGTCAGTATTCAAACAACTATTGATTAATCTTGTACAGTTGTAGTACTAGTACTAAATAGACATGGTCAATAAACTGACTTGATTGTTCAAGAATCAAATTAATTGGTGGTGCATCACCATAACATATAGTATGGTTGTTTACGAAAATGTGATGAATGCATGCATGTGATGTAATTGGAGCGAAGTTTCCATGTATCTAATCAAACATTATTAAGTCATCCTTATATGCTTCCACAGTAATATTGCAGAAGATTAGGTAGAAGAAATAGAATAGAAAATGAGTAAAACATTGACCGATAGACTATAGAGGGTATCAGTTAATTCACTTGGAATTAGGATTTGCAGCACGATTATTTAATTAAGAATCCTCTTTTCACTTTCAGGTAATTAATGGCAACAGTTTACCTTATCAACCATCTTGACAGTGCAGATGCCATTTCCAGATCCTCCCAATTACAACTCTTCTCCATTCTCCATATTTGAGAGAGATTAAAACCAAAATGAAAACAGAAAAACAATATTAAAAATAGAATTTGAATTCAAGGCAAATTAATTAAATGAAAAGGAATTAAAATAAACTTTATGAATAGCTGGCTACTTGCTATCTTACCTGACTTCTTGCATTTCCGTCTCTCTATCGCAGAAACACCGAAATCCAGTGTGGATTCAGGTCTACTAGTCTAGAAGAATTTGACGTCCAATCCCTCATTCTTTTTGAGGCCTGGAGGGGACTGGATTGGAGTTAAGTTGGATAATTGGGATTTCGGATATAGGTTAATAATTCAACCATTTCATTAATCATTATTAGTAGTAACTTTTATAAGTTTCAATTTTGACTATAAATTAATTTTAATTATACGAGATAAATATATATAGAATGAAATTAAATAATGAAATTATATTATATTTAATTTTATAATAATTATTTTTATTAATTAAATAATTGATAGTTAAAATTGAACTTAAAATTAAAAATTATAATATTAATAATGGGCGGGACACCACTTTGCATATATATCCCTCTTAAACCCAAAATTACATCCAGGTCCACGAGTCCCTTTTTTTTGTTGACCAAGGAATAAGTCACTATTTATTGATTGATAACCAAACACAGCCTTAACTCGTTTTCATTTCTTTTTTCTTTTTCTATTTCGTTTTTTTTTCTCTTGTTCATTTTCTTCTTCATCTCCAGTCTTCTTCTCCAATATCCGGTACCAAAATAATTCCGGTACCGGAATAATTCTGCAACAGCTCCGGCGTCGGAGCTGGGGCTGTTCAACAACTCCAAATTGGAGCCGTTATAGCTCCGATATGGGGTTGTAAGGCTCCAAATCGGAGCTGTAAATGGCTCCGATTTAGGGCTGTAAGGCTCCAAATCGGAGCTGTAAATAGCTCCAGATCGGGGCTGTTTAAACAACCCCAAATCGGAGGTATTTACGGCTCCGATCTGGAGCCGTAACAGCTCCAGATCGGAGTTGTTACTGTTTTTTTCTTTCTTTTATTTTTAATTTTTTTAGTTTTTAATAATTTAGAACTTATCTATTACATTTAACACCTAAAAACTCAAATTAATTTACATCAAGGTCCACAACTACTTAAGTTGTTTGGTCAAGCGCAAAAAATCTGATAATTGACCAAGGGCAAAATAGTACTTTCAATGAATTAGTTCGCGAAAAGTCAAGGTCGTGGATCTAGATGTAATTAATTTCATCTAATAAGGGTAGTGGATGCAATCTTCGGACTAAGAGGGGGCTAGATGTAATTAAAAACACTAAGAGGGGTATCATATGCAATTGACCCTTAATAAAATGGAGGAAATATAACAAATATAGAAATGAGAGTATTCTAATGTTATCCGCTAGGGTCTTTTACATTTGGTACCCCTGCTATTTTCCGCTATTACAGATTAGTCCATTTATATTTTTTATTACGTAATCCTCCCCTGCTATATAAACGTAATTACAGATTAACCCACGACTTTGACTTTCGGCGCTCTAAGCCCTGGAAATGACCTTTTCGCCCCTACCGAAATTTCTAATTCTGAATTAATCCAAACAATATGAAGTTTCGTTTATTACAAATTTACCCCAAATGTTTTAATTTTTACAATATTAACACAATATTATTTTAAATCAAACCCCTACAAAAATTAAAATCAGTCCCAATTTATTTTCTGTTTTTTTTTCCTTTATTTTTTTATTATTATGAAAAAATAAATACTAAATGAAAATAAAAAAATAAAAATAAAAAAATGGGGAAGATGTCGATCAGTACAGCTCCAACCAGAGCTCATACACAGCTCCGATCGAAGCTGTGAAGAGCTCCGACCGGAGCTCATACACAGCATTTTGTATATTTTTGCAATTGCCCTTTCAACTTTTATATGGATTACAATGTGCCCCTCCCCTAAAGTATATAATCATGTGCATTTTGTCTTTTTCCGTAGTAAGTGTGGATTATGCCCGAGTGATGCAATTTTAGGGGGCACATCGCAACCATCAAAATTTGTGGGACAATCACACAACCAGACACAGTTTAGGTGGAAGAATGCTATTGTGTCACTTAAAACTTTAAATATCTACCGGAGGGGTCTTCTTGCAAGTGCCATTGAAGGTTAATGCCTACGAGAATTAATATACGCAAATTTATATTTATACACTACAAAAATTTCCTGAAATAGCAACCACTCTTAGCAATGAATACTATTCTGATATTAGGGAAGCTAAGAGCCCCCTAAAAAGTTATGAACCCTTATACTCCCTCCTATCTTTTCTAGTTGCCATTTTAGGAATTTTACACATATTAAGGAGTACCTATTACTATCTTAATTTGTAGTTATAAAAATTATTCTAAAAAACCTATTAATATTAATATGATATTGTAATGATAATAGTGAATATAGGAACAAAATAGAGTTAAGTCCATTAGTATCAATCATTATACCTAAAATGACAACAATTTGTGTGTTATAACAAAATTTCTAAAGTGACAACTAAATAAGATAGGAAGGAGTATAATATTAGAATTTCAATGCACTTTTCCTCTTTTTATAATAAAATAATCAAGTTCAATAATTTTTTCTTAATATGTGTGCATTTACCTTAAACATTATTCTTTAAAAAACGAAGGTAGTATATTAATGGCAATTTCAATCAAATTTTACCCTTTTTTTCTTTGAATTAGCAAAAAAATTGTTGAATAAACATAATCAAGAGATACAAAAGAGAGGTGCATAAGCACACAAAAAAAAGAAGAAGTTTAATCCCAAACCATAATGAGTATGTATAAAGCATGCCCAAACCCTACTCTCGTTATGACCGTATCAAAAACATGACCACCACTCTCGTCTAATATGTCACGGAGCAGAATATATTTGGTTGCAAGTTTAGATAACTTAGCAAGAACGTAAAATGATGGTCTCCATTGGGGTACGAAACAGTTAAAAAAGATAATAAATCTATTAATGGCAATGTAATGAAATTTCTCGATTCCCCGTCTCTCTCTCACACGAAGGAAGCGTTTACTTCTGTATTTTCTCCAGATAATTAAATTTAATAGAATATGATGAATATTGTTTTATCTTAGATAATGGGTAGGTTATCCTTCAAAATTGGCAGAGAAAGAGAATGGAACCTACTAAGAGAGAAGGAGAAGCCACATTATCTCCACGTATGCGGTTGGAACTGAGGCATTCAAAGAAGAGTGAAGCTAAACCCATCATGTCAAGTTGTCAAATGTCAAGAGGAACGTGAAATTTCATTATCTATCTGTATGTACAGCACTCATAAAGCTCAAGCTCATATGAACCAAGAAAAAACCCGGTAGTTGCAGTAACTTCACGAAAGCTTGGTCAAATTCAGCCACTGAGCCCGAGCTCACTAGAATTAATCTCATTGAATACATCTCAAGTAGATTGCGTAGGCAAAAATAGAAGTTCCTAATGATGACTGGATTGGAGCGAAGGTGCTGAAACTTGGACAAACTTCCTGGCAACTGTTAATATGCTGTACAGAACTCAACTATTGGTACATCATTCGCTCTCTAATTCTGAAGCCAATTCAGCTCTAGGCTTAGGTGAAAGCCCTTTTGATAACATCTCTTCATCGTACTTGCGCGCCATATCAACTAAACCCTTCTGAATCAAAACAGCAATCAAAGCATTATATGCTGCTGCATCTGGGCTTGCACCATGCTCTTTCATCTTCTTCCAGATGTCTAAAACTGGCCTAAGAAAACCCCACTTACCAAATTTTCTCAAGAGCATGACATACGTGTCCATTCTTGGCCGAACTCCATTTTCCATCATTCTATCAAACATCATAAGAATTTCACGAGGTTTCTCAAGGCACGCAATCTATTGTACGTAACCACATCAGGCTCACAGCCCTTCTTAGTCATTAAACCAAACACTTTCCGCACACCCCGTTTATCCATCTCTTCCCAAAATTCTCTACACTTACGCCACCACTCCATTTTAAACCGACCGCGAAGAATAATGTTATATATCCTCGTATCAAAGCGCAGCATTTTAACATTGCTTTTGTTAAAGCAAAGCTCCTCGTCCTCTATAACATGCTTGTACTCGCACAAAGCATCAATCAAATTGGAAAACGAAACCTCATCTCTCAAATTATACTCATCCAACTTATAAAACGCATCAATAGCTTCTTGAACTAGGTGAGCAGCAAGATAACGTTTAAACAGAATGCGAAATGTGGCATGATCAGGCAGAGAAGAAGGACTATTCCTCATTCTATGAATCATGTTCCAGCAAAGATCGAACTCGAATTCTGAGGTATCAAATCCACTACCCGTTCAGTTACCCACCTATTTAAAAATACTTCTACGTAATAATATTTCATATTACTCAATTAAAATCCATTATTTATATTTATTAGTAGTACTAATCACTAAAACTCGTAGTTTTGTCTAATTAAATGTTTAGCTTAAATCCATGTAAAGTAGTAATGGGAATTCACTTTTCATATGTAAACAAAGCAACAAACATTTCAATTGCCGTAGCACTTGGCAGTAATACCCACTCAAAATCTGACACGATGCATCTTAAAACGGGTAACCCACGACGGATACCCGCAAATTAACAGGGTTATGACACTGATATGTTATAATCAAATACCAAAATTTGGTTATGTTAAAAAGAATATTTGGTTATGTTTAACACTGATATGTGCAAATTAAAAGAGTATTTGGTTATGTTATAATCAAATATATTGGGGCTTTCTATTCTCAGGTCGGCTTCGTACCAACCTAAACATAGGTCTTTATTATATATTTCATTCTAATTTATTAAATTTTGATAAAAATATATAAATGTGCAGTTATACCCCTACTTTCAAAAAATTCATTTAAATAATTTAAATAAGTTCTTACTATTTTATAAGTATTAAATTAAAAATAAAAATTTACTTTAACTAAAATTAAAATTAACCAATATATATCAAATTAATTTCAACAACAATTCAATGGAATATTCATTTTCAATATCTAATTGCACTAGCTATCAACATTTGTAGAGGACAATAACAGAGGTTTATTTTTTTTAGCTACGAAGTATATTATTTAGAAGTGTTCGATAGTTTATGTATCATTTAAATGGATAAATTAATTGTGATCAATTAACTTTGGTTTGTGATTAAGATTAATTAATAAAGTTTACGTATATGTAATCATATAAATTGAAATTAAGGACATTATAGTTAATTTGTATTTTTGTGGTGATTTTTAATGTTAAAGAAAATTAATTATAATCCATCGTACCAAAAATGACTTTGAACTGAAATGAATGGATGAGATTAAATTAAGAGCCACATGGCAACTATTGAATGAACACCTGAGTTTAGGTCGGTACAGAGCCGATCTGAGAATAGAAAGCCCCAAATATCTTTGATATAACCACTTTGAAATATATAAATTTAACATATCTTAAAGTAAACAAATAGTAAATTTTACAATTCAATACTATCTTGGTCAACCATGGTAGTATGTTGATAACGCAATGAGTTGGCATCCATGTATGACTTACGAGTATATTTTATGAAATCTGCTTAGAGCTTGCTTTATAAATATTAAAGGGTTTTTCATAAAGGAATAAACCCCATAACATTTTATACTCTTTTTCTTTTTAGTTACATACGAATACATGGATTTCGAATTTCCTATCATCACCGGGGTTGTTTATAAACCTATGAAACATAATTCTAAACGTTTCTCCCTCCGTCTCACAAAACTTTACCCAATTTTCATTTGTAGGTCTCCCACAAAACTTTATCCATTTCCTAAAATGGAATCTACCTCACACATTAAAAACATTATTTTGTACACTATATTACAACTTTGCCACTACTTTATACTTTAACAACTTCATTTCAATTAAAATATTAGCATACCCCACTAATTTCATACTACTTTATTTTATTTTTTTAAACTGCGCGGTAACCCTACTGAGTAATGTTTTGTGAGACGGATGGAGTATCATATGTTGTACTACTTCTAAATCAGGAAGAATACTGTCATAAAATGCAAAGTGTTATAGACCTAAATATAAAGAATGTAACAAAGAGTTTTAGTCAAATACCTATCTCTTTAGTTTGTTATGTATCTGTTACTTTCAAATAGACTTGAGTTGTTTATATAAGTACTCCATTGTATGTACTCCGAGTTGTTGAATAAGAAATCTTCTTTCTCCCTATTTTCTACTCCCTCCGTCCACCAAGAAGTTTCCCATATTGATTTTGGTCAACATTTAACATTTTAAGGTTATATTATTATTGGGGGTTCTTAAACGTTGTAGCAATTTTACTAAACGCTGGAAATTTATTAGTAATTTACAAACAAAATCTTAATTTTAAAATTTCACAAATAAGTCTCAAACTTATTAAATACACACAAATTACAACAAACAACATAATAAATCCATTACTTCGTACTCCACGCCAAATTCTTCAGAAAACCAAATCTTCTAAACACAAATTTTCAACATGGAATCCACCTTAGACTGAAGAATGGAAGAATTATGAAAAACATTTGAGGCCTCAGTTTGTTCTACCGCCAGCGGCTGGTCATCGTGAGGAGCAGGCCAGCGACCTGCTGCTCCTCGTGAGCAGCTGTTGCTTACCACGAGCAGCAGGCTGGCCTGCCTGCTCGTTTTTCCAGTTTTTTTTTTACAGAAAATAATAAAATTAGGATGAACAAATATGAGAATTGTTTTTTTAATGTGATTGATTATGTATGTATTTATATTATATTCAATTTATTAATTTATTGATTAGTATATGTTCTTATTTCCAAGTTAAGATGATGAGGATGATAAGGAGCACATGAATTACTTGTTCAACAGTAATTATGAATCAAATATATAATTTAAAGGAAAAAAAAACTTCCTAAAGAAACAGCAGGCCGCTTGTATCTGGGCGGCTTAATTTATGTATGTATACACATAATCAATTTTTTTTTTATCTGAGTTTGATGATATTTTTTGGTGTGTTCTTCAAATGAATGAAATCAATATCATAATTAGTTATTGATTTATTTAAGGTGGAATGTGATTATTTTAAAAGTTTTGGGTTAATTTGTAAAATTATGATTTATAAATACTTTCTGTAATTTACAAATAATTTTCAACATTTAGTAAATTTATGTTCCAACATTTAACATCTGCCTTATTATTTTAGTAAGAAATGCATAAAGAATGAATAAATAATTGATAGTGGTTATTATTTAAATGTAGAATGAATAAAGTATGAATAAAAAAATGGTAGTAGGTTGGTAAAATTGTAAATATGAGTATGTTGTAGGAGTATTACTCCGTATTAGTTAAGTGGATTATATGGCCCATTTGCCAAAAATGGAAATGAGAATCTTTCATTTGGACTACGAAAAATAAAAGTGAGAAACATTGGACTCGACGGAAGAATCATTTATATTTCAACACAAAGCTATTATATAAAGGTTTGAATGAAAGGGGAGATTTTGTACCCTTCACTCACACAGTGCACACACTCTGGCATTCCATAATCCACTTATGAACATGAACAAATAAACTAACAATAAAAGCATTACTTAGTAACTCGAGTTGTTAAGCTAAATAAACAAGCTAAAATTAAAATTATAAGAATGTGCGTTTTAACAAATGGGGACTAAAAAAGCACACTGAATCAACATATCTAGTTATTTTCCAAACTGATTTCCAAAAAATTTGCTGTGGTATGGAGATCTATAAACATCTAAAACTGGTGAACAAGCCATATTTCTTTTCAGGTTCTCTAGCAACTTCAGTCAAAATAAGGTCGAACATCATTTCCATATGCGTTACACCGATAAATTGTCGAGCTGTATTATATATAGTGCAGCAATTTTTTTCCCCCGGAGTATAAATCTATCCCATCCATAATTTTAGAACTCTATCCTTGCCACCAGATGCTACTTTCTCACCATCAGGACTCCAGTCTACTGCAAAAACCTGAAACCCAAGATTCTGTTACTCACATTTTTAATTGGGTATACAAACACTCCTGTATGATTTCAAGGGAACTTCAGGAAGCGATAAGACAATCAAATCCTCAGGGAATCAGACAATTGAGAAAGAAGGTAAATGTGAATGACTACTGACTAAACGAATCCTGTCTTCACAAGATTCTCATCCAGGCGTGCATAGAGACATTAATTCCCATCATTTTCCTTTGAAAACAAACAAAGACTAAATGAATCAAGAAAAATATCTTACTTCATCAGCATGCCCTGGAAGATCTTGCTTTAATTTCCGTTTCCCAATGTCCCAGACCTGTAAGAAGAATTTAGCACATTAGCATTCATATAGCCTTTACGGTAAGAGATTGTTCTCAGTTTATCATTTGCACTTTAACTCCCTTGTTAGGGATAAGCCATAAAGCACTTTACTAATCCCATTCCGTGTATTTGTCAACTTCAAAACCAATAAATAAGAGAGAACAAATTGAGCAGAGGAAAATGCAGGACTGAATCATGCACTCAGAACAGACTGAGAATTTCATGCATATAATTCCCCATGCACATTGTGCATGCATTCTGATTAGACTCAACCAGGCAAATAATATATTATACGATATAATGGCACTCTAGAACAAGGTTCGTACCAATTTTAATAGTCATGTTTACGTTGATCATTTCAGATTGTACTTCCCATTATCTCAGTGTATGAGGAATGCATCTATTAAGATAAGTCTCAGCTGAACAAGAATGCAAGGTTGATCTAGCAAATAATGAAGATGGTACACGTAAGCCGGCTGCAGAGGGAGAAGGATACACTGGAAGCTTCAACTGCCGAAAATGACATTTTAACATGTAAGGACAGTTTCCCCGCCTAATTAGATATTTGCAGTTAATTATTCCATCCTCACATATAAATATAGTGGCTACGTACTTTTCACCTTTCATTTACTTACACAATATATAGAAAAATAATTATTAGCTCAGTTTCACCATGTTTTGTCTTGCCCTTTTGTTTGTTTGTGCATCTCTAAGTTTCTTACCAGCGCGTGAGCTATTTACCCAGTATTGTTTTGTTATATCATTTTAAATGACTACTATGTCAAGTAATAGCAGAACCTAAGACAATAAAAACACATTTAAATCAAAATTCATAAGTGCAGATCAATTTACTTTTAAAGAAAAGAAAAGAAAAGCAGTCATTTTTCTTTTATTGTAGGTATGTAGTCACTCCACAAAAATTTCCAGAATATCATGACATGCGCGCATGTCAAACGGAATTGTACATCACAGTTCAACCATTAAGAACATGTACTTAAAATATAAAATAAAATAAAGAAAAGAAACGAAGAGAGAACGAAAACTTGCCTTTAGAGTTGAGTCTTTGCTCCCACTTAATAGCAGCCTACTGTCCGCTGACCAGCTGGAATAAGGACAAAACTGTTCAGAACTATAGACTCTAATCATATAATATTAGGGGAGGAGGGATTCTAACCTTATCTGATATACAGGCCCAACATGACCGCGGAAGGCAGCGACAAACTTTCCTGTGATCCCGTTCCATAGCTTAACAGACCTGTCAAAGGAGGCGCTTGCAATCCATTGTCCATCAGGGGAGAAGTAGACATGATTGACAAGCTACAGCAGAAAAACAGTTTAATTCAAGAATTGTTATCGACGAAGAAACTCACAAACAGCACAGTCAACCAGGCATCAAGTTCTAGTGTTCAACGTCATTCTTCTACACTTTTAGAGTAGACAACTGGCACTAATCATGCATCAAATTAAGACAAGTAACATTAGTATCAAATAGCACATACCTGTTGATGGCCTGTCATACGAGTTTTAGGTTTTTTGCTAAGAAGAGGTTCCCAAAGGAACATGGTAAAATCATCTGAGCCTGAGACCAACCTTTCAGGAGCATTGGCCTTCATCTTGTTATACCTTTCCAGAGCAACCTGGCGTAACAATACTGAGCCTCAGTAACATATACAATTAACAACAATACTGACCGGGGAGACCAAGACATTTCAACTGTGAAAATTCAGTTATGTGATACTCCATAGTCCATAGGAACCATAGTTGCTATAGAACTACATAATAACTAAGAGGAGAAAATTGATTTTTAGACCTCCTTATGAAGGCCTTTCTCAAAAAGGATCCCCTTATGATATCAATTACATTTTGATCCAAAATGAAGGTTTTTTTAGTTGACCATCACTTTATTATTTCTGATCAAAACATGCCCTAACATTTTTTCCTCTTTTCTTTTTTATTTTTCCTTTTCTTATTTGTCTTCTCCTCTTCTTCTTCTTCAAGTCCTCACCGGAATCTGATGACCGGACTTGAAGATCTGGGAGAACTCCCAGAAGCTCCCAGATCAGAGCTTCCTGCAAGTTCCCGATCGGAGCTTGCAAGCTCCGACCGGGAGCTGTAAGCTCCCGATCTGGGAGCTGCACAAGCTCCCAGATCGGAGCTTGGCAAACTCCGATCGGGAGCTTGCTTGCAGCTCCCGATCTGGGAGTTGCACAAGCTGCCTGATTGGAGCTTGGCAAGCTCCGATCGGGGAGCTTGGATGATTCCGGACACAGCTCCGGTCACCGGAGTTGTGAAGAAGCAAGAGAATTAAAAAAGAAAATATAATATAAAAATTTATTTTAGTATTTTAGTATTTTACTTGGTTTTTCTTTTACTTATTTATCTTTTTTATTTGAAAACACTAAGGCTTGTTTGGTTCCATCAAAATTCAATTTTGGAATAGTTCAAAATTCAATTTTGGAATAGTGAATTTTGGTTGACTTTGGACTAAAATGTAATTGATAAGCTAAGTTGGTCCTTTTCGTTATTAGGGACGCTAAGGAGGTGTTAAAAATCAATGGG
Organism: Plantago ovata; assembly: GCA_028274465.1. Lineage (NCBI taxonomy): Eukaryota > Viridiplantae > Streptophyta > Magnoliopsida > Lamiales > Plantaginaceae > Plantago > Plantago ovata. The sequence continues at coordinate 31,675,006 of CM051457.1, forward strand.
CCCTAATAACTAATTTAACGTTTCATTTTTATAGAATGACAGAACAGGTTCAATGGTAATCTAAGCACCATGACCTAATAAGAAAAAAAAGGAAAAAAAAGTATATTACCCCCAAACCTTTTTAAAAAGTTGCATTTTACCCGGATACCTTTTAAAAATGTCTTGGTACCACCAAACCTTTTCTAAAAAGTTGCAGTTAACCCGATTCCTAACACCGTTAAATAGATAAGGTTAAAATTGAAAAAACACAGCCTAATACTTAACACCAAAGCGAAGACATACTTCTCTAAACAGAACGACAACATCCATATTTTCGAACAATTAAGCAACCATGAGCCATTGAATTGGTCAAGATGGATCACACGAGAACTAATATACAGTACCAGAAAACAAACAACAACAATATTTTGGAACAAGCTGGAAGAACTCGATCAAGATGTCAAATTATATAAAGTCCACTACAACTCAGAAAGAGTAAACAAAAATGTATTAACATCTAGGAATAACTGAATAAGCATGGCAGTAGAAACTACGGAAATACTTCCCTAATAATGACTTAAAATAAGTAAAATATTAAACCTTGGCAACAAGAATTTTTTTGCTATGAAGATGAAAGGAAACAGAGGCATAAAAAACGATCAATCATCACAGTTTTTTTCCCCTTGTTTTCTGATGGTAGTAGAAGAGAAGAGACTATGGCGGGTGTGGTTTAACGTTTTGGTTTTCTTATATTTAACGAGTTTAACAGAATATTCTTTTTACACATTAACGGCGTTAGAATTTTGGGTAAACTGCAACTATTTTGAAACGTTTGGTGGTACCATGACATTTTTAAAAGATATCCGGGTAAAATGCAACATTTTAAAAAGGTTTAGGGGCAACATACTTTTCTTTTCAAAAAAAAAAGACTAGTAAACATGCAACCCACAAAGAATCAGTTGGTCTTTTGTACTGAAAGTCTGAAAGTATTTAAGATCAACAACTTACTTTCTTCATTTCCTCGGCAGATGAATAATGTTTACCAGTGTGGTCAAAGGCACCAGTTCTGAGGACATATTCAGTACTCAATGCTAAAGAATTGACCCAATGCCCATGACCCTACATGAAATATAAGAATGATTCATGTAAATAGCATAATTCATATGAAATTAGGATACTGAGAGAGTAGCAGTAGTGACAAAATAGAATCTAAGGTCAGTGCGTTGTAAAATGGTTTCAAGCACAACGAGAACCATGCTCAAGTTACAATCTTAAAGTACACATTTTTGAAAGTAAATCATCTTGCCTGATGAGGATCCCACACACACAAGAGGATCTGGCTCGGATTACAATCATATAGTTATGGTAAAAGCTTTTTGCATGGAAAACATCTCGTCTTGATGAGAAGAAGTGCAATTGAGGATCGAAATTCAAGAAATCCATTTTTACATGTCTTATTCTTGCAGATAACAGAACTTTGAAATGGCCCAACCAAGTACAGGTAAAAGCCAAATTTAGTACACCCAGGCGCAGAAGTACATTAAATAAAACTAATCTACAATAGAATAAATGCACCAATCCATGTCTATATAGACGATAAATTTACAGTATATGGTACTTCTCAGTACTCACTAACAAAATTTAAAAAAAGAGAAGTACCTTCAATTCGCCTATTAACTTGCCTTGTGTATTCCACATTTTAATTGTGCAATCCTGGGACCTGCGTATGAAAGTATATGTTTGAATATCATAGAATTAAACAGCATGTACAACAGAGTATGCTTGCCTTTTTATACTCTACATAATTACCCCCAGAACCCATCAGATAAATACAGCACCCCCAAAAGGATTAACTCATTTCGTTAAGAAAAGTCACAAGGCTTAGCTAATTATGTTTAGATGTAAATAGGTGGATCATAAACAATTGAGGTACATACCCAGTATAAATTATTCCATCTCCGCCCCATTTCACACATGTTATGGCAAGTGTATGTCCTGTAAGACATACAACACATTTCTTTAAAGTAACATCCCAGATTCTTGCATCGCCATCTTTGCTTGCACTAACAAACCGACGACAAGGAGCACTGAGATGCACAGGCTCCCACGAAATCCCAGTAATCCATTTCTTATGCCCCTGCAAGTATTTCAGTAAACATCAAGCTCCTGTTCAAATATGAACAGAGAAACATAATAATTGTATCTTATTGACATGTCTCTTTTGCCTCTGTAAACTCATGCACAATAATGAGACAAGGACAGGTTGACTTCATATGTTTGGTATACATAAGTAAATGACAGACACTTGGTGACCACATGAGTAAGCAACGAGGTATAAACATAATCTCCAATGCCAGATGACATGGGGAACAGGCAACCTCTGGCCTTAGGGTGCGCACTGTTGAACACCCCCAGGCATGGCTAATAGCCTACAAACCACATAAACCGGGCAAAGCGCACTAGTGCAACAGCCTCACACATAAAAAGCATATAAACAAATTCACTCACAGAGAGTGAACCTGAGTCAAAGGGTTAATTATCCGCCACTTTAACCAACAACCTCACCATTGCTTGCAGGTATAAACATAAGTTCGAGGTCATCCTAACAAGCTCACCAGTTAAGTGTGGACATGTATATCTACATACTGCAATTTTATGCTGAAACAATTTATTTTGAAGTGCTGAAACAAGCGCATGGCCTCAACGTCTCAACTAACCCAAATGGCCAAACCACTTTATTTTTTAGTTTAAATCAGACTACATAGTAATTTCAACTGGATTTCTCACATTTTTCATATTTATTTAAGACCATAAGGTGGATATAAACTACTAAAGCACCCTTCTAAGTATGCCTGCACAGTTACTGAAATTCAGAGAACAAACCGGGTCAACTTGAAGTAATTGCATGTGAACAGTACAATATTTCAAGATGTCATTTACTTTTTGCATTTGCACCACAATTAGCTTAAAATAAGTAATGCTACCAACACAAGATTCTCTTATACGTCCTCAACGTTGCATAAAATCCCATTCTTAACAGTTTAATGTTGACAAGCAGCAAGCTACAACTACATTAAGTCATGAATGGATCAAAGGGCAAACAAAATAAGAAAAAGATTATGGAGACTTGTAAACACAATACATATTAAGACACAGATGAAATTTGTCTATTGTCAAGAGATGCTACTTACATTTGATCGGCATTTGAAAACAATAGAATAGGATTGTAGCAGTATAGAAAATTTAATTACCAAACATGGATTTGAAGATGAATAATATTTGCTAGTCATTGAAGAAAAGAAAACTATATTAAATCGAGTAAATACAACGCAAGGCCACTTAGATGCTTATGCACAAGAATTGCATAAATTAAAATATAAAGACCTTTTAAAATCCTCTCAAATTTTGTGGAGCTTCTCAAAATGGACATAGGAATACTATTCGCAGGTCTATCTTTGAAACTGTCATAATAAGATTAACAATGATTTTCACAGAGGGCTTAATCTCTTAGACATTATGAAAACAGCAACATAAACAGGTAGTATTAAACATAGAAGACAGGAAAAAGGTTCTAGTTCTACAAAAGCGCCGGAACAAACAACATTCATTGAGCTACCCAGAAAACTCTTATACTAATAAAAATGAGTGTGGTCTTAGATAATTCTGTCAAAGGTCTTACATTAAGAGGATTGCCTGATGGTTGTCCAGTAAGTGGGTCCCAGCATATTAGTTCTCCCGTCTTGCTTCCACTAACAAGATGTTTGCCATCTGGAGACCATGCAATACAAAGAACCCAGTTCTTGTGTCCTATATATCGACGGAAAGGAAATGTAACAAAGTGAAATATTAAAATTGAGATAACACATCAATATTAAAAATAAAAATAAAAATGGAAACTCAAGTCTGATGTATAAGCTAACAGCAGAACCAACAATTCATAAGAGATATATTGGAAAGTTCAACTTCAAACTGGGCTGCAAAGTTCTGCATAATCATAACCTTGACCAATTTTTGGCAATCAATTCACATCAGCCTAGTATGTGAACTTGGCCATGCAATAATATGCTGATTTAATAACTAATAAAGCAAGAGCAAAGAATAGTTGACTTTGTCCTTTCATATCTGAAGTAAACACTTAGTAATTATATCCAATATTTAGCAACCAGTCACCAAACAGATTTGAGGGTGAATCATATCTACATTAATCAAAAAAGATACATTATGTTCAACAACCTAAAATAGAGATACTACATACTCAGAAGCTTAATTTTACACTTGGAAACAGTAATAGTGGGTGCACCCATAACTCATGAACAAGAAGCAGAAGCAGAAGCAGGATCTGACCTTTACACGTGAATAATGGTGTCTGTGTATTAAGATCCCATAAGCGCACAGTAGTATCACCAGATCCACTAGCCAGATGACGTCCATCAGGGCTGAAGGAAACAGAGAGCACAGCCTCCTCGTGACCTGCAGATACAGGAAATAGGATCATTAAATCAACTAGTGGGGAGTACAGGATCAGACAGAAGTCAATGCATACATTTGACAAAAAAAAACACTCTAGTCAACACAACTAGGTTAGTAAAGCAATGAAAGTAAGAACATTATTAGCAGATGGTCCGGAAAAGTCATCAAGAGTAAACATAACTAGATTTTGTAGGTTATAGCATACAAGCTTTGACCAGCAGCATACATAAAAGTTACTGCGGTGGAAAAATATTAAAGGGTGCCGCACCAAGAGATGCAACTAAAAACAGAACACTTGGCATGAACATCAGAAATCATAATACAATCACTAGATACCCTCTTGAAAGTTGAAGTTAGGCATGCTTAGCAGTATACTCTTTGTTACAGTCAAATGATGTGTACCCAAAAAGAAAGGGACTTCCATAACACAGTTATCTAAGATGGAATGACAATGTTCCCAAGGATATATAACACAGACGTTAGTCGGTGATAAAAGCAAAGTTGGTTTAATAAGAGAAGATTTTCCGCTTGAAAACAATTTTCTTAATTTATAGAAATTAGAATGAACATTAGAAGTATTTCATTCGTATTTTGAACCCCTTGTCGGTCAATGTTGGGTAAGTTGGATTTGATTATCACTTCATGAGTATAAGTTTATTTCAAGGAAATACCTTGTGGGTCCCATGAGCGAGACGAACTATAGCCAGTTGGAATTTGGGGCTTTGTGCATAGGCTTGCAATTTAAAAAGTTAAAAAGAGTGCGTCTAATATGATAATACTAATATGTTAATATACATTTCTAAGTCCATTGTGACAGAATCCAACTTGAGCATCAGTATGTGACACTAAGAGATTTCCAGTGATGATCATGATCCGATGGCGATATTTGCCAGTATACAGATTACACAACCCCTATGAAAGTGTTGTCTATGATGCTAATAAGAAATTTTTACCGGCAATAGTTGAAGAGCATCGAGTTACAGGACGAATACGAAATACTGCTTGTGGCTGATAAACAATATTCACGACTTTCTCCACGGAAACTGTAACAAAATTAAACTATGTTAACAACATTATATGCATAATAAGGCTTTACAAAGCTTAAAATATAGATCAAGAGAGCTGGATGCCTCACCTTTATTCTTCTCCAGGTATAATCCAAGCTGCACCACAAGCTCATTGTCTGATACATAAAATGCATAAGGCATTTTTTCCTCCTGAAATTCATTGCATTTCTATTATACGACAGAAACATATACGGTTTATCCATTGCTCTAGGTCTACCCAATTCCTAATCACAGGTCCACCAATTTTCTTAATTTTTTGATGTCACATTATTTTCAAATGCGATAAAATAAAAATAAAAGGCGTACAAAGTTACTATGCAAAGTCTGCAACACCAAAGGATGTTTATTACTTCACATTTACAAATTGCAAGCATTCAGTTCAACAAAGAGCTGCTTAGTAAGAAATTAAGTATAAACAAAGTGAGTTGAACTTGTGAGCAGCAAACTTACGTTTTTAAGAAGCATATTAACGAGGTTCTGAAGCTCCTTAGGGCCAGCAGTTTCAGGGAGGAAAATTGGATTTCCATCACCGAGAGGTGTGCCTTCTGGATCAGTGAGCTTACATATCACCCGTTTGTTCATCTCTCTGTCTTCTTCCATGGCTACTGGAGCTCCGGTAGCAGCTACTGTTTCCACTTCCATTTTTGCTCCTCAATGGAAGTTTGCGTTCTGAGAAATTTAGGGTTTATCGGGGTTCTTAGGAATTTGAGGTTTTGGAATGGGCCGGATTATTGGAACCATTCAAACGAGTAACTGAATGCGGTTATGGCCTAAGATTACCTGATTCACGATTAAGAAAACGAATCACACTTCGAGCACGCTCTCCCAATTCCAATGCGCAATTGACGAATTTAAGCTTTAATAATCACTAAAAAGTACTGCGAGTAGTAAAAACTTAAACAATTTCTTGTTTAAGACCATTTTCTAAGTTGAGACCGTGAGACCAAGCAATCCACTTTACTATATCCAATTCTATTGAATCTCGCGGGTCAATGATTTAAACCGGGTCAATTAAACGGGTTATGTATAAATAAGAGAATTCACCCGTGTCTATTTCATTTCCCCTCATTGGCAAATCATAAACCCTAGAGAGATAAACTCACTCGCCGTCTCCGTCACCTGAACTGAAGCTCATTTCGTCGTCGCCGCCGCCTGAATATCAATCGCCGTCACCTCAATCGTCTTATTCAGCTCTTGAAGGTGAGATTTTATTCGTTTATGTTCTTCTTCACGTATTTTCGAAATCCTAATCTACTATTTTATCATATATCTCTGCAATTTTGCTAGGTTTTTCTTCTTCTTCATGTATTTCGGTTTCTAGGTTGATTTCGAAACCCTAACTCTACATTTTCTCGAATTTTGCTATGTTTTTGCAGTTTATCCACACTAGTTGAAGCTTATTTTTCTCGATCCTAACGCTTGTAAGTGTTTCGATCTGCTTTTGTTTTCCATTTCTGTGTGTTTCGATCTCTGTGTTCACTCTCTACATCCATTTCACCTCGATTTTACTTGTTGTGGCAGTTTTTTTATGTATTATAGTGATCGATTTTTTGGAGACAAAGCTTTATCTCATCAACAATGGCAGATTTGATAGGTAGAGGTGATTCTCCAGTGAAATCAGACACCGAAGCTAGGGTTTTGACTACTTCATGTACATTGGAAATTGAAAAGAGTAACTGATTATGAGGCCAAATGTAACTTCTCAATTTTTTTACTTTTATGAATCAAAAGTTTTTTTATGTTGGTTGTTTGAGGTTTACATATGTAAACTGTGAGGTTTACTTAATGCTCAAATCTTATCAGCTCTTTGTCGAAGTGTTGTTGTCAAAGTCTGTTAAATATGCTATGCTGGTTGTTTGAGACATATAATGCTGATTATGTTTGAGTTTTACTTGAGATTGAGTGTTTTGGGTGGTATGTTAGTTTTTTGAGTTTTGTTGGAGTTTTATTTGAGTTTTTTTATTTTGGTTTCTGATTTATCTCCGTGTGTTGTATTCTGGTTGTATAAGGTTTATATTGTGCTGGTTTGAGTTTTATATGCTGTCTGTTTGAGTTTTATATGTGGCTTGTTTGAGTTACATCACTGTCGATGCACGATATATTTTTTGATATATGCTTGAATTTTATATGATGTCTGTTTGAGTTTTATATGGTGCTTGTTTGAGGTTTACCACTGTCCATGAGTTTTATATGCATTACAGACTGAGTTTAAGCTTTAACATTCATAAAAATAGGATTATCAATTCTATAGGAATGTTTTGTACATTAATAAGGTGCTTGAGGATAAGTTTTATATGTTTGAGTTTTATATGCTGTCTGTTTGAGTTTTATATGTGGCTTGTTTGAGTTATATCACTGTCGATGCACGTTATATTTTTTTATATATGCTTGAGTTTTATATGTTGTCTGTTGAGTTTTATATGGTGCTTGTTTGAGGTTTACCACTGTCCATGAGTTTTATATGCATTACAGACTGAGTTTAAGCTTTAAAATTCATAGAAATAGGATTCTCAATTATATAGGAATGTTTTTGTACATTAATAAGGTGCTTGAGGACAAGTTTTATATGTTTGAGTTTTATATGCTGTCTGTTTGAGTTTTATATGTGGCTTGTTTGAGTTATATCACTGTCGATGCACGTTATGGTTTTTGATATATGCTTGAGTGTTATATGCTGTCTGTTTGAGTTTTATATGGTGCTTGTTTGAGGTTTACCACTATCCATGAGTTTTATATTATGTTTGAGTTTTACTTGAGTTTGAGTGTTTTGGGTGTTATGTTAGTTTTTTGAGTTTTGTTGGTGTTTTATTTGAGTTTTTTTATTTTGGCTTGTGATTTATCTCTGGGTGTTGTATTTTGTTTGTATGAGGTTTATATTGTGCTGGTTTGAGTTTCTGTTTGAGTTTTAGTCTACATCTGATTTATATGTGTCTGTTTTATTCTCCCGTTTTATATATTCGATATCTTTGTGTTATATGCTCGTTGTATTTGAGGCTGATGTATATTATTTTTTTATTTTTATTATTTATTTTTTTTGCAGCAATCATGGTTGAAATTTGCAGTTATGATTCTGATGTTGCTCCCGCTGCTGGTATTGCTCCCGTTGTTGATGCTGCTGCCATTGATGATACTGCTAAAAGAATTGATCCACAAGTGGTTGATCGAACGATGACAATTTTTGCTACAACTGTCCTTGATGTTACTGCTTCCCATGCTGCGGGCGTAACTAAGGACGTTATTGATTCAGAGGAGACAATGAGTAATCAAGGCAAGCCACCAGGCAAGAGATGGTGAATTATGCACAAGAGGCTCAATTTCTGTTGGATTTGATTTCGAAGTTTTAACTTCGTTGAACATGTTTATTCACCCATCATTTTGATATTTTGTTCATGTTTTTAATTTGAAATTTGTCTGTAATAACTCAGATTAGTACTATTTTCAGTCATATTTAGTAAACTTTTTTATATTTCTGTTTATATGTTTGAGTTTTATATGCTGTGTGTTTGAGTTTTATATGGTGCTTGTTTGAGGTTTACTACTGTCCATGAGTTTTTATATGAATTACAGATTGAGTTGACAAAACATATTTTCAGGGTGTTTGGGGTTCACCAATCCATCTAGGCTTTTAGAAAAATATACACCCTTAGTTTAGTTTGAGGCTTGAGTTTATGTTTGAGTTTTATAAGCTGTGTGTTTGAGTTTTATGTGGTGGTTGTTTGAGTTTTACCACTGTCCATGACTTTTATATGCATTACAGACTGAGAACTTTGAACATTCATGGAAATATGTTACATGATCCCTTGACAAATGCTTAATTAGGGTTTAGGGGTTGGATGCGGTGCAGGGCCCCTAAACCCTAATTAAGAACCGTAGAATCCGAAAGTAATTCAATTCATTTTCAGGGTGTTTGGGGTTCACCAATCCATAGGATTTTAGAAAAAATATACACCCTTAGTTAGTTTGAGGCTTGAGTTTATGTTTGAGTTTTATATGTTGTGTGTTTGAGTTTTATATGATGCTTGTTTGAGGTTTACCACTGTCCATGACTTTTATATGCATTACAGACTGAGTTAAGCTTTGAACATTCGTGGAAATATGTTACATGATCTCTTGACAATGCACCGCATCCAACCCCTAAACCCTCATTAAGACCGTAGAATCTGAAAGTAAATCAATTCATTTTCTGGGTGTTTGGAGTTCACTAATCCATCTAGGCTTTTAGAAAAAATATACACCCTTAGTTTAGTTTGAGGCTTGAGTTTATGTTTGAGTTTTATATGCTGTGTGTTTGAGTTTTATGTGGTGGTTGTTTGAGGTTTACTCACAGACTGAGTTTAATGTTCATAGAATTTTTTTTCAATTTACCATTGACAAATGCTTGATTAGTTTTAGTTAAATGCTCAACAACTGTCAACATAAACATGAGAAAAAAAAAATAGAATATCGATATCAAGGAACAGAGTCTATAAAATTCTCAATCTTATACAAAGAAATACAGTATTGAAATCAAGGAACACAGTCCACAAAAGAATAGAGTATTGAAATCAACCAAATAACTTGTTCCTTCCTAGGGAAACTTCTTGTTTCCCCTGTGTTAGAACCTTTTTTCTTTCTTGGTTTCTTCTCAATAGCACCCTTTATCCTCTTTGGTCCATTGCTTCCAAGAATGTCTCCAACAACCAAACAAATGTCTCCGCTTGTTCATTAGCAAGAAAGGCACAACCGAAAACCACATTACTCCAGTGGCTATTGACTCCTACCAAAGGTGCACAAATCATATCATACCGGTTAGTACAGTATGTTGTATCGAAAATGAGCACGTCTCCAAAAAATTTGTAATCCTCCCTCATAACACAGTGAATCCTGTCCTCTAGTCTTATGGGCCCTCAGCCTGTTTACAGAGTTCAAAATAAAATGAACACAGTAAAAATCAAGAAACATAGCATAATTGACAAAGCACAGGAACACATAACAAACACCTTCTTGAATACAGATGTAAACCTCAAACAATAGCTATATAAAACTCAAACAAACACCATATAAAACTCAAACATATACAACTTATCTCCAAGTAAATCTCACCCTAAACCTCTAATATTATAGATGTAAAACTCAAACAAGCATCACATAAAATTCAAACAAACATCATATTAAACTCAAAGAAATATGATAGATGTAAAAAACTCAAACAAGCATGCACCACATAAAACTCAAACAAACAACATATAAAACTCAAACTACCATGACAGGAAACTTAACCTGTTTACATAGTTAATATTATCCCGAACAGTGTGCCCGACATTCTCTCTGCCTCCAGCATTGTGCATAAGAACTCTGTAACTATGGCTTGGCTTTAATCTAGCCCCTTCCATACACTCGATTACTTTTCCTTCTTTAAACCATCAAAAGAGAGTGGTATATACTTTGCAATGATACATTATAAAACTCAATCAGTATATGAATGAAACTCAAATATCAAAAGAATAAACCTCAAATTCTTCAGCATATACATAAACCTCAAATTGTTCAATTCATGATCTCATAACTTCAAGCCATTACTATACAATGTATGCAGAACAACATAAACCCCAAATTCTCAATTTAAGATCTCATAACTTCAAGTCATTACTATACAATGTATGCAGAACAACATAAACCCCACAGATTCTCAATTCATGATCCCATAACTTCAAGCCATTCCTATACAATGTATGCAGAACTTTACAGAGTAAAACTCAGAAACTTTTGTCATAAAACTCAAATCAATAATGCATAAAACTCAAACGAAATCGTAACATGCAGAACTTTCCAGAGTAAAACTCAGAAAATTTGATTGAGTTTTATAAAACTCAATCAGTATATGAATGAAACTCAAACATCAAAAGAATAAACCTCAAACGAAATTGTAACATACCTGATTGTTCAGCAGGTCCTTTGTGCTTATCAGCTGAAGGTTTTGTGAATTCTCCATCTCTAGGTATTTCATCAATATCTTCAACAAATCCTTCAGCAAATTCACTGCAATCTTCTTCTACATCAAATTCGGATTGTCTCATGGAAAATCCTTCAGCTATTTCAGTGAATTATTCTTCTATATGATCGACTTCAACCGCTGGTGATTCCTTAATTTCCTTTGAACGTTTTCCCCTTTTCGAATTCTTCAATTGCGCCAATCTAATCCTCAAATTGTTCAATTCATTTAACGATCTAGGAGAGTAATCGTTGTTCCTCATATTTGTTTTTCGTTGAAGATAGAGAGACAATCAACGATTCGTAGAGAGAGGGAATCGACAAGAGAATCGATGTTTTGTTGTAGAGATGGAGAGAGAAAATATTTCTGATTTTAACGGGTTTAGGTGAAGGGATCCGGTTTTGTTTCGGGTTATAACATGACCCGTGAGTTATTAGTTGGAGCAACGAGTTTTTTATCTAATTTCTAGTTCATTTGAGTCTCATTTTGGTCTCACGAAACTAGTGGTCTCACAGGAGACGTTCTCAAAACTTAAAAGCGACTTAGATGGAGTTCATGATTCTTGGTCGCATGTGATACCGGAGCAGGGTTGGGTCGAAGTAACCGGCATCGATTGGAGAAGATGGTGGTCGATGATGTCGAGATGGTGATGAGATGATGATGGGTGCAGTTAAGAGATGAAGAAGAGCAAGAAGGATTTTTTCCTTTCTCTTTTACTGATGATGGTGACGTGGAGATGAGATATGAGGGGTGGTGGTAAGCTGCAAGTTAGGTTTAGGGTTATTGAAGAGTTGGGCCAACACTTGGGCTTGATCAGACTGGGACACACGAAATCCGGGCCACAAATGAGTCCGAATTAACCAGTCTTGCCAGCTCGGTCCAAACGTAACGAGACGAATTAGCTTTACGCGAATTAACTAATGACCAAAACGCTCACGCGGGAAGTAAATTAAATAATTACCGAATAAAATAATTTACTCTGATAATTAAATAATTAAATAAATTAATTAAATAACTAATAAAAAATTAAAAAAAAAAACGGAATGTTACATAAAATGACAACAACTTGTGTTATAACAAAATTTCTAAAGTGACAACTAAATAAGATAGGAGGGAGTATAATATTAGAATTTCAAGGCACTTTTGCTCTTTTTATAATAAAATAATCAAGTTCAATAATTTTTCCTTAATATATGTGTGCATTTACCTTAAACATTATTCTTTAAAAAACGAAGGTAGTATATTAATGGCAATTTCAATCAAATTTTACCCTTTTTTTTTCTTTGAATTAGCAAAAATATTTGTTGAATAAACATGATCAAGAGATACAAAAAGAGAGGTGCATAAGCAATGCACAACACAAAAAAGAAGTTTAATCCCAAACCATAATGAGTATGTATAAAGCATGCCCAAACCCTACTCTCGTTATGACCGTATCAAAAACATGACCACCACTCTCGTCTAATATGTCACGAAGCAGAATATCTTTGGTTGCAAGTTTAGATAACTTAGCAAGAACGAAAAATGATGGTCTCCATTGGGGTACGAAACCGTTAAAAAAGATAATAAATCTATTAATAGCAATGTAATGAAATTTCTCGATTCTCCGTCTCTCTCTCACACGAAGGAAGCGTTTGCTTCTATATTTTCTCCAAATAATTAAATTTAATAGAATATGATGAATATTGTTTTATCTTAGATAATGGGTAGGTTATCCTTCAAAATAGGCAGAGAAAGAGAATGGAACCTAAGAGAAGAGAGAAGGAGAAGCCACATCATCTCCACGAGCCAATCACAGGTCTGCCCGGGCCAATTATTGATAGTGTATATGTCCTAGAGACAGTCTTTATTAAGGGCATGCAGCCCTTATTAAGGGCATATATGTACTATTACACAGGTCAACGTAATATAATATATGTTTGTTGTTTGACTATTGAGTATCGCTTTCATATTTATATTACACCAGGCATACATCATGTCATATCTCTATTCCTGTCTGTATTGATATTAAATATGTCCCCTCGGATAGATGACCGATCACACAGATAGTGGGAGCTATGTGAGTTATCATGTATCCCAAACTCTCCCTAGTCGAGGTTCATCTCGGGTGTAGGGGTCTGAATGAACCAGCTGAGACTAGTATGCGTGGAGGTTGTACTTGTTAGAGCAAGTGTGAGCTGATCCCACGGTCACGGAACGGATTGTTGGACAATCAAGAAACGTTCCCATAACTCCGCATAGTTGTTCGAAGGGTGATTACCGAACAATGGAAGTGAAACTCCCATCGATGTATACTCTACACCAAAGTGTCTATGGGAACCGGAAAGTTGTCGAAGTGATGCCAGTCGTCCTTTGGACTTACAGTACTTTATCATCACATTTGTTGCCCCATATCCTTGGTGGACCCGTCGATGTCAGCTCTGAATAAGCAGTTGACCCAAGACACGATCCAGGATTATGGCTACATACAAATGGGGATGATAAGTGATTATGTGAATGATTCATCTCTCATGTGTAGCACAGGAGAGCACTGCTCATAGTCGTTCATAGTTGTGATTGGTAAAACCGCTGGCCAGCGTATCAATATTATTATGATAGTCATAATAGATATTGGATTCACCAAGCAACTCACTGAAGACGCCCGTGGATGTATTATTGGGATAGACACTTCATCGATCCTAGATGCATTCGAGTCAGTCAGATGAAGGGACGTTACCATCGCCGCGTTGAGCGCAACAGACTTCACAACGAAAGGGTTTACTTTGAGAAACCTCTCAAACGTCCTCATGTATTAATATTGCAAATGGAACCTTCTAGGAATTCCATCTTGCCTAGTCTAGGACTTGCTTAATACAATGAGGCCCTATGAGTCACACTATGTGGTGATTCAGCTTATCCGAATATCCTTGAAAGATGTAATTGCAATTAATTTAGAATTAATTTTGATTGATGAATTATAATTGATTTGGAATTAATTATAATAATTTGTGGCTCAATTAGTGATTTGGAATTATTAATTGAATTGGCTGATTAATTGTATTTACATAATTTTATGTAAATACAATTAAAGATTATATTTTAGAAATATAATAGAAGTTTGATTTGAAAGGATATGTTAATTTAGAATTAATATATGCACATGGGCAAAATCTACTTGGAGTTTGAATTGTCTTAGATAAGTTAGATTTCCGTGATTGAGTTTTAATTGACTTGAATTGGTTTCCTAGTGCGATAAGAATTATAGTAGATTCTTATTCCTTTATAAAGTCTAATTGATTGTTCTTTAGGCTTCAATTGACTACTATATATAGTAGACTATTAGAGAGCTTTGAACATACAGTTAGTCCACCAGTTTTCTTAGAGAAAATAAAAAGCTCTCCCCTACCTCTTACTAGCCACGCGCGCGCCACCCTTCGCCGGAGGAAACCGCCGCCCCATCTTCTTGGCCACACAAAGAATATTCTATCATTATTTCCGATAAGCCGTTCATCCGTGGCTACCAAGGTTGAGGTTTAAGGAGCTGGAAACTAACTTTTATTGTCTTGCAGATAATCAAAGTATTGCAGATATCTTCGACTTCGACGAAGGAGAAGATTCACCGGACTATTACGAAGACTTGGTACCTGTGCTTGCTTTTGGAGTATTGTAAGTTTTCTAATTAACGTGTTTAATATATACGCTATATACATGATCAATTAACTTGCATGTTAAGAAAATTTTGAAATTCCGCTGCGTACCCTAGGGGTAACTCTGACCATATTTTCTTACAATTATCTGGGTCAACTAATTTTCTTTCCCTTCATTATTTCAGTAACCAAACAGAGAAACCATATTCTCCAACAACAGTAATTATCTGCGAAACCAAACACGTCCGAAATAGAATTCAATTCTACTAGATTTATTCAATTGCATGGTCCTTTTATCTCCTAGGAATACTTTTCCTTCCCGAAGAAAACTAACTGCGAACTTAATTAATTAATTAATTAGTACCGCTAATAATTCCAAGTTCCAACCCGGTGTTTACTGTGTTTTTGTTATATATAAACACAAACACACTCCATCATTTCCCAGTCAAACTCTTGCTTAACAATGGTGAATACTAATCTACCGGAAGATTTAATCTACCGTATGCATAGAGATTTTCTCAAGGCTTCCAACAAAGTCTGTAGCCAAGTTCAAAGTTCATCAATCTGCACTTTATAACAAAACAATAAGAAACTCCAACAATTTGTTGGAGCAGAAATATTATTGATGAATGGAACTTTGAAGAGTATTAGAGTCTGTCAAGAATACAGAGAAAAACCAGCACAACAATAGAGAAGAAAAGATCCTATTTAAACCACTAATCTAATCCTAATTAAAATCGGAATTAAAGTACAATCTATCTAGCTTGGAGTGCAAGACTCTGAAGTAAAGATACGTCTTTACTTGTAACTTGGAAATGCCAATTTCCTTTTCACTAAAAAAAAACACAGTTTAGTGATGCTCCCATGCGTCACTAAACTGCCCCCCATGCGTCGCTAAACCATTTAGCGACGCATAGCAAATGCGTCGCTAAACCCTTGGTCGCTAAATGGCGAGGCGACCCATGGGGTCAAGCGTCACTAATTTAGCGACGCATAGACCCATGCGTCGCTAAATCTGGAAAAAAAATTTAAAATAAATTCTCCTCTCTAGTCCACCTTGTGTTTCCTGAGTTTCAAACCTAGGACATCCTTACCCGACACCTTACTAACCCAACACCCTTACCGCTCGACTACCAATACTTGTGATAATTCTTGTATAAGTTATAGATAATATATAGTTGTTGCTCTTCATAGTCACTTCCATATGTTTATATTTAGGGAAATTTTCAGCATGAACCCCTGTTAGTGCACCTCATTTCATTTTTCCCCCTACTAGTTCAACTATTACGTTTTACCCCAATCAAGTTGACCAAGTCTAAAATTTTCTGAAAATGTGGCTAGCCAAACACTCCCTTAACTTATTTTATTTTCTTTTTCCTTTTTCCTTTCATGTTTTAATTTTATTTTTTTTTTACTTTTATTATTTTCTTTTTCTTTTTCTTAATTTGAACTCTTCTTCTCCAGCTCCGGCGCCGGAGCTGCCGAAAAGTACAGCTCCGATCGGAGCTGTTTAAAGCTCCAATCGGAGCTTCCCATTGGGCAGCTCCGATCGGAGCTTTCAAACAACTCGATCAAAGCTCCGATTGGAGCTGTTTAAAGCTCCAATCGGAGCTTCCCATTGGGCAGCTCCGATCGGAGCTGTCAAAAGCTCCGAGCGGAGCTTTCAAACAGCTCGATCGGAGCTGTCAAAAGCACCGATTGGAGCTGTTTAAAGCTCCAATCGGAGCTTCCCATTGGGCAGCTCCGATCGGAGCTTTAAACAACTCCGATCGGAGCTTTCAAACAGCTCATCGGAGCTGTATATTTAATTTTAATTTTTTTTTAATTTGTTTTTTTTTCTTTTATAAAAAATATGGAGTGAAATATGAATCAATAATTGTGTATGGATCATTTTGTTATAATATTTAAGAACATTTTGAGATTTATATAACTAATGGGGGTTAATTTAAATAATTTATAGTCAATTTTGTAAAATAGAAAAGTTTAGAGTCAAATATGTAATAAAATAGAATTGAAGTTGTTTGGTTTTTTTTTAAAACTAAAACTTAAATGAGGGCAAAATGGTACATTCCAGGCCTTAATTCGCTAAAAGTCAAGGTCGTGGGTTAAAATGTAATTGATTTGCACTAACAGGCGGTAATGCGTAGTTGTAAACTAGTAGGGGCCAATGTGTAATTGATGAAACTAGCAGGGGATCTTGATGCAAATTACCCTTATATTTATAAACCGTTTATATCTTCATACGGTTTGAGATATCACAATTACTAAGTGGACTATCTAAGGAATAGGTCACTAAATTTTAATTTTTTTATTTTATTTCTTAACGGTTGATGCGGTCCAATTTACGCACAAACCGACAAATTTGCAACGTTGTCGGAATTCAACGAAATTTGGTCGGCGACTCCGAAACGGTGTGAAAAGATGAAGAAACTGCTTCGCGGTGATGTACGTTGGATTTCGACCATCGGAGATCGTTTAGGGGGTCTAAACGCAGTTTTACTGTTTTCGTAGTTTATATTTCAAGTTCTTTTAGGATTAGATTTCAATTCCTAGTTAATTTCAATATTGTCAAGTTGTTTTAGGATTAGAATTTCGATTTCTAGATAGTTTCGTATTTTTTTTAGTCTTCTATATATAGCGACTAATAACTTTGTTTGTCATTCAGTTTAGCTTTTGATTAATAAAAAGACGAGGTTTCCTCACAAAAGAATAATTCTCCCTGTCACTACGTATATCCGCTGCATTAACGGTTGAGTTACTTAGACACTAATAGTTTATTTTTGAACGGTTGGGGTTACTTAGTTACGGACTTCTGTTTTGGTGTTATTTTATATTCTTTGTGCACTCCTTATTTCGTAAGTGTTTTTTTTTCTTTTATTTTTGTAGAATAGTGTCACGTTTTGATGTTTTTCATGTTTCAAGCACTTAGGTACGAAACTGTGATTTTGAGCTTAAAACGCTGCAAAGTGATCTTGTTGAAGTTTCTCGATCTCCATGGATATGTTCGTGAGTGACCGTAGTTCGATTTAAGCCAAGAAGTTCATTTGGGAAAAATTTAGACTTACCTTAGAAGCACATATTCAGAAGTTCGAATAAAGGTTTTGGAGTCGTTCAAGTGTGCAAGATTAGTGCAGTCTAGCCATTTCATCCATAACTCCTTCATACGATATTGAATCAACCTCAAATCAACGTCCACGCGTAGATAATTCAACGAGGTATCCAACGGTAGGTTATGCGCACCAATCCGATAACAGATGAGCCCTATAGCTCCAGTTGAATGTGAGGAGACCCACCTGAAAATTATGCATTTTTTGCGACCCATAGCCCATGCGTCGCTAATTTGCGTCACTATTTGCTGTTTTTCTTGTAGTGATTTAAATTCTCTAACACCCTTTCACATCTGACGTGGACGTAGGAGAAGAGTGTTAAATTGATTACACTCCTAATATCTAAATAACTTTACATTCTCGTATATGTTGATTTTTTTATTTATTATTATTATTTATTACTTCGTATTTGTTTATTTTTTGCAACAACATGTCGAACATGGAACATTACAACGACTTGAGTGATGATAGATCTAATGGTGCCAGCTATCAAATGGCTCAACTGTGTGGATTTCTATATATTTAGGGGTTGGTTGGTGATGTTGCAAGCACATAATTTTCTAATGTCAGAGTATTTTTTCTCTATAACACTGATTTTAGACATAAATTAAATTTTTTACTACGATACAGTATCATTGAATTCTACTTTTAGTATGAAGTTAACAAATCCATTTCTAAAGAAAATACGAATTTCATGGGAAATGTACATTTAAATTCTCTAACACCCTTTCACATCGGACGTGGACGTAAGAGAAGAGTGTTAAATTGATTACCCTCCTAATATCTAAATAACTTTACATTCTCGTATATGTTGATTATTCTTATTTATTATTATTATTATTATTATTTATTTATTTTACTTTTTTTAATTATTTTTTAGTATTATAAAGGAAATTACTAAATCAAAAACAACAAAAGTTTTACACAAAATTAGTGGGCAGCCGAGAAACAAACTATGCTCCCACTCCCTTAGCAATAACAAAACTAACTCTAGAAAAAATAAAATGAGCAGCACGCGGCCCAGCATCCTGAGCCAAAGCGAAACCCCGGATTATAACAATCAAATCCACAACATCAACATCCAACTCCCCAAGTGTTAAGAAAGAGAAATGGAGGAAACCATATCCCTTAGCCGCATACAAGTCCCGATACTTCGTACACTTGCGCTTGACAACATCAGCAATCGCATGTCCATGCACAAAGTCCACCAACCCAGACCGTGTCAAGGGGGAAGACCCGGTCAGATCCACACAAACATCCTATCCCCTATCCCAAGCATAAAGGAGCAAGTCTGCAGGACGGAGGGACCTGTCACTCCCATCGCTCAAACCAATATCCACCTCCTTACCAACAGAGATGCCAGATCGGAAACAAACATCCAAGAGAGTATCGCGAACAAGGTTATGTCGGTGCTTGATACCTACCACCCCAACAGCAACCTTCGTGAAATATATATCTGCCAGTCTCTTCATAAGTCTGGGGGCAGCGATCTCACTGGGGTTACTCAAAATATTAAAATCTGTGGTCTTAGCAAACAAAGACAAGGCACTATCAAAAGCAGGTCCAAGAGAAGTGATACCAGAAGGACACAAGAGCTTAGCCTGCAAACCAACAGACTGAAAACGAGAAGCAATGAAGGCATAATGGCGAACATCCGCAGCAGTGTAAACACCAAGCCCCCAAAAGAAAAGGGCAAAGTGGCAAGCCGCCACTTCCAATCACCAAAATCGAGACCCGACGCTGTAACAATACGCTCCAAGGAGGATATGAGAGCCCGATCAAAAGAAAATTGAGCCGACTGAAAGAAACCTGGAAGGCAAGTGCGCAAAGCAAAATAGAGCTCCGAAATACCCGTACAAGCACGAAGCAGCAACAACTCATCATTAATATTATTTTTATTTTTATTTTTAATTTTTTTTTAATCACTCAAAATTGGAAGGGAGTCGAGAAACAAGTTGTGCTCCCACCCCTTTCTAAATACAAAAACTAAGTCTAGAAAAAAGAAAACACCACTCCTAACATCATTAGAATGACTAACAGCTAAGCGTTTGAGGCGCGAAAGAGTAACCGAGGCTTCCTCGTCGAGCTCCCCAAAAGTAGAGAAGACAAAAGGGATGAACGAGTAGCCGTGCTATGCACACTTAGAAGAATACTTCCTATTCTTCTTCTGAACAACCGTCTCCAAAGCAACTCATTTGCAACAACATGTCGAACATGGAACATTACAACGACTTGAGTGATGATAGATCAAATGGTGCCAACTATCAAATGGCTCGATTGTGTGGAAATTTCTATATATTTAGGGGCCGGTTGGTGATGTTGGAAGCACAAAATTTTCTAATGTAAGAGTAATTTTTCTTTATAACATTGATTTTAGACATAAATTAAACTTTTACTATGATACAGTATCATTGAATGCTACTTTTTAGAGTATGAAGTTAATTCCATATTATAATTGATTGCATTAAGCATATTTTGGATGTATTTTGAGTATATTTTAACATGCAGTAAGTAGCTAATTATAGTAGGTTTTTAAGAAAGTAACATGTAAATTCAAGTTTTTTTTTAGAGAGACGGTAATCTATATAAATTTAAGACTACAAAATGAATTTAAATACTCGAATAAATACATTATCTCCGGGCCAATAATTTCCTAAAGAGTTAAAATAATTATAAAAAAAACTTCAACTTGAATCATATCATTATTGGCTTATTACTTCTGTGTTGGCTCAACCGAATAATAAGAAGGCTAAGAGATATGTAAACAGTTCTCATGCCATAGGCCCTATGACCCTATCTACGAGTATGAGTACACCGAGTTGTCCTTTCAAATTAATAATGGCTTCAAGTGGGGGTATTATTATAAATTTAATAACACAAAAGTTAAATCTAACATATAAAAAGAATTTTTTTTTTTTAAATGAAACGATACTTATACTATATTATACCAAAGTAGGGTAGAGTACTACATTTGATCTTATTGGTACCATATGCATCAAAGAAGCTAATTGTTTGAATGAAATTATTTATTTTCCAAATAAACCCCAATCTTAGTTTTTAATTATTGGCAAAAGTGTCACGCATGACATAAATATTCAGTGTACTTATATACTAAGACAAGAAAACTGAAGCAATTCGGGAAATATCTAATTGGTCCGGTAATTTTCATTCACCTCCTCTAAGGTTCCGGGGCTTCAGAATCAGCCCCTAGTTTGGATATTAAGCCTATGTCCCTTTACTTGTCAATATATTATTTATGCCCCTGTTTGTAGAGATTGTTCCATTTCAGAACATTGAATGTTAGATTTTGTTACCCATTCTACTTACCCTTTTTAGAACATCGATATGACATTAATAGTACGGATCTAACTAAATCAATACCTCGAACATGAGTAATTATATAGAGCGGTACATTTGATTGACGAAGTCTTTCCTCTTATTACTCTTTAGATCCCTCATTTGTTTGGCGACTTTACTTTTGATATCATTACCTCAATATAATCCTTCAGCAATATCAATTTCAGTCCTCCTTTCTTCCAATTCTTTCCAATACTCATTCCGTTCCAATCTCAACTTACGATATGTTTTGGCTTACACTACGATATGATTTATTTCTTTTACATTTGCAAACGTGTAGATTTGCAAGAGAATGTCTTTAGCTTAATTTTATTAAGTGTACCTAGACAAACTAATTTTATTTTATTAGCATGCATGTGACGACTTGAACTTAGAGATATACTAAGGTGGGCGAATATTCTAGAAGAATTGAAATGGCAGTTTTGTCGGAAGATTAAATTAAGAATGACATTCATGTGAAGAGAAGAGGGGAAGATTCTTATTAGCACGAGCATATATTGGCGACATGCAAATGTAAAATTATTATACACACATGCACTCGCTCTATTTGAAAACTAATGAGATCGGTCGATCGAGTGGAAAATAATTAGATTAATTTCACTGAGAGATTGAAATTGTCCAGATTCAGACCCTGGTGTACAATTTTTAGTACTAGGACACACAAGTTGCTTGAATTGAATGAAACTTAAGTTGAACCCTGTTCATCATGGCATTCAATTCATAGTAGTATAATAATTATAAATAAATAAATATATCTGCGGATAATATTATTAGCTAATTAATACTAGTTGAAAGTCCTCCTTTTAAAATGGAGTCAAGATTGTTGGGATGTATAGACAATAGTTTTGTCCGGACCTGGATGCGCGAGCGACATTGAATCAGATATTACTTCATAAGCATATGAGTGATCAATTTTGCTTGTCATAACTCATACTCATAAATATAAGTGAGTACTCATTTTCATTTTTGTACGCAATTTATTAATACTCATTTCAATTATTTCAAATATTGAATGAGAATTTAACATTTATTTGGGATTTGAAAACAACAACATATTAAATGGACAAATCAGAATTCAGAAAAGCAAATACATTATGGTCATGTTTGGAGGTCAGAACAGGACAGCATTGATCGGCAAGTTGGTACATTATTAGCACTATAAACATTTTTCTTTCAAAATTATCAACAAAATAAACATTTCTCTTTCAAATGAACCTATTTTAGCTCTTCTGGTTGGAGGTTAACTGACTTTTGTCTTTGGACTTTATAGGAGGCCCGCCCGATAATAACTTTCCCAATTCAGTACTTGAAATAGCTTCTTTTTTTTTTCAACCCGACCATTTTTATTTTTATCAACTACTCATTCAACAATTCTAGCTTTTTTTTTTTTTTTTTCTTTTTTTAAAGCTTCAAACTCATGTTTTAATACTCAACGTGACTGTGTAATTTTTATATGATTTCTTTTCTTACGGAATTTTTTTTTTTTTTAATTATTTCTTTTCTTACGGAATATGATACTATATACTATATATAACATTGTTCCATAAAGCACAAAATCATTCAGTTGGACGGGAAAGTCTTAAATTAGTTAAAGGTATAGAGAAGAGAGGTAGTAGTTGGATAATTTTGGATTAGATGTTGAAGCAATAAAATTAGAACATGGACTAGTTTTAATATTTTAGGTCTTTTTTGTAATTTTTAATGGATGTTAGACTTTGTCTCGTATTTGATATTTTTCCTTTTCTACCAAGTTAGGTTTTAGTATTAAACTTTGTTTAGTATTTAGTTTCTTTTCCTTTTCCAGCAAACTAAGTTCTAGTATTTAAATACGATGTCAGTCATCATTTTCGTGAAGTTTTTTTTTTTTTTTTAATAATCGAACTATTACAATTTCACAAGTAGCATTACAAAGCTAGTAATAAATTATAAATAATCCCGCACTTGGCGAAAATTGAACCTATGACCTCTAGTGTCATGACACCTCAGTCTAACCAATTGAGCTAGACCTTTAATAATCCAATTCGTGAAGTTTTGTTGATTATTGATTTAAAAAAAAAAATTGAATTTTTCTCAAATTCTTCATTCTTTAGTATTGTGTGGAATTAATGAAGTTTTGAATATCGTTATTCCTTTCTTGTCCACGCACGTTGCATCAGAGCATAGTATTTGATCCGGGGGATGGTTGAGGCTGATTTAACCGATCCAACTATTTTTACTTTTGCAGTTTTCTCGGTGTTGTCTCCAATTGGATGTCAAGTTCTATTTTGAGTGGAAGCATCGACCAAACAAGAATTGTGTTTTATCCGGGAGGTCTGGAGTAGTTGATTTTACTAGTTACATGGTTCGTAGAAATGTGCTTTTCCGATTTTGATCTTCGTTGTCTGCATAAACTCGAGGACAAGTTTTCTTTAAATGAGAGAGAATGATGCGGCATGGATTAGAAGTCGAAGCAATAAAATTCGATGACGGACTAGTTTTAATATTTTAGGTTCTTTTTGCAATTTTTAATAAGTGTTAGACTTTGTTTCGTGTTTGATTTGTTTATCTTTTCTAACAAGTTGGATTTTTGTATTAGACTTTATTTAGTATCTGGTTTCTTTTTTCTTTTCCAGCAAGTTATGTTACAATATTTAAGTACGCTGTCAGAGTGCCAGTCATTGTTTTCATGAAGTTTTGTTGATTATTTATTAAAAAAAGTTGAATTTTTCTCGAGTTTTTCAATTCTTTAGTATTCTGCGCTACCAATGAATTTTTTTCCATGATTATCCATGCACGCCGCATCAGACATGAAATACCTGTCTTTGTGTTAGGTTAGCACCTATGTTTTAAAATCCAGTCAGATTCTGCCAGTTCAACCGGATAAAACGGACGAATGGGTTCCTAGAACCACATGTTGAGTCGGAGATCGTCATATTGAGAATTGGCCGAAACCACACCGGACCGATGAACTGGAGAATGATTGCGCCGGCAATTTGTAGTTACTAGTAGTACTTCATTTACTAGTACCATAACCTTCAAGATAACATACAACTTTGGTGTCCACTTAAGCTACCATTGTGTATATGTTAAGTATTCTTTCTAGTTGTACAATTTTAACGTATCGCGTCAACTGTTTTAATTTTAATTATAAATTACTATAAAACTATAATATTAACATTTCGACATTGATTTTTGTTTAAGCTATGTTAGTATTATTATAATTTCTTTTATATATGTGTGTGTATTTTTCCAAAAGGCCAAATTCCAATTCGACCTTTTTTAGGGTCCTCGACTCCCCGGTTCAACCTCTTGTTCCGGATTTTAAAATATAGGTTAGCACTTATTATCAGTAATTAAGCAACGTCATTTTAATTTTGACCCTATGTGGTAGTAATATTGAAAATTTTGGCTCACCCGCGTGGCTAATAGTAAGGTCAAAATATTAATGGGGGATTTGAAGAAAATATGGATGAAAACTGATCATAAGTCATTTGTATGTTGACTGACCAAAAGAATTAAATTAAATTATACCACATACAAGCTTAATTTTGCTATTTGTTTACTTTGTGTTGTCAATTTTACACAAGTATATATTTATGTCTATTCATCGACAATAACCGCTCACATTCATCGTACTTGGCCTTTTGGAGATAATAAACAAAATTCCATTCCCCTTCTTTTTTAATATTAATGGTATATATATACAGGTCTAGTTGAGATTGGCCCATATTATAAGTATTTTAGTTCATCACACTTTTCAGATTTCCCCAGTCTAGTCCAAGCTAATTTTATACTAGCATGACTGCGATCATAATTTTTTTTTTTTTGTATAAAATACAAATTTGTAAGTATACGATATTTCAGAGAATGTTTTTTAATCCTTGACTAGCTTATTAATTAAAAAAACCCTATTTGCAATTGTTGAGGATAAGTAGTAAATTAAGGCTTGATACATTGCATTTCCGGGCTATGTGAGTAATAGATTTATCTTTACTACAGTATATATATACTCGACTTGAATAGTGATATTCACTGGAATCACAAGGGATGGATTCCTAATAGTATGCAAATAATTAAGCATTATTTACCCAAATCAAATTCCCCATCTTGTAAGTTAAGGGTATAAAAATGATCAGATAAAAAGTGAAATTTAAAGAGTAAAATTTATAAAGTAAAAATGATGAGATTAATGAAAGATTTTCCGATTACTTTAGCAAGAAAAGCTAACGATATAGCTAGATTTACCAAATCCAGGGGTAGCTAGGAATTTGAATTTGAATCGTATATAGTACGTACATTAGTATTATTAGGTGAAATTAAGCTGTCCGTATGGAAGTTAATCAAGTTATAGCTACACTACAAGCATTGAAATGATCGATATTAGCATTGTACTAACTCATTAATTTATTCTAGTGGTGATAATGAACTCTTTCGGAGAAGGGGCATGAATCGTTTCTGGTCTGAGGTAAGTGCTTCTGTATTTGCTTCTTGACTAACTTTATTTTCTAACTTAACATCATCACTAGTCTCCAGTCGTGTATGTAGTAGATAGTGTAGTAAGATCGAAGTGGATCGTTTTCAAATTACGATTGTATCACCTGGATCAAAAGTATGAAAATTAACATTTTTTAAATACGAAAGCTAGATCTTTTGATATACAGCATTCAAAGTCAAACTGTAACTTAATTCAGAAAAGAAATTTAAATTCATATTACTCTGTGTATGTCTCGTTCGAAACTGTCCCTAATAATTACTTTGAATGCAGTGTTCCTTTAATTTGTTAGGCAGTGTTCCTTTAATTTCTTCTACTATCTATATGGCATTTTGTGATTTTGCACATTTCACTAATGTAAGATGTTTGAGCACTTTCCTACTCTTCCGAATTAATGCTTATATGTTCCAGATATAGCAAATAATACTTGACTACAATATGAATCCAGAGAGAGAATAAAAGCATTAAAAAGAAATACATATATCAGATCGGAATTTCTCTACAAAACGAGCAAGAAAACCAGGTCAAGTGTAAGGCTCTGAGTTTCTTTTCCTTCTATACTTGTTTATAGAAGAGAATGTAAGCCTGGTCATGCAACACCCTCTCCGTGCTTATGGCGTTTACAGATGCATCGTCATACCGCAACCACTGACCATTCTCATGACGAAAATCAGCTGTATAGTGCCCCTTCGATGCTTCCTTACCATGATGCGTAACTGTTGAGACAAGCTCATACTTTCGGCTCTCTGCAGTACCCGAAACGAGCAGGTCACGGTTTAACGTCATTCCAAGAGGAAAGTGCACAGGCTTGTGGACTTTGGTGCTCCCATGATTGCCATAGCCGAATCGCATCAGGTGCAGGATCATGATCTTAGGAAGTGACTGAATGTTGACGGCTTTTGTTGCAGACACAACTCCAGTCTTTTTAGTTGTTGATGTTCGGTATTCATCAAGTGTCTCCGGTGCAGCGAACAAATGCAGAGCATCTGCAATTGTTCTAATATCATCATGAGAAACATCTAGATGGAGCAAAAGAAACGGCTCGACAGTGGCAGATGCCTTGTTTCCACTCGACTTTACAACACTCCGCAACTTCCCACCGAAGATTGTACTCAGCTCTGAAGGAACAAAATCCAGTGTTCTGGTCACAGCAGACTTGTTTTTCGGCCCAACCGTCTCCCACTCATCATCTTCATATACTGAAACCACAGATGAATTCTTCCCATCGGAGTCAGATTCTCCACGAAGCTTCAGCAATTCATCGTGCATTTGATCCATAACGAAACCCAAAAATTCTTGTGCATCCTCCTGTCTAGGCCTGCGTGTAATGCTACTCGGTACATCAGGAG
Organism: Plantago ovata; assembly: GCA_028274465.1. Classification (NCBI taxonomy): domain Eukaryota; kingdom Viridiplantae; phylum Streptophyta; class Magnoliopsida; order Lamiales; family Plantaginaceae; genus Plantago; species Plantago ovata. The sequence continues at coordinate 31,702,403 of CM051457.1, forward strand.
TGAATTTTTTCAGTACTGCTTCAAACATGACAGGACTAAATGGCCTTCCGGATTCAAGATCCTTGTTCATGTTAGCTCCTTTCGGTACATCAAACTCACCTATAAACTCAGCAAATGAAGCTAATGTCGGATAACCAACCTTTGAAAGGTTACGGCTTCTTAGCCCTTGCAGAAGCTGAACAAATGGACTACAGGCCACGAGAGCCTGCAGAGTTGCATTGAGGAAACATAAGTTCCCCTTATTGACCAAGCCTCGTGGTAAAAGACCCCGTTCTGCTATAACAGGGTCGACGTCCTTGTTCAGACCGGCCTCTTTATTACGTGTTTGATCAGCTGGTGATTTACTACCATCGGAGTAGACCAATTGCGAACTCGAGTTTCTAGCCGGTGCACTACCATTATATGACGAATGTAGTGGAGGAAAGTCGATTCCCTCATGAATACCATCGCCAAGACTGTTAGAGATGTGAACTTGTCGGTTTCGTGTAACAGTTTCCGGGAGATGACTACTTGCTAATTCTTTAGTGTCCTTGTGGATGTGAGATGGATTTGAAACCACTGCTAGGCTACCGAAACTGCCAAAGGTCAAAACGGGGACAGGCTCGACTTGTGATGGTTTGTTTTCTTTGGGTTTTTCGCGAACGATAGGTGGCTTGACAGGCTCCGGGGATTTGAGTTGTGATGGTTGCTTTTGTTCGGGTTGTTCTTCGCGAACAGTAGGACGTGTCTTGGTCTGCCATGGAAGGGACTCGTCCTCGTTGAATGACCCGAACAGAACAACCTTGGAAGGACGTTCACTCATGCTGATCATCATGTAAAAAACAAGAACTTAATTAGGCTAGCTAGAGAACTGGGAAATCTGCTCAAGGTTGATGATTAAAGAAGAACGTAACTTATTAAATTGGGATTGTTGATTAAAACATGTAAAAGATCCACAAGAACATGTCTGTGTATAATAGTACCAATTATTGGCTGTTGCGTTAAAGCTACGAATTGAACTGGGATTTGGATTTGGTTTCCTAAACTCTAAGAGGATTGTTGAAATCGGCCTTTTCGGTGTCCTAAACGAATTGAAGTAGGATTTGCTTCTCAGTTCTCACCTTATTAATCATTGGATATCAACAACTCGCGACGGAATCGGGCTTTGTTACTTCAAATTTAAAAGTTTAGGGTGTTTATTGCAATAAACTGAAATATAAAATTGAAAAGAAAAGGATAAAAATAAAAGGAGTTTGGAGAAAAAGTGATATTACAAAAGCTTAAGAGTCATTGAAAAGTTCAGGCCCTATTTTAGTAATACTCATGGGGCTTTTTATTCTCAGGTATCCATGCCGACCTAAACTCATGTCTTCATTCAATAGTTGTCATGTGGCGCTTAATTTAATCTCATCCATTCATTTCGGTTCAAAGTCATTTTTGGTACGATGGATTATAATTAATTTTCTTTAACATTAAAAATCACCACAAAAATACAAATTAACTATAATGCCCTTAATTTCAATTTATATGATTACATATACTCGTAAACCTTATTAATTAATCTTAATCACAAACCAAAGTTAATTGATCACAATTCATTTATCCATTTTAATGATACATAAACTATCGAACACTTCTAAATAATATACTTCGTAGCTAAAAAAATAAGCCTTTGTTATTGTTCTCTACAAATGTTGATAGCTAGTGCAATTAGATTATGGAAAACGAATATCCATTGAATTGTTGTTGAAATTAATTTGATATATATTGATTAATTTTAATTTTAGTTAAAGTAAATTTTTATTTTTAATTTAATACTTATAAAATAGGAAGAACTTATTTAAATTATTTAAATGAATTTTTTGAAAGTAGGGGTATAACTGCACATTTATATATTTTTATCAAAATTTAATAATTAGAATGAAATATATAATAAAGACCTACGTTTAGGTCGGTACGAAGCCGACCTGAGAATAGAAAGTCCCAATACTCATTGGTATTAGGTTTTGTTATCTTGATTATTTTAAGTTGAGTTCAGATCAGTTCAGTTCAATTCAAATCAGTTCAAATGTATTAAGTTCAGTTCAGATTTGGCTAATAGTATTTTGTACTACAAATAAGTTCAGTTCAGACAAAGAGAACAGAGAAAACTCATTATTTTCAATTCAGTTCAGTTCTGTCAGTCTTGCTTAGTTGTATTTTATACCACAAATAAATTCAATTCAGTTCAGTTCAGCTTCATTCAGTTCAGTTCAGTTTAATTCAATTTTGTTCAGTTCAGTTCAGTTCAAACGAAAAGAACAGTTTCTTAGTCATTTCTTTATATTTATTTTTATTGATTTTTTTCACTCTTTATATTTATTTTTATTGATTTTTTTACTCTGTCTCAGTTTGACCTTCATTTACTCCTAAATTATAACGACAATTAATTTATGAAAGTATAGTGTCTCTACTTTCATTATATAATTTCATTAATTATGTTTTCGTTAAGATGTACTTCCTCAGTCATGCCTTAAGTTTAACACTTTATTTTGTTGACTTTTTTAATGGTCGATTTGACCTTAAATTATTTTCATATCATATGATAAAAATATTTTTAAATTATATTATGAAAATTGTTTACATTTTTATAATATAATATTTTTAGTTATTTTTCTTGTCCGATTTAGAATTAATTTGAGATTAAATCAGACCTCGAAAAAATCAACAAATCAATGTTACACTTAAGATAAGACGGATGAAGTATAATTTATTAGAGCCCAAACGGAGTTAAGAAAAAATCAACAAAATAAATAAATGTGAAGAATTCAATAAAACGGACACTACAAGAAAAACAGGATTTAGCGACGGATGTACGGAGCGGTCCGTCGCTATATACCATTAGCGACGGACGACCCGTCGCTAAATAGGACGTCGCGAAAAGTGGCGTCGCTAATCCAAAAATCGACGGATGAGCTGTTCCGTCTCTAAATTTAGAGACGGATAAACTTATCCGTCGCAAATTTAGCGTTGACCGGGCAACCCATGATTTCTTCACTTTAGCAACGGATAAGCTTATCCGTCTCTAAATTTAGAGACGGATAAGCTCATCCGTCTCTAAATCTGATTTTTTATATTAAAAAAAAATTCTGTTTCTTTTAATTTATTTAATTCACCTATAATATAATAAAATATATATAATTTTTTAAATGCAACAAGGGGTGCTGCGAGAATCGAACTCGCGACCTCTCGCATTTCGCGAGACTCATACCACTAGACCAAACACCCATAGTAATGGATACTCATTAACACTGGAAATGGAATGGAAGTAAACACTTCACATAACATAACACAAAAAAGTATTACGCAAACACGAAGGATTTTTAGAGACAAGAGGCCATAGACCTTTTTTTTTTGATAGTTAGAAAGTTTAAGTTGTGTATATTCAAAAGTTCATTAGAAACACTTACAACTCCAACCATAACATAAAAACACACAATCCCACAACACATTTCACAGTTTAAGTTGCAACTTCATCCCTAGTGCCCAACAAGTTTCACTACCACAATGCTCAAAATCTAATAGGGATAATTAAGGACTCAGGGGCAGGGGCATATACAATTCATGTTTTATTGCCATCTTTCCTGGTTTATACCGTACACTATGTACTATGCTAAATTAGTTTAAGACAACATATGGAAGAATAAAGAGAATTCAGGTTAAATTAGAATAGAAAATTACTTGTTGTGTCGATCATGTCATCCACCATCACCGCAACTTTTCCTTTAACGTCACCAATCAGACTCATTACCTACATTTGATAAAATTAATAAACCAGCAAAATCAGATACTAATTAAACTCAGAAAGAGTCCATGTTAACATATGCTACATACAATCGTTCACCTTGTCTTTACTTTAATCAAACTCAAGAAACTCGAACCATAGCTGCCCCCAAAACCGCATATATGATACCCGAGCAATAATCAAGACCACTACAAGTCAAGAAACTGAAAGCATTGCCTCATTCACACATCACAAGCTAAAGGAAACACAATCAGCTAACAATAGCCCGCGAGAAATTCAAAATTCAGTCTAGTTCTACAAACATAAATCATATTAACACAAAACCCAATCTTTGATGAATCCGGTTTTAACATCATCACACCATAATTAATTAAATTAACAAAATAACATAATTAAAATAATTAACATAATAATAACATGAATATGAACAGAACTAACTTGAGCAAATTTAACATGAATATTAAGCATGAATATCAAAATTCTATTTAACATGAATATTAACCAAATTACACTTAAAAATTAGGGTTAATTTACGGCAAATCAAATCGAAGCTTCGGTTTAGGTTTAGGCAAAAAGCCCCAAAAATTAGGGTTAGGGTTCTAATCTTTTGTGGCAGAGATCGAATCGGAGAATCAGAGAGGAGAAGAGGAGGAGGTGGCTCGTCACTATGGCACGGTGGTGGCTAATTCTACCAATTTCAACCAAAAAGGAGGAATTAGGAAATGAAATTGAAAAACTAGAGAAGCAAAAGAAAAGAATGAGAGGAAGGAAACTTACCGATTGAATTAAAGAATGGTCGCGGTGGAAGGTGGTGCGTCTCCGATGATGACGGTGGACGGTGGTGGGTGGTCGACGGTGGACGGCCGGTGGTTAGGGTTTACGGGATGATTTGGGGGAGAAGAGAATGAGGAGAGAATGAAGAAGAGAAGAAGACGTCGTCTTCTTTATATGCAGACCGCGATTTCCTTTAGCGACGGATAAGTCCATCCGTCTCCAAATTTAGCGACGGATAAACCGATCCGTCGCTATATTTTATTTAATGATTCTTCTTTTCTATTAATTAAACAATGGTCAACTCATATAGCGACGGATAAGTCCATCCGTCTCTAAATTTAGCGACGGATCCGTCGCTAAATTTAGAGACGGATGGACTTATCTGTCGCTAATTACCATTCAGATGTGTATCCGTCGCTAAAATCACCGATCCGTCGCTATTAATCCGTCTCTATTTGGTTGTTTTCTTGTGGGATGGAGTAAATGTTATTAAGAGATGAAAGGGTGAGTTTGATGCTACACTAGTGCGCTGCACTTAATTTTACAAGATCGCTCCACGTGGAAAGGCATCATCTAATGTGTAGCTCTCTGCCTCTCTTGAAACCCTTTTTCTGCTGGAGAATTAGTGATGGCGCAAAGATCTCATTTTTGTTTGATAATTAGTTGGGCAACAAACCACTATGCAATGTAGTCACAAACATTGCTAACTTGGACAGGGCCATAAAACAGTGCGATTTGATCAACCTAAATGGCAGTTGGGATCTTTAATCCCTTCACACAGTTCTCCCATCGGATGTTTATCAACAAATTATGGACTTTCCCATCTAGTTAACTCAGGCAAAAAAGATATCCCCATTTGGAACGAATCGGCAAATGGTACCTTCACACATGCCAATTCGCATATAAGACATGAACGAATGTAGGATCGGTATAACTTGCTTTAGATACAAATTACCTCAGCCAATAACGTAGATCGACTACGGGGTTCGGTAAACACCTACGTCAACCTGCTGATTAACAAACACAGATAATATATTGAATTTAAAGCACAACGGAATATAAAGAAGAACATGTGTTTGGTGTTTTTCAAGCAACTTTTGTAAGCTTGCTTGATGCCCAGTCAAGGCAGAAAAACAATTAGAAAATATCTTGTTCGTACAACGCTGTATACTCTCAATATCTATCCTAGAAAAACAACACTAGTCACCTATAAGATGATATAGAAACCAATCTATCTATTCTACCTTCAATACGTTGTTAGAAAAGTCTAGAATATAAATTAGTGTAAAAGACACAACGAACTAAAACAATAAAACTATAAAACTATAAAACTCGATCGCTTTTGCTCTCTGTGTCGTGACCTTCTGTTTGTCGATGCTATGCTTTATATAGAGGTGGAAAGCCTTGATCGACTTCAATCAGGAAACGCGCTTGAATGAATCTGGACATGCCACGGTAATAATCTTCTAGTAGGAATCGACTTCCTCTTCAAAGACTCCTTCTCCTTCTATGACATGAATTCCTTTATGAGTCCTTTACGGCTAAGTCTTCTTCCATCTTTAGCCTTCTTGTAATTCGACAATTCCCGTGTATAAATCAACTTCCTGCACAAGACAACCAACTACAGATATGGAATAGTTATTGTGTTAGAATAGGTGAAACTATATAAAAGCGGCTAAGTGCTCTGTTTCCAGAACTTAGGGGTTGAGTATACCTATAGGTGAATCCCTATGTCAACACCCTAAAAACAGTGACACTTACAAGACACATTGCATGAACAACACTACTCAGCTGCATTTTCTGCCCAACCACCAAATTTGGATTGGCATGGTGAGTAAGAATGCACCTAAGAGGGGGTGGATTAGGTGTATAAAAATTTCTTCATTTCTAAAAATCTGCTTCTGTTTGAAAGATGTAAGTTTCAATAACGTTTCAGTGAAGTTTCAAACTGTGCACATGCAAATTTTCTTTCTTATGAAAAAATGAAGTAGTTAAGCTTGAATTGTTTTTGTGAAACTGAAATGTAGAAGAAATAATGATGCAATGCGTAAAATAAATAAACACACAAGAATTTATAGTGGTTCGAATCAAACGAGTCTACGTCCACTACCCAAGGGTTGCTCGGGATTTTCCACTAGAATTTCGTAAGATGGATCGCAACACCACAAGTCGAGCTCACTCTTCCCCTTGCAGCTACAAGCACTCAAGGACAATAAGCTATCCCCACTTAGATTACAAAGATCCCGTGTTAAGGAGTTAACCCCACTCCTTAACCACACGTTAACTTACAAATTCTAAATAACCACACTCAATACAATATTTTGATTTGGTAGGATAAACAAAACTCTAAGCAACTCTCACAAAGAAATTGACACTTTTTGAAAGGTGAGTGAAAGAAGCTTGAAAGAAGGCAAGTCTCGGCTGAACTTTCTTGTTGTGTATACTTGCTTTCTTGCTTGGTTGCGTGTTCTTTTTTCTTCGCAGCACTTGCATGTATTTATAGGCCTCCAATAGCCAATATAAGCTGAAGATACGTTGGAGAGGCTGCTCAAATGTTTCCTCAATCATTCACCCAACTTTCATTTGAATTTTGAATTCAAACAATAAGATAACAATTGTTGACTAAGTTGTGCGAATTCTCCTCAACTTGTACACTTGTATGGGCTGGAAATTATGTAGATAAGGTGAAGAATGAATGATTGATATATGCATTTAATCCCTTGTCTTCAGATCTTATGTCTCAAATGGTTTCTTAGCTTTTTAATGACTTTGAAGAATACAATTCAGCCGTTACACTACTTGATAAAGTGTGCTAAAATGAAGCATGGCTGAAAGTTAAATGTCTCTTAGCTAGTTGTTGAAAAACAAACTTTAAGGCCGAGTTTGGTAGGGAAATCTGGATTAATAAATCCCGGATTAGGAAATGCCATTTCTCAGAAAACGGTTAAATCTAGGTAGAAGGATCAATGTTGAAATCTCATGTTTGATTGTAGAGGTCACCATTTGCTACAGTACAAAACACCCCAAGATTAAATTGCTAGCTGTTCGGTTGGATTTTGGCAAGAACTGTATAATTTTGTTGCGTTTGGTTGGATTTTGGACGTAAAAATGTTGGCTGCTAATCCCAAATTTTTTGCGTTTGGTTGGACTACAAAAAGTTCATTGATGGGCATTTTTGGAAGTTCATAAGATGAAATTATTGGGCTTTCCGGTTCGGGCCAACTAATGGTCCTCTGAGTGGGCTTTAAACATTTATTAGTCCATGTAGATGAAGTAGATGGGCCTGATCCAGCCTTGAAATGAAATAATGTAGGGAAATATTGTGAATGAGAACCTACTAGTTTTTTACTTGTGATAAAACATGCATACTAATATACTGCTGTGTATTAATAATATGTTAATGTTTGTTAATAGTCGAATGGAATTAGGATAAATATTTTCTATTACCAATGGAAAGTTGATGGAAAAAAGTTCATGGGCACATTTAATAAAGATGAGTGGCATACAACACTAGAAAGCATTCGAAAATACAAATAGAAAATTGAAAAAAATACAAATAGCACACAACATTTACTGAATGAAGTAGAAGAACACTCGATAGCATGGTGTTGTTCGTAGTAGTGTTCCCCTGCGTCAGGCACCCTTTTGCAATCTAGCGGCGTGCAAAATAAACGTATGTGTCTCTAATTAAGTTGTATGTGAGAAAAACGAAGTGAAGGCGAGGACAGGTTTTTATGGGGGAACCTTCTGTTTTGGCGTACACCGGTTTTTGGCGGGGACAGGTTTTTATGGGAGAATCCACACTAATAATCTAAAACAATAATAATTGTAATCTGTATACATATTGACTCTGTTTAGTGTTAGCTTATCAGCTAGCTTATAAGCTCCAGAAACTTATAATTAAGCTCGCGTTCACGTAACAGACTTATTGTCAGGAAAAATAAGTTTGTTACGTGAACGCGAGCTTATAAACTCCTGGAGCTTATCAGCTAGCTTATTTTTTTAATAAGCTAGCTTATCATCTTTCAATTTCAATTATATCCCAAAAATAATATTAATAATAATAATTATTATTATTATAAATAAAAATAATAACACCAATAAAGAATAACACAATATTTGTTGTCATATACATGTTCATACCTTGAAAAATAATTATTTAATTAATAGTTTAGGCATAAATATATTATTTATTTTTATGTTAAAATAATAATAATTATTATATTTGTTGTCATATACATGTTCATACCTTATAAAATGATTATTTAATTAATAGTTTAGCCATAATATTATTATTTTTATGTTAAAATAATAATAATTATTATAGTAGTATATTATTATTATTATTATTATTATTATTATTATTATTATTATTAAATATGAAAAAATGAATGAAGAAAGGGGGTGAAATGGGGCTTAAATACTCAGCTGTGGAGGGGCATGGATGGAAGCACATAAAAGTGAAAGTCAACTATTTAGGCGTTGACTTCCACGGTGGCGGGAGAAAACGGATGGAACAAATGTTGGATTGTTTCATACCATGTCTGGACATGACATTTGCAAATGACAAGATTTTGCAATCCGATGCCACGTCATGTCAGGTGGCGCATTTCTGGCCACAAACCTCAAAGCCGGCTACTATTCATCCGGGCGGCAAATGAGGCAATTTAAGCAACCAAACATAGGATTTGGAAGCGGATTTTGAGCAAAAAAGGTAGGAAATCTCTACCAAACGCCTGCTAAAAGAGCATGCTGAAAATTTAATGTTGCTGCTCTTGTATGACTTTTGAGAGTGAAAAGCTTTTTCATTTTTAAAAGAATGATTGAACATGATGAATCAGATCATATAATGGAGTATGGGCAAAATACTACACTTGAAATATTTTGTATGTGCAACTCCATGTTAAAATTATTTACTTATCATCACGGTAAAAAGTAGTAAGTGATTAAATGAATTTAAACGATTCATCCAATTCATGTAATGTTTGTTATCATCACAAATGATTCGACCTTTCGGGTCAACAAGCATTACAAGATTAAACTGACTCAAGTTACGGACTGACCACAATGCGATCATGATGACGGAACTGTATTTCGTATCATGCGCCACTGCCCCAAATCGATTAAGTTATGGGAACAACTCCTCTACCCAGTGCCTTGGCGCAGTTTGACAGTGAGTGTGGCAGGTCAACATTGGTTTCGTAAAAATCTATGGACCCAATTTGCCTAGCACAATATGTTCTCGATTCGACAAGAGAGAGCATGGATCTTGCCACTATCTTCAGACACAACTCAATATCGAATAGAGCAGACACTTGGCACACCCCTTCCCTGGGTTGGTTTAAGTTTAACACATAATCTATTGGAGGGCTAGTCAGAGACGACCGAGGTAATTGGGTTGGGGGGGGGGGGGGGTTCTACAAGAAAATTCTTATCCCCCCATAGTTGATGAATCTGAACTTCTAGCTTTGCTACTCTAGCTTGGGCAAGAGGAATCCAGAAAAATCAAGGTTCAGAATAACTGTTAGTCACTCATAGATACAAGAAATGTTGGAATATTTGCACTTATCAGATAAGTATCTGTATATGAAGGAAAACCGGAAACAGAGAGTATATATGTAGGTGTAAGTAATGCTGCAGAATAACGGGATAGTCCGAGTTCTCTGAGATAATATTTGCCCTGCACTCGTGCTCACAGTATAGCAAATATATCCCCAAGATAAGACTGCAGGAGAATTTAGTAAGTAGCACACCAAACTAAATTCGAACTGGTTTTTCTCAATAAGGAAGAATAGATTTTATTTAGTAGTAGAGGAGAAGAGAGCAGATTGAATGAGCGAGTTTTGCTATTGCAGGAGAGTCTTATTTATAGTAGCGAAGTGGTGTTAATAAACAGACATGGCTGCTGGAAGAAAGCTTCTCGAAAAGAACACATCTTTTCGATATATGTCATGTCTGTTCATTCAATGAACACATCATTTCGGAAAAGAAATCTACTTATACTCTCTCTTCCAGTTTCCTTTCTATACTGATACTTTCCTGAAAGTGCAAATATTCCAACAAGAAAATCTTATCCCCTATAGTTGATGAATCTCTAGCTTGGGCAAGACGAATCCAGAAAATCAAAGTTCGAATAACTTTCAGTCAGCAATATATATGATAAACGGGGTGGTGGAACCACCTGCTCATCTTCAACAAATGGTAATGGACTGCAGAAAGCTGTTGCAAAATCCATGGGAAAGTCAAAATTGACACATCCATCGAGTTGGGAATGGTTGTGCAGACATGCTCGCAAAGCCAAGTTCCAGAGTTAGAAGAATGGGAAGAATTCATGGATCATGCATGGGAAGATTTGTTGTCTTGTTTGAGCTTTGATTTAGTGTAATTGATATTTTTATAATGTTATTATAAAATAATAGAAAAATCATCATTAACGAGCCTAGTCATTGTGATTGTTCTTTTGGTAATAAAGTTGATCGGAGTTTATTTACATTGTATTTAAACTAAATCGAATCTATTACATATATAAAAGTAATTAAATAAATTTAAACCAGATTGAATTCATGAATATAAACGTAAACATAATGAAATGAACAATTTTTTTAGAAAAAATCGATCAAATAGAACCTTATTTATAAAAAAACTCGTCTTTTTCATAATTTTTCAATTCAGCTCCCAAGACAAAAGAGATTAGCACTTTTGGTACTAGAAAACTCCAAAAGTCTATTTCTACGTCTAGTCCACTTCATTTCATAGCTGGCTGGCCTGGGCATTGATTGCGTAAGCTGATTGACTCTCATTAATGGTTTTCTTTCTCTTTGCTTTTACCGACAGACACGAACCCACATTTTTCTCCTCTTCCATTTGTCCATAAACCTTTTCATATTCCTCTCCTCACACGCTCCTTCCAATAGCTTAATCCCACTCACTTCAATCATTCCTCATATGACCACTATACCTGAAAAACCGTGTTCTCTTTTCATTCTCTCTCGAGTTTTTATGTAGTAGATGTAGACAAGGGACTTGTACAGAATATTATTGGGTTTGCTTCTGTTATTGCAGAAAAAAAAAAATGGATGCTATTAAGAAGCAAGCAAGTAAATTGAGAGAGCAAGTTGCCAGGCAACAGCAGGTTCTTACTTCACTTCACTTGTTTCCCTTTTTCATGTTTGGATGATTTTGGTGTTCAGGAATTTGATCAACTTGTACAATTTTGATTATGGGTTTGACTTTTGATTATTAAGTCTTGATTAGGGGTTAGGGAAATTTTGCAGCTTTTGGGTACTTTGGTAGTCTTTTAGCCCTTTGGCTACTGAAATGAATGAAAATTTAGCTATCCTTGAACTTTAGGGAGATTTACTTTTCATACCCTACTTCAGAAGTTGAAACTGTAACATGTTTAGTTTTAGTTTATGAGCCATGTTAACACTTAACAGTTTTTGATGTACAACAACTGTGTTCTGCTGATTTCTATTTGTTCCAAGGACATCTTATAGTTTTAGTTTCTTGACTTTAAATGATCATATAACTAGTTTTAAACAGAATCTCAATCTGATGCTCAATTTTTTGGGTAAAGAAAAACTTTAATAGTCTAGAACATGGTGTGTTTGTGCTGCGTCCATGACCCTTGTGACAAACACGAGATGCAAATCTATGCTCAGGAGAACAGTTTATACCTGTGTATATCGGCTCAAAACTATCAACTGGATCTTTACTAATATTGGTTCCTTGTGAGTTAACTTGATCAACATACACAATGCCATTTTGCCTTCTAGTAGCCGCGCTATGTTCTTGAAACCACTGTATTCGAGAAGCAAAAACGGCTGCTTGCTGCATTAGTGCTAAAACCCGTCAGACAACCTAGAAGCTTTCATCCAAATTTGAAATCTTAGTACTAGCTACTCCTTGTATTGGAAAAGTGTTTTCTTGCGTTATTTGCAACAAAATGGACTAGCGTACCAATTCGGAAGTCGAAGCCATTTGACTGAATTCTGTAACTATGTGCTCGTCTTAGTCTGGTTCTTCATTTATGTTTATATTTACTATAATGCCTTAGGCTAAAACAGGTTTGAAGCATGTTCTAGTTATTTTAAAGTCACCTGAGTTTGCCCATAATGGAGTTTATGATTCTGTTCATTTTCGTAGCACTACTATATGTGTTTTATTCGTCTTTATGTTATTTTCCCCTGTGTTCGCCTGGATTTACTTACATTTACATGCTTGGAAATGAATTAATAATTTATAAAGAATGCAGTGTATAATGATCTTAGTTAGCTGTTTTTGGATAATAAATTTATGCTACGTTGGCAGACAATTCTTAGACATCTGGGGCAATTGGGTCATGAAGGGGTTATGTTTGATGAATCTGACACACTCCGTCACCAAGAGCTGCAGAATTTATACAAATCTACAAGGGCAGTCAAGGTACATTCATAGAAGCATCTGTACTTTACTCGTGAGCTTCTCGAGTGGTTTTGTGAATCTAATGATATCTCTTATACAAATTCAGCAGTCACATTTAAGGAGCTTTTTGTTGCACAGCATTTCCAGAGGGATATCGTTCGTGGGTTAGAAGGATTCATCTCCACAAGCAAGAAACAAATGGAGTTAGGTACGTTTCTATTTGTGCATCTCTTGCATTTTTCTGGTGATGTTCTACAGGGATTAACTTCTACTTGAATTTGCAGCTAGAAAGTTGGCCGAGGATTGTTGCAATTACGGTATCGAAAATCAAGGTTCTTCTCACCTTGCGAGGGTTGTGTCCGAGATTGGTACCTCACATACTTCAATGGAAGATCAGAGAGAAATTATGCTTGGAGTGCTTGGTTACCAGGTAAAGAGCGATTTCTTGTTTAAGTCCTAGCCCAAATCTGAAAACTGCAAAAACAAGGCAAATTCATATGCTGACCGCTTCCTAGCTTTCTTGGTGTTATATCCCATCTAAATAAAGTAGTCGAAGTAAAATGTTATATTTGCCGCTTTAAATTTAAGAGAATTTTTACATTTTAAATTTATATTCTTGTTCTTTGAAAAGAAAATTTAAACATGATTAAAAATATGGTTACATTATACTAACTTAACTTGCACAATTGTGCATGCGGTGCATGCCAAAAAAAAAAAAAAAAGAATGAGTAAAATAAATACTTGTGATAAATATTTACCAAAATTAAATTTCAAGATGTAGTTAAACAAATTTCAAGAACGGTAAAAGTGTAATCTAATAAAATCACCGAAATGGTTTAATTATGTAAATACTGGTATGGATTAACAAAACAATTGAAAATTAGGTGAATACTGGAGTGAGTAAGCTGCCGAACAGTAAGCACGGGAATGATTGGATAGGAAAACAGTGATGGCTATCTTTTATCTTTTATACTATCTAACAACAAAGTCCCCCAGGGCAATTGTTACTACAAATCAATTGAATATAACTAATCAAATACATTTTGACTTCATTTCTTTGGATTAGTCAAATTCAATTGATTTGGTGTAACAACTGCCTTGGGGAGGTTTGGTTTTGGATAGTAAAAGATTTAGAAGCCCGAAGATAAATGATTTGGGTTGTGGAACAAATGTTTGAGTATCCTTGCTGTTGGTTGATTGTGTTAATGCAAATTAAGTGAAGTCAACGCTGAAAACGGACATCTAAGCTCCTTTAAGATATATAAGCTAACTTAGTTTACACAATGTTCGACACACTTCAGAGTTTGCTGTATTAAGTTTACCTAGCAGTGTTCACATGCGGGTGGAAATACTTCCCTTGATATGGCTCACATTGGGTTTCTTCTGCTGTATTGGCTTTATCAGAATTCAAGTGTAGAGCACATATTGTCTCTATCTGACTTATCTTTGCTGTATTGTTTAATTTTAACTGTATTTATGGCCGTTGTCTTAATATGTATTCTTATAAATAAAAATGTCAACCATTAGGTTTCTGAGCCTCTGCGTGCATTTATAAATGGTGCTCCTCTGGAAGATGCTCGTCATTTGACTCGCTCTTATGACCGAACAAGGCAGGAGTTTGAACTTCAGGTTCTGCTTTCTTTCAGTTTGTGAGGAACTAATTGTTGTTATCTTTGTTTAGTCCTTGACTTTCCTATCATAATCAGGCAGCTGAAGTAATTAGACGGCAATCAAAATATAGCCAGGCTTCCGCTGATAGTTATACAAAGCTTAAATCTGCGGAGAAGCGGCTGACAGATCTCAAGTCATCAATGTCGGCACTTGGAACAGAAGCTACTGCTGCTATGTTATCAGTGGAGGATCAGCAGCAGGAGACAACTCTTGAAAAGCTTCTCATCATGGTATAAGTTCTTAAGCATTCAACTGCACTGTTATTATGTTTGGTTGCAATTCATGATCTTTGCTTTACAAGATCTTCCGCAGGGTGAGTTTTGCATGACAGTCTACAAACCCGAAATTTTTTGAACCAAGTCTAGGTAGAAAATAATTGACTGGGAAATTAAAAGTATAAAAAACCATCCTGGATATTTATGTTGTTAAAGATGAGTTTGCATCATTTGTTGATGGGTACTATAGTGCCAACTAGTTGCTCATATACGGGATGATAACAGATAAGGCTAGTTAATTCATGCTTTTTAAATCGTGATATCATATTGGATGCACAATTTTATAGATTGAAGCGACAGGTAGTTGTCTCCTTTAAACAAAAGTTTATTACTAGTTACTAGTATTATTTAGTTCACATCCAATGACAACCTTGAAGTTTGCTCTGTTTACATTTTATTTATTTTTGTTTGTTTATTGTTTGTGCATATATGAAATTCTTCAGTGACATTTTTACACAGGTTGATGCTGAGAGATCCTATCATCGAAATGTTGTTGCTGTTCTGGAGAGGCTTCATTCTAAGGTCTGTTAAAGTATATTCTGTCATTTCCATATATTCATTCAGGTCATAAAGTTGAACGATTTCTTGAAGAACGATTTCCTGTTCTTTTTGCATCTTACTTCATCTTTTGTCTAATCTGAAGCTTTTTTTTTTTAGATGATTGTAGAAGAGCAAATGGAAGACCCTCCACTAGAATCAGAAGTTCAGAAAAGAAACTGCGACTTTACATGCCCTAGTGATGAGATAGCTTCAAATACTAGATCCCCTAGTGATGAGATAGCTTCAAATAGATCAGACTGTCAGGATTCCACGGATAAAACTGATTCCTACTTCATAGCAGAGGTTAGTATATTTTTTTCATTCTTCACTGTTTTACAACTGGTCCCTGTATGCTGTCTTTGAATGTGTATAACTCCATTCATTGTAGCTTTAACTTTTTCTGTTCGAACTGCCAGGTTATACACCCATTTGACGCCCAAGCAGACGGAGAGTTAAGTCTTGAGGTCAACGATTTTGTCATAGTTCGTCAGGTATCTAAAATTCTTGTCATATGTATGTTTGTAAAGAAATTGTATAGTTTTAGCTTTTCACTTCAATGGAAGTACAATTTTGAATTTTACAAATGTTGTAGATTTAGCTTCTGATTCACAACTCCCCAATTAAAAACAGTTTTTGCTGAGTTATTCCTGGTTTATTATTTCCTTTGTCATGCATTGTAGGTTCTTTATTAGTTCCAATATTTCGTGTGCACATAGGCGTAACAAACCAGAATATTGCAGTACAAGCATATTACATTTTTGCTTGGCAGGAGTTTTTCATCTAGTATTTTGACTTGGTAGGTATCTTCAAATGGATGGTCCGAAGGCGAATACAAAGGCAAAGCGGGATGGTTTCCATCAGCTTATGTCGAAAAGAGAGAAAAAGTTCCGACGAGCATATTGTCGGAAGATGATGTTTCACCCTGAATAAGAAAATTATGGTATTTTCATTTTTGCACGGGGTCAGCATAAATTGATTGATACAGCCAAGGGAGTAGTAGGAGTTTTTGTTATGTCTGTGTACAATTGTGTTGGGTGTATTTTGGTTCCTTGGAAATTTGGAATGATATTTGGTTGTATATGCAATGGTGTCGATTTAAGGCGTCTCAACAGTGAAATGTTCAAAGACACCTACTAATATGCAGAGTTAGTAAAATTCCAGCACCAAATCATCTTGCAACCTGATTCTTCTCGACTCTTGTACTCAACGGACTACGAATCATCTGCAGGAGTCCTGCACAAACGTAAAAGGCAAGAGACTTGCCATCTGATCATGTTGACAACCTTTTAAGCTTATGACCGAACATCTCATCATGAGGCCCGTGCACTTGGTGTAGCTCTGCAACCTTAAATACCTCCTTGATCTAATTCCATGATATAGGGGATCCTCTCTTCATCTTCGGTACAACAACCAATACACAATTCTGTTGACAAACACGAAAGGATGGCGAAGCACTACATATAACAAGGCACATTACTGTTAATAGACCAACATTCACATACGAATCCGTGATGCAGCCTGCAGGTGTCTCCTCTTCCTCAAATTGGTTAATGTTATGCACGACCAACGATGTGCAATTCAGATGAAGAATTTAGAAAGTCATTTTCCTAATACACTACTACAATCACAAATAAGAGAAGTATCAAGAAATGGGTGATTCAACTCTGGAAGTACAGATTTTATTGTCTATATTTAAGATTTAGATTAAAGAAAAATAAAATTATACAGATATATGAACATCAAACAATCAGGATCCTTTAAGTGAATTTCAGACACGCTAATCAATCTAGCCATTTCATATACAATTGATTCAGATGAATTATAAAGGAGTCGATACAAGGCAAACAGCAAGGGATCAACTTGAACATCACATGAAGCAACTCGGGAAATATAACCTGATTTGCCAATATAATTTGTGGGGATCAAATGTAGTATCACAGTTTTGTCGAATAAACGAATAGTTGTATTTGAAGCTCAGTTAAAACAGATCATGAGCCCGTTATGTGCCCCTGTAGCTTCTGCACTTTAGCTTGCATAAAGCAGGAGATGAAATAAGATGGACTTCTTCCCCCCATCAGCACCCTTAATCTGAATTCAACTCATAGTAGTCACTAGGGCAAGGGGTCATGACCTCAGATTCAAGTATCTTAACAACCCTGTCCATAGTGGGACGGTCTTCGGGAGCTGAAGAAACACATTGGATAGCAATTGAAAGTACAGCATCAAGACTCTCTGTCTGTACTCCTTCACAGTGTAGATCAACCATCTCTCGCTGTCTGCTTTCTGAAACTAAATAATTTAACTGCGAAAAATGAAAGACAAATGTCTGAGGTGAGTATAGTGAAAACATAGGAAGCAATATGAAGCCAAGCATCTTTTGCAACACTTCGGTGCAGCCAAGATTCAGTTGTTATTTTCTTTTTCACCATCAATGCAGAATTATCTATTTGACTAGTAGAGAATGATATCAAATTAAATTGGGAGGAAGGAAGCACCATCTATTATAGGACTGATCACACGGATCTTGAAATGCCAGTTTGTTAGGTCGAGCTAAATCTTTGCAATTATGGCAATAATGTACCTTAGCAGAAAGTATATAATATAAATAAACCAACAGGAATCTTAAATAACAAAATTATACTAAGTAGACAACAATAGTAATGGCCCTTGTTCCAAAATTTTAGCTAAACATGTTTCTAGCAGTACCAAACAAAAATCAACACTCTGCGTTTTCATGTAGGTTTCTAACTTGTCATGTCTTATCAATCAACAAAGCACATCTATGATTGTTAACCTATTAATATAATGTGTCTGTGTATATATACTGCAGTTTAACAAGTTTTATCTAATAGTAATAGAGTACCCTGAAGGGATATTTATCGTATTGGCAAAATTTGTCTTCAACAATAAAGCATGTCAATGAATTAATAACAATGGTTAGTAACTCGAAGTTCTTTCACCATTAAGAGTAAGAAGAGACCATACCCATCCGACAATGTTGAGGCCCTTCTCAATAAATGATGCATCAGTAGGGCGCTTTCCACTCACAATCTCAAGTACCAAAACACCAAAACTATATACATCAGTCTTTTCTGTGGCTCTACCACTCTGCATATACTCTGTGGCCACGAAAGGTTGTATTAGATCAGCATCAGAAGAGTTCCATCTCATCTTAAAATACAGTGTGGACAAAGTGTATATAAATTTCATGCAAGAAAAAACATGTTTATTTTTTTGTGTGTTTCTGTAATGGGTAACAAATGAATCT
This sequence comes from Plantago ovata, assembly GCA_028274465.1. Taxonomy (NCBI): domain Eukaryota; kingdom Viridiplantae; phylum Streptophyta; class Magnoliopsida; order Lamiales; family Plantaginaceae; genus Plantago; species Plantago ovata. The sequence continues at coordinate 31,721,097 of CM051457.1, forward strand.
GAAACTTTTTCATTCACGCCTCTGTCGCTTCAAACTGCACAGAGACCAACAAACAGCAATAAAACTAGCACATATATTGTCCCTACCAGGAGCTAGATATCCAAATGTGCCAGCAACAATGGTTGTGATGTGGGATTCTTCATCCTCCAACAATTTAGCAAGTCCAAAGTCTGAAACTCGAGCTCCAAAACTCCCATCAAGCAAAATGTTGCTTGACTTGATGTCTCGGTGGATAACACGAGGAGAGCAATCATGATGCAAATAGGCAAGGCCTTTTGCAGCTCCCATGACGATATTTAGGCGTGCCCCCCAATCTAGCTGCTCCGTGCTCTCTGAGTAAAAAATAAATCCATTTATTTTTATTGATTGCATGGAATATAGTATGTACAGCAATAAAGATATGAATAACTATTGAATGACCTTTCATCACTATATCAGAAGAGAGCGGCAGCATGATTTCTTTTGTCTTATGCTGAAAACTTATTTATGATCGGGAAGGAGATTAATGCAGTTTGTGAAATGTGTATGCGTATGTTTCAAGATGATTAAGTCCATAAGGATCAAGTAATACGGAGCTTTACAAGGAAGAGTTCTAACCATGAAGGGCTTCATCTAGGTTGCCTCCCGACAGGAAATCATAAATTAGCAACTTAGAGGTTGGAGAATTACAATATCCTCGAAGATTCACTAGATATCTGTGTTTGATGCTCCCAAGAATTTCAAGCTCCCTTTCAAACAAACGATCAAAGCCTTCATTCACCTTCATAATCCTTTTTACAGCAAAAATGTTACCATCATCCATTGCAAGCTTGTACACTGTTGCGAATCCCCCAGCACCAATCACATGTTCTTCATTTAAACTTTCCAATTTTTTAATGATGTCCTTAGAAGTATAAGGCAGGTCACCATGAAAAATTACAATAGACGCTCCTGAAGCAATATAGATAAAGGAATATCAAGTCTTTCATAACTAAAAAGAATGGAAAGCTGCGAGTAACTTTTATGCGTTAGTGTCAGATCTGCACCTCCACTGACATTGATTGCAAGCCCCTTGCCATTGTTTTTACCAAGCCTCTTATACAAGAAACAGCCCCAAAAGCACATGAGTGCAACCAGAAGCAATGCACCCACAGTGGCCACTGCACTTACAAGAAGTCCGGAGTATCTCCTCCTACCTTGATATTGGACAAAGCATCACATATACACACGTTATTATAAAAGATATACTAGACAGGGGGAATCACACCAGACATTACTTGAGAAAGACCTATATTGTTTTGCTTGTTGCGATTTGGGTTAAGTAAATAATCATTCACTTAACTACAAAGAGAGTAGAATAAAACAATTGCATATACCTGTAGGCTGTGAGAATCCAAAAGAACCACCAGGACTGTTCTCGCATATTTGTGTTTGCTTTCCACACAGTTCGCGATTGCCAACAAAGCTGATAAAAAAAAATCCAATCAGAATTTCAAGTAACAGATCAGGTGCAACAACAGACGTAAAACATAGTGCAGAACTGTCAAATAGCACAACTAGGACCTTAAAAAAACAGAAATTGTGGCATGGGACAATTTTATATAGGCAATACCGCAATAGTTCTTTCCTATATCAAAACGTAAACAGCTATGAACATCGATTTGAGCCATCAAGTAAATATCACAAGATATAAGTTGGAGGTTGATCCTTCAACCTGTTACATGTTATGAATAATACCATGCTTGCATTCATGTTTCAGGAATCAATAATCGACCACCAATAATTATTCAATATTCATGGCCTGTTCTTATAGGGAGATGACATAGTCCGATATAATAGAATAAAGTGACCCATGCATGCAAGTTGGAACTTTTTTCTCCCATTCACTTCGCAGTAAAAGCTACAGGAACAGCATTGAAAGTGAAAGTATAAAATGAGCCACTCATTTCCTTTTCCCTTTAATTTTTTCTAAACAGGCAAGAGGAAAGACCCACATTAACTTTTGCATATAGTCAAAATTATAGATAGTGAGTATTTAATATACTAGAAGTACTATAGTATGAATTGCTGCACAAGCATATACAACATTCAGAATACTGAACACCCCACTATCCGCTATTGCATTTTCCGTGTTGGCCACTCCACGCCGCTATCCGGGATTGATAATTATGCCGTCAGTGAAAGACGAGCACCAGTAGCAAACAAAGATAAGAACGATGCAGGTAATCAATCAATAAGTAAAACAGAAAGGCTTAGAGGGAATAGTTAGTGCAAAGATCATGTACATATTCCTAGGACGTATTCACTTACGAATCACTCCTGAAATTCGCAATTACACCATCTGAAGGTATCGGGCCAACCAGAAAATTTGTGGATACATTGCTTCAAACAACATAGAAAATAGTGAATCAGATCAAACAAAAGAATGCATGATGACGGTAAATTATCAATACTACGTCACTCACAAACTTAAGAGCTTGCTCAACTTTCCAAGTGAAGCAGGAATGCTTCCGCTAAGAGAGTTGCTCGAAAGATCCCTGCAGCAGGCAGAAATTGTTGTAAGCAACAAACATCAATAAAAGATCATGTCATGGCAGAAGTAAACTGTTGTTAGAAGGTACTAGAACAGTAGACGTGAGCAGATTCTGTATTAGAGATGCTTACAGACTCTCAAGTTGAGAAATGCTTCCCAGTTCATTTGGAATTGTACCACTTAAGTAGTTGCCCTGCAAGAATCTGTAGGGAAAAAAGAAAACCTAGTGATTTGAAGGTACTTGATCCTATTAATTGCAAGGTTCACAGATACTACAGAACAAGATATGAACGTGAACTTACAACATTGTATAGATATTTGATTTTTGTAGCATTTTCAGCAGCTACCAAGTGATGTAATTATTAATAAGTAGATTAAATTAAAACCTTAATCAAGCAAAAACATCCTCGTAGCATCCTCAAATTATCAGATTTGTTTATTAACCGATAGTGTTTCCATGTCCAGCGAATTGTAGGAGAAACTTCCATAGAACTCCTCTAAACTGACATAAGCTGCCTCAATTTTTGAATATATTTGAGATTAATTGATTACTTCCCTCACATTTTATTATAACAAAGGAAAAACCTATCTTAGATTAACAAGATAGATTAACAAGAAGAGCATGAATTGCATAGCACATAGAATCCACACAGGCCGTGTATGAGCAGACCAAGATATATAGAATGTAAATAGGTCAGGAAAGTCTACGCGCATCACTCGAATGTAGGTATCATTTGTTGAAGATCCTTAAGTTGAGATAGTAACATTAAGATAAATTAAGATCTTTTATCAATTCCTCAATTTTGGCATGCAATCAGAATTATGACAATAGATTTACCTTAGGAGAAAGAATCAGTGTATTTGTCAATGGTCTTAATCTTAACTTGCGTACTACTTTGCCTACTTACATTGATCGCAACTGCGTACAGTTTCCCAGTTCAGGAGGAATTGCTCCATATAAGTTGTTGTCATGAAGAGCTCTACAAACAAAGTAAATCAAATCACACCTTGGTAAATTGTTCTTTAAGAAATGAAAGAAGAGAAAGAATGCATACAGAAATTGCAAGCTTTCTAGCTTCCCAAGATCTGGGGACAGAGGTCCACTCAATTTGTGATTAGGGAGGCTCCTGCGCGATCAGTGTGATACAATCAGTTAATCATGGTCAAAATTAAATTTACCACTTAGCAAAACGAACTTTAACATTCAAAAGCATTCATTCAGAACCAAAAGGCACACGGGTCCAAACAAAAAAGATTCAGCACAGCAGTATATTTTTACAGAATAAGAAATTATCTTTTAAAAGATGAGTACTACACTCTTACAGAACATTAGAACTCCTCTTTTAGAAGATAAATACGATTTAATGTTGAGCAACAAACGGAAAGATTTAAAATGCAGTCATAAATATACACCATCCTTCCCATTTTAAGTTACACACATTTCCTTTTAGGGTGTCCCATCTACAACTAACCAAAAATAGCAAGTGCTTATAATTTTCTATTCATCATTTTTTTTTCAATCTTTATCAAACAATACTGTATATTCACTATTTAAATAAATATCCTCACTTTCCTTAATATCTGGGCTCAGCGCACAATTTGAAGTTTCAAATGGGATGGTGGGAGCAAGGACTGGAAAGAAACAGATAGGAAAAGTACTGGTTTCAGAAGAAAATAGATCAAACAATTTATATGTAAAACAGTAAAATTGGTTCTAATCACAGCCCAGTGGCCCCAATAGATGTGCCATAATGTTAACTTCAATATTCATGCTCTAACTCTGCTATCTATAGCCAAGGCCCAAGGCAACAAAGACTTACAAACCTATGCAAAAGCATGCATCATTCGTATTAAAGGACAACAGCAATTTGATATAAAGAGATTTTAGATGACATACTGAGAATCTACATAAATCGTTAATACGAGCCCTGGAACAGCTTAACACAGTATTCATGTGGTTCGTGTTTAAATGTGAGACCATGAGCTTGGGCAGAAAAATAGAAGTAATTTTCAATACTATTGTCACGTCATACAGAAAAAAGATAAATTAACTACGTAAGAGTTCAAGAATCAAGCCATGCAGAACTGTGAAGAGACTTACAGCGCCGTGACTCTTCGTGAATTGTTATCACATTTAACCCCTTTCCACCCACATGGATCCTTGTCCTCTGGTCTCCACTGACGCAGAGCACCATCTGAACTAATTATGGCTGTCCTAAAGTTTACTAGAGCTTGACCTATAGGCAAATGTCAATGGGTGAAATTTCCATCACAAAGAGCACATGCCAATTCATAATTATCCAACGAAAAAGTAGCAAGTTCTGATCAGGCTATAGAACGGGGGTTATTCCATTTATGGGACGATAGCCATGTTAGTGACTACTACCTGGTATCATAATTAATTATGTGTTACTAGATATAGCTGTATTTTCTAGTTCAAGCTGAGCCATACTACAGTCGCTCTCTAACTACACTTGCATAGTAGCTAAATAAACATCGTTGACAAAATTAAATCACATACCATCTGGACTGAGAGCCGCAGTTTCTTTTGGTACACCGTTAATGAAAAGGATGCATAAAAGAAATTGCCGGAACTTTATAGGAAAAATATCCATTGTTGCTCTTCTCATGCACAAACAGTTCCGCACAAATCATCAGATATGCAAAGGTGTACAGTCATTACACCCAACATGCAGTAATGAACTTGAAAATGGAACTGACGCAGCACGAGCCCTACAAGAAAGTGCCTCCTGAATAATGAAATTACTACAGTTAATGCACCAAAATAAGTAAAGTTGAAGGTGCAAAAGTAGCTTTCTATGAATATATCACTAGGTGACCTAATAAAACATTCCTGCTGACCCATGAAAGCTTTCAAGATTTATGATAAGGGCAGCAGATAATGCAGGCAAAAAAATTCCACTGCCAGAACTTCTTATTGATATTTTGACAGAGAGGATAGTCATGATACATACATCCCAACAGGAGAATCATGATATGTATGCATTTACTTATCGAACACAGAACTTTATACAATATGAATATACCATTAACATTTATGCATATAGAAAAAAGAAAGTCATCTGCTTTAATAGAGTATTTTTGCGGTTCATTGACTTGCATTTTCCATAAAGGACCGATTTACCCCCTTGTATTTTTCAAAAGGTGCAACTAACCCCCTTGCTACACTTCACCATTCAATATCGACTGACGGTGTTGACTTTTCAGTTAACTTAATTTATCTATTGCAATTAACCGCCACTTTCTCCAAATAAGTGACTCAGCGGGTTTGAACCCTCCATTCTTACATCAAATCCAAGCTATGAAGTCTTAACGACTTGGGTTGCCCCCTGGAAACAGATGCATAAAATAATAGAGGACAATCCACTGAGCAAAAAATGATCACAAAATACAGTATATGAAAAAAACTGGGAAAGGGTCTTGGGACATCTGACCTTGCACTAAACAAGAAATTTTAACTACCTTCCATTCAACTCTCTAGTCTCTCCCTTGTTCAGTTCAGAAATTTGCAAAACGCAATTTGAACATGAGTTGTACACGCTTCATTTAGGATATTGCAGAATACCATCACACCATGAACTAGAAAGCAGTCCGTCACAATCTAAATGATAGCAACAGTATTACTCAAGTAGCCAAGAAGAATCACCAGTAAGGCAAGTCACTTAGCTCATCATGTAAAGAAAGGACCAATACCCCAGTGGATTCTAGAGGTTTCATCCAACAAGTTTGATCCTCTTATTCTTGCACACTTCACAAGTAGAGTAAACACAAGTCCAATATACATCTCTCCAAAATATCTCCTCCTAATAAGTTTCAATACAAAGTATCTTGACTGCATGAATACTAGTAGATGTGGCAAAATAATGTCCTGATAAGTAACGACGCATAGACTAGCACCGTGTCGTGTGTCTCATTCCTATTGTTCCTCTTTCAAGTGTCCATACAAGAAAGACTACCAGCCATATAACAATACCTCAAAGCAGCAGAAATATTTAGTTCTTCTAGTTCAACTAATTAGGCCGCCCAAATTGAACACTAATAACTTATCATCATCAATGTCTAACACACACAGTCACTCATGCTCTCCAATCAAACACCCACAATGTTTGCATAAATCCACTTACTAGCATACTAGAGTACATAGCTTCAAAACATGGCAGTTACTTAAATGACCTAAGGTGATCAAAATTGAGAATGCGAAAGCGAAATTGAGTAAATGAATCAATTGAATTGGAAAAAGAGGAGTAGAAAACCTGAAGGTGCCGTGTGAGCAGCAAGCAGCAAGAGATTTGATCTGTGGAGAGAAAGTGATTGAGCTCGAAGTGAAGAGAGAGATGGAGACAATAAGAGTTGAGCTGTAAAGTGGTGGTAATTGGTAAAATGGCTTCGTCGGTTGCTACTGTTTTTTGTTTGTTTCTGTGAAGAATTATTAACAGTAAGTTTAGGTGCAAGTATATATGTACGTATGTGGCTTCCTGGAGGAGAAGATTTGAGTGACAGAGGTTTAGAGAGAGATGATGATGATGATGACTGTGTGTGCAACAGCCAATGGGAGTGGAGTGGGACGGCAACGGGACGAACGATATTGACACACACACAAAATTCACATTTTAAAACATTGATATTCGCTTGTAAAACATTATTATTATTATTATTATTGTTTTATTAACCTCTATTTAATATGTGATGAACTTACGCGTGGAAACGCTCCACGCTCACGGCTATTCTCATCATCGGCTGAAGGGTTGAAGCATCACCACAAACCAAAACTCTCCTCTGTATAGTACTTATCTTTTTTTCAGATTCCGTATTTCTTTTCCATCTTCCGCAATTATAAATTCTCCCCGTTGAAAGAGAGAGATAGAAGAAGATTAACAAAGATCGCTGGTCTCTTTCCAAGGATCTCTATTCTCCACAAACTTGAACAACTTCCACGCAGACCCCGAATTTGGAAACCATCTGACTTGAGTTAATTGATTTCTGTATATCTCTAGATCTCAGTGAAATCTACTTGTCTGATTTTCTTCATCATACTTTCACCCAATTTCAGCAAAGTTTGAGTTCCTCCAATTCTCTAGGTCTTCTTCACTTTCAATCAAACATACATCTTTGGCTTCAAGAATACTAAGAATGGATGGGGAAGGTATTTTGTTTCTTGGTTTCGTACATAATTCTTAGGATTTGTTGTACAGTATCATGTTTGTTTGCAGGCCGTAGGTATGTTGTCTTGCTTATAACTTACATATCCTATTTTGGCGTAGGACATAGGCAAAGAGAAAGCATTATGGTTTTTTCTCTTATAACATACATATCCTACTATTTTGACTTGGTTATTTTTGGAATATGTGAACCTGTTATCTTTTGATCTTTAGCTATATATGGTGCAACTTTCTATTTATCTCGATCTAATGTATTAACTTCATGTTGCTGGATTAGACTTGAGAGTGTGTTACCTTGGAAATAATTATTTTCATTATTTTAGATGTCAATGTTGCCTGCTTGGTGAAGTACAGCATCAATGGATCATGGATGCATTTCCACGAGCTTTCGCCATTAATGACATATGTTTTACTTGTCCTTATTGGAGAATGCTGTGTCCTTCAGTTTTGGAAATTGGAGAGACTAACCCAGCTTCACAATTCTCCAATAATTACGTGGGTTGCAATTGGGAATTTTAATGACTCCCCAAACACTCGAATCTTGAAGGTAAATTTTATGTAACGTGAACTCTGAGCTAAAAATGAATAGATTAATTTGGTTCTGGTAATTCTAATTCCATTTTTGAAAATTACTTCAGGTCTTGAGCTACACTCAGATTAATCCAGCTCCGTTTACTGTGGTTCGGTGCCAGTTGAGCTAAGAAACATTGGTGAGTTGTTATTCTAAATCCAATATAAGACAAATTCCTTCTATTCATGTGCTGCAAATCCCTGGTGAGTGAGTTGTGCCATATGTAGGCTTTAAGTAATACAAATGTTTTGTTATGATGCATAGATCATGGATGGTTGATGCTATAAGTCCCAATTGAGCTTGAATGTTTGTTTGGTTAGAATATATTTCTGTGTTTGTATAGGATTTGTGAGAAAGGTTCGAGGATTGCGAGATTTAATTCTTCTGGTTTGTTGTTGAGGTGAGAATTGAAACCCTATTTTGGCTTTGTATAGTACTTTTTGATGCATTTTTTGTGGTGTTTGTACTGTTGTATTAGCATTCTGTGTAGTATTTGTTTTATTGTTTACGCCTTGTTGGACCTTTAGCCTGTCTGTTTGACTGTTTGGTGTTATAGAATTGTGAGTACTTTTTACTCCAGCGGATATCTTTCTTAAAGTTTAAGTTTCGATTTCGTGATTCTAAACTATGTGTGTTAGTTTGGGGAAAGAAGACTCGAGAATGATGATTTGTGTTCATTTAGTTCAATTAGGAAATGGTTTTCATGGACTCATCATGATCTTGTCTGTGTGAACATCATATACTGAGGGCTGTTTTTAAGTGTATCCTGAAAAAAAAGGGAGATTGTTCTGAGAGAATGCGCCATGTTTTTCTTATTAGTTATGACATTTGTTTGACCAGTTACCGTCTGTGAAGTGCTTTACGTTGATGATGGGATTCTATTGTGTTTGTTGTTTGGTAGTCCTTTAGTCCAGCAATCACTTGAGAGTATGATTTTTATGCATTTTTGGAAATTAAAATGACTACCAGACTAGATTATGAGCAAATTGAAATTATTGAGGAAATACTGTATATTATTGTAAAAACCCGCAAGATCATATTGGCTGCAACAAGACCTGTTTACATGCCCCCCCCCCCCTTTTTAAATAATTAATTTTTAGGAATCTTCACCGTTCAGAATATATTTGATTTTCTAGATACTTTCGGCTGTGTTATTTCTTTTCTAGCCAAATTATTCTCCTAAAAACCCCACTCTATTCACTTTTCATTTTAGTCAATGATTAGGGGCATATATGAGTTATTATAGCATTTTTAAGGGGGGGGGGGACCTTCATTAATTTGTATGCAAACGGCTAAAAATGTAAAGACAATACGAGGGGTAATCATCTTTTATAACCCTTATCCTTTGAAACTTCTTTCTTTTTCATTCATCTCTTGTGCAATTATTGTTTTACATTTTCTAATTGGGTTGATTTGCCTAATTATCCTTATTTGCAGTCATACCTTTACAAGCAAGCTTGGAAGTGTGTTTCCTATTCCATTGGCCTGTCAATAAGTTTATTTAGAGATCACTTCACATGTATCTTTTGAAAGTGCAAAATCTTAGATTCAGCGCTTGAAGAACTCAGTGATTATATCTAATTCTTCTTCTGCAATTGATGTCGAGTGGAAATTTCCTTGGCTTGGGTTCTGGAGATTTTTTGGATGTTTCTCTGACTCCTAGAGGTCTTCCAAAGGTGATGACTCTTCCTGGAGTGATATCTGATAACATGGGTAGTGATGCCGATGCTGATTCCACCTCTACAGCTTGCCGAGAGCGCAAAATCCTGGTGGCAAACATGTTACCTTTGAATGCACAGAAAGATCATGGAACTGGCAAATGGTGCTTTAGTTTGGATGAGGATTCGCTCTATTTACAGTTGAAGGATGGATTCCCACCTGAGACTGAGTTCTTATATGTCGGATCTCTCAAAGTTGAAATAGAAGCCAATGAGCAGGATGAAGTTGCGAAGAAGCTTCTTGATGAGTTCAACTGTGTACCTACTTTTCTGCCACCTGAGATCCAGCAAAAGTTTTATTATGGCTTTTGTAAGCAACAAATTTGGCCTCTCTTTCATTACATGTTGCCTTTGTGTCGCGATCATGGAGAACGGTTCGACAGGCAGATGTGGCAGGCCTATGTGTCTGCAAATAAGATTTTTGCTGACAAAGTAATGGAAGTAGCGAATCCAGAGGACGATTTTATTTGGATTCATGATTACCACCTTATGGTGCTACCTACCTTTTTGAGGAAGCGCTATAACCGAGTCAAGCTTGGGTTTTTCCTTCACAGCTCATCGGAGATATATAGAACTCTCGCTGTTAGAGATGAGATCCTGAAAGGATTGCTGAACTGTGACCTAGTAGGTTTTCATACATTTGACTATGCCCGCCATTTCCTGTCATGCTGTGGTAGAATGCTAGGCCTGGACTACGAATCCAAGAGAGGGCATATCGGACTTGAGTATTTTGGTCGCACAGTGTACATTAAAATTCTTCCCGTCGGTATTCACATGGGTAGACTAGAATCGGTGTTGAATCAGCAATTGGCATGCGAAAAAGTTAAAGAGATTAGAGAACAATTCAAGGACAAAACGATGATTCTTGGCATCGATGACATGGACATATTCAAAAGGTATTAGTCTGAAGATGTTAGCTTTTGAACGGCTCTTAGAGCAGCATAGGGATTATCGAGGAAAGCTGGTGTTGGTTGAAATTGTGAATCCTGCTAGAAGCTCTGGGAAAGATGTCCAGGAAGCAAAAAGAGAAACATACTCAGCTGTGGAAAGAATTAATGAGGTTTATGGTTCTCCTGGTTATGCTCCCATAATATTGATTGATCGACATGCTCCTCGGTACGAGAAGTGTGCATATTATGCTCTTGCAGAATGTTGCGTAGTTAATGCAGTGAGAGATGGGATGAATTTGGTCCCGTACAAGTATATAGTGTGCAGACAGGGTTCTCCACTTATGGACGAAGCTATGGATATGAAATCTGATTCTCCAAGAACTGGCATGCTTGTGGTTTCGGAGTTCATTGGTTGCTCTCCTTCATTAAGCGGGGCAATTAGAGTGAACCCGTGGGATATTGACTTTGTTGCTGAGGCCATCAATTCGGCTATCACCATGCCTGATACAGAAAAGCAACTAAGGCAAGAGAAACACTACCGTTATGTTAGTTCTCATGATGTAGCGTATTGGGCTCGCAGCTTCATGCAGGACCTGGAGAGAGCTTGTAAGGACCACTATGACAAACACTGTTGGGGCATCGGGCTGGGCTTAGGTTTTAGAGTTCTGTCACTTTCTCCAAGTTTCCGTAAGTTGTCTGTTGATCACATTGTCTCGGTGTATAGGAGAACAAGCAAAAGGGCTATATTTTTGGATTATGATGGTACTATTGTACCTCAATCCTCGCTTGTTAGATCCCCCAGCCGTGAAGTGGTGAGCGTGCTTGATGATCTGTGTAAAGATCCTAATAATACTGTATTTATTGTTAGTGGAAGAGGGAAGAAGTCGCTGAGTGATTGGCTTGCTCCTTGTACACAATTGGGACTGGCAGCTGAGCATGGATACTTCATAAGGTATTTGAATGCATATTTACATATCGAGCTTTCTTTAGTTTTAAGCTGTTAAAAGTACCAATAATTTTCAAATACATGTCAGGGATTCCCTTCCTGCTAAGAGGAACATTTAATCTGTTTCGTTGCATTGTGCCATTATGGTTGTGATGTTTTGGACAATGTTGGTCTTGTAGTAAACTTAGTGATTAGTAAACAATCCATGCTGCATGGTTTACGTTGGTAGTAGACGTAAGTGTGTGACGAATATGAATGTCCAGCTTTATGTTTTCCTCATTTCAATTTTCTCACACACAGAGTTTTTTAGCATAATGTGATCATCCTGATGTCTCTTTTATTTCAGGTGGAACAAGACCTCTGACTGGGAACCATTGGCTGTTGATCTTGATTGGAAAGATATTGTTGAACCTATTATGAAACAGTATACTGAATCAACTGATGGGTCTTGTATGGAATTTAAAGATAGTGCATTGGTGTGGCATCATCAAGATGCTGACCCCGACTTTGGCTCATGCCAGGCCAAGGAGCTCTTAGACCATCTTGAAAATGTACTTGCAAATGAACCTGCAGTTGTTCGGAGGGGGCATCACATTGTAGAAGTAAAACCGCAAGTATGATCCCTCTCTCTCTCTCTCTGACACACGCACACCAGCAAAAATAAAGTTACCCCCTTACCATCCCTTGAGTATTTGCCCAATTAAGACCTGAGCCTTCTAAAACATTAGATCTATGCATGCCTCTGTACAAGGGGTGTAATGTTTTTCATGGTGGGTGCCGTACATAACTGAAAAATCTAAAATTGGTGGGTTATTTTTTTTTTTTTTTGTGGTGGGTGGATGTAAATATCAGGGACCATGGTTCTCGTTATAAATGAACTCCACTGAGGAATCTGTCTGTAGATTTGTTTGCTGAAGCATCTTAATGTTTATGTGTTTAGGGAGTGACCAAGGGGTTGGTTGCGGAGAAAGTTCTCTCGATGATGGTCAGTAATGACAAAGCACCAGATTTTGTGATGTGTATTGGTGATGATAGATCAGACGAAGATATGTTTGAGAGCATATTGAGCACAGTCAATAGCACATCCCTTCCTGCAGTCCCGGAGATCTTTGCTTGCACTGTTGGGCAAAAACCAAGCAAGGCTAAATACTATCTTGACGATAGTGCTGATGTTGTCAGACTGCTTCGTGGTCTTGCGTATGCCTCAGACCCCAAGTCTCGGCCTAGCGAGCAATCCCAAGTAGCATTTGATAGCATCCTCTGAGGAAATTCGAACACCCGTGAAGCTGTACGTAACTTGCACCATAGCATCTTGCATGATTTTTATTGCCCAGAATCCCCTGTTTCAAGAATTTTGTAACAGAACTATTTCGTTCCAAAGTTTCTGAATTTCAAAAGAAAGGGGTATTGATGCACGGTTCCTGAAAACACAGGCATTTCGAGCAACGAAAATAACACGAAAATTCAGTGAAGATCCCACATAACAGAGGTTATTGCTGTTACTCCCTCTGACACGTTTGTATAAATTACTCTGATAATGGATGTTAATGCCAGAATGTAGGGGCTTCGCGGGTGAGTTGTGCAAATGTTTAGTGTAGAACTAACTCTTGTGTTTTGAAGTGTGTATCCGCCTTAAGTTTATGAGGTGCTGTATTTCGTTTGTGCAGTTTACATTTGAGTTTTCAATTCTAATTCCTGTTAGATTCTTAATAACTCATTATCGCCCCCTCCAAGAAGCTTTAATTGGTATTGGTTGGTGAGATGCGAACTTCTTAGTAACCGTCTATGAATGGGTGAAGCAGTTTGCGGGTATGAGTGTCTCCTAGGTAGACGATCCTGAAACAAGATGTTATATTGTTATCCATTCGTTTTCATTTCTTGCTGGATTTTACAAGTGTTATATTCATGATACTCGAATTCAAAACCTGCCACTTAACCAAGTGGCTTGGGTTTCTTTCCCGGTAATGCCAGTTACTTTATGGTTGGTTGACTATGCACCAGGAATGAGCTATTACTACTGAATCATTGCGATGCACCTTTTCATTCACATGCACCTTTTCATTCACGACTTTTCAAATTAAACAGGGAGGGTTCACAGCGTTTTAGTATTTGAATCAACCACTATTTAACCAAATACTGTAAAACAAAATAACAAAAATAGAAACAATATAGATCGGTTCACATCCTTAAAGCACCACCACCAGGGCCGTGTCGGAGATTTCGGAGGTCCTGTGCAAAATTTTATCTATGAGGACTTTAAGAAAATAAAACAATATCATTACGATTGTTATTTTTATTCTCTAATATGTTTTTATCCTACAATATCCTTCCATCCCATCATTTTTTTTTATATATTTTTCATCTTGATATGTCACACTCAAATTGTTATGTTTGAACTAGCTCACAATCTTATTTGTACGTTCTTTATTGTGAACCTCACTTCAATTATTCACTCTTTTGTCATCATGAATCCTACATCACATTTAAGAATAAAATAGCACAATCAAACAAATTATATTATACATTTTCTTAAAAAAATGGTGAAAAAACAAACGTATAGTATTAATCGGGACGATAGGATTGTTTGGATTGATATTTCATGTTATTTAATATAAAAATCATGTTTTTTTGAATTCAAAACATATGTATTAGGTTAATGGATCATAAATTAGAGGCCCCAAAAAATTGGAGGCCCTGTTCGGTCGGGCTCACTGCACACCCTTATAGACGGCCCTGACCACCACCGTCGTCGGATCGTACAATTCTTCTCCGCCTGACCTGAAACAGGCTTGCTGTCGACCGAATCGTACCCAGCCCAATCATCCTAATCGAAATTGGCCTCCCCATCGGTGTTATCATCACCATCATCATCGAAAAAGTAGCTCTGGTTTAAATCTTCGCCCGACGCGAAGTCGTCTGAGTGAAGGAAAATATACACATGATCTATTGTAATTGCCAATTTCTTCAATGGATCAGGCAAATTTGTGTGGTTTGGGCAGAGTTAGGGTTTTATGTAGAGACCGAGAGAATATAAATTTTGAGTCTTCGCCCGACGCAGCATCAGCCTGGCCAATTTATGTTTATTACATATTTTACTCAAATATTTTAAATTTTATTTAAGTAACATTATTTAATATGAAATAAACCCACATATCTTATCTAAATTGTAAATTGCTCCCAAATAACTTTGATAAAAAACGGAAGCGTAAGGATACGATAATAACTCTAACACCGTAGAATTGCAAGAGATAAACCTACTAGAATACACTTGTACATGGCAAAACTACCATTGAAACGAAGCTAAAGCTTCAACGCCAAAAGGCAATGACAATACGTTTGTTTTCTGATAATTTGGAATAATAATAAAATCTAACCTAGACGACTCTTTAAATATAATCGAAACCCTAGCAAGGATCTAAAAACAATAAACCAAAAGATAACTTTAATAAATATAAAATAAAGACGCCAAAACAATAATATAGCAATTAGGCCCGATGGCTAATTCTTGTTCTCCATCAAACTTCTTTTTTTTTATTCTTCTTCTTCTTTAACAAATCTACCAGATTTCGGTACGGAAATCTGGTAGCCGGCAGCAGCTCCAGAGCTCCGATGGATTGGAGCTCTATAACCGAGCTCCATACGGCTCTAGTCGTATGAGCTCCGATGGAGCAATATCCAAGCTATGATGGAGCTCAGAGCTCTGATGGATTTCGGTCACCTCTAAACAAAACAAGAATAAAAAATTGGAGAAGAAAGAAAAAAAATGATTAAATTGCAAATAAGGAGTAAGGGCGTGTTTGGCCAAATGATAAGGAGCAGTTCAAATAAACTGGCCAGTTCTAGCTGCTTATTTTAGGACCAGATGTAATTCTTTTTATAACGAGAGAACATTTGTAAAGAGGACTCATAAGGAGGGTGGTGCATGCCCTAAATTCAATCGATAAAATTGTAAAATAAGACATAAAACAATAAAAGTAATATGCAAGAGAACACAATAAAATAGAATGAACTAGATTGTAATGTAACAAAATATTTATTAATTTATCCATTTTGACTTTTTGATGTCTAAGGTTTTTAACTATATAAATGATTCTTAAACTATTATAATAAAATTTAACGAAATTAAATTTTTGATAATTCAGGATTTATATTTTTATGATAATTTCATTAAATATTTTTGTTATAATTTATGATTAATGTGTAGTTAAAGTAAAAAATTGTTGACTAAAAAGATTAAATAATAATTTAAAATCTGATATAGAGAGAGTATATATATAATTTTCTCTTGTGATGTCCGTGACTGGTTATTTGGTCTGTTTATGTTAGTTCTAATGTGCGCCTCTTACTGCAGCAAGGGTCGCGCGTCTGCCTTCCACGGAATAAAAAATTCCTCCATTACTCGTACTCGTTTTTTTTTTTTTTTTTCTCCTCGGCCGGCCGTTGAATATATGAATAAAGTATTTTTATGTTTTGAAACAATAGAAAACAAATAAAATTGGGAGTGCGAACCTCCAAGTTGACATCACAATATCATATGTATGCACGTTCCGTGTTAGTTAAGTGTGTGAGGAGTGTTCACATTGCGGACAGCTTGGATCTTATGAATCCTTTTATATTTTATGAGTGAATAATATCAAGTGTAAACTTTTGTCACATGGTACTTTCCTTATTGGTTGCTGTAACCAGGTAAACTTTTGTCACATGCAATACATTTGTTACTACTAATTAGTATATAATAATATAATTAAATGGTGGATCTATGTCTACAAATTAGTGCATAGTTGGTTATTGGAGTAGCTCTATAGCTAGCCACACACAACAAAGCAAGAACCAAACCATTGAGCTTAATTGCTAGCTAGCTAGAGATGGATAACCGCCTCCCATCACCAGATCTTGAAGAGATTGATCAGGATGAACCTTTCACCCCCATCACTACAGAAAGCCATTATCACAAAAGGCCTCCTCCATTTAAAATACCACGAGTGGACCCTCGGTTCCGCAAGGAAGAGGTCCGTCCCGACACATACGATCCGATTTTTATATCACTGGGGCCTTACCACCATGGCAAACCAGAGCTCCGCCATGGAGAAACCTTAAAGTGCTTGTGCATGGACTGGTTCATTTCAGGCAGTAGGTGTAAGGACAAATTCTTCTTCTACGGCAAGATTCTGGAGTGTATTGATGAGATAAGAGATTGTTACGAGGAGGAAGTCATCCAAGAATACGATGACCAGGCATTGGCTTTCATGATCCTTCATGATGCTTGTGTAATATTCATTATGTTACGGTACGTACATTTGTGGAGTAATGGTATTGTATCATCATCAGCTGTGATGAACATGAGTGTAGTGGATTACAATTCAGTCCGACGTGACATGCTGCTGCTTGAAAATCAGATTCCTTTGTGGATCATCAAGTTCCTGGCATGTTTACATATACAGTCCGACCAAGGACAACGCATGTGGGACGAAATGCTTGCCAGTTTCCTTGCGTTTTCTGTTCCAGGGGTTGATGTGAACCCAGCAAAATCTCCATGGGCAGGAGAAGAAAAATATGAGCCTGCCCATCTCTTGGATGCAATAGGATGTTACAAAGTAAAACCAATAGTGGCTCATTATTTACTCTATAAAGATTCTCACCTAAACATTGTAGATCATGATGATGTTATTGCAACAGAGCTTCACAGACGTCAGAACTATCAATTTCGGTCCACCACAAATCTCAGATCAAAGGGCATTCAGGTCAGTGCGAGTAACTCAGACAAACAAGACACAGAATCTATTAGTTTCATTTCTCATTTTATGCATGGACGCCTGCACATACCCTGCCTGGTAATGGGAAAAGCTTTCTTCATATTGTACTCCAACCTTATCGCATACGATCTGTCCCCAAGCTGCGGTTTATTTGTTACAAATCCTTGTTTATTCACTAGCTATGTTAACTTCATAAAGTCACTAATCGAGAGCCCCAACGATGCAAAAATTCTGAGAGAGGACGGCGTACTATTCTCCGGGTTTATAGGAAGTGATGATGAAGTGGTGAAGGCGATCAAAGACTTGAACACTCTGGGAGTAGAAAACTCTGATATATTCTCGGAATTGAAAACGAGCATAAACGAGCATTGCAGCAGCAAGAGGAAGACATGGCTGGCTGATCTCATTCACACCTACTTTGCTAGCCCATGGACTTTTGTTGGTTTCTTTGCCGCATTTGGCCTTTTCGTTTTAACTTTTCTCCAAACCTTTTTCACTATCCATCCAGCAAACTAAATTTCATTAATTCGCCCCGCCGCATCATTTTAATTATTAATTTTTACAAATTTCTATCTCTACATTGAATTCTTCAATTGCTTCATATGTCACGACTCATGTGCACTTGGCCACTTGTCTTGTTTTATTGACTAAATAAAAGCTCCCGCATCTTAATGCTTGTAGGCACATGTATGTACAGTTGTCAAATGTTTGTCATTACTTTAGTTTGTTTCCATCCAGAGTCGTAAAAAATTGGAATGATTTGTATTTTACCCTATTTTACCCGTTGTCGTTGTTGTTTTTACTTTTTATAAAGAAAAATATTATACTTTCTCCGGAAATTTAATAGTTTTACATTTTGTTTTTGTTGATTTTTTTATGTCCGATTTGACCTCAAATTAATCATAAATTGATTACGAAAAACTTAATTTTAAAAGTTATATTATACAAATATAAGAAGTATACTTTCATAATATAATTTTTAAAATTATTTTTTTCACAACGAGCTATTATTAATTTGAGGTCAAACCGGACATCGAAAAGTTAACAAAAATAAAATGTAAAGTATAAAGTTTCCGAAGAAAGTAATTAAAAATTAATTTATGGAATATAGTGGATTACGGAGCATCTTCCAGTAAATCTATGTGTATAAATTGTTGGCGACTTCAGCTGTTTTCTTGTTGACTGTTAGGTGGTAAAACTTAACACCCAAGTTTGATAGAAATACATACTCCCGTCCTAAAATAGTTATACCACCGTTTTAACTTTTTACGATCAATAAAATTGAATTTGACTGTAAATTATTTTAAAACTATAATGATAAAATATTTAACAAAATCACATATAAAAAAATTAGGATAGAAAGTTTCATAATATAATTTGATAAATCCATACTCCTTCCGTCCCAGAGCAGTTGCACCATTTGCTTTTGGGCATAGAAAATAAGGAGAAGAGTTAAATATTGAGTTATATTGATAGTGAGTGTTGATTTTACTTTATGGGGGATTTGTGACCACAAAAATATGTTGATGTAATATAAAATTAATATAACCATGTCCAAATATGGTAAAAAAATGAAATGGTGCAACTCTAACGGGACTCCCAAAATGGCAAAATGGTGTAACTGTTTTGGGACGGAGGGAGTATATCTATAGTACCCTCTTAGCGCCCCTAATTACCAAATAGTACCCACTATTCAATCAATTACATTTTGGTCCACGAATTTGACCAAAATGGCGCTTTAAGTACTGTTCCTTTTTCAGATTTTCTTTCAGCCAAACAACCCTTACTATTTAAAAAAAAAATTAAAAAAAAAAAACAAAAAAGGAAAAGAAAATTAAAAAAAAATTCATATCCATGGCCTTGGCCGGAGCTCCGACCAACCCAGTAGCAGCTCCGATCGGAGCTGTAAGCTCCCAATTTGGAGCTCTTATTACCAACTGCAAATCGGAGCTGTACAGCTCCGATTTGGAGCTGGTAATAATAAGCTCCGATTGGAGCTTAGGTTCTGGTACCGGAGGAATAGAAGGAGGAAGAAGATGGAAAATGAAAAAAAATAGATAAAAAAAAAAAATGAAAACGGAAAAAAATATTAAATTATTTAAGGGATAAGGCTTGTTTGGTTTGGAGTTTTGGGACAATGACATTTATGTAAATAGGGTCCGGTCAACGCTATTTGGTACTAAAATGTAATTGATTGAGTAATAGGGACAATTTTGAAATTAGGCCTCATAAGAGGGTATTAATCAGACATTTTCTCTATTTTACTATTATAATTGAAGAGTAATTTATGGTCAAATTTTAATTTTGTTGATTGCAAAAATTTAAAACGGTACAACTGGAGAGGGAGTATAGATATTTTACAATAAAACATAAAACATGGATATTATGTTTTTAAGTTTATGCTCTTTTGAAAATATTTCATTTTTAATTTAAATAGTTCATATGGATGGATTTTTTATATCACAACATATCCAGAAGCAGTATCATAGTAGACAACAAATCAGATGGAACACTACTCTTAAATCATTCCTCGTGCTTGGGGCTTACTTAGGGGGGTTTTAACGTATAAGCTCCAAAAAAGTCCATTTCAAATGAAATCTTCAATGGTTTTGAGGCTTAATTTGAGATTTTTTTTTGTGAGACCCACATTAATCCTTCCAAACGTAGTTGCTTTTTTCTTGTGAGTTTCATATTTGGGTTTAAATTGAATCTATTAATTAGTATCCCATTTCCATGGACTACTAATTAATATCCCCTTCATAGATTGGACTATCTTAATTTGAGATTTTAACTCCAATTAAACCCTCATTAATTATTAATTGTAGACTCCAAAATGAGTGATGTGAGTCTGATTCCTTTTAAATCTTGCTATTAATTGCAGTCACTAAATTACATTTTTTTCTTGCAAGCAATAATTAACCTCGCTGTAACTCATCGCGGAGAATCTTCACCATCTTTAGCCTTTAGGCAAGCCATCCCCAATAGAAATAGTTTGCTCCTTAATGTCAACATTAATAACCATCAAAATAACAGCATACTGCAGTAGTAGAAAATAATTTGGTATCCAAAAGACCAGCTGAACATAGATGATCACCAGCAGTAAATTAAGTAGATACGAACTAGTAATATCTTGATTGTTGTCTAGAACAACGAGTTAATTGCATATTTGGTTCAGTAAGTCTCAGTCCACTTCGGATTTAGTCCTCTTTTTATATATACGGTCCTATACGTATATGACATCTGACGTGGAGGCGGTCTGGAGGTGAGCTGGGCAAACTAGAGCGTCAAGGACTGAAATTAGGACGGGACGAACTGAATTGCAACGAATTAGCATAGTAAAGAGGTTAAATTTCCGTCCCAATTGAAATCTCCTTTGTATAAACCCTACTTTCATTCTCAATCGTTCCAGTGATACAAAATTGAAAATTCTCTTCCCGATTTCTTTGTCTAATTGAAACCCAATTGTAATTTTGTGTCGAATTTTGGGAATGGTGACGACATTGAATCTCATGTGCTCTGTTCTTGGTCGAATTGGGGATTTGGGATTGACTGGATTGAAAGGGATAATTTGCGTAATTGAAAGATAATCGGTGTGAATTATTTGGTTGGGCGTGAGGAGATTGCTGGGAAGGAGATTACTGAGCTAAAGAAGGAGGTGATGGTTGCTACGGCCAAGGAAGTTGCAGGTGCTCATGGTGAAGTTGCAGTTGCCGATTGGCATCAATTTCCAATGACAAGGCATGACATGGATGTGATTGGGACTGTGTTTGATGACTGTGCGGCCGCCCCAGATGTATACGAACGAATTTGGGCGTTTATACGCCGCTTTATACGCTTCACAGGACTCGATTCGCCAATTCGCACAAACAGAGGACCAAATTCGAAGTGGACTGGGACTTACATGACCAAATCTGCAATTAACCCCTAGAACAACGTTCACCAGATCAAGTTAACCTTACAATAACTCCAAAACCCCTTTAGCAGAAATCTTCATGATCTTTGGGTGGAAGTGAATATCTTCAAATGTGCTTGTAAGAATGTGAATCGATGCCTTCTCATTAATCACCAAGGATATATATATACAATGAAATCCACTATTCTAGGCTATATTCTAGGACAGATATACATTCGTAATACATTTCTAATACATTCCTATCTCTACATTGTCCTATGTAACTCCTATGTTCTAACACTCCCCCGCAGTCGAAACGGGAGGCGGACGAACATTGAGACTGGAACGAAAGTCGTCAAACAAGACCAAAGACAATCCCTTCGTAAAAATATCCGCAATCTGATAACGAGAGGGAACATGATGAACACGAACCTCACCACGGGTAACCATTTCGTGAACAAAATGTATATCTAACTCGATGTGCTTTGTACGCTGATGCTGGACGGGATTGCCGGTGAGATAAATTGCAGAGACATTGTCACAGTAGACAAACGTAGCCTTGCGCACCGGACACAAAAGCTCAAGGAGAAGATTCCGGAGCCAGCATGACTCGGCCACAACATTAGCGACGCCACGATACTCGGCCTCAGCACTCGAGCGGGACAATGTTGCTTGACGCTTGGCGGACCAGGAGATCAGGTTGTCACCCAAGAAAACACAATAACCGGAGGTAGAACCGCGAGTGTCGGGGCAGCCGGCCCAGTCGGCATCAGTATATGCCACAAGATCGTTAAGAGAGGAAGGAGTGAGATGGAGTCCAAGAGACAGAGTGCCTTGGACATAGCGTAAGATACGCTTGAGATCCTCCATATGTTCAGTGCGGGGATCATGCATGTGAAGACATACCTGTTGAACCGCATAGGATAAATCAGGGCGAGTGAAGGTGAGATACTGAAGCGCTCCAGCTAAACTCCGATATAACGTAGGATCAGCAAAAGGAGTCCCAACAGCAAAGGAGTCCCAACAGAGGCACTAACTTTTGGCTTTGTGTCAACGGGAGTAGCTGTCGAGTTACACGAGCTCATGCCAGCTCGTTCAAGAATTTCAGCTGCATACCGAGACTGGGAAAGAAATAGGCCAGCCTTATGGCGAGTGACTCGAATGCCAAGAAAGTCATTAAGGAGCCCTAAGTCTTTCATAGCGAATTCCGAATTAAGCTTAGCCATAATCGAGTGCCGAAGCGCATCTGAAGAGGCAGTCAATATGATATCATCCACATATAGAAGCAAATAAGCAGTATTAGCCCCGCGGTTGTAGACAAACAACGAAGTATCACACTTACTATTGGAGAAGCCAAGAGTGGCGACGAAGTCAGCAAATCGCTGATACCACGCCCGAGGAGCCTGTTTAAGGTCATATAATGACTTCCGTAATAGGCAGACAGCATCCGGGTGTGTCGGATCACGAAACCTCATGGGTTGATACATATAAACCGTTTCCTGCAAATTGCCATGGAGAAATGCATTGCTAACGTCGAGTTGATGAATAGACCACTGACGAGAAAGAGCAATGCTAAGAACAAGACGAATAGTTGCGGGTTTAACCACGGGACTAAACATTTCACCACAATCAATACCCACGCGCTGAGTTTTACCATCACCTACAAGACGGGCTTTATGCCTCTGAAAGGAACCATCAGATTTAATCTTATGCGTAAAAATCCACATGGAACGAATAACATTAACACCCGGGGAACGAGGGTCCAATTCCCACGTCTTATTTTAATAAGAGCATTATATTCATCAGTCATGGCCAGTTTCCAGTTAGGATCATCGGAGAGCATCTAAGGGGGTACGAGGAAGGGGTGATGGTGTAACTGTAGCTGTATGTGCTTCGGAAGGGTCGAAGATAGTGTGAGGTGTAAAAATGCCATGTTGGCTGCGCGTAACGGGACGTTGGGACGGATACGTAGTGTACCGCGTAGTCCGGGGTGGAGGACTGGGATGAGGTGGTGAACTGGGCGGTGAAGCGGATGGAAGATCTGCGAAAGGAATAGGCTGTATGGGCGGAGACGAGATATGTCCAGCAGAGGAACCAGGTTGGTTAGGTGAAGTATGGGCTGAGGAAGGAGATGGAGCCCCAGGTGAGGATTGGACAGGGGCGGCAGGAGGCGGGGATCGGGGTGTAGGTGTAGTGGTGTAGCCGGGAGATAACAATGGGAGGAGGTGAGCCGGAAGGCCATCCTCGAGAAAATCATACTCGGTTGAGCTTGATGTAACCGATTTGGCCATAGGAAAAGTGGTTTCATCAAAATGGACATGGCGACACATAATGATTTTTCGATTTGATAGATCAAGGCATTTATAACCCCGATGATCCGCCGGATAGCCCAAAAATACGCAAGGAGTGGAGCGGGGTTGAAGTTTGCGAATAGTGGTGGAGGGGAAAAGAGGGTAACATAAACATCCAAAGGTGCGAAGATGAGTATAGACGGAAAGGCGATTATAGAGAGCTTGGACATGAGATTTATAGGAGAGGAGTTTACTAGGTAAAATGTTGAGGAGATATGTGGCTATATGTAAGGCGTGATGCCAAACGAAGGTGGTAAGGAAGCATGATGAGTAGGGTGTGAATGATATTATTAATTGACCGAATTTTGCGTTCGGCTTTGCCATTTTGGGGAGAGGTATGGGGACAAGAAAAACGGAATGACATGCCATTAGACTCACAAAATTGGCGAAAAGCAGTATTATCAAATTCGCCACCATTATCACATTGAACGGTCTTAATCTTCCGTTCGAATTGAGTAGATATATGAGAGTAAAATTTTTGAAAGATGGAGAAAACTTGGGATTTTTGAGCAATAGGAAAAATCCACACAAAATTCGTAAAATCATCCAAAAATAAGACATAATATTTATGGCCAGAGGAACTCAAAGTCGGAGAAGTCCAAATATCACTATGTATTATATCAAAAGGCATGCATGTGCTAGAATTTGATGGCACAAAAGGAAGCTTAACTTGTTTGCCAAGAATACAAGACTCACATGTAGTAAATTTAGACAACCTATTACAATCAATAAGCCTATTATTCTTAAGAACGGATAAAACTGAATCGCCGGGGTGACCCAAACGATGATGCCAGGTGGAAGAAGCAAGACAACCTGTTGATGGAGCAGGGGGCGAGGGGCTGGGAAGAGTAACTGGATATAAGGGACTAGAGCTCTCACATCGCATTATACGGGTTCCGGTCTGTACATGTAACTCCTATGTTCTAACAGTGCTACTATTACAATGGCTGCCATAAACAAAGAAGGTGGTTTTTATATAAGATATTCATATCCTGTGATAATATACAAGCAAAAATCATGGACACGCAGAAGAGTATTAAACAAAATGCATGCTTGAAATGTGAACAGAATAGGTCCTGTTACAAACATATTCCTCAAAGTTCTGGGTCACAGCATTCCGCTTGAATAAAAAAGGTTGAAAGTTTCTAGCTAGTCCTACCATTGCCTAGCCTTTTGTAATCCACAAGCAGCAAGGTATTTGCTCAAGTGTTGGAGAACCACTCAACTACCTGGTGAGAAGCTTAATTAGGAATAACTGAAGATCAGGCCTGTGTTTCTTCGTCAACTTTTCAGCTTTTACAGCTCAGTCCAAAATTATCCCAAATGTCAGTGAAATTGTAGTTTTTCATCTATGGTGAAGAGGATAAGATAGGAATCGTAGTTTGAAGCAGGGGAAAGTGGCAACTAACTGAACCATCTAGTAGCACCATAGCGTGCACTACCAATGAATTTAACTTGCAGAAAGGTAACATTAATGAGAAAGTAAAACCAACAACCTGAACAACACCTTTTTTTTTTCTTTTTCTTTTTTTTTAACTAAAGGCACCTCAAATGCAGCAAATGCAAATTCAGAACAAACTTCCTGTAGCATTCAATTTCTTGTCTGTGTTTTATAATCAAAAGAAACACTAGCCCAGGATTGCATTTGGCCCCATTTTGACGCTAATCCTTAGCTCATTATCATCGATGCAATGCACCTTTTTTTTTTTTTTAATTGATCCACTATCAAGAGATAATTAGCTCTATAACAAACTCTGTATTGCATATTTGCATATTATATTTTTCATAGATCATGGATGGATAATTAGCTCTATAACAAACTCTGTATTGCATATTATATTTTTCATTGTCTGTATATCTTGTTAGCTTGAGAGGCAGCTAAATGCAACTATACTTCAATCACCTTGCTATTTGGCCCTATATTTGGAAATAAGGCAGAGTTTTTCTGTGGTGACGCAATGCCAATTTCAATGTCAATGGCTCAATGCTGACCATTTACTGAAATAGATTCTGTTCTCCTGGAGTCGGTATGAATAAAAAATAAAAAATGTTCCACATAATTCTTGTTTTCGTTATCTTGTTAATTACAGCGCCAGCAAACTGGTGTCTGGCGAAAGACATTGATATATTAAGGACAAAAGGCAGCTCATAATACTCTGCGGAGGCAATAAGCTTGTGTGGTTTGATATGGAGATCTCGCAATATGTCCAGATGGTTACTCCCAAAGGTCCATTGTATCTTGTCAAGTGTTTCCTGCTAGATTTAGCTGGGTTAATGGTAGTGGTGGTGCTGGTGAAACTATTAATGCTTCGAAAGGAACATCAGGAAGGAAGAGAAAGAGGTCCAACGATAGGTTGAAGCTCCATCTAGAATTAGATATAGGTTCTTGATCCATCAGGGTTGTTTAGCTCTCATATTCTTAATTATCTAGCGATTAGTTTCTGTCTCGTATAAATTGATAGTGATCCTAGAGTCCGGATTTGTTTTGGAAGTTGCATCATGAGTAGCAGTACTTGAATGCTTAATATAATGTGTAGAACATTTAGCTGAATATATGTCACTTTGTCAATGAATCACATGTATTTTACTTTTTTAGATTAGTGTTTATGTTTATGTTTGCTGATTGATTGATGATCTAGCATGATCGAGGCAGTTAACTATAACTTCCACCTAATTGGAAGTATGTTGCAAGTCCTTTTCACATGAGATGGTCAATTTTCCATCAGAATGTTTGTTGATTTTGCTTGTGCATCTTTTCAGGGTATGAACTGAGTTAACATACTTGAAAGCATAGTGTGTACTTGAATCGTGAGGTCACTCCTCAGTCAGAGTAGCTGCTGATGACGTTGCCCCGAGTTTGTGCATATGTGTGTAGATATCTCACAGTCGCAGATGAGTTTCTCCTCTTAAGATCTGAAACTATGCTACTTCTTTTCAGTAATATAGGACAATTTTTGGAATTTGATTCCCATGTAATGTAAACTATTTTCAATCTTTAAATATTACAATATAAAAACATATGCTACAGAGGTTATTTGACAGGAGTAAATAACATTCTTTCATGTCAGGCGATTTGCATGTGCTTTCCCACACCGTTTGTGTATTTAAGTTTCAAAACAATCATCAACTTGTAACCTGAAATCATAACATTTAGCTAATTCTATTACTGATGGCTGGCTGTTTTTCTAATTGTTGATTTAGTATTTCCAGTATATCGAATTATGCTGATTACTCCAGGCTGCAAAACTATTATTATTTCTTGCACATATTGTAAAGCGTAAGCATTGCAAGCAAATGTTGGATATTGTTTTTTAGATCGTTAATTTGTTGTTTAATTTTCTGTTTGGTGTGAATCGTGTCATGTGTTGTTAATCTCAATTTTCATGTTACGATATTCTCCAAGTAAGAAAAGAAAAATGCGTACTTTGCAATTCTCTGTGTTATGGAAGCCAATTACATTTCCTAAGAAGCCGATGCTATTTGTCATCGTAGGTTGCTTGGGAGCAACATATTGCAGTCATAGGCAACTTTTAAGCACGATTATGGACCATTTAGTTTTAGTTGCTCCGAAATATAAAATGGCATGCATACAACTCTCTTCCTACAGGTACCGGACTGTACCTTTTAGTTTCTCAGTTAATTTAAGAGTATTCACGATGTTCCTTTTAAGGGTTATATGAGTACTGCAAATTCCAATTATTTCCTTTTCTTTTCACTTTCATAATGCGCATGAAAAATGTGTACTGTGGCTTGTACACAAGATATCTGGTATGTGATCTCACTTCTTTATCTACCTTATGCCCAGGTAATCTATTGTCGTTCGACACAAATGAGATGATTTCCTGCTGGCTAACTGTGAAAATCGGTTGCCTCAATACCCACTAACATGTGCAATATCGGATAGGAATAGAATTGCAAACTGACTTAACAGGTAGTCATCAATATTAGGGGTGGATTGAAAGTGTGCATAAATTCCTTCATATTCCGCAGCATGTGATATTTGTGGATAATAGTAACTTATAAGATGTGCCGCGGGTAACATTTGGGACAATGATAAGTTGCTCCAGTTGTGATTGTATGTTTCTGCTGCTAGAAGAGTATGTGTGGTTTTAGTACGTAGTACGACTTGTTCGGTTCTAGATTGACCGAAGTTTCTGGTTAAAGTACAGTTCGAAAATTGGCAAAGTGTTGGCTCAGCTCTTTGTTTTGTGGTTTGAGGAAGTTGTGCTTGTGGATTGATCCAATAGTTTGTTGTGCAAGTCATTCGACAGGTTTTTGGCTATACATCTTTTGTTGTGTTGATTAGTCAGTTTGGCTAATTAGTGAGTTTGGCTCCAGCGTTCCATAACTGTGTGGTATTTTGTTTGGTTTAATTCATTGTGATATTGTATTTTTGTAATTTTCTTTGGTGTCTTGTCCTTTTCAGGTTCATATCAAGTGAAATTGGTGTGGAGTCCGTAAGGGTACATCATTAATTGAGCTTTTGGTTTGCACCTTAAACCTGGTTCGGTTGATATCCCTGACATTTTTTATTAGAGTTGAAGTGTTGTCTGGTACCTTTTAAGTATTAGCTAACTCTCTTGAATTAGACATACTAATCAAAATTGACCCATGGACATAGGTGATTGTTCGAACTTTAGACGTTGTCAAGTGAGTCATGAGGTTCAGGAATTGGTAGTGGTGAGGTTGATATTTTGAGTGCACTTCATTTGTACTTGTTTATACTTCAAACTTGTTCTTCTATCATATGAGGAATGAGGAATAAGAATTTTGCGGTTTCGAATAAGACAATAAAACTAATAACACAAAATCATGTAATTATATTTTACTTGATCATGTAGTACCGCTTTATTGCACTGATTGCACATTTGCACCTGTCTGTGCTTTCAAATTTGGACTCATTTCTGTAACATGAAGCCAAATTGATCATTAGAAAACGAATAGAGAATTGTGCAAGTAACATTTGACACTATGTGTGGTTATTAAACAAATTGATATGAGATACTGTACTACATACAACCTATAATTAAAATGAACTAAATTCGCAATAATAACAATTCGGGACTTGAGTTTTATATATATCGTCTATAAATTTTTGAATGCCGTTTATAATATGCATTTTCGAATTCCAAAATTATGTAAATGTATACAATAAGATGGGTTATAATTAATGTATTCAGTGTGACCAAGATGATTAAATAACAATGGAACGTTAAGATAAATTCAACTGCACTAAAGAATACGCGTCACACGCTAACTAAAGAATACACATCACACGAGTAGCATGTGACGCAGTTGGCACTTGTATGGCGTTGCGGTAATACACACTTGCCCATAGGTGGGAGTAATTTAATTTCACAAAAACTTTGATGGGAAATTTGATAGTATGTGCTCTAAGTAACTCACTCCTACACCTTTTGGGATATTTAATATTTTCACATATGGGTAGTCTCGACTAGATAATAGCTAATTTAGCCCTGAGGATACAAAACCTAAGGATACAAGACCACTTGGAATTGGAACATCATCCATACTGCGGCATCGATATAACAAAAGGCATCGACGATGAAAAATGGCAAGAGATAATGAGGCACATGACAGTACATACACCTGATGAAGAACACCAATTTACATGCGAAAGCTGCATTGCAGATTTCGAAGTGGAATGTTTCAGTAGCGTACATATGTATCGGACAGTCATTCACTCATCGGAGGAATACTTTACGTACGTATAATATCGTTCATTAAAGGACTATTAATCGCATGACTAGATAAATTATTTACATTCAATGGACATATATAGTTTCTGTTATACTTAATTACATTGTTATTTATTTCGAGATTTACATTTGGTTAAAAATGAAGTGAATATGTTAAAATTACATATATGTTAGGTATACATACACCATTAATTTTGTATTAATACAGACATATATACAAGAATTACATATGGAACATAATAATATTTAAATGACAATCATGAATAACAAAAGAAATAATGCTTCGCACGCCACGTAATTTCTAGTTAAATAATATATTGAAATAAATGGAGTGAATATATAATCTTCACATAATGACTTCAAACGTAATAAAAAAATAACTAATTGAGTAATTAAACTTAATTTAAATGGTGTGCTATATAAATGTATATAGTTTTTGTAGTTATGCAATTAATAGTTTTGAATTGAACTATATTAGACATACGAAAAGTATTCTTCCGATGAGTTAAGATCCATCAAATACATCTCTACACTTTGGAAACATTCAATTTCAAAATCTGCAATGCATCTTTTTCGCATGTTAATTGGTATTCTTCATCAGTTGAATATATTGTCAAGTGCTTCATATAAACATTCTAGTTTCATAATATGATGCTTTTAGTTATTTTTATCGTATGATTTAAGAATAATTTAAGGTCAAAATGACCATCGAAAAAGTCAACAAAATCAAGTGTTACGTTTATTATTGGACGGAGGAAGTATGTCTTTTTTTTATAAGAACATATCATGGTTCTTTTTAAAATTAAGTATAATACGTCATACAACTTTATGTTAAAAAATAAAAATTTAAGAAGAGAATAAATAAAAAATAAAAAAATTACGTCAATAAGATTTGAACCCAACACCTTCAACTAAAATAATGATACAAATAATAGAGCAAAATCACGCCAACAAGATTCGAACCGAACACCTTTAATAAAAATAATAATAAAAATAATGGAGAAAAATCACGCCAACATGATTCCAACCCTACATCTTTTAATTAACTAATGACACATGTACGCACCAGATTGAAATTGGATAAGCAAGATCAACGGATTAAAATTGATCGGTAGGTCAATCAACCGTCTTATTATATTACTTTAATAAATTAATAAATTATGTTTTCGATATGATTTAGAATTAACACGAGGTCAAATGTAATATTAAAAAATCAACATTTTAAAAATCGGAAACTTGTTCTGGTTTCTTACGAAATTAACCACTATCTAAAGCGTAAAACTACAGGTCAGGAGGGTTTTTTGGCCTTGAAACTTGATCTCAGTAAAGCTTATGACCGTGTTGAATGGTGTTTTCTGGAAAAACTTATGTCAAAACTTGGCTTCCAAGATACTTTTGTTAATACTATCATGATGTGCATTCGCTCAGTTTCTTATGCTTTGATCTTAAATGGAAGTGAGTCTAGTCCGTTTGCTCCTACTCGAGGAATTAGACAAGGAGATCCTCTATCTCCATACCTTTTTCTCTTTTGTACTGAGGCCCTTTGCTCTCTCTTTGCTCATGCTAATTCTACTGGCAGCATTAAGGGCATTAAAGTGAACTCCCGTGCGCCTGAAATTTCACACCTTCTTTTTGCTGATGATACCATGATCTTTTGTCACGCTTCTGTTAGTGTTGCTGAGGCTATTCAGAACGTGCTGAATGTTTATAGTTTGGGGGTCTGGGCAGGTTATTAATATGGAAAAGTCTAATGTTGTCTTTAGCCGTAATGTTCCCGATGCCACTATAAACAGTATTCAAAATGTTTTGGGTGTTCAGGTTGTTGATAAACATGATAAGTACCTTGGCTTGCCAACTACTTTGGGTAGGAGTAAAAAAGAGATCTTTGGGTGGTTAAGGGAAAAAGTTTGGAAAAAAATTCAGTCCTTCGAAGGCAAAACTCTTTCAAAAGTTGGTAAAGAAATCACGATAAAGTCAGTTCTTCAAGCTATTCCTAATTATGTTATGAGTTGTTTTAAATTACCAGACGGCCTTCTTAAGGAAATAGAGTCTTTAATCTGTAAGTACTGGTGGAATAACGGGGAACAAAGGAATATGCACTGGGTTAAGTGGGACACTTTATGTTTAAGTAAACGGGATGGAGGCCTGGGATTTAGGGACTTACGGGCTTTCAATTTAGCTTTGCTTGGCAAACAAGTGTGGAGGATTTTCTCTAAACCCCATACTTTGTTAAGCCGCCTTTATAAAGCTAAGTATTTCCCTCATTCCGATATCTTCGACGCTACTGCTAATGCTAATGCGTCCTTTACTTGGAAAAGTATATTAGCAGCTCGAGACCTTGTCAAAGAGGGCATACGTTGGAGAGTAGGGAATGGGGAAAATATTGATGTTTGGCATGATAAGTGGATACCAAGTCATAGCTCCTCTAAACCCAGAACTCCTGATTTACTTAACGAAGGTCCCTTACCGGTTTCTTTTTTGATTCACCCCCAGCTCAACGCATGGGATGTGCCTATACTTACATATTTGTTTTGGCAGGAAGATATTGAGGCGATACTAAAAATCCCTCTAATCAATATCAATGACCCTGACGTGCTTGTTTGGCATCACACTAGGTCGGGGACCTATTCTGTCAAGTCTGCATATAGACTTGCCATGACTATCAGGCGCAGATTGAGAGATAATCTGGAAGGCTCGACGTCTATGCCTGTTACCAGGAACTGGAACCCATTCTGGGCCCTCCGTGTGCCCCCGAAGGTGGAATTGTTCCTGTGGCGCACCCTTTATGCCGCTTTGCCTGTGACGGATGAACTTGTACGTAGACATATCAGTGATAATTCTACCTGTGCAACCTGTGGACAGAGTTCTGAATCGATCCTTCATGTGCTTCAGGACTGCCCCTTTGCCATACAGTACTGGGCGCTTGCCAATTTCCCGGTATGTATCATTTATTTGCCTAATGAGGATGTTTGGGACTGGATAATGGGCGTTAGAATCCGCCTGGACGGGCCTGAGTTCGACAGGTTTGTGGTATCTTGCTGGAGTCTTTGGTATAATAGGAATAAGATACGTCATGATCATGAGTGGAAATCGACACCCTTGGATACGGTACAGTTTGTCCTTGATTTTGTGCATTTCCACCGGTCGAATGCTCATGTCCCAGTTGGGCAACCCACTGACCAGCACTATATTGTCCATGGTCCATGGAAATCGCCACCTCAAGGGGTTGTGAAGATAAACTTTGACGCAGCTGTACCATTTTCAGGAGCACTTGGCGGTATAGCTGCTGTCTGTCGGGACAGTGCTGGGTTCACTTTGGCTTGGAAAAGGAAGAAGTTGACAGCTTACTTTGATGTACCGACGGCAGAGTTAATGGCAGCTAAGCTTGGTTTGGAGTTGGCCCAACACCTCGAGTGTAAAGATATAGTTTTGGTGGGGGGATGCGCTTCAAGTGGTGTTGGATATTGCCAACACTAATCAACCTTTATCACCCAACAATAATGTCTATGAAGCTGTTTGTGAGCTCTTACAAAGTTTTAACTCGTACCAAGTTCACCATATTCGTCGAGAAGCCAATCAACTCGCACACCAGCTCTATCACGACTTTGCTATCGATGCAATGGGCTATGGCGTATTACCCTTCGAGTACGAGGAGCCAGGATGAGTTGGCCAGTACTGTGCCGTTGACATCTGCTCTGGTTAGTGATGTCTTGTTTTAATTCTCATTTTTTTGATTGCTTTAGTTGTTGCTTCAGGCGTTGTTTTGCCTTGATAGCTCTGAGCTTTTTTGATTGTGAACCAGTTGCTGGGTGTTTTTGCCTTTTGATGGTTATATAAAACCATTTTTTCCTTCAAAAAAAAAATAATAAAAAATGGGAAACTTGTGAAGGATAAAAACTGAAATGTGTGTGACTCAACCGGATTCACTTACTCTGTAATTAGAGGATAAATACTAATCATGTTAAGTTGGTTCGGAAAACGGTGCTCAAGTTTTCCTAGTGGGAAGCAGGATTTATCCGTTGAACGCAATAGTATTCTTGGATAAGAGATAGACAAAAGAAGGTTTACAACTTTTGCCTATATTCGGTCTACGAGCAAATTGTGAAGGATATGTAGTGGTAGAGACAATGTTCAAAGGTCCTAAACAAATGGTGATGGACTTAGTGTAGAGCCCTGGTGACAGTAGGTCCATCGTCCTATTCTTGCGGCAATGCATGCATAGACAGCAACCGACGATGTATATAATATTTTGTTATATATGTGTGCATAGAGATAAACTTGACATTTGTATGTGTAAACAAATAAATAGTACTTTGAACTGTAATTGGTTAGTTCACATAATAACTTCTACTCCCTCCTATTTTTATTACTTGACGTTTTAGCTATTTCACACAAATTTAGAAAAGCTATAATTAGGCTATTCCTATCATTAAGTAGCCTTGTAATAATAAACTACTTTTGTCTCCAAGAGACAAAACCCAATAAAATAGCACTATTTTAAGTAAGCAAAAGTGAATTAGTAGGGGCTATAGTCTAAAACGACAACTATTCTAAAAATAGTTAAAATTCTAAAACGTCAAATAAACCAGATAGGGGGAGTAGTTATGTATGCAATTGCTTGAAGTATCGATTATGCTTTTGTAAGTCAACTGAAGTACAAGGGTAAAAGTGTAATTTACAATAATTACATTTTGATACTTAGAACTATAAGTTGTTGGTTCACATAATGACTTCGGGTCATTTATGCAATTGCTTGATGCATCGATTATATTTCTATAAGTCAATTGAAGTACACAAGTAAAAGTGTAATTTACCATATTACACTTATGAAATTTTGAACTATGTGTTATTAGTTCACATATCCATATGGATATGTGTGTGTAATTGTTGCAATCGTTCGAATACGTTTCGGTGAACAACAAAAGTGCAGGGACCAAATTGCAAATTACCAATAATTGTGTTATTTGATTGGAAATATTAATAATGAACTTGGATATTTTTATTGTGTCTTATGATATAGTTTTGGTTCAGTTTTTAAACGAAACGATTGATTTGAAAAATATCATGAAGTTCAGGGACCAATTTGCAAATATAGAAAGTTTCCATTGAAAATTATTCTACTGGATAGTATTGTTTATAATATTATTGTGAACAACTTTTGTTAAGGTACCTTATGAAAAAAGTATATGGCTTATGTAATAAATCATTATAACTCTTTTTCGCAACTTTACATAAGTTTTGGGGCAATTGTGCAATTTTCACTTTTTAGGTGAAAGTGTTGCGCGCAAATTATGATTAAATCAAGGATTTTCGTATTTTATGAAGTTTTTATTTGTTAGACAAACTCCTAATTTGTTTTTATATAAAATAACAATCTTCTTATTTGATTTTAAGAGAATCTAATTATCTTCTAATTAGTCCTTCTGCATAGTGCTCTTATATACCAAACTCTTCCGAACCGTTTTGATCCGATTTAGCGGAAAGACTGGTTTAGAGAGGATGTTTGGAAAGGTGTCGAATAGTAATTTCAAAAGGGATTGTAGCTAGTCTTGAGTATTTCAAAAGATAGCAGGTGTTCGAGAGGACTAGTATTCAACACCATCCTCGTCCCTTGCGCGCCGTTATTGTCCAAGGGACTAATAATTTATTTATTTACTTTTCAAAAAACTTCTTAATATATTTTGGAAGCGTGATGCGGACTACAAGCTCTTATTTCTATAAGTCAACTTATCAAATTATCTTTATTTCTACGCGTATCCACTTCAAAGACCTTTGTTGACCACCATCTCTCTAGAGTACATTGATTTCATATGACATTATTTAAATTTATTTACCCATATAACAATTAAAGTTGCAATTATGAAGTTAATTTAGTCATATATCTTTTTTTCCCCTCACCAGAAACTAACAACAATGACTCAATTCAAATGTGTAGTAACAATCCATCAAAGAATAGGTCCAAAAAGTTATGACAATCATTTGTAATAAGTTTAACTTTCTCTCGGAGATTATCTTAAATCTTGAATAAACTTTTCTTACTTAAAACTAGATGCACAATCTCTTTCCCAGTTTACTCCCCAATAATAGAGGAAACTTTTATTTATTAAACCGTCAACAAATCAAATGTTATTTTCCTTTCGAAAAAGCAAAATTCTTTAATGAAAAAAAAAGTGAAAACCAAACATGAAATCCAGTAGTAACAAGATGTACAACAACACTATATATAATCTTGAATATGCCCAAACTTGCAACAAATATCAAACAAATACCATTCTCTCAATCACCCTTTGATTGAAAGCTCCCCTATCATGATCCCTCTCCCTTCCTCAACACCTCCTTTTTCCGCCCCTAGCAATGGTAGTGGTAGTGTTGGTGCCGATGGTGATGAAATTCCAAAGCGAGATGAGAGGTTCCCTCAGTGGAGCATCCAGGAAACCAGAGATTTTATCGAAATCCGGGCTCAACTTGAGTGGGGTTTCAATGTTGTGAAGAGGAACAAGAATCTTTGGGAAACTGTGGTCAATAGGATGAAGGAGAAGGGTCACAACAGAACAATTGATCAATGTAAAGGAAAGTGGAAAAACCTTGTAAGCAGATATAAGGTATTTATGTTTGGTTACATATTGTTACAAGTGTTGTTTTGATGTAAATATTTACAATGTGTGCATATGTTCCATCTTACGTTTATGTGAGATTCTTGATTTAATTTATTGTTTTATACTCTGGTGGTTACACTTGAAATCATGAAATTGATAGTTTGCATGTCTTCTCTAAGTTTTGACTATTGCTTGAGTAGAGTGCAAGGTTAGTTAATAACAATTTTAACTTTTTATAATTAATCTGGTTGGTAGAATTTGATTTGAAATCAAATAAGTCAAATTTGGGGCAGGTTTTTAATTTGTTGTAGCATATCCAAAATGGTAAAGTTAGTTGATTGGGGTGAAAAACTCTAGATGTTGTACGTGGCCCAAGGACTTTTTTTTTTTTTTTTGTTGCAATACTGAACATTTTTGTTTTCTATCATGTTTAAGATAGATTATGAAAGAGTATTTCCGGAATAAAAACAGGATATGTTATCTTCCAAATATATTATAAGATGGGATTTGGACTTTTAATGATGAAAGGTTGAACTCTCACATGTTTAATTTGCAATATGAATGTGTTGTGAATAAATTTTTTCACATTCCCTTTAGTTTTACATAGATTTATTTCTTTTCACAAACCAAATAATTTTGTAATTTTATCATGACTTGTAAGGCCCATGTTATATTCTTTTCGTCTAAAAGATCAAACTGATTCGAATTAAATTGAAGTTGACTAGATTATTTCATAGAATATATAAATAAAGAATAACTAAATAAATAAGAACTGTACTAAATTTAATGATTTTGAACTGAATTAAATACCTTTTTTTTCATATGAAAAGATTTATTTTGACTTCTTCTTTCTTGGTCTTTCCATTGTCAAAACTCACAACCTTTTAAGTGGACATATCATGGTTTCGATGTTGTTTTGTGGTGCAGGGGATACAAGTATCAAATGTTGACAATGCTCAGCAATGTCCATTTTTTGATGAGTTGCATTCAGTTTTTATGAACAGGGTCAATAGCATGGTGCAACAAGCACAAGTTGAATCTGTTACAGTCAAAGGAAAAAATAAGCGCAAAATTTGTCTTGAAAACCAAAGTCAAGAAGATCTGTCCGGAGGGCAGGATGATGATGAGACAGAAATTGAAATTGATCTGGATCCAAGAAGGAAGATGAATCGAGAAAAGCGACGAAAAGTGGTAAAACAACCAGTTAACACCAACAACAAAGGAATTGTCTCACTTGTTGAGGATATGATGAGAAATTTCACCCAACAACAACAGTGGATCGACCTGCAGTGGAGAGAGGCGATGGAGAAGAATGATCAAGAAAGGAAGGCGATTGAGAAGGAATGGAAACGGACAATGGAGAAGCTCGAAATGGAGAGGTTGGCTATGGATCAAGCTTGGAATGAGAGGGAACAACAACGGAGAGTGAAAGAAGAGACCCGAGCCGAAAAAAGGGATGCCTTGTTGACAATTCTTATGAACAAGCTGATTCGAGATGACAATGCTTCAACTTAGTTACACAAAGAAACTCTTTGGGTTACTTTAAACCTTTATTATATTTGAGTTTGAACATTTTGAAGACTTTAATTTCTTGTTTCCAGAACTACATCAAGCTAAAAGTTTATGAAAGGCCATCCTTTCCTAAAACATTGGAAATTTTTCTCATTTATCGTGTTTTTTGAGTTGACCGGCATGACCTACTGGGTAGACTAGTTTCCTAATGTTCTTAATTTGTTACGGTTTAAAGAGATGATGTAATGGATTAATGTGTCATATTTTGACATCTTTTGATAATGTTTTGAGAGAAGATGTGATGGTTTTAAGGAACTATTGTTTGTTATAATTTTAAGTAACAATATAAAATCATACACAAATATCAGAAAACCACCATTAAGCAAGTCTAAAAAATCAGGAATGCCATTAAAACATCAATGAACAAGTTTACAATAAGCTACTTGAAACAGTCAGTGATTACAATATTGAAACAATCAGTCATCCAACTGTTTCGTTGCAAATGCAAACTAAGTTGTCTAAATAAACTTTTTCTCGAATAGACTTGTTGGTGAACTTCGGCTCCCTATATATCTTTTCTTGGTTGTATTGGATGCTTCAATACTGCAGTGACACTTTTGAGAGACCTATTATCAAACTCAAATGTCATCATCTACACCTACTTAAAACATCATTACGTAGGTTAAAACCATAACAACTCTAGTCAAGACTATCACATATGCGGTTAAAATGGTAACAAGCAGAAACATGATAGACGATCTAAATACCATAACAACTTCTCTTAGAACCATAACCTAAGAAGCATTAATATGAATACGAATACGAAAATCAATAAAAGTTAGAATAACAAGATACAAATACGTTAAAAATACATTTTATTTTATACATATTTTGATATATTATTAAAATTATGTAACACCAAGTAAGATAAATAACTATTCCACCACAATATTATTTAATAACCCAATCCATATTTTAATAACACTAAGAAACTAAAGGATAATAAATACTTCCAAAATTCAAAAAGAGACCTTAACCTATTTAACACCATAAACATACTCATACGTTCAGAAAATGTAGGAGACAAATTAGGCCGACAGATAAGGTTCATGAAAAAAAGGAGAAGAAATAGGAAAAGAAGAAAAAATACATATGTCTGTTAGCGTATGCGTATGGCATACGTATTTTCTAAAAATACTCATGGTAGAAAACATATGGGTGCTTCCTAGATCATAACAACATCTCTTAAAACCATAACAAAAGGTTTTAAACTATAATATATGCGCTTAAAACAATAAGAAGCAGATACTTGATAGTCAAACTAAATACCATAACAATAATTCTTAAAACAATAATGTCAACATTTTGTAAAACCAATGGAATCAATAATGTAAAATTTAAGCAATACATGAAAAAAGATCATTTCATCGTCATCAATATCAGTGAATTACATGATTAGCACTTCATCATCACCACCACCACCACCACACCATCATCATCGTCGTCATTGTTAATACCAACAAACTTAATTAGTCAAATTCAAAATTGCATCTTCTCGTGAATCATGTTCGGTTGAAGAACTAGAACGCAATCAACTCGAGCTCTGAATCGGAGCTATATATTCTGCTTCTGATCTAGCGAATTGGCTGAGATCACAAAATTGACGAAGAATGGATCTGATCGAGGCATAAGGTGCTAGACGGTGTGGAGGTGGACCGATAATACATAATGGGGCGATGGAGCTGTACATTAATGGAGGATTGTACATTAAGAGATTTTTTTTGCACATTCTGTCCAATTTTATCACGAATCTTCCATTTTCCTATCTTGGGATAGAGATAAAAATAACTATTTTTGGTGTTTTTGATAAATATAGACGAAGAACTTAAGTGCTTTTCTATGACTGCCTAGCCCCAAGTAAATCGTAGATCATTCGGGCATGTTGGACGGATAGAAGGGAGTATAGGAAAGAAGGTGATGAAATCGAAGAAATAACAGAAGAATCATCAGTAAAATGATAACTTATTCACTTATAGGGTCATCTACACCCCTTGTTAGATTGCGTAATTATAGATGGACCCTGATAGATCAAACAATTACGTCTACCTACATGTTATATCATGTTTAATTACATATGAAATAATTGATTTTGACTTGGACCAAACAACTTCAATATTGATATATTACACATTTGACTAATGTTTTGAAGTTTACCAAGTTAATAGTTGGAGCTTCTACAACTCCAAATCGTAGACAACTCTGATTTGGAGCAGTTTAACAGCTCCCAGATCGGAGCTCTTACAACTCAGATCTGGAGTTGTGCAACAACTCCAATCTCGAAGCTTTTATACAACTTCGATTGGAGCTTTTACAACTCCGATCGGAGTTAACCGGAGTATATACAAGAGTTAAAAAAGAAACGTTTAAAAGATAAAAAAAACAAAAAAAAGAAAAAGGGAAAATAAGAAAGAAAATAATGATAAAGGGTTACTTTGAAATAAAATGATAAGGCCTTCGGTTTATAAATAATGAATAACACAGTTTTCAGAATTTTGCCGTTTTGATATATCCATTAGCTTCATTGGCTACTGGGACCCTATTTTGTATTTGAGTTTTAGTGATACACCTTGTATCATGATTGGGGTATACCCCTCTTACTCTTGTACATTATTTGTTCACACTTATATAAGCCTCTGAATTACAACATCACACAATATAAATCCAATCTCTACCCAGTTTCTACCGTCAATGTCGCCTTTTCTAGGCCTGAGTCCTTTTTCTTATCTTAGGGCAGGGCTTTGAAAAGGATAGTTGATTGTTTGGCGGCTAATTATTTCCAGTTACAACTCTCTATTATCCTCTTCCCTATAATATTGGGTCTGGAGATTATTCGACAGTCCACCATTGTTGAAGCTTGGAAAAAAACATTAGAGATTGGAATTTTGTACTATTCTGCATTCCGAATCCATCAGGGCTTAGAGTACAAGCAATCCTATGTATTGTGACAACGGGGGTAACAATTTTATTATTCTCTATTACATTTTGGATCTAATTATATTTAATTCTACTATCCATTCATATTGCATTATGTTTATCATCATTGACATGCGTAGCTAACTCCATTGTTGATTGTAGAATGTATAATAGCTATACTTTTGGGTTATGAATATGCATGCTTGAGGATTTGAGTCTTTTATGCTATGTTATACAATCTATGAAAGAAGTAGCCAACTTCGTGTATTCGAATACAAAGCATGTGACAACTTTGTGGTCAATTCATACTTGCGATTTCTAGATTTGTATAACATAAGCGTACTAATGTTTGGGATGACAACTGGCATTATAGTTTACTGATAAAATCCTTATAAAGAAGTGTGTCTTAAACATGTATAAATGGGTTTATCTCATTGAAGACTTTACACATGAAACTCGCTTTGCATATCATAATCCATTGCTAGTTAATTCTACTAAGCTACCTCCACATTTCTCTCTTATAATTAAATCCATCTTCATCTTGGGTTCTTTGCATGTTAATAAGTAGATACACTTATTCTCTACAAGCAAACACTTGTTGGGTGAAAACACATACAACACATCAATCTAATCTAAGCCATGTTAAGTCCCAAGAGAACGACCTTGGGATTAACTTGCCATCGCACTCAAACTGATCTTGTGTAGTGATTAGTTGATCTTTGGCTTAAAAAAAAATAATTTTAATTCAAACGACACCAGACAACTAGAGTTGACTGGTTTATATAACAGACCAAGGGTATCTCACGGACCATACGCTTGACGAGCTGAGCCTAATGAAAGAACAATTTAGACTCTAAATCTCTAATGGATAAGAACACTGACTCAACTATGTATCAACATGACACACTGATGACTCAACATATAAACATAAAGATAAATGGATAAGATGAAATCATTAAAGATAACGTGGGTTGGGCTTCCAAGCACGTTGTTGGACTATGTGGCTATTCTTATCTGGGTCGGTAGCGCCGCTTGCGTTGGGGGAGCGTCTGATGGATAGATTCCCTATAATTAAAATATCAATGAAATGTAGTAATGAATCTATGAAGAAGTCAAATAGTATAGTAAATATCATTATAGTTGTTTCCCATTTTTAAAATGTCAAATTAATTCAAAGATTATATATGTCCTAAATTTGATAATCATAATCATTTCATAATTTTCAAATAGAGAAAAATACTAATGACATTTGACCTTTCAAGGCCATATTCTTCTATTTTTTATAGGTCATTTTTTTTAAATGAGGATTTTCAATTTTCTTTAGTATCTAGAAGCATTTTAATTAATGGATATGACGTAACATATAGGCATAGTTATCCATAAATGATATGGATATTATTGTGTGAAATACATACTTGTCTTCTCAAGTAATGTTATATCAAAACTAGAGTTTGATTTTAGTATGCATTGTTATATGTAGTATACAAACCTAATAAATTTTTTTAGTTGTAAATGATAAAATAAAGGTATAAGATTCAGCAAATGACGACAAACTACACAATGAATGAAGTGCCACAACCCTGCGTCGGTTCCAGAAGTTTTTTATGTACATTATGATAGTTGGTAGTACGTCATTTCAAGTACCAAATTCCTAGCTAGAAAAATACAATAGATAAATAATTTTACCCATATCCCATTTTATCTACAACGTAGATACTTGAGCATATATTTGCATGCATGTGCCACGTGAGTTACTTATCGTTCGCCATCAAACAAATATGTAATGTAACTATGCAATTGTTACATTATCTATTACGCAATACTTTTAAACACTATTTATCCGTATTCACCAGGTCTATTCCCACAACAGTGTAGAAAATTAATTGTCTTCAACAGGTCTAGTTCGCAATACTTTAGAATACCGATTTGTGTTCACTGGTTCTATTTTCGGTTAGTGTATTGTGCAATATTTTAATACGCAAAACTGCAATATTTTAGAATATATGAGTTTTATGTTAGTAAAACAATGATCACATTTGATGGAAGTATTACACGAATTCTCAATCAATAAAAATGAATGAAAGTACCGTTGTTCATTTTAGTTAACTTTCATTTAATCATTTTTGAACCTACTATTTTTCGTTAAATGTGGATCGACGGTGAAAGAATATAAGGATCGATAATAACTTGTTAATAGGAACAATTCGCCAGTAAGCAGGAGTTATCGATGGGGTTGAACAACTCGTACGATAACACCTCAGTAATC
Organism: Plantago ovata; assembly: GCA_028274465.1. Classification (NCBI taxonomy): domain Eukaryota; kingdom Viridiplantae; phylum Streptophyta; class Magnoliopsida; order Lamiales; family Plantaginaceae; genus Plantago; species Plantago ovata. The sequence goes on from CM051457.1 coordinate 31,763,977, forward strand.
CACAACTACTACCTGCAGATTAGTCAGACAAACACAAGTAATATATATCAGAAAATTAAGCACAGCGGAAAGTAAATAAGAACCTGTGTTTGTAAATTTTCAAGCAGCTTTGGATAGCTTGCTTGATGCCCAGTCAAGGCAGAAAAACCACTAAGAAGAATATGTTTGTACAACGCTGTATACTCCCTATTCTATCTTAGCTGAAACAATACTAGTCACCTCACGATGATATAGAACCCAATCTATCTATTCTATTCTCAATACGTTGTTAGAGAGATCTAGAATATAAACTAGTATAAAGACTCAAAAACAAACAACTAAACAAGAAAGACTCTAAACGAATTCTTTGGTTGTAAATTTCTTGCTCTCGAGATGTCTCTTCTCCACCATCGATGTCGACCTATATATAGTAGCGAAGTACTTAACGGATAGCAAAGTACTGAGCGACTATTTAGCAAAGTAGTAAGCGAATCCAATCAGGAAACGCGTTCCTACTATTTAGCTAAAGAGGACATCAACTTTGAATGACTTCAAACTCTGAATCTGGTCATGATTTCGTCCTCCTTTATCCAATAGAAATTGTATTCCTTCTTGAATTCTCTCTCCTTTCTTGAAGTCACGCTCATGCTCTGTTTTCTTCCTTTTCCTAGTCAGAAACAACTTCTTCCTATTGACACATTCTGAAAGCTAGTTTTCTGCACACAATAAATATCTACAGCCGTGGAACTAGTTAGTAGTAAAGTAAAGGTAAAACACGGTATAAATTATTGTTGACAAATATAGGAGTTAAACCCGACAGCTTAACTCCAAGGATAACTCCTTGGTCAACTCCAGTGTAAAAACACATACACTTACAATCTCCCCCTGTTTTGCCTTTTACTTGACACCATGCATACCTGTCACACATAATTAGAACAATCTAACACATAGAGCAGATAAACATATATAAACACTAACTAAATCCTAAAGCCTTAAACACATGAAGAAACTACTTAGCATAGAACATACTGTCAATATTACATATAAATGTAGAAACTCGGAACAGTCTCCAAGAGCACAAATAGAGTTCAAAAGAAGGAATAAGAAAAAGAAAAAGTTAGAAAAAAACAATCCAGAATCAGTATCTTCAGTCCAGAACTCTCATATTCTCATATCTCCTCTTGTCTTCAAACTTGAATCTCCCCCTGAGTAGCAGCATCTTCTCCCCTTGTACCACTTTCTCCCCCTTGGTGGCCAGTAGAAGCAAAACCCAAGAGTGCTTTTAAGCTTAAGAGCCGAGCGGCGATTTGGTGGGGTTACTGTAGGGTTACGGGAGGTTAAAGAGAGGAACGAGTGAGAGAGAAGAAAAGAGTTTTGTATGGGAAAGTGTAAGGTAGTGTTTGGGTAGGTAATAAACTAGCTAATTCCTAAATGGTATCAAGATCCTCCTCAAAAATAATGTTGGTATATTTGAGATAAATATATCTGGAAAAAAATGGTTAATTAGCACCAAAAAACAAGATATATGGTATACCAAACATAAAAATATTTTTGAAACAAATTCAAGATCAGGACAAACAAATAAATTTTAGGAATTAAACTAAGGGAGGATATTTTGTATTTAAGAAATAACACAATTTCTTAATGTAACAGAAAATAAAATTCCCAACCCCATGCATAATGTACTCTCCCCCTTAACACAACCTATATGAAGAACCAACAAAACACCACAACCTCAGAATTTTAGACTCAACAAATAATAATAAAAAAAAAAAAACACATTTATGAAATCACATAGAAAATTCACAATCAGTCCAGAGGTGTTGGGTAAGGAGTTGCTCAACTTCCAGGTCAACACTCGATTAAGAAACTCCCATATTTATAAAAGCCTCACCTGTATTTTTCACCTGAAATTTTAGAAGACGTTTGAAACAAGTTGCTTTCTGGTCTTTGTTTAAATCTCAGTGCAATGTCTATGGGCGAATTTGCAAAAATATATATTTTTTTTGTTTGTGCTGTTCATTATTTATTTAATGCCGCTTTTTGCTTTTGTTTCTTTCCAAACCTTCATAGACTTGAGGCCCAAAGATTGCCAGAAAACCAGAGACAAGTTTTACTTTCCTTGCCTTTCGGACCTTTGCGGCACTTGTTTAGCTACATAGGAAATTCAAGGCCCCTATGTGCTCTTTCTCCTGTGAAAAGACATATAATATGCAAAGGAAATTCAAGGTTCCTAATGAAAGACTGGCTGTCATTCATATTATTGTGAGCTGCTCAAGCTCCAGGAGAGGGCTTCCAATAAATGAGCAAAACAAGGTGGCAACAGGGACTATTACTTTTTAGGGAAATCTCTTTCACTTATGCATTCTAGAAAGCCAAACTTCTAGCTTACTTGCAACATAGTACATAGACTGATCCCAAAGATTCATGCTTTTTCACATACACACAGACACATAAAAAAGAAAAATAAATAAATAAAAAATAAAAAAATGACACACGCACACCACATGCATTCTACAGGAGTTAACTGTGGTGTTAAGCTAACCCCTGGTCGACTCCTAATTTTAGTGAAAGCAAAGACCAAGAGACCTCCTAAGACTTAGAAATCTCTCAGTATCTAAGGGCTTGGTGAATAGATCAGCAAGTTGGTTGGTTGTTTCTATATGATCCATACTTAGAATGTTGGCCTTAACAAGTTCTCTCAAAAAATGATGTCTTATGTCTATATGCTTAGACCTAGAATGATGAACCGGGTTATGGGACAAATGGATTGCACTTAAGTTATCACATAATAACAAAACTGACTCACATTTAAGACCATAATCAGATAACATAGATCTAAGCCAAAGAAGCTGCGTGGCACCACTACCAGCGGCAACATACTCAGACTCAGCAGTAGACAATGAGACACAATTTTGCTTCTTGCTAAACCAAGAAACCAAGTTATTTCCTAAATAAAAACATCCTCCACTAGTAGACTTCCTATCATCAAGATCTCCAGCCCAATCAGAATCAGAAAAACCAACAAGTTGTAAAGAAGTATCTCTAGCATACCATATACCAAGTTCAATGGTGCCAGAAATATACCTGAGGATTCTCTTGACAGCATTTAGGTGGGTGGTTTTGGGATCAGACTGATACCTAGCACACACACATACCGCATACATAATATCGGGTCTAGAGGCTGATAGATATAGCAAGCTACCAATCATGGATCTGTAGAGAGTGGGGTCAACACTTTCACCTTCGCCTTCTTTACTGATCTTCACGCTAGAGCTCATAGGAGTTTTCAGCACCTTTGCGTTATCCAGGCCAAATCGTTTCACGAGGTTCTTTGCATATTTAGACTGATTTAAAAACAGTCCATCCTTTTGCTGTTTGATTTGCAACCCCAAGAAGTAGTTCAACTCACCTATCATACTCATCTCAAACGTAGAAGACATGGTTTTGACAAACTTATCAAGAAGAGTTTTATCAGTAGAACCAAACACAATATCATCCACATAGATTTGAGCAACACAGATATGAGAGTCAATTCTGAGAATAAAGAGAGTCATGTCACCTGTACCTCGAATAAAGCCAAACTCAAGCAAAAACTCAGTTAGCTTCTCATACCAAGCTCGAGGAGCTTGTTTGAGACCATAAGCAGCTTTATCAAGTTTGTACACATAATCAGGGTGAAAAGGATCCTCAAAGCCTTTAGGTTGTTTCATATAAGCATCAACATTAATATTGCCATGCAAGAAAGCGCCTTTAACATCCATTTGATACAAAGTTATCTTTAGGTAGCATGCAATAGCAAGAAGCAGTCTAATAGATTCAATTCTAGCAACAGGAGCAAAGGTTTCATCATAGTCGATTCCTTCTACCTGTGTATAGCCTTGGGCTACTAACCTAGCTTTGTTTCTAACGACTGTACCAGTTTCATCAGTTTTGTTTTTAAAAATCCATTTAGCACCAATAACATTTGTATTGTTAGGTCGAGGTACTAAGGTCCAGACTTTATTCTTAACAAACTGGTTCAGTTCTTCTTGCATAGCCACTATCCAAAGTGAATCACTTAAGGCTTCTTTGACATTCTTAGGCTCAATAGAAGATACACAACAAGTATGACGTACCTTAGCATGTGCCGCATATGAACAACAAGCACATGTCATTACCATATTAGCCTTAAGACCGGCAAGCTTTCTGTAATCAACCTTGGCTTTTCTTCTCAGCCGCGTGGAAGGAGTACCATCAGTAGCATCCCCTTCATCCACTTCTTCTTCTTGATCCTCATCGGTGTCTGTAGATGGGTCACTTGCTGCAGCAGTTACAGTATCAGCAATGGCTTCTTCTTCAGATATTTGCTCATCCGCATCATTGTCAGTCTCTTCCTCTGCATCAGATTCAACAGAGCTGTGTAGGCAAATTAAATCACAAGAAACATCAGTTACCTGGATAGGAGTTAAGTTTGGTGTTGAGTAGCCCTCTGGATCAACTCCTTCCTGTGAATCACAAATTACAGCATGTAGAGCAACTACATCAGTATCTGCATCTGAGTCAGGATTCTCATCATCACTTCCATCATCCGTTGCGTCATCAGTCTCCACCCAGTTGACTTTCAATCCTTTGAGTCTACGAAGATTGGCGCATTCATTGCGGTAGTGTCCCCATCCTTTGCATTCCCTGCACTGAATCTTATCGAGATCCCTAGAACTTGAACTAGAGGTAGGGAAGGTATCTTTTCTATGGGAAGAGCCTTTAAAATTGCCTTTGGAAGGATTTTTGGATGTGGAGGCTTCAGAACTATACTTAGACTTGGATTTTGGATGATATTTTTTGAAAAACTTTGTGGCTTTGGCAATAAAGTCTTTGGAATACTCAGGATCAAAATCTTTAATATCAATGTCATCATCACTATCAGCTTGAGTAGTTTTAAAAACTTTGGAACCTTTACCATAATTTTCCTCTTGATCCATAAGATGAAGCTCATAGTTTTTCAAAATATTCATAAGAGTGGTTAAGTCCAAGGTTGCTAAACTATAACTTTCTTCAATAGCAGAGACTTTGACATTAAATCTAGGAGGTAAGGACCTAATAGCTTTACGTACCAGAACTTTGTTTGCCATGGGTTCGCCAAGTTGGTGTGACTCATTAGCAATATCAAGGATCTTGGTAAAGTAGGTGGTGATGTCTTCATCTTCCTCCATCCTGAGTAGTTCAAACTTGCTATGTAGCAGTCTGATTCTGGTATCTTTCACCTTTGAATCACCTTCACAATGTCTTTGGAGAATATCCCAAGCACTCTTAGCTGTACCACAGTTTTGGATTAGTTTAAACATATGCATATCAACCCAAGAAAAAATAGCATTAAGAGCTTTTTCATTGTTAGAAGCTCCTGTTTTCTCTTCTTCAGTATAGTCCTTGAGTTCTTTTGGCAATATGTCTCCCTGTAGATCAGCCTTTTTCTTGGGATAAATAAATTCCTCCTCAACAGATTGCCAAACACCTGCATCCAAAGATTTCAAGTATATACGCATACGCAATAACCAGTAAGCATAGTTTGCTCCATCAAGAATCGGGAGCCTTCCAAGGTTCGGATTGGCGGAGTCCATCTTTTGTACCTAAAAACAATTACTTATAAAAGTAACAAGCTCTAGATGCCAATTGAAAGAATATAAGGATCGATAATAACTTGTTAATAGGAACAATTCGCCAGTAAGCAGGAGTTATCGATGGGGTTGAACAACTCGTACGATAACACCTCAGTAATCCACAACTACTACCTGCAGATTAGTCAGACAAACACAAGTAATATATATCAGAAAATTAAGCACAGCGGAAAGTAAATAAGAACCTGTGTTTGTAAATTTTCAAGCAGCTTTGGATAGCTTGCTTGATGCCCAGTCAAGGCAGAAAAACCACTAAGAAGAATATGTTTGTACAACGCTGTATACTCCCTATTCTATCTTAGCTGAAACAATACTAGTCACCTCACGATGATATAGAACCCAATCTATCTATTCTATTCTCAATACGTTGTTAGAGAGATCTAGAATATAAACTAGTATAAAGACTCAAAAACAAACAACTAAACAAGAAAGACTCTAAACGAATTCTTTGGTTGTAAATTTCTTGCTCTCGAGATGTCTCTTCTCCACCATCGATGTCGACCTATATATAGTAGCGAAGTACTTAACGGATAGCAAAGTACTGAGCGACTATTTAGCAAAGTAGTAAGCGAATCCAATCAGGAAACGCGTTCCTACTATTTAGCTAAAGAGGACATCAACTTTGAATGACTTCAAACTCTGAATCTGGTCATGATTTCGTCCTCCTTTATCCAATAGAAATTGTATTCCTTCTTGAATTCTCTCTCCTTTCTTGAAGTCACGCTCATGCTCTGTTTTCTTCCTTTTCCTAGTCAGAAACAACTTCTTCCTATTGACACATTCTGAAAGCTAGTTTTCTGCACACAATAAATATCTACAGCCGTGGAACTAGTTAGTAGTAAAGTAAAGGTAAAACACGGTATAAATTATTGTTGACAAATATAGGAGTTAAACCCGACAGCTTAACTCCAAGGATAACTCCTTGGTCAACTCCAGTGTAAAAACACATACACTTACAGACGGGTTATTTGATATGAAATGAACTTGTGGAATTGGCCATTGTGGCACTTCATTGATTGTGTAGTTTCACATTGGTCACCGAGTGAATATCTTTATCTGATCATTATGAAACTATGGATTTTGGGTTCACAAATTCGGGACTGGGATGTTAAAAATGATTTTTTTTCGTCATTTGTTAACGATAAAGTATTGTCGTTTGGTTGATAGAGCTTGTCCGTACTGAAAGTATGTATGTCCTAGAGACAACCATTTGCAAGATGATATGTACTTAGATCATAATCAGTTTATTATTATTTATATTGCATATTAATTGGCTCTACATCTTTGGATTATTTATTTGGTTGTTTTAAGATAATTCTATAAGATGTTCACATGGACTATATGTTATTACCAAGTGTGTGAGAACTTGGATGACAGAACATAAATCCTAAAATAGTCCCAATCGAGGTCATTGAGATTTGGGATATCAATGACGCACGTAAAAGATTGACATGCGATCTGCATCATATTCTTAGATGAATGTAGTGACTCTCACAAAATACGAATGACTTGGTCATTCATGATGGATGCATGGTACACCTTAGAGGGTGTTGACTGACCCACCGAGAAACCGTTTGATTAATTCTATTAATGTGTCTATGGAAGTATCGGTGTGTAAGGTAATTAACAGTCCTTTGACTTGAGGTCAATACTGACTACATATGTGGAATAATATATCTTGACCAAGACCAATGCTTGCACTCCACTTGGGGTAGATACGACATGCGTTAGATATATTATGAAGTGCATGGGAGTAGTAGTTGAACCAAGATAGAATTCATTCCTCGCAATAGACATTGGAGAGAATACTTTACATCTCATAGTTAGGTTGATCGTAAGTCATTGGCCAATGCGTTACGATATATTCAAAATGGTGTTTGGATATGACCGAAGATCAACTAACAAGAAAGAGAAAGAAATGAATAAGTTATTGGAACAGACACGATATCAAGTTCTAGACTTATTCGAGTATTCGAGAATGAAGGGACTATATTAGCCTTACACTAAACGTGATTTGTATATCCTTACAAACGTCCTCATATATTAATGTTGTCCGGTAAACCGTCTAGGAGTTTCACCGTGAACTTAATTAGATTAGTGATTAATATGTAAGGCCCTTCGGGTCACACTACGTGATTAGTACTCTACCATATCGGGATTACTAATAAATAGATATTAATTAGATTAATATTATTTATTATTAATAAATAGATGTTAATTAGATTAACATTATTTATTATTAAATGTGAATAATTAAATTGGGCCAAATTGGATTTGGAACAACTAAAATAAAGTGTATAAATTGGATCAAATTTGATTTGGACTTTAAAATGCAATTGGGCCGAAATTGCATCAAAGAGGAGAAAAAAAAAAGAGAAAGCTCGGCCAAAAGCCCAACTAACTGATTTGTCTCGGGCGCGTGCAACACACGCGCCCGGTTGACTTTTCTCGGGCGCGTGAACCACACGCGCCCGGTAGTTGAATTAAGGGTGGGGACTTGGTCCCACCCTTCTCACCACTTGGTCACTCTTTAACAAACATGCGGGGCCCACTATGAATCATGTGTGAGTTGGTTTTGTCTTGTGCTATATATATAGTAATAGATGAAGAAGGAAATGTACGTAAATAATTTGCATGCATACTCCCTCTTCTCTTTACAGGCAAGAACAAATACTACACATCACATATTTTGTCCTTTTCTGAAAAGGATAAAAATAAAAATAATACAGTACACTCCTTCCATATAATTCACATATATCCCAACCTTGTTCAAAGAGTTTCCTAGCACTCTACGGTAGAGAAAAATCTGTAGATACCGAGGTTAAGGAATTCAAGCTGGAGAATACGGAGGATTGGGATTTGCTTGGAGCAGAGCTTGAAGACTTGGAGCTCACTGAAGAGGATTACGAAGCCTACGATCGTGAGTTCGCAGAGGAGAAGATCGAGGAGCAACAATTGGATTTTGCTGAGCAAACTGACGAGGAGAATTTGGAATTGTTAAATCTATAAGATTTTTTTTCTCCTCTACGTATCACATGTTAAATAACTGTTATCAAGATAGGTCGTAAAATTTTCGAAATTTCGCCGCGTATGCTTAGAGTAAAACGACCCTATATTCCTACACGTACCTTGTGTCAACTTTGTCGTTGATCCAGAACTTTGTGTCGACGACATGATAATGTGGGCTTATGAGCCTCGCAGCGCCGGGTCTGAATTCTTGGCCTCTGATAAAGGTGGAATTTTCTTAGCGGACGGTGCCGAGTGCATGTTCCGTTGTTCTCCGCGCAGCGTGATGGACGGATGATATGATGCATGGAAGTACGTTTCGCGATGCATGGGCATATGTTTAGTGAATGAATATGCATGAAATGGAGCGCGCGCTCTACCTATCATGTTGTGATTTCCTGCTGCGAGTGCGAACATTTGGAATCATGGATCGTGTTCGATGGAAATGACATTCATTCTTACTACTGGAGCTAAGCCGACTTAAAGTGGCATGTCGTGTTACTTTTAACTTTTTTTTGTTGTTGATCAGGATGCTTGACACATGTGTTCCTTTCTGGGGATTCACATAAGAGGCATCAGTAGCGCTTAATTAATGAGATGCTTTGCACACCGCCGGATGAGATTTGATCAACGGCTGAATTTGAAACCCAAATTTATTTGACGTTTCAGCTTTCCTTTCTCTCTCTCATATATTTACTCCGTTTCATTAATAAGTTACTAAGGGGACTATTCATCGTAAACTTTGACCACGTATAACTCCTAAATTACATTAGAAAAAAATATAATAAAATTATATTATAAAATTAAATGGAGTATATTTTCATAATCAACATTTAATTTATATTGATACAGTTTAATTTAAAAGTTATACGTGGTCAAAGGTCACGATGAATAGTCCCTCAGGAACTTCTTAATGAATGGAGGTAAAAATTAATAGCTTATCCGGAAATTCTCTTTCCTTTCATATCAGATGTTGAAGATGAACAACATTCGGAGCGTGATGCTGAAAACCTTGTTGATGTTGAAACTTCAAATCAGGAGGATTTCATGCAATATTTCTTCTTGAATCCTTTTCATAGGTTCCCAGTTGATAATGAGGACTATTGGGATTACCTTGATCATATGTCCGTAATCAAAATGTAATAAACTCGTGTTACAGATGTGAAATAAGACAACAATGTATGGCTCGGTTTGATTCAACTGAAATGAAAATGAACAAATTTGAACCGATCAATTGCATACTTTGCTTTTTAAATCAAACAGAGCCGTATGGTAATATTAGATTTTTATTTCGTAATGTACCATGTAAGGTCCAAACTTAAGATAGGGCGAAGTATATATATTATCACCAGCAATTGTAACTGCACCAGAAAACATATTATAAACCTATACAAATTGTGTAAAACAGGCAACAAAAGATACACATTAATTAATGCTCTAATCAGTTACAGACTATGATATACTATATGATAGGGCTCCAACAAGAACAATCATGATTCTTGTAGCAGATCCATTCTAAATGGCTCCAGGAAGTGCAGGCTTGAAAACAAAGGCGGATGAGGACTTGCTCGAGTCCACCAGATTCTACAACCACGAAGAACACAGTTACTCTAACACAATAGTTAAAACCTCATTGCTTTTCATGGTTGGTGTTCTCATCTACCTTGTTATCAACCAACCAACCTATCCTGCTCAGTTCCTTGAAATGTCTTATTCAATCGCAGCCTCTAAGTTAGGATATACATCAGACACTCTACTGCGACCGCCCATTGATGAGGGTCCGGAAGAGAGTACTGTTTCCACATTGAAGACTGACACTACTTCAGAAAAGTTATCAACTCCTCTTTTTCAGCAGTTCAATACTGATACCCTGCCTACTCAGGTGTGTTAAGAACATATGTCTGTTTTCGTCTTTCTTTCCCAAAGAAAAGGGACCCCATAAGTTTCTGTCTTTATGATAGATCTTACTTTATTTGACGAGGAAGAAAATAAGAAAACTGATGGTTTGATAATTTTATTAGGGTACCGATATCTCTAGAGCGATTTTTTATCAAGTATTTATCTAATTATTATTTGTCCATGTGTGCACAAGAGCAAGGTTGAAAGTCTCTTGGAGAGATCACTGAAAAATGCAAGCATGAAGGACAAGACAGTGATAATCACAACACTGAATGCAGCATGGACAACACCAAATTCTATTTTTGATCTCTTTCTCGAAAGCTTCAGAATAGGAAACCAAACGAAGAATTTGCTGAATCATCTTCTTCTTATTGCACTAGACAAAACGGCCTACTCACGTTGTGTGGAGATTCATCCCCACTGTTACGCTCTCACTACTGAGGGTGTGGACTTTTCTGGCCTGGCAAAGTTTAAAACGAGTGATTATATGAAGATGATGTGGAGAAGGCTTGAATTTCTTGGCACTGTTCTGGAACTGGGATACAACTTTGTCTTCACGGTACGCATTTTTTTGGGTATCTATTTAACCAAGTTATTCTGATCTCGTAATTCTGATTGTCAAAACGTGCAGGATGCAGATGTAATGTGGTTTAGAGATCCGTTTCCAAGATTTTACACAGACGCGGACTTCCAAATATCATGTGATCACTATGGTCACAACTCTACAAACTTAAAGAACTATCCCAATGGAGGTTTCAACTATGTCAAGTCCAATATACGCACAATCAAGTTCTATAAATATTGGCACACTGCAAAAGACTACTTTCCAGGGAAGCATGATCAAGAAGTTTTCAACGAGATCAAATTGAACCCTTATCTTAGGCAAATCGGTATAAGAATAAAGTTCTTGAGCACCAAATACTTTGGTGGGTTGTGCGAACCGCACCAAGATCTAGATGAGGTGGTAACAATGCATGCGAATTGCTGTATTGGGTTGGAGAAGAAGATTCATGATATTAAAATGGTGATCAATGACTGGAAAAACTACATGGCAACACCCTTGGCAGAGAGGAACATGACTAATAAGTCCTGGACACATGGATTTAAGTGTGGGTTGCCACCACATTTTAAATTTAAAGACTGAGATGATCAAGAGTTTGTGTATACATTGGAACACAAGTACTATTTCATTACCAACAGTCTAAAGAAAGTTTTACACGTAACTCTGATGCAGTACCAAACATTTATAGATGTTATTAATTAAAACATTCATATGTTGATAAAAACATTTACAGATATCAATTGCAATCTTTTCTTCTAAAAGAATAAGAAAAAGCAATATCTCTAGGAAAAAGGTTTTATTGTTTTCCACAAATATGGTACCTGATGCATATTAAAATGACAATCAGGGAGTCAAAATGAACTCGCCCAAAAAGGAAAGGATTGAAACCTTTTTGTATGACATGATGACTGTTCTTAATTACCTGTATATAGTCTAGTTCTCTTGTCTACAAAAGACAAACCAAAGCTACATGCTAGGAGATAGAATATAGATATAACCTGTTAATTTTAATTCACATTACCAAAACTAGATACACAAGTCACTTCTTGTTTGCTGTATAGACTCAAAAGCAAATCCACTTTTGAGCTACTTTTCAGTGACAACAAATCTGCAATACTTGCACCAATATAGCATTAGTGTTTTTCAAAGTTAGAAACAAAAACTTTTATATTTCATCATTTTAAGCTTCACCAATCCTTCAATGAATGCAGTGAATTCAGCTTGTGGTATTTTGCTCAGTAGATCCAATTTAATGGCCTTCAACATGTTCCAACAACCCCCATCTTTAGCCATCAATGTAAAAGACAAGTATATATATCAGTGTGGTTTATTTAATGTACTGTAAGGAAAATTTCCTAAAGCAGATTCATTGCAATTCAAACACTTGAAACTAACAGAACATATAATGTAGCTGAAATACGTATACGTACGTTCTGGAATTTATCAGAATGCACATATTGATATCTCAAAAGATAAAATGAAAAACTTTATGGAGGACAATGTATTCATAACAGTTTCGGATTCCATGTTCGCTTCATATATATATCATAGTTAGCTAGTAAGATAGTAGTTTGATTCATTAATGTGGATCCTGGTTAACACAAGAGGTAGTAGGACATATTATAATAAAAAAGCCTCAAGCTTGATATACTACTGTCTATATATTATGCAAACAATAAAGTGAGTTGTAGAAATCAGAAAAAGAGTACATGCTATATTGAGGTGAGGCGGCTTCTTGCAGTTATTTTCTATTCAACTATCTTTCTCCTTTTCTTATTCCCTATCTTTTTTCTTTTGTTGTTGTTGTTACAAAACAAGTACGACAATGTTGATTTACAAGCATTTTGTGCTCCTGGTGTAATCGAACTGTTTTCCCCCAACGATTAGCGTTTGAAGCCACATCTGAAGTATCTTCGATTTCTCATCTCTTCGAAATAGGAACAGTCAATTCTAGCTGAAACCCTTTTTAATTTCTTTGTGGTAAGTTTCCATTTTCTGTCTCAGTGATGTTTGGGACTAAATTGACCTGAAACTGAAGAAAATATCTCAATTGTTGTTTACTTTACCTCACCTCAATATCTATTTCAGGTTCAAGGTGCTGAAGAATAGGAGAGGCTGATTCGTACTATGGTTAGTCCTCAATTTCTGCTTTGGTTTATGTTTATTATCATTTTTCTTTCTTTTGAAAGAGATGGTACTTGTGCTCTTTTCATCTGTTTCATGTTTGTTACTCTTGAATCTTGATTGCAGAATTGAATACATTTATATGACGAATTAGTTTTTAGTGGTTTTCTATAGCTGTATCAATATGATGCTTTTTTATTATGAATAGCCCGCCCATATGTCAAATTCGAGTTTATTGTTGTTGATTAAATGTTAAAACTTAATACCTTGACATTTTTCATGTATTACTCTCTCAATTAATATTTTTTAAGTGATGTCAATGCTTACAATAACTTTTCTCTTGGTTTGTTAACTTGTGGTCTCTGTTGACAGACTAAAACCTGGGTAACTGTTGTTGTAGCGGATTGACTTTGTTTTCATGATGGTAGTGCAAGGTATAAATTCCAGTTACTAGATTACTTATCGTTTTTAAAGGCTTTTTCACCTTATCCAACCACTTCCATATCAGAGGCTTCATTACGGTGAGAATATAAGATTAGGAAATTTGATGTGAAAAATGTTGTAAGTTGGTTTCGTAATTCACAGTGAAGGTCCGGTACTCTGGTGTTCTTGATCATTCACGGTTCATTCCTAATTCCTTAAAAAGTACTGTTATTATTCTTCTTATTTGGATAGGTTCATCTATTATAAGAAAATAGAAAATGTAACTTTATTTGTTTTTTCCCAAGGGGTTTAAATCCCGTTTTCTGGATGTAAAGAATTGCCTTGATAGTAATTTTTTAGGATTAATTTGAATCTGAAAATCAAAAGTGTTGAAAAATAATGGTCTGGCAATTAGACATGAGATTTGGCACTGTTTCAGGATACAAAGTAAAACATATGGAGGAAAACAGTGTACCATAAGATTTGGCTTGATTTTATGTCTCTGCTATACCTCCTTAGTATTTGGAATTATTGATGCAGGGCGCTTTTTCTTGGCTCAACCACACTTCTTCAGTTCACGATGTAATCAAAGAGGGAGTGAAATGGAAGCGCCTTTGAGCTAGGTATGGTTTTATTGTTTTGCTTTCTGCATGCGCTTGTGAATTTGAAAGTTTACATTCTTTTCTATATTAACATTGCTTTAACCAAAACATCATGGAATGAAATAAAGCATATCTCAATATAAATGTCACTTCTTGTTTAACTACCGAACTTCAGAGTTCATTAAAATTGATTTGCAAAACTGGCCTACTAATCTATGCAATTTCCTTTTGATGTTTGCTTGGAGTATTATCTCGTTTATAACGGAAAAAAAAAACACCAATGATGACATGTTGAGCCATGTCATTTAATAGTTCATCAGAGTTGGTTAAACTTATGGTGTCTGAAAATATATCCATCACGTCTTTGAATCATCATATGGTTTCTTCTTTATTTTTGATGATTATAATTTAAAATTTTCGTGGAATAATCTCATATATCATGACATTGTTTATGTTAGATAGAGTCATGTAGAAGGAGTAGCAGTTTACCAGGAATGAATCTTCAGCTTTTCTCTAATTTGAAATGTCTACTTTGCACCTTCAATCTACAATATTTTGTGATCCTCTCTAGGTATGTATCCTCTTTACAGGGCTGAGTCGACAGCCGACAGTGTAATCATAAATCAAGAAGTTTCAACAATTTGGGAGCAAGGTAATCTAACACAACATGGGGACAAAACGGAAAAATAAAACAATCGGTGCTCTGGCAATGCTGGGAGACCAGTGCTTTTCGACCAAGCATACTTGAGTGTTCGAATTCTATCAGATGAAAAGATATGCTTTCTTAACTTTCTTCAAAAGAGAAGATGAAAATGTAAAGAAATAACTTTTGGTTGTAACTTCTTGGGCTTTCCTTTGGAAGCATAAGTGAAAGTGAAAATTAAACTTGATTGCTTCCAATTGCTTTTTTTTTTTTTCTCCCTCTGATAGGTATAGTGACTCTGTTTTGCTTCATTCTTGTGATGCTCTACTAAAATGTCCCTATGATTTTATAACCTATTCATACCTTGAATTTTTCCGAGGGACTTGGGGGCATCTAGCAAAGCCACCGTGTTACACCGTGTGTAACACGGTGCATAAATACTAGTAGTATAATATGCATGTCAGCTTTAGTTTGTATAGATATATAGTTTTCTGGCATGCATTCATTTCATTTGTGTACACTAGCCTCAATCTTGAGGCAGTGAAATCTAGAGCATTCCATATAGAAGATCAACTTCACCTGTACAGCTGGATATCAGTATATAACTAGTCTCTCCATAAAGCCTCTATCATTGCACTGCACTTGCATAGACACAGCTGATTGATAGTAAGTTTCAGGCATTTTGTGTAACATCTTGTTTTTCCTTGTCCTTCAATTTTGCAGAAGCTATAGGCTTTATGTTATTAAACCAAGTTTCTTCTTGTTCCTTTCCAGAGGATTCAACTGATTACTTGTACGTTGGGTGTGAAGATCAGCTAAGAGGCGGCCTCAAGGTTCTTGTTTCTACTTTCCAAGGACTTCTAATCTTGTTTACTGTCTACTTTAGGTTTCTTATTTTGAATCAGATTAATGCTATTCAAGTTGGTTGGAACAGGACTGAATCTGTAATATCTACTTTGAACTAGTGTCTAGTTGCAAGTTTGTATGCATTGTGCTCTTTGTTTTCTTAGTCCAGCTCAAGTCAACTCCACCATCTGCGCGCTCTTACGGTTTGAAGAGCTCAAAGTTCAAACTGGCAGAGGAGACATGGTGCTGCTGGTTTTGAGGTGGATTAACGAATTAAAGAAGCACGTTCCATACAAACTTGTAACTAGACTCTCCTTCAAAGTTGTCTGTTTTGGTTTCACTATCAAGACAAGGCTAGATGGAAATGAAAGATTCATAATTGAATGTATGTTTTGTGATCATACTTTTCATCATCACTCCAGCATGCATAGAAGCAAAATGTTACAAATACAGTGAGAATGACTAGAACTTGCAAGCTATACTAAAGTTGAGTTTTATTGCCATACAAAACACAGATGCTGGAGTCAGCTAATTAAGTAACATCTTCAGCCACTAAATGAAATTTTGAGAGGATAATATAGACATACCACTTAAATCTTGACTACTTTGAGCAGCTGATGGGCTGAAGCCCATGTGAACAATATTGTGTATTTGTGTAGTTCATCCTCCCATGAACCAGACACCTATAATTCAGATAAACGCAAAGGAAACCTTAACATGAACATCAAGGAATATGATAAAGGAGTGTTTTGCAATATTTATTGATGTGTAATTGTGTATGCATGACTTAAAATGTCCTTTACTGTAGATTTTATTGCTAGCTAAGCTACCTTCATTCTGAAAGCCCACTAAATAGTTGTATTATCAAATCCAACACCCAATAAGCCAATACCCATTAAGTAGTGGAAACTTACTTGAGCAGCATGTTCTTCGAATGGGTAAATTGCAATTTTGATCCCCTATCTCATGTCCCTCTGCGTTTTTGGTCCGAATTAGCACGCTCTTTGCGAATTCAGTCCTCTATCCTAGTTCAGAGCGTCCAGTTGCGAATTAGCACTTTGCCAATTCAGGACATGCGCCGTATAGCGTATAAAACGGAGCTTCTTTACCTTCTCCTCCTCTTGACTCCTCTTCTCCGCCTCCTCCTTTATTCCGCCCCTACGACCACCACGAAAGCCACCCTACTGCCACTTTCGCTCCACCACACGGCCACCCCACCACCATATCTTCGTTTATTGCGTCATCTATATCCTTTCTATTGATTCATCCATCATCACGCAGCATCATCATCATTCGCTCATCATCACTGAATCAACCATCATCTTCATCAAAGCATCATCATCACCATCGTCCGGCGAACTGCTCAGCTTTGCTCGGTAAAATAGAGCTTTTAAAGCTTTGTAAGCAGAGCTTAATAAGCTCTCTACAGAGCTTAAAAAGCTCTGCTCTGTTTTACGGAGCTCATTGAGCTCCGTAAAACAGAGCAGAGCTTTTTAAGCTCTGTAAACAGAGCTCAATAATCTATGTACATAGCTTAAAGAGTTCTCCATAATAGTGCCAATCAAAGGGATTGTTGCTATATTTTACATCAACACTATACTCTTTCTATTATGGAGAACTCTCTACATACTCAATTCTGCACTTTTTACTCTGAGCTCCTGATGCACAACTACCAACGCCAAGCACTGCAAATACAGAACTTCCTAGATTTGACATCACGGTTGCAGAAAGATGATGATGACGCCAAAGGGTTACTTACAGAACACATCACATTGCGTTCACATTTGGTGGGGATAATGAGGCTATGAGGCGCAGGCTAACGTGGTATCTAAATTTCTACTCCAACGCCGCCTATAATAAAGATAGCAGGGACTCTGTCAGCGATTTATTTCGCAATCTCTCCGACTTCATCAGGCAGGCTAAGAAAGCGTTTGAGTCGGGAAAACAATGGTCCAGATTCGAAGTCAACACGTTCTTGAACGCCTTTATCGATTTCAAGACTAATCACCTCAACGTTCAGCGTCTCAAGGACGAAGCAACCTTTGCTGCTATTCCATCCGATCGGCCTGATCTTAGACTGACGTTAGCAAGAATTGTTGATCCAGCTATTGATTGATGACCGTGGTAGGCTGGTAGAGGTAGGATCAATCAATTGGCCGTAGGAACAGGGTCGTAGGAATTTTGGTTAACTGTGGAGAAACTTCTGGATGAAGCAATGCTCATGAACTCGTTGACAGGAACCAGAGGAAGTGAATAATCTGTATGAATCTAGGTATGCGATTGATCTGGCTCTGGGGAGTAGTTATTTTATCTCGTTGCGAAAACGTTGATGTTCTATCAATTACCTCACCCTGTTGTTTGTTCTGTTTCGACTGAGTTCTTCAGTCGATTCGATTTATTGTTTAGTAGTTTCAGTCAGTTCGATACGATTTATTGTCTACTAGTTTCTGTAACTTCAGTCTCATTCTACATTTTTTACGCTGCTTTGATATTGTACTCAATTACTTCTTATAGTTGAAATTTACTACATTTTCTTCTTTTTCTTTGTTCTGTCATATTTTCTGTCTGTAGCGAAAAGACATTGGATAAAATGGATATAGTGAGTTCCCATTTGGATTCTTTCTGATGTGTTACCCGCCAATATTCCTATTGGATATTAAGGCTTACATTTCTGGTTGTATTTGATGCTTCCATGTCTAGTTCCCAGATGTGTTTCTGCTGATTCAGCTTCCACATCTCCACCCCTGTGTTAGACTGTTAGTGATGGTTGGGATTATGTTATTATGTTGGTAATAGCAGTTGGCTGAGAGGGTGAGAAATGGTGTGTGTTGATCCCTGGTAGGTACAGCTTCAATTTCATTATTGTACGTCATTGCTGTCGGACGCAAGGTTGAGGAACTTCTGTTTTGTATATGATGAATGAGAACGATAAATGTAACTGTGTTTACACAGTTCCCGGCTCCTTTGGCAAAATCGCCAGTCCAAGAAAGTACTTTGGGGTGGGGTCTTTTGAATCCACAAAAGGGTAACTTTGAATGGCATTTTATCATTCTGGTAAAACTAATGGATCAATCACACTGGAGTGTTGTCTTCTCATATCAGCTGCATACTACATACATTTACCAGTTGTTCCGTAAATCATGTATAGATATTCCTTAATGATCAGTATATTCGCATTGTTGTTTTATCATAGTTAAGGAGTCTTCCCCTGGATCTTAATGAAACTTTGTCTTCATAGCTAAAACTTCTGGAATATATCAAAAGACAGAATAAGTTGAAATGTAGACACACAGCAAAGACTCATGGTATAAACTAAATAAAACACTCCTAAACAAGCCTTTAAAACCGGAAAGCTAGCTTCGGTTCATTACTACTCTTTTTTAGTATGTACTCATAAGTGAATCCAGTTTTGAGCTACTTCTTGAGTAACTGCATTACTTAGAACAATATAGCATTACTCTTCTTAATTGCAAGTCTTGTCTACAAACATAATAAGACTGTTCTTCAATGTTAAAACCAAGCACTATTTGAAGTACTTATATTATTAAGCTTCATCCATATTTTAATGCATACAGAGAGAATCAGTCTTGTGATATGTTACTTTGTTGGATGCATTTTAGTCGTCAATGTAAAAGTTTCCGGTGTGGTTTATTTAATCGATTGTAACCGATATTTCTGAAGCAGATTCATTACACTTCAAACAGTTGAAACTAACAGAGTTAATCAGAAAGCGAAAAAAGAAAACATGGCAAACATTCCCAAGTTCTGCAAGATTTTCATCCATCCAGAAGACGACTTCTTAGTAAGTTCAACACTATGTCAACAGATTCATTCTTATATTGTTGATGCATCAAAATTCCCTGTTTATCTCTAACTCTTAGTGTTTCACTACACTGCAGAGAATCCCCAAAGATTTCGAAGAACGATATGGCAGGGATCTGCCTATCGACCTTTGTTTAGGGGCCCCAGATGGTATACTATGGGAAGTGGAGCTGCTTTACAGTTTAACATATGAGTTGTTGATTAAAAAAGGATGGGTAGAATTTAGAGACCATTACTCGGTTGAAAAGGGCTACTTTTTGGTGTTCAAATACGATGGAGACTCCCGGTTTCATGTTCTCATATTTGACAGGATGGGTTCTGAGATCAAATATAGAGTCACTACATCAAGCTCTGGAGCAGATCATTCTCCAAATGTACCGCCAAGGTTTTACAAGATTTTATTCGACTTCGAACTAGTAAGTTAGTTTCGTAGTATGTATTCATCATTGTTTTCTTAAGTGTTATCACCTAAAGTATTTGTTGCTATACTTTCATGTTGTCTTACAGAGAATCCCACAGAAATTTACGGAAACATATGGGGCGGACTTACCAGATGAAGTGTTCCTTATGGTTCCGGGTGGAAAGTCGAGCAAAGCTGAATTAACTCGTAATAAAGACGGTGAGATTTGGCTGGGGAAGGGATGGGAAGAGTTTAAGGATCACCATTCCATATCTCTTGGCCAAACATTGGTGTTTTAGTATGATGGCATATCGCATGAGTTCGAAGTTTGGATTTTTGATATGACTGCTGTGGAAATAGACTACACACATGTTGATACTGAAGAAACAGGATCAGAATCACAGAGCTTTGGTGGTAACTGTTTCTGTTTTTTCAATCTTACTACTTGCTTACAGATTCTTAATGGTTTCAGTGGTTTGTGATTTAGTAAACAAACGTAACTTGCATATAGTAGAATGGCAAGCGAGATGACAATTAATCTTACGGAATGATCAACAGGTGATAGTGCGGATGTAGGAGCCAGATACATTGACAAGAGTACGCATTTCAGTTTAGAAATAAAGGCTCACAGCATACACAATTGTGAGTATTCATTCGCGAACCAAGTTTTTCTACTTCTGATGTTTCGGTTGCTCAGATTTCCGCTGTTATTAATTGATACACAGATACTTCCAAAGGATTTCACCTCTGCCAACAGGATAATTAAAGGTATGCAAGTAATTCTGCAGAATGTCAAAGGAGAGAGGTGGAACCTACGTGTAGTAGGCAAAGACAGGCGATGGGGAAAAACTGAGCAATGTGCCCTATCTTCTGGATGGCACAGCTTCCTTGTTGATAATAACGTGGTTGTCGGGAGTCGGGACTAGGATGTTTTTCAGAATGGTCTCAAGCTCGAACAGAGTAATTGAAACGCTAGTGGAGGAAAACGGGCCAAAGCCAGCAGAGCTGATAAAATATGTAAAGAGGAATGGGACGATGTATGAGGTTGATGCTTTACATTCCATGAAGAGCCTGACCATTGGAAGCGATGAAAATGTTAGCACAGAAAGTGAAGTTAAGAGGCATACTAGACGATCTCGTTCCAACAAGAAATCTGGAAAGAAGAAGAAGTAGGACCAAAGTAATGACTGAAGCTGCAAATACAAAACCGTTGATTGACACCAAAAACTGGAATGATCGTGTTCAAGTACGTTGGTCACAAGTTATAACGAAACAATATAAACAGGACTATGTAAAATCTATTCAAACAACTTTGAAGTAGAGTCTAGTTGCAATTTTGTATGCATTGTTCACAGATCACCGGTTGCAGAGTAAACAGCAAGCGTTATATTTAAGGATCATTATTGTATATACACAGAACAGAACTTGTTTGATACCAGAATGCTTATTATCATAAAATTCATAAACATTGGGATAGTAATTTCATTTGATTGCAGGAAATAAACAAAATCATAATCATCAGGAAATTAAAAATGGAAATGAATGTTTTACATTGATAATTAAAAGAGCAGAAAAATGACAATAATATTGTACACGATAAGGATCACGATTCTTGAAGTTGAAGGTATTGGGAATGAGAAGCAGCTAAAAGCGCGGCTCCAATTCCTGATCCGTCATTTGACAGCTGAACCACAACATTCTCCGAAGCTTCACCCAGTAGCTCGTCAAGTGTGTTCTTCAAACAATCTCTAAACTCCGTATAGTGCTCAAACAGTCCACCATCCACTGCTACCACTGCTTTCTCCTGGTTTTCTCCCTTTGTATCTCTCCCCATTTTCTTCAGAATACCCAGTATCCCAGCTGCAGAAAGTCGGGCCCCACGCGAGGCGACAATGTTACACAGATGAACAATCATTTTCCTCATCTTTAGGGTAGAATTTTCTACCTCGAAAACGTCTTCTAGTTTGGCACCTACCACTTTCAGATCCGGGGAACTGTCATGATGCATGGCAGACATAACTGGAGTTGTTAATACGAACGGGGTCCTCAATTTTTGTGGAATTTCATCACCAAAAAAAGATGCTTCTGTAGCCATCCTACAGAGAACTCTCCTGGCAATTTCTCCCAGATACATCCCGGACATTATCTTTTCGAAAATCTGCCCCCCAGGATTCAAACTTTCAGCATCAAGACTCATGTCATACTCAGTAAGCGGAAGATGTGACGACCGAAAGTTACCCCACTCCATGTTTACAACCGTTTCTCCACTTTCTTTCGGCGACTTCCTAATATCTCGAGCTCGTTCTACATATGCTGCATTAGTTCCAGTCCCTAAGATCACGGCTGCAACTACATCTGCATTGTTGTACTTCCCTCCTGCTAACGTTCCAACCGTATCATTAACCAAAGCAGCCACACGCATATCGAGGCCAATTCGTTCCATAGCTTTCGTAAGCTCCTCCACAACATCCTGTCCAACCGCGTCTTCAATCAGGAAGCCTTTAGTCCAATTTATCAACGTTCCTGATGCTAAAGACAACTGCCTAACCGGGAACGAAAAGGTAAAACCAATCTCCCTCTGCCTACCAGGTGGAAAACACACATCCTCTCCTTCGGTGGCCACGAATTTCGCAAGTCTAGAAGCAATAAAATCAAACAGTTCTTGAGACGATCCAACCATCAAATTCGGGGGAATCGAAACCTCTACTGATTCTTGCTTGATGGAACGTTCCTTACCGCCTAAGTGAACTCGCATAACTCTGAAGTTCGTACCGCCTAAGTCCAACGAGTAGAACAGTCCTTTCTCATCCCCTGTGGGAAGCTTGTCAACGAAGCTCATCAACATCTTAAGTTTGCTGCTGCCACCTTCCGATGCAAGACCGGCATGCATCTCGTTTGTCATGTCATCAGCCACCTGCCGGAGCTTGGCCAGAGGAGTTGCACAATTCTCCTCCAGCTCGGTCAGGATTGCCTCCGCCTTGGCCCACCTGCCGGAGCTCTTTATGATCTGCCGGCTCCGCCTCACAGTAGTGACCACCATCTTGTAGTATGATTGAACTTGCAAACGCACACCAAGTCGAACGTAAATATCTCTTATGAATATGAATATCCTTTAGAACGTGCTTTATGTGTACCAGTGCAGGTTGTTTTATATAGGTTACGGAAAATCTGTTTCGGATTGGATTAGGAGATATAATTAAACTTGGATAAGGATAAGATTTTAAATTTTCAGTTATATTATCCAAAGATTTGAAAAAATTATTTATGGATAAGATTTTTTTTACCTATATACGGTAAGATAAGATGATCGATTGCAGCGACGGCTGAATACCTAAAAATTATTTGGAAGAATGAATGCAATTCGCCTAAATACGGTACGAGTTCATTGGTGACAAGGAAACCTTAACCTTAAATTAAATGAAAGACTATAGTGTAGTGAATTCCTAAATCGGATTTTAAATCCTAATGTGACTCGATCATCTTTTTCTAAAGGTATTAATGTAAGTTTTACTCATGAATCATATATGACACCTTATATATACGTATGTGTATTCTCCTCCAATAGCACACATTAAGTTTCTCAACACAAAAATTAATATGGCTAGTAACGTCCCTGAGGAAGAAGTTAACATCTGTATAATTTGCTTACAAAATCTTGAAGAAGAAAGTGTAAGGAAACTCGACTGTCAACACGAATATCATAACCGTTGTATCGAAAAATGGCTTAATAAGAAGAGCTGCTGCCCTCTTTGCATGTCCACTGTGCCAAATCCGAATTATGCTGATGAGAATCAACAGCAATGCGAGAGAAGATTAAACCAGCAACCGAATCATATAGTCTTTGGTGATTGTCGTTACATTTGTTTGTTTGCATCTGTCCAGGTTTTGCCAACTATCAATTATGGGGATATGAATCACGCCGATTGGGATCAAATTCAACAAAGTTTTTGGTTGGATTGAGATAGTTTTCAAGATCGTGATCTTCGTTTCAGTGTGTTTCAGTGTGTGGATATTTGTGGTCAACAGATTAATCTGGTTATCAAGATCTTGTTTTTCCGTTTGTAGATATCTCTATTTAATTTGGTTCTATATATTCCTAGCTAGCTTGCTATTGGAGGTATAATTATTTGCACTATTTCTTTATGGACGAAATTTTTTCTAAGTCCAAATGATTGGACATAATAGCTCTCAACCCACTTATAAAAATACTAAAATTAACGTACGCGTGAGAAGTGTTTTTATTGTAACATATAATATTACTAACTGAATGTCTTGCGAACCCGAAGAGTAGCACAACAATTCATCATTGATTGCTACATAAAGCTAGATGTAACATATAATATTACTAACTGAATATCTTGCGAACCCGAAGAGTAGCACAACAATTCATCATTGATTGCTACATAAAGCTAGAAACACAACGCCTGGACTTCATAAGGCAAAACCAACAGAATCAACTGAGAGTTGACACCATAGCGTGCGACAGTGTATAAAGCACATATTATTGAAGTTGGACCAATAACACCTTAAAAGTCCTTGTTAAGGTGATAAAGTTATCCAACTTATATATGTGTTAATTTTAGCTCTCACAAGTGATGTGAGATATTCTAACACAGATGAGCTGGTCCAGTGACGAATCCAGCAATATATTTGAGGGGGGTCTGAATTTAATTATATGTTATTCTATATAAAATTATATAATGGGTAAATGATATTTTTTAATGGTGAATAATATTTTCAAGTAAAAGTTTTTAGCAAATCATAAGAAATATGTAAAAATGTTTTGTGCCCAGTTAAAATTATGCAGAAAAATAAAATTATACGAGAGAAATGAAGAGGATATATAAGAAAAATAGAAAAGCAACTCGAACTCATGCCCAGCACCTCAACTTAGCTGGGTCAGACCACTTGGACGAATGGAAACAATGTAAGTTTTAGTACTACTCTTTTACTTATTAGAAGTTGAGGGGGTCAAGCGACCCTTCAATCCGCCACTGCTGGTCAGTAGTAGGATATTTTTACCAGGGAAGTCCAAGAATTATAAGAACATTTCTCTTACTCATTTATTAATATTTGTTTTATATATTCTTTTGTTTCTTTTTCTATATCAATGTTCAGTTAGTAATATTATACTGTATATCACAAGGAAAACACGTACGACGTTATTTCTAGTAATTATAAATAAAAGGTTATACATTAATTAATCCGCTAATGTTAACACTTTCATTCGTTTGATTTCAAATTGATATGATGCGAATTTGAAAATCCAATCCGGTTCACTAAAACGTTCCATTCTATAATTATCAATAGTATATTTTGTTATTATATTTCCTTTTTGTTATTATCTTTCCTTATCTCATGGCATTATCTGGAAATATTAAACCATTATTCTACATCTATTTTAATTAATGATGATTATACATATTTTAAAGTATTAAAGTAATATAATGAGTCGGTTGATTTACCAAATTGCATAACTATTAAAGTAATATAATAAGTGTTAAAATAATATAATAATACTTTTTGTATGTCTAATATAGTTCAATTCAAAACTATTAATTGCATAACTACAAAAACTATATACATTTATAGCACACCATTTATATTAAGTTTAATTACTCAATTAGTTATTTTTTTATTACGTTTGAAGTCATTATGTGAAAATTATATATTCACTCCATTTATTTCAATATATTATTTAATTAAACAATAATGTTTTACAAGATTACGCTTCACACGCGTATCCTAGTAATATAATAAGTCGCTTGATTCACCCAATTGATTGACATACCAATCAATTTTAATCCGTTGATCTTACTTATTCAATTTTAATCTGGTGTGTACATGTGTCATTATTTAATTAAAAGGTGTAGGGTTCGAATCCTGTCGGCGTGATTTTTCTCCATTATTTGTATTATTATTTTTATTGAAGTTGTTTGGTTCGAACATCATTATTTAGTTAAAGGTGTTGGGTTCGAATCTTATTGACGTAATTTCTTTATTTTTTATTTATTCTCTCTTAATTTTTTTTTAACTTAAAGTTGTATGGTTGTACTATACTTAATTTAAAAATAACCATGATATGTTCTTATGAAAAAAAGACATACTTCCTCCGTCCAATAATAAGTGTAACATTTGATTTAGTTGACTTTTTCGATGATCAATTTGACCTTAAATTATTTTTAAATCATACAATAAAAATAATTAAAAACATCATATCATAAAATTAGAATGTTTATATTTTCATAATATAATTTTTTTATTTTACTTGAATGATTTAAAATTAATTTAAGGTCAAACTAAGCCTCGAAAAAATCAATTAGAAAACCAAATGTTACACTTATTATATATTGGACGGAGGAAGTATTTTATTTACCAAAACGTCAATTTAGCTCTGATGATAGAGAACCTTAGGATACTAGCTAGACCACTTGGAATTTGAATATCGTCCATATTGCGGCAAACAGAAGAAGACTCGATGAAACAAAATGGCAAGAGATAATGACGCACATGACAATATATTCAACGGGTGAAGAATACCAATTAACATGCGAAAGATGCATTGCAGATTTCGAAGTTGAATGTTTCCAAAGCCTATAGATGTATCTGATGGTTCTTGACTCATCGGAAGAATACTTTTCGTATGTCTAATATAGTTCAATTCAAAACGATTAATTGCATAACTACAAAAATTATATACATTTATAGGACACCATTAGTGTTAAGTTTAATTACTCAATTAGTTATTTTTTTGTTACGTTTGAAGTCATTATGTGAATATTATATATTTACTCCATTCATTTTACTACATTAGTTAATAAAACAATAATGTTCTACAAGATTACGCTTCACACGCGTAGCGTGTGATGCGGTTTCTAGTAGATAATAAAGATCGAGTATCTCTAAAAAAGCTACCCACTGGTCAATTCTTCCGACAGGAGCAGCCATATATAGACGTATGTTGCCTAGAGTCGGCAATAGCTCACCCAAAGTCTTCATCAATTGGCCTTAGAGCTAGTGTTGATGGAAGATACACAAAATCCAAGCTTCCAACTCTAATTTAAAGAAGTCAAAGGGTGCTGGAGTAGCACGGGAGAGGTCGACGGTTCGAATTCCGACGGAGGCATAAGGTGGTTTAGATTTATTTGGAGTTGTAAGGTTGATATAGGTGTGTATTTGAAGTTATAATATGTGGTAAAGGCTTAGTGTAGGAGTAGGATTAGGGTAGTTATATTTGTCGTTTAAAAAAAAAAAGGTTAAAAGAAGTATGATGATATGCAAGGGCAGATGGTGTCAACTTTAAAGGTTCTAACGAGCACTATCAAGGCGTTGACAAACAAACAAGAAGACCACCGATCCACATCTTGTAGGCGTCGAATTGGCGGAGGAGGGTGCGTCGCAAGATACGCCATCTAACAGAGGACGCTGTCATACAATGTGCCACGGGATGGATCTTGTAGCCATGTGTGATCCTCCACACACGCGTGACAGCGTAGAAGAGGTTCGCCATGCTGGTCGAATTGTTGCCATGGCCCCGGATCCACTGGTTGGAATGTCACCTTAGAAGGAGGAAGGCGCCATGAGCAAGAGAAGAAGTGAGATGAGGAGGCGATTTGCAAAGCTGAAGCTGAAAAGGTTGTAAGTCGTTGTGAATCTGTGCTTAGAAACTCAGATGGAGGTGGTAAATCCTCCAATTCGACTACCAAAAGGAGGTCCACGTGGAAGAGGTCAACGAAGAAAACGAGTCAGATTCGGATGAATCTGATTCATATAAAACTGCTAAATCCACGAAGAAGGAAACCGAGGATGGGGATTTGGAATCAATGAGCGATGATGGGGAAACAGTGGAGGGAGATGAACTTGAATCCGAGAAATCTTATTCGATTATAAGGGAAATATGACCACCAACCAAGTCTCGCTTGGAAGGGCCCGACCTAGGGAGTTCGTTTGAAATTCCCGAAGTTCACCGGAGAATATTGTCAACTGGGTTGACCGTGGATTCAACAAAATACCTCGCACCGAGAAGGTTCAGATAGCATCATACGATATCGTGTGAGAAGCGCATCAATGGTGATGTTGGTTTAACCATGTAAACCTTGGCACAACGACATCATGGACAAAATTCAAGAAAAACCTCTTTCTGTGTTTCGGTGCATCCGAACTTCAAGATGCCAACGAAGTTATCAACAAACTCAAGCAGATCGGACTTTAAGTCACTATCTACGCGAGTTCGAATGACCGATTAACCATGTGTCTCACTAGCCACAAGTGCGTTAATGTGGGCATTCACGGGAGGGTTGTAACCCGACCTTGCCCTATAGATCAATATGTGAGACCCGCAGGATCTGCAGATAGCAATCTGGTTAGAGTCCAGAAAGGAAGAGCAACTAAAGTATTCCAAGAGCTCGATCGAGTAGCTCCAGCTACCGCTTTGCGACAAAACCGTCGAGTCCAAGTCCGCCTACTAGAACATGAATCTCAACCGCATTTGATACCCCGCTTAGAGCTCGTCTAAGTGACACAAAAATCAAAAGGTGTCGAGTTGCCGGATTGTACTTCACTTGTGACGAGAAGTAAACATATGGGCATGTATGTTCGAATGATAGAACTATGATCCTAGAGGTCTATGATGACAACCTTGGGATGGAAACTGAAGACATACCCCAGGGGGATCAAACCGAATAAGGCAAAGGAACAGAGAGTGCTATGATGGAGCTTGGTGATGATGAGTTGATCCTCTCAAGGGACAACCAATGCAGCTGATGGGGAAGATAGGACCAAATGTTGTGGAAATTCTCATCGGTAATGGAGGCACGGTGAACGTCATCGTCACTAGGATAATCAAGCGACTCAGGTGGCCACCGACTTTGAAACACGAAGAATTTAGTGTCATCATTGCTAACGGTCATCGAACTGAGTGCACTTAGTACTACCAAGGAATCTGCATTGTTGTGGAGGACATAGAGTTTACACTTACTATGCATTAACTGACCATGCCACATGTGGACATCCTATATGGAATGCCATGGTTCGAACTGGTGAGTCTAGTCATGCTGGCTTTCAAGAACAAAACCATCACTGTCTAGCGCAACGATGAGCCAATCGTGTTGCAAGTGATAGGGCGCGATAATATAGATGAGCTCATAGAGGACCTTGATTCCACAAACCTTGCAAGACTAACAGATGGAAGAAGATAAAGGGGCTAGATGACATTTCTTGGGGATGAAACCTCGAGGATCGGTGCTACACCAGTCGTTAAGACTGTTATGACCAACCCAAGAGTATCTTGGAATTCTGTCTTTGGCTCACAGAATGCGCTAACAAGGAGCGTCGCTTGTACAGAGGAGTAAAAAAGGAGTGGGAGCCCAAGGGCTATGGAGGTTACGATATGGACCTTCTAGAGGGAAACTTGGACCTGACACCTCTCATAAAAAAGGGACACCAAAACACATCCTATGGGCCATCGCAGGACAAGGAGGGACCAATAGGCGTCAAGGATCCGAAAAGGGAAGTGATGGTTACTAGGAAGGGGCCCGACAAATGGAGCAAGGCAAACAGTAAGGATGATCCTACACGTGTTGAGGAAGGATGATGCAACTCAAGGGAAGAAGCAACAGAAGATGGACCTTGAGGACAAGGTCACTTTCAAGGGCCAACGATTGATAAGAACCTGGAAGTCCAACCCGATTCACTACGGTTCAAGCTCAATCGTATCATAGGAAAGTAGCTCTAGGTTTAGGTTAATAGATATTCTAGTATCTTTCTAGATTCTAAATATCTTCTCAATAATGTACCTTAGGTCTTGATAAGGTAGGATCATGAATATTACTTGAATATTCTCTTTTATACTTATCAACTAGTAGTATATTTCAATATTATCTTCCATTATATCTCCTCATTATATAAATTCACTATTTTCTCTATCTATTTTTATTACTAATGAATATTATACATATTAGATGAGAATAGAGTCTCTCTCTAAAAAAGGTATTCATCGAGTCAATTCCCCCCGAAAGAAACAATCATAGTCGTATGGTGCCGAGCTGATAATAGCTAACCCAAGTCTTCACCATAATATAAAACCATGCTGGGAAAGTATTTGAAAAGATAATTACATTATGAACTTTTATAACTTGTTCAATTCTATTTGATTTGAGATTAATTTAGAATTAAATAAATCATAGAAAATTAATAAAATGAAGTGTTAACCTTGAAATGACATTGAGGAATTAGCTAGCTAATGTGAATCCTCTGAAAGAGTTACTCGAGGAGTCGAGGTTTTTACATGAAAAAAGTTAAGTATGCCTGCATCCCCATGGAATAGCCCCAAGCTTGTGACAAGAAAAAACAAATGCCTGGTTGCTCTTTTGTCCGTAAACACACAGGGAATATTCGATGCGGCAGCACTATTGCACCACCTGACACGATCGACTTGCGAACGGATCATTTGGGGTTTTGCTTGGACTGTTCGTGTCAACAATTTGTTTCAGGTTTGAATTTTGATATTTACGTACTCGAACTATTTTTAAATCAAGTATATACCTTTCTTACCCGAAACTTTATGGCAAAGAATTAATGTTGCATTAATGTTAGTGACTTTGCCTGTTTGTCCAAACTTAAAATTATTACTATTGTGTAAGAATGTGAATCGATGCCTTCTCATTAATCACCAAGGATATATATATACAACGAAATCCACTATTCTAGGCTATATTCTAAGACAGATATACATTCGTAATACATTCCTAATACATTCCTATCTCTACATTGTCGGTGTAGACCAAAGAGTTAACCTGTTCTGGTTTAACTCCTATGTGTTGTCTGGTTCAACTCCTATGTTCTAACACTCCCCCGCAGTCGAAATGGGAGGCTGACGAACATTGAGACGGGAACGAAAGTCTTCAAACAAGACCAAAGGCAACCCCTTCGTAAAACTATCCGCAATCTGATAACGAGAGGGAACATGATGAACACGAACCTCACCACGGGCAACCTTTTCGCGAACAAAATGTATATCTAACTCGATGTGCTTTGTACGCTGATGCTGGACGGGATTGCCGGTGAGATAAATTGCAGAGACATTGTCACAGTAGACAAACGTAGCCTTGCGCACCGGACGCAGAAGCTCAAGGAGAAGATTACGGAGCCAGCATGACTCGGCCACAACATTAGTGACGCCACGATACTCGGCCTCAGCACTCGAGCGGGACAATGTTGCTTGACGCTTGGCGGACCAGGAGATCAGGGTGTCACCCAAGAGAACACAATAACCGGAGGTAGAACGGCGAGTGTCGGGGCAGCCGACCCAGTCGGCATCAGTATATGCCACAAGATCGTGAAGAGAGGAAGGAGTGAGATGGAGTCCAAGAGACAGAGTGCCTTGGACATAGCGTAAGATACGCTTGAGAGCCTCCATATGTTCAGTGCGGGGATCATGCATGTGAAGACATACCTGTTGAACCGCATAGGATAAATCTGGGCGAGTGAAGGTGAGATACTGAAGCGCTCCAGCTAAACTCCGATAGAACATAGGATCAGCAAAAGGAATCCCAACAGAGGCACTAACTTTTGGCTTTGTGTCAACGGGAGTAGCTGTCGAGTTACACGAGCTCATGCCAGCTCGTTCAAGAATTTCAGCTGCATACCGAGACTGGGAAAGAAATAGGCCAGCCTTATGGCAAGTGACTCGAATGCCAAGAAAGTCATTAAGGAGCCCTAAGTCTTTCATAGCGAATTCCGAATTAAGCTTAGCCATAATCGAGTGACGAAGTGCATCTGAAGAGGCAGTCAATATGATATCATCCACATATAGAAGTAAATAAGCAGTATCAGCCCCGCGGTTGTAGACAAACAACGAAGTATCACACTTACTATTGGAGAAGCCAAGAGTGGCGATGAAGTCAGCAAATCGCTGATACCACGCCCGAGGAGCCTGTTTAAGGCCATATAATGACTTTCGTAAGAGGCAGACAGCATCCGGGTGTGTCGGATCACGAAACCCCATGGGTTGATACATATAAACCGTTTCCTGCAAATTGTCATGGAGAAATGCATTGCTAACGTCGAGTTGATGAATAGACCACCGGCGAGAAAGAGCAATGCTAAGAACAAGACGAATAGTTGCAGGTTTAACCACGGGACTAAACGTCTCACCACAATCAATACCCACGCGCTGAGTTTTACCATCACCTACAAGACGGGCTTTATGCCTCTGAAAGGAACCATCAGATTTAATCTTATGCGTAAAAATCCCAGAGCTCTTGTTCTGCGGCTGAACGGGAAGGGGCAGGCAGAGCTGGCTCAGACTAACCGGCTCAGATTTGGGAGGGGTGATATGGTGGAGGACCTTGTGATAGCGGCAGTGCACCTTGAACAATTCAGCCCACGTGGCGTAGCGAACCGTCTCGGTTTCGAGGATTATAGGGACATGGGTTTTTATATTAGCAATGGCTAGGGCAGGATGAAAGGAGGAGGTGGTGGTCGATTCTTTGTCAGAGGTGGAGGAGGTAGCGGCGCCAGTCATGGTGGTCAGCTGAAGAAGAAGGAGAGGGATATAGGGAAGAACGAGAAGGCAGGGTAGGCGGAAGCGTAGGTCGTAACCTAGTTTGATACCATGTAAGAATGTGAATCGATACATTCTCATTAATCACCAAGGATATATATATACAACGAAATTCACTATTCTAGGCTATATTCTAGGACATATATACATTCGTAATACATTCCTATCTCTACATTGTCGGTGTTGATCAAGGGGTTAACCTGTTCTGGTTCAACTCCTATGTTCTAACATATTATTTTAGTCTTGTATGATAACTTTGATATGTTTCCAACTTGATTTAACGAAAACCATAAGTTGTGGGTACCCCAATTGAAAAATCATGTAAACACAGTCAATGAAAAACGTTGAACTAGGTTCGTTACTTCCACTAAAGCCCACACATGGCTCCAGTTCAGAAGTGTGATCAATCAAGCTCGCTTGTGTAGCGATGATTGAGCATATCTTTAAATTTTTTTATTACTATAAATTAGGGAGAGATAAAAACCCATTAAAATTATTTATATGTATTCAAATTCAACTGGCGTTTCGGATAGAATGAATGTAGATCAACTTTAATATGAATCCAAAAAGTTTGGATTACATTGAACTCATGTCATTTCGCAATGAATTAGAATCAATTTAATGCAGGCCACAGAATGTTTTCGATCAAATTTGTTCGGGTGATTTCTAATAGTTAACCCTCATATTTTGGGTTTAGGTCAATATTGTCAAGTCTGAAGTGTGAATATCTTATATTGTAGATAGGCTCTATGCATTTTTTGTAAATCTTGTAACTCTAAATACACATCATTACAATATTATATTTTACCCCAGTTACTTACCGCATATGTGGAGTAGTCTTTCATAATGTTTATATGAAATTAGTGATAGAGCATACGGTGTTTGGGAATGACCATATGGGTAATGGGTGCATGTTAACATTTTTCTGAACTGACATACAAACAAGAGCAAAAACAAAAACAGCCGCTTTCTACGTAATAACGCGTATAGGCGTCCCTAAACTTGTTCAACAGATTCCTTAATCACCATCACCAGTGTACTAGTGTAGTGTATATATAGTAGTACTAGATAACTTCCAGTTGCATAACAAAGAAAACTGCAGGTGATAAACAAACAAACTATGGGGACATTAGAAGAAGATCAACCAACAGGGTATGGGAGTACTCTAGCAGTCCCAAGTGTACAGGAAATTGTAAGACAAGATGCTCAAGATATACCCCAAAGATTCATCAAGAACCTTCAGGACAGGCCTAGAACTTATGAAACATCCCCAATTTCGGACAAGATCCCTGTTATTGATATCTCATTGCTCAGCACAGGGGATGAGGATGAAAGAAGGAAGCTAGACCTTGCTTGTCAACAGTGGGGCTTCTTCCATGTAAGTTCTTCCTTTTTTTTTCTCTTTAATTTCGCAATATCAAAGTTAGAACAAGTACTAACGCAAGCTTGGTGATAAAGATTATTAACCATGGGTCAAATGAGGTCATAACGAAGGCTAAGGCAGCTGTGGCAGGATTTTTCAGTCTACCATTATCGGAAAAGAAGAAATATGCAATGAGCAACGACGTTCAAGGATATGGTCAAGCGTTTATAGTCTCAGAGGATCAAAAGCTGGATTGGAATGATATTCTTTTCTTGATGACATTCCCAGATGATGCAAGGAACATGAAATATTGGCCATCAGAAGTACATGGTTTCAAGTAAGTAACAGTAACACTAAACTGAAATATCCCAACTATATACTTCTTGGTTCCAAATATATAACTTACACCCAAATACAACATCAACACTCGACAGGGAGGCAATTGAAGGGTACACGAAAGGATTACAGAGGGTGGTCCATGAGATCTTTGCAAACTTGTCTATAGCAATGGGTATGGAAGGCAATTTTATGAAACAATTGCACGGAAAAATGAAGCAAGGAATTCGAATGAACTATTACCCGGAATGTGCTAGACCTGATCTAGTTCTTGGTGTGAGTCCACATTCTGATAACAGCTCCATAACTTTACTAATACAAGATGATCACCTTACTGCTTTGCAAATCAAGCACAACGGACTTTGGGTGCCGGTCAAGCCGCTTCAGAATGCTATTGTTGTTAACATTGGTGATACTTTGGAGGTATTGAAAATTGCAAATCGCCCTTTAACGCACTTATGTCTACAAATCGACTTAAACAAAGGTTGTTTTGGCTAACGGTGTACTTATCTTGTGCCATAGGCATGGAGTAATGGGAAATACAAGAGCGTCGAACACAGAGCTATAACAAGTGTGAAAAGATCAAGAATATCTATGGCCACATTTGTGCTTCCTGAAGACAACGTCAAGTTGAATCCGATAAGAAGCGATGACAGAAACGACCCTAAGATGTATAAAGATGGTGTTACATTTATCGAGTACTGCAGGTACACACTGGGAAAGAAAATGGAAGGCAAATCAGCCAATATCCAATTCTTGAAATTGGAGGCCTAAACGTCCGTGGCAATCATCTGTGCCTTCATGCCCTACATTTTGTGATCATATACACATTCAGTGCCCTGGTTACTTCAATGGATGATCCTCATTTAGTTGCATGGTTACTTCATCCTTTACATTGTTGGGAAAGCTCAAGTTAGTTATGTTCTTGGTTCAGTTTCTGTGTTCAGTTCTGCTCTCTGGCCGTATACAGCTCTGTTCTGCGCCCTGGTCTTGGTACATTTGCTATGTTCTCTGGCTTGGTTTTGGTTTTTATTTTTGAAGTTTTTTGCTTGTCACCTACTTTTTGGGTTTTTCCTCATTTTATTTTACCTTATTTTTAGTGATTGGATTCAGGGTCCTCGAAGGAATATCATCAACCGTGTTGCTTAGTTCCCTCAACTAGCCTCGTTTGATATATCCTTCTTGGTCTTGGCTACAGTTTGTTTGTTAAACTCATAACCTTTTAGACTCTTTGGCTCTCCGCTAGTGGAGTAACATACTAGACGATATTGGTGATCACGATTTAACCCCGCCCATAATTATCTTTCGGTAAACTTAATGAGGATCATCCATTGGTGTGTTTCTTTTGCGTCATGTATAGTTCTGATGTTCTTGTGCAGCTCCTTTGCACAATTTTGTTTTGTAATGCTTGATCGATCAATAAAATTTTGTCGTTTCCAAAAAGAAAAGAACATTCAGTAATTTCAAGATCTTTTCTAATCTAAAGCTTATAATACCAGCAGCCAAGTAATATAGAAGTCAAGTAATATCGAAGCGTGAAATAGAAAGACTTTTCCTTTTCTTGTTCCTAAGCATCATAAGAAACATAATTTGGCTTACAGGTATATAAAGATCACACACTGCAGATTAACTGCAGAAACAGAAAAGCACTGAACATCGAGCCAAACAACGCTATCTTCTTGAATCCCATACTCAGTAACCAATATCACTAACATCTCCAGTGAACTCTGCAATCTGATCACCCATAACACTTAACAGCTCATGTGAATCTACATGACAGATAATACCCTTCCCCTTATCCAAATCGAGCTCCATCAAACGTCCAACAGCACCACTAAGATCACCATCCAGAACAACCACCATGTCACCACATTTAGGCCTCACAATCTCTAACATTTCCTCCTTCACCCCTTCCACCAGCTCTCCAGTCTCATCCATCGAAACATTACACGTCCCCGGCCCTATAACGTCAAAGACCACTCCGTTTCTCGAAAACAATCTCCCACCCTTCAGCTCTTTCGTTACAATTCGTACCCTTACATTATTTCTCAGCCAATTCACATTTTTCGTTCCAACATCCGATTCCCCGTTCGGGACGTTTTCAGCCAAATTAGAACTACGATTGCTATCTCCTTTAAAACCTAAACCAGCTGTCCCATTATTCCTCTTCACCTCCACAACTTTGACATCATGCACCACATTACGGCCAATTCCTCTACCCTCACTCCATCCATACCCTTCCATATAAGCCGAACCGTAACCCTCAACAGGCCTAATCTCGTATTCACCCATCCCCATATGCTCCGGCAAGTTCCGCAATTCCTCTCTCAGCCTCATCACGTCCATATCCTCACTGGACATCGTAGGCGCTTTCAGCTGACGCAAATTGAGGCCGTAACCTAGAAAACTATCGTAGGGTTTATAAATTGGGGGATTATTATCCGGCTCGAATTGAAGGTCAGAATTAGGTTTTGAGATCAGATCGCCAGGTGTTGGGGATTGGGGCAATGGTTCTGGAAGTGGAATCGAGCGACGGTGGTGGAGCTTCGGCAGCGAAGAAGGTTTCCGGAGGATTGTCGGATCGGGCGGTTTAAACGATACTATTCTTTTAAGAGTGCAATTTTCACCTTTTTAAATTAAACAGGATTAAGGAATTGAAAAACCGCTTGCTAGTCAGATTCGGTGACTCGAGCCTTAACTACATTCGGCTGGATTCGTTAAGGTTTTAAACTCACCTCATTCCATAAAGTTTAAATTTATGTCGATTTTATTAACGATTCGCTCATAGTTCGACTCGATAAATACTCAAAAGGCTCATTAGTTTCATTATACCTCCATACTTGATAATTTTCATACTCCTTTTAAATATGAATTTTTGGTGACATCCTTACATGTTGTAATTTAATTTAACAAATTTATGTACCACTAACGTGTTAACGAGCCATTTCAAATCGTAATTGTTATCAAACAATTGATCTCTCATACAAGTCGAGTTGTATTTTATCGGGCATATTTTGAATTTGTATTCTGTCCCCTTCGATGGTTTCAACTTTCATCATCATCACAAGTTCAGAAAAACTCAAAGGAGTCAAGAGTCAACCATTGAAGAAACTTGACAAAACCTTAGAAAATTAACAAAACTATGGTGGCTCTTGCTCCTCGGTTAACAACCACAACCACAACTACTATAGTCTATAGTCAATATATCATGCTTTCATTTTTGTCATCTTGTGGGCAAATGGTGATAGTGACTTCTTGGATAGTGAGATGTCTTCCCAGTCTGAATTCTGAAATATACCTGTAACCTGTTCGACGAAATGCCCAAGAGAGAATTGTCTGGAAGACTGGAAGGCTACTCAATGTAATCAGGCCAGTGAGCAAAGGATACTGTTCTTAGTTTGTCCTGTACTTTCCCAATTCTTTTCCTGTTTCAGTTGAGCAAAGTTAACTGACTTTAGAATGCTGCCTGGTTTAAGAGTTGCAGGATACTGACACACTCATACACTCAACAGAAAGTTGTACATCTTGCCTTGCCACGTACAAACTTGAGAAACCAAAGTGACACACCTTCAAACATGGGACTGCAGGTACGAAATAGAATTGATTTTTGTGATACCTGCTTGAAGCTATGAATGGTGTTTATTCTGCTAACTAATGTGTGTATAAAATAGTGAATGCAGATAAATTAACGTCTTAATTATACGGAAGATTACAAAACATTTGTTCTAGATATAATAAGTTTTTGTCTAAGGCATCATCATTAACATTGCGAACATATTGAAATTCTAATGGAGAACATCAGCCTCAATGCTGTTGACAAATACGCGGACTACTCCAAGTCATCTTTCTCAGGTTCCTCTTCCTCCCTCTAGCTTTCAATGACATGTACTTCTTCCAGTCGTCGATCATCATTTTTATGTCATGGATCTTGTTTTCCATCCCAATGCAGCAATTTGCATGCATTGTAACTACCAAATTAAGATCTTTGCTCGGTTCACAAAACCCACCAAAATAAGCAGTGTCTAAGAACCTCACTTCCAACCCGATTTCTTTCATAATGGGGAAGAATTTTATAATGTTGAGCACATCTTGTTCGTTCTTTCCTGGGAAATAGTCTTTCCCTCTGTTCCAGAACGTGTAGAACTGGAC
Organism: Plantago ovata; assembly: GCA_028274465.1. NCBI lineage: Eukaryota > Viridiplantae > Streptophyta > Magnoliopsida > Lamiales > Plantaginaceae > Plantago > Plantago ovata. The sequence continues at coordinate 31,802,347 of CM051457.1, forward strand.
CGTGCGACTGTTTGCTTTGACATATTTGAAGCCCCCGTTTGGATAATTTCCCATGTATGTGGAGTTGTAACGGTAGAAATCACATGCAATTTGGAAGTCAACATTCGGATAAAATTTTGGAAATGGATCCCTCAGCCACATTATATCTGCATCCTAGAAGATTGAAATGAATACTTAAGTTAGAAATAAGTATATTCAGGCTCAATAGCAGAACTGTTAAATATTTGTGCTTATTCTGTCATCCATGTGTAGAATGGTTGGAGATGACAATCTATAATATCCTGGCACGAATATTGAGATTTTGAGTATCACCATTAGCAGATTAGTACATTTTTGTAATTGACAGCTTAATTGAGCCGAAAAGAGAAACATATTGGAGACGAGGACTGATCTAGTAGCAGGAAAAAATGATCAAGGTGAGAAGCAAAACTTACTGTGAATACGAAGTTATAACCCAACTCGAGAACAGTACGTAGAAAATCAGTCCTCCTCCACATCATCTTTAAGTAATCCTTGGTCATATAATGCATCTCGCTCGAATAGTCAATCCCCTCGGTTGTGAGAGGATAACAATGTTGGTGCACCTCCAAGCAACGTAAATAGGCCTTTTGGTCGAATGCAATAACCACCAAATGATTCAAAAGATGTTTCGTCTGGTCTCCGATTCTGAAGCTCTCCAGGAAAAGATCGAATATAGAATTTGGCTTTGCCCATGCTGAATTTAAGGTTGTGATTATCACCGTTTTGTTATCCTCCATCGTTGCCCTCTTCAACGCAGCACCTAAGCTGTTCGCATCATTTGCCTTTCAGAAAAATGTTAATAGTAAGTTGAACTGAAATAACCATGATATTTCTATGTTGCACACAGCTTAATAAGCCTTTTCTTGGCTTTAGGCAAAGTTAATTTCAATTCGATTGATTTAGCCCTGTTTTCACAGTTTTTTATCCTTTCTATGAATCATGTAACATCCAACCAGTTATGTACAATAAATCTATGCCTTTAAATTCTCCTTTTGCACATTTTTTTAATGGCCAGGAAAGGTATATGCTTTCAAAATACAGTAACTCTTAAGAAGTGCAATAAAACTTTGGCATGTCCTGTTTCAGGAAGGAAACAACCAACAAGAATATAAGAAACGTACCCAATGGTGCAAGTTCTCTGTCGTGGATTGATGAGCTGGAGTCGGTAAAGGCCTTAACTTGGTATCGTTTGGTGAGGAAGAAGCACTGATCTCTTGCCCGGTGGTCGCATGGCTAGCTGGTGGCGATAGATATTCTGGCGCTGAGTCATCTTTGGGAACTGGCGTCAGATTACTGCTCTGGAAAATCAGAGATGGATAACTAGAATGATTTAGACCAAGGAAGACGACAGCTCCAACCATCACAGCCACGAGCGTGACTTTAACAGCTTCAGCTGAGAAACAGTGGTGTCTGTGGTGGTGATGGCCACCAGAGTGGAGTATATTCTCGTCGGCCATTGATGATCCTTTTCTTTGTGAGGCCATGAATGTTGTTCTGTTCTGTTCTGGTCTGTTTGTTCTAATTGTATTAGTATGAAGTAGTACACATCAACAACTGGGACATGTGCATACACACTAGCTAGCTATATTGTGATTGAAGACAAGTTGTTTTGAAGGATTGTAAAATTGCTTTGAGGTAAGCATCTTTGGTTACTTTTCCAGCAATTATTCCTCGGGGATTTCCATTCAAAAGGTACAGAAACAGTTTGTTAATTGCACTTGATGCTAGTGGTAATAATAATTCTGAGTAGATACTTACCTTGTGAAAGTGGAAAGTTATATTAAATTAAAAATACTTATTGTCCTGTTTTTCTTATTAAAGCATTGTTTACTAGTTTAGGAGTATTTAATTTGTTACGGATCTTAATTGGAGTATATTGGAAAAGCAATGCAAGACCACATATGCAATTATTATTAAAGGTTTAAAGATATTTACCAGTTCAGAATGTGATGTATAACACTTTTTGCTTGTCATATTCACGCATTATTATTCCCATAATTTATTTTACAATTTATGACCTTTTATGTAATATTATAATTTACTTATGATTTTTTAAATGTTTGTTCACTTTTTTGAATAATTTATTATTTATTTTGGTAATTCATCGTACTTTTTTTTTAGATTTATCTTTCTATGTTTATTACCCCGCTTTAGTTTTGTATCATAACTTTCTACTTGTTAATTTTTGTACCACAATTCACAAAGTATATTTTTTAACCTTAATTTTTGTATCGGTTTCCAGTAGAATTAGAGTTTTGCTCTAATATATACCCCAATTTTACACCTAGAAGTGTCTAAGTTCGCGGATTAGAAGTTGACTAATTCATCTAACATTAAAAAATGTTTTATAAAATCAAAAACTTATTTTTAGAAGCAAAAAAGGAAAAGAATTTTCTGGAAATGAATTAAAAAATAAAATATTATTATTGTTATTATTATTATATTATTATTATTATTATTATTATTATCATCATTATTATTATTATTATTATTATTATTATTATTATCATCATCATCATCATCATTACTATTATTATTATTATTATTATATATTTTCACAATACATTTTTTAGAACAGCGAGGAAAAAATAATGTTTTTGGAAATAACAATTATGTAACTTATACTAAAATGAAAACAAACAACTTATGATTATTATATTTGCCATAATATAGAGATTTTTAGAAAATAAAAAATAAAGAACGAAAAAAGTAAATATTATTATTGTCTAAAAAGAATTTTAAGTAATAAAAAATGGAACAATTATGATTATTATTTTTTGCCATACATGTTTCTCATGAAGGAAAACAAAATCGAGTTTTTAAACGAATTCAGAAAATAAAAATGAATTATGATTATTATCTTTTGTCACAATACATTTTTATAAAATAATTTTTTATTAAAAAACTTAAAACTAAAAAATGGAAAAAAAATGATTATTAATCTTTGCAACAATAAAAAGCAAATATAATAATAACTAATTTTTCAAATCAATCAATTCATCAGCAACGATAAATAAATTTATTATTCTCAAATTGTCTTATTTTAATTAGTAAATACGATATCGCGTATAAGCTCTTATCAAACAACATATTAAATGATAAACTAGATAAATTAAATTTTTGCGAATGGCCAAAGTGTTAAGTTGTAGTGTTTTAGAGCACTAATTGTTAATTGTAAAATGAGGCATGTCCCAAATTTGAGACTAAACTTTATAAGATTACCAACAAAATTTTGGGACTCCTAAAATAATTGGGTCCACTCCAATTGAGCTCTCATATTCTTGTGTAACTTGTAAATTAATTCCCAAACTTGTACTCCTGTGTATTCATTTTAAGAGACATTGATGGGCCTCACTACAAAAATGGCAAAAAAGATTTTTATTAATAAAAGACTCGTGAATAATTACAAGCGAGTGAGTGCGATAACGGAACCATCCTCTAACACATATTACAACCAAAAGGAATTATACCGATCTGTAAGTACAAAAGAACACTGATGATGTAAAAATATGTTCATGGCGCTCTAGTATGAAGCATGACGAACTATAACGATTTGGAAGAATGAAGTAATCAAGTGCCGAAGTCTAAGTCTAAGAACTATAAAGAAAGACTACGTCATGCTAAAGGTTCGTGGGTTATTCCCAAACCTACATATGGTATGACCAGATGATAGCTACGACACTAGATGGTCTAAAGGAAGACCTTCAAGCTACCTAAAAGCTACGGGGAAAGAGAACCTCGAAGTATCCATGATAGAAAGTACGAGCCAAAAGTCCACGAAGAAGTCAATATCTTGTACTACTTATATACAGTTTTAAACGTACAGTTATTGTAATGCCCCGCATCCCACATCGCTTAAGAGTGATTGGAATAAATGGTATATATGTTAGACCACCACTCTCACATGGTATAAGGACTTTTGGGTGATTCCAAAACCAAATCCGTGCGGGCTCAAGCCCAAAGCGGACAATATCATACTGTGGGGACGTGTGTGGGTCCGTCCAGGAGTAACCACGCCGGCCGGATTGGTCGGGTCGTTACAAATGGTATCAGAGCCTAGACCAACACAAAGCCCGCACGGGGTGGACTGTTGGTAAAGGTTATTGTCAGTTTGTCACTCCCACCACTTAAGGCGCTCGACGAGGACGTCGAGGCTTTAAGGGGGGTAGTTTGTAATGTCCTGCATCCCACATCGCTTAAGAGTGATTGGAATAAAGAGTATATATGTTAGACCACCACTCTCACATGGTATGAGGCCTTTTGGGTGATTCCAAAAGCAAATCCGTGCGTGCTCAAGCCCAAAGCGGACAATATCATACTGTGGGGACGTGTGTGGGTCTGTCCAGGAGTAACCACGCCGGCCGGATTGGTCGGGTCGTTACAGTTGTCACTAGTAGATTAGTCATAATACAAGCTAAGAGGTTGTTTGGAGCTCAACTTTGTTGGCCCATTTAGAGTGTGAAATGATCTTCACGTTTGGAGTTCATTTTACAAAATGAGCTTTAGTGTAGCTCAACTTGGCTCTTTTACCATTTCCCCTTTAATTTTATTTTTCACTCTCTCTTATCTTGGATCTTTTACACATCATCATTATCCTACTCTACACACCTATTTATCTTCCAAAATAAACCAAACACTTTTTTTTTTTTGGAACCAAACACAATTTTTACTCAACCCTTAAATGAGGTTACTATTCCTCATTTAAGCTCATCTCCTTAAATGACCCTTAGTTGAGCTCCAAACACTTTCCAATAATCCTATATAAAGGCATCTCAGGCTCCAAGAAATACAAACAATATTGATCATTGTATTGTCACTCTGTAAAAATCTCCTACAAAAATAATACAAGTAGCAATTGCCGTAGATTTTCAGACCATCGTTCGTCACTGACCGTTATTTTTCACATAGTTATTATATTACATGTCATATTTACTATAAAATCAATTTCACCCAAAATCAAAGATAAACGTCCAAGAGTATTACAAATTCTCTAAAAGTAGTAGGAATAAACTAGTACAATAGTTGATATGGGATAGATTTCAAGGAAAAAAGAATTTGAGACTCCTCTAAAGATAAAGAGTGATGTTAGCATAAAGAATTTGAGACTCTCTAAAACCTACTCCAATCCTATATATAGGATGAAATTGAGAAAATTGTGTTAAAAACCAACAATCTCATGACTCCTAAATTTATTGGGGCCCAGAGCGAAATGTAATCCTAAATTTTAAACTGCCTAATACCTATAATATTTTCTTAAATATTGCTCCTAAGTAGTCCCTTATAATTATTTAGGATATCAACTTCATAGATGATAATTTGAGGTCTCCTATTATTTATGTTTTAGTGATAAAAAATGAAACATGAAGAATTTTAGTGATGAAAAAGGACACATGGATGATATATGTGGTGCCAGGGAGGGACAAATGAGTACTCAAATGTAGGAAGATTTTTAGGGAGTTCCAAATTTAGGATTATATTTATGTGGGGAGTTATTATATAGTAAGGTTGTCCTTTCCTATTAACATGGAAAGGCCTGGTTTTTATGGCAAAAACCAGAAACCAAAACCGCTAGGCGGTTTCTCGCGGTTCAGATAAAAACCGGTTCATTATAAAAAAACCGCTCCACTATATAAACCCTTCAAATCACAGAAAAACCCTAAAAATTAGAAAACACAGTAAACCGTCGTTTTTCTCTGCAAATCCACCACCTCGCCGGAATTTCACCAGAAATTTGCCGATCGAAGCTTCTTTTCAGAGCATATCATTCGAAATGCTTCCATGGACGTTAATCAGGTGAATAGAGCAACGATTTACCCTTTTTATGTGTTTTTGTTTGATTTCACCGTGTGATTCGGTTCATCTCTATTTTTCTGATCTTTCAATCAATTTTTTCTCGGAATTGTTGCTCGAAACGTTCCGATTCATCCGAAAACGCTTCCATGGATGTTAATCAGGTGAATCAAGCAACAATCATCTGATTTCTATACGTTTTGCGATTGTATTTTGTTGTTTTCCTCATTCATCTCTATTTTTTATGATTCAATGTTGTTTTCCTGATTATTCAATCGAATTGCGGTCGGAATTGATGTTCAAAACGTTCAGATTCAACTGGTAAAATACTCGAAGCACCAAATCAAAACTTGTGAAGAAGGAAGATTCTCAGATCTGGAAATTATTGAATAAATTGAATCAGAACAGCAAAATCCGTAAGTTATTATATACTTTTAAGCCTTTCTGTTATGGTTTGATCTGTATGTAGTATGTTTGTGCATATTTTTATTTGATAACGGCAGGTTATGGTTTTAAAATGTCGTTTTATGGTTTTAATCGATGTTGTTATAATACTTTTAAGCCTCGTTGTTGCTTGTTTTAGTTTGTCTACTATGTTTCTGCATTTATTCATTGAATCATGACTTATTATTGTTTTTAATATGCATAGTATAGTTTTAAGAGTTGTTTTATGGTTAATTGCAGTTTCTACGGTAGTCTGATTGTTACCGTTCTAACTATAGTACATGTTACGCGTTTAAGGTCTCCTAGTTATGGTTTTATGTTATGTTGTTATGCTTTTACACAACACATTTATATGTTCATTATAAGTTATGGTTCTAGCAACGTTGTTATCGTATCTTACATTATTCGAAATGTTATGAATATATATTTAAGGTTCATGTTATGCTTTTCAATATGTTGTGTTATGGTTTTAAGCAATGTTGTTATAGTATTCTACCTATTCAACATGCTTTTGTTCTAAGACTTGTTTTTATGGTTTTAAGATAGCTTTATAAGACCATTCGTTATGCGCTTGAAAATTATTATTTTATATTTCTCCATATTAGAGTTTGAAGGACGCCTATTATGGTTTACAGTATGATGGTTGTGGTTTTAGAAACTGATCTTACAGTATGTTTACAATTGGCAACTAGTTTAGAATTGGTTTAAGATTCTTACAGATATACTTCAAAAAGAACTTGTTTTAACGCCTCCTATTTCACTGGATGAATAAAATGCATGTAATTTCAACATCCTCATGATGTTGTGGTTTTAAGAGTAGATATTAATTATGATTTAAAATAATGTCAGTTGATTTTTTTATGGCTGACACTTGTTAAGCTTGTGAGTCATGTGGTTATGATTTTAAGTGCACCCGCTTATGGCTTGAAGGCATTTTGTTGTAGTTTGAGGTTTTGATTCTATGAATTTTAGTATATCAGTTAATATTTTCATGTTGTCAACTAGTATATTCTTTAGGTATGTTGTTATGATTTTACTAGATCATGGTATGTTTTACATGACCGTATTATGGTTTTAAGCATGTAAATGAACAAAAAATTTAAAGGAATGCATTTTTTTCAGAAACAAAAGGATGATGATTCAGAATTTTATCACCTCTACTGTATGATGAAGATGCTAGGCTGACTACTATTTTATGAAGAGATGGAATGATGAAGGAGGACTACAAGTTGTTCGGAGAAGTTGTGATATTTTTGACACCGCGTACAACCTCATATGGTTGCATCATAAACACCAATTTTGTTGATTCAAAGATCAAGAACAAGCTTACTTTCAAGAAGCCAGTTGCTTCAAAGATCAACAACAAATTTACTCGCAAGAATCCAGTTGCTTCAAAGATCAAGTTTACTCGCAAGAACCCAATTCAAAGACTCATATCCAGTTTGCATCAGAAACACCACATGAACGCTTGTTGTAATTTTGTTGCTTTCATAATACTAGTTTTAAAAACTTTAATTGACTGAATGTTTCAGTCCTGATATGACTACATTATTCAATTTTATATTAGTTGGCATGGTATCATATATCTCATATAGCAATTGGTGTGGTTATAAGTACCATTATTCTGGTTTTATGTATCCAGGTTGTTGTTTCAAGTACCCACCGTTTTGCCGTTCTAATAACTCAAATTAAGATTGTAATGGAGAACGGTTGTTGTAATTTTGTTGCTTTGATAATACTAGTTTTAGGGACTTCAATTGACTAAATGTTTCAATCTTTACATGAATGAAGTATTCAATTTTACACTACTTTATTGCATGGTTTCATGACTTTACATTGCGCCTTAAAAAAGGTATTATAACAAAAGCTCTTAGAAGTATAACATAGAATATTAAAACCATATCATCGTTAACTATTATGAAAGTCCCTTAAAACCATAACATGACTTATTAAAAGTATTAACATATAACCACTTGGTGTAGTTATCAGTACTCTTATTGTGGTTTAAGTACATACATTTTTTTAAGTACCCACTATCCAAATCATACACTACATTTTTTTAAGTACTCTTATCGTCCAAAAACACATCACAAAATCCCTACTTCTTCAGAATTTTGTTGGTTATTATCTTAACTCGCACTTTTTTAATCACTCGGTCAATTGTGCTTGGTTCTTTAGAATCTTTACCAACTGCAACAACAACAACTATACCAACAGTCGCAACACCTTGTCTCTTAAAATCATAATAAGACGTGTTAAAACTATAATGTATACATTTAAAACCATATCATAGATTAAAAACAATAACCAGAATATATAAGAGTTGCACATTAAACCACTGCTTAAAACCATACATAAACTTATCGTTCAAAAGGCAAAAATTAATTGTTCAAATCAGAAATTACTTCAAATAAAATCCAAATAATCACTTTTGTCCAGGAAATTATTACAAATCCTACTTCTTCAAAATATTGTTGACTTTTAACGTAACTCGCAAATTATGTAGCTTTCGTTTAATTGTCCCCATCTCTTCATAATCTAAAACACCAGCAGCTGCACAACCAACAATTATACGAACAGCAAGGGCATCTTGCCTCTTCTTTGATCTTCTCTCCCTACAGTATCAGAAACATCAACAACTACAAAAAAGAAAAACGCAAAACATCAGCACCACATTTAAAAGCACAAAATCACACCTTAAAACAATAACATAATCCCTTAATTATATAGCATGATCCCTTAAAACTATAACAATACATCGTAATCCTTTCAGCAAGAAAACTAAAGTAGCATAACACTACACGCCCCCAACCCCCTAAAAACCATAACGTAAGACCTTAATAGGAGGATATCTTCAAACTTCAACAACACAAACATCAACATCTAAAAACGTACCATCACATATAATCGCTTAAAAGAATAACAGGATGCCTTAAAACCATAACAACGCACCTTCACTTTTTCAACTACAAAGCTAAGGTAGGATAATGATACACCCCCTAAAAATCATAACATAAAACACTTACAAATCATAAGACGACTTATAAAAACAACAACAACATTATTACAGAAGCATAAACATCACACAACCCTTAAATCTTAACAATAGGTGTTAAACTATAACATAATCCCTTAAAACGCATAACACAATTTTTCAGAAACACAAACGAACTCAGAAAACAAAATCACATTGCAAATAAATATAAATTAATAAGCAACAAAAAAAACTTTTAAAAAAGCACAAAATTAAACAAACTTACTATCAACATCATCGCGAAACCTTGAAGTCTTCGTCCTTCTCGTTCTCTTCACCGGAACGTTCAAATCATCTTTGGAAACTGTTGTCTTCTTAGTCATGATGATTTATCTTCAGTAAAACCCTAGATCTCAACATGAAAATCAGTTTTAGAAAAACCCTAGATCTAAACTGGAAAACACAAATTGAAGGAGAGCAAAACGATTGAAGAAACCAATCGAAGAAACATAGTGTTTGAAATCAATCGAAGTAAGATAGATCGATCATTGATTTGTTGAAGAAAGAGAAAGACTGAGGAAGAAGAAAAGGAATTTTTGAGAGAGAAAAAGTAGATTCACGCAGTAAACACATTCAACTATGTGTTTTTCTGTCTGGCAACATGTATTTATATGCTAAAGAAAACCGGGTTTATCATAAAAACCGGCCAGCCAATCGGTCCAAATCAAAACCAGCGAGTTTTTGCAAAACCAGGCCTTTCCATAATTTTAGGAAAGGCTGGCCTTCCCATAGACTTTAGCTTATGTGGGTCCCAATGAATTTAGGAGTCCTGAGAATGTTGGTTTCTGATACCATTATTTCAACTTCATCCTAAATATAGGATAGGGAGAGGTTTTATGACTCCGGTAACTAGTGCTCTAAAAAGCTTCTTACAAATGAGTACTCATTTGACCCTTCCTATTTATTCTTATCTATGTGGCACCACATATATCCTCCATGTGCCCGTTTTCATCACTAAAATTCTCCATGTGTTCTTTTTCATCACCAAAACATAAATAATAGAAGACCTCTAATTATCATCTATGAAGTTGATATCTTAAATAATTGTAAGGGACTATTTAAAAGTAATATTTAGGGAAATATTATAGGTATCATGAAAGAGCTAGTGCTCTTAGAACATAAATTCACCCTGCATAACCCTGATTTCGTATCTTTCTCTATCTATCTATGTTTGGGATACTCAACAAGGATGCTTGGATACACTATGGCTCAAGTATTTTTGTACTAGTCATTCTAATAATGTTAAAAGTGATGTGTTTATTTTCATAAATTGAGTTTATGTAATCAGAAAGGGGTGGGAAGACAGTTTGTTACTAGACTCTCATTTAATTTTACGTGATAATAAAATTAAATTTATTATTAATAAATAATAATAATAATAATAATAATAATAATAATAATAATAATAATAATAATAATAATAATAATAATAATAATAATAATAATAATAATAATAATTTTACGTGACAAGTCCATCTGTCCTGCAGACTTGCTCCTTTATGCTTGGGATAGGGGACGAGATGTTTGTGTGGATCTGACCGGATCTTCACCCTTGACACGGTCTGGGTTGTTGGACTTTGTGCCTGGACATGCGATTGCTGATGCTGCCAAGCGTAAGTGTGCAAAGTATCGGGACTTGTGTGCAGCTAAGGGATATGGATTCATTTTTTTCTCTTTCTCGACACTTGGGGAGATGGATGATGATGTTGTGGATTTACTTGTTAGAATCCGGGGTTTCGCTTTGGCTCATGATGGTGGGGCGCGTGGTGCTCATTTTATTTTTTCTAGAGTTAGTTTTGTCATTGCTAAGGGAGTGAGAGCACAACTTGTTTCTCGGTTGTCCACTAATTTTGTGTAAAACTTTCGTTGTTTTTTATTTATTGAATTTTATTATATAATAATAATAATAATAATAATAATAATAATAATAATAATAATAATAATAAAACCTATGTGTGCATGATCCATGATGTATTTATATTACTATGAGGAGATGATTTACTAATTATGGTGGTAGATGACGATGCACGATCTTGTCATCCTTCAAGCTAATCTAATAAAGGAAAATTAAATCACCGATATCTAGCTATCTACTTGTTGAAAGAAAAGACAAACACTTCTGCCAAATTTTATCACGTAACACATACGGTAAGACTTGAAGGATATTGTGAAGTTGCGATGCTATGGAACCGACAAACTCAAGTCAAGCACAAAAGTCATGTAAGAGAGGATAGAGACATACAAATCAAAAAGGGAAGACAAAAGTGAACGAAATTCCTCGCAAATTCTCAAGTCATAAAGAATTGAACAATCGTCGCCAAGTAAATATTTAAAAACAAGTTGTGAAACCCATTGAATCAATAAACTCAATAGGTTTACATGAACTCCAACTCAGAACAAGTTAAAATATCATCTCAAAAAACAAGTTGTGAAGGCCCTTGAGTAAAAAAGAAAATCGAAAGATCAAAGTTGTTCAACTTATTAAAGTTCAAGTTCTAAATATTTCTTGAAAAAGAAAATAAGAGAATCTATAGAGATGTAAACTCAAATATTGAAAGCGAATAAAATATAATTTTTAAAATTTTGTTTGTTACATACGCATGGACAATATTTATATATTTGTCTATGTGTGTGCATAACATTATTTTATTTGAACATTTAACCATAATAAGTTTGTTTCGCGAATGTTAATAAGATGACTGATTTAATAAATTACATATAATATAAGACCTTATTAAAAATAAAATAATTGATCATATTACATGAGTTACCTTATCATATTATTTTGTAAACAAAACAGTAAAGTATATCTTATATCTGTATTGGTGATTCCTAGGGAAGGATATAACTTTATCCAGATCAAAATTAGTACATTAGTATAATTTATTGGTAGCCAACTACAACATGCTTGCGTTTGTAGTCCAACGGTTAGGATAATTGCCTTCCAAGCAATAGACCCGGGTTCGACTCCCGGCAAACGCATTCCATATTTTTTTCTGTTAGTCTTTTTATAAGTATATGTTTTGTTTTCATTCCTTTCTTAGGTGTTCCAGTACATCAATGCGTTTGTAGTCCAACGGTTAGGATAATTGCCTTCCAAGCAATAGACCCGGGTTCGACTCCCGGCAAACGCATTTTACTCGGGTTTCACAACCCGGCAAACACATATTATCTTTTTTTGTAGTATTAGTTCATACGAGTATTAAACTGTCATATCATCATGCGTCATTGGTGGTTTGATCAACAATAGGATACACAACACCTTTTATCTTTTTGTGTTTTAGTCTATATTAAACTGTGATATCAACATGCATCATATTGGTGGCTTAATCAACAATAGGAAACACATGTAAAAATCCACGGTTGTAGATTTGTTGAAGGATATTTTACGATTTAAGTACGTTTAGCTAGGTAGGTAATGTTGCCAGTTACGAGTCCAGGGACAAATGTGTTTGATTTCTTGCTAATGCTATCATGTGTCATGTCTACTATTAAGTCTAGCACTATTTGATTAGGTTTCATGTTGCTAAACGCATGTATTACCTTTTCCATGAATTTAAAACTCTAAAACAAAATATAGAATAGATCTCATTATGATGTTTGTGTCATGAAAATCCCAACAAGTGTTGTGCCAACTGCCAAATAAACATGAACTATACATGGATGGACAAGGAGAACTGATACAAGCTAAGAAACTGTCCTGGGAGTAAGAGCAGAAAATTATATCCATGTACTAAAACAGATAGATTATTCTCCAGGGTTAGTATTCTTATGTTACATGAGCATGCCATGTTCCTGTAGTCCCACCTATAAGGACCGGCTTTGTACAGCATACGAATCATCATCCCTTAGAACTTGCAACTGGTTGATTCTACATTTTCGCTTCTTTATCCATCTCTATTAATCTGTAAACGTAAGGAAACATTTCATCAAGTAAACTAAGACACACACACACACCTTTGATGTTAACGAGACTAGTCTTGCGGTTCCATAAAGACTCTGATTGATACTCATAAGGCTGCTTTGCTCCAAGATCTAGGAACAAACTGGCAAAGCTTAGCCAGTTCTTAAACACTAGTAGCAAAATGTGTGGATATCACATGATGATACAATTCAACTGGTTTATTTGAAGTAGTAGTATATTCAAGAGAAACACTTTATTGACAAATGAATGAGCAAGGGACATAATAACACTGCCGCGTAAGATACACAATGTGTGGTTTTATGAAATCATGAAGTTAAGAAACTCACATTGGGGAGATGAATGTACGAGAGTCAGCTGTTACATAAAGTTTTCAGGTTGCTCACGGACCCATTCCTCATAATCTCGCAGCAGCTGTTGTACAAGCAACGGCACCAGCTGATCCACAAGGGTTTGCATCATTCTGGAGCCACAAAACGCTTGTGTCAGTGCTGAATACAGGACTTGCTAATAAAACTACAGACTGCAGCTGAGTATGTACATACATGATTATTCCAGAAAGATCATTTCACACATATATTGCTTCTTCCTCTAGTACTTAACATCTACAGACAACAAGTACTCTTTTTATATTTCACTAGATTTCAGAGCTTACAAATTTCCTGGAGCTTCAACAGCTGATACAGGCAGGAGTGTGAATGGTGCGGTGTAAATCTGCATTTAAAATTAAAAAAACAGATAAAAAAAAAAAAAAATCATCACCAATATGATTAGAAGCAGACTATAATCAGAGATATACAACGTCGGAGACAAAGTTAAAGCGCAGTATCTTCCTGAGATATAAATACTACCAACCATCATTCATACTATTATACATTATAGATGAATATAGAACAGAACTTCCAAGCATTTCATACTATTCCTTAATAAGCTTAAGTATGTGGTCAAACTTCTAGAGTGCATCCCCTTGCTCATTGATGTCAGTAACAGCATATATTTACTGGTGTTTGGTAGTTTAAAACAGTACTACTAGAAGCTCGTGAAAAGCTAAGTGCAAACCCAACCCCACCTGGCCACCTCTGCATAGTTTTACATGCATTTTTTGAATGTAATTGTTTCGTCATTTCATGGGCATGAACCTGTGGCCAGTAGGTCTATGTTGGAGCAACTTTACCTTTGGCAGAGGCGGTCGCTATAGTTAGTATCTCATTTTAGAAGTTTTCATAAAGGGCCAGGCTTTTAGGAGCACCGTTTGCAGTTTTTTAAACATCGTATGAGATGCTTCTTCTGGCTTCTGCATGGGCTTCAATTTTACTTTACAAAAATCCAAGTACAAGCTAGGAGCATATTTGCAAACACGAAACAGTTTAAAAGGCAGTAAAAAGTCAAAATCATGTCTAAAGAGCCCTTGCGAAGACCCCCAAACATTACAAGATCTTCTATTTCTCACTTAAACTTAGCAGGACTGCAAGTTAAAAAATCTTAATCACGACAATTTTAGTAATGTGCTTCCAGCAGTTAAAATGCATTGTAAAGGACACCTTCTTCAAGCATGCACATGAACAACTTAGCTAAAGCAGGAAAGCTACCTCAAGGGCAATATTTAACTTCACATCAACATCCAAAAACGATTCAGCATTATCAGTTCCCCATTTTATATGGTTCCTCATAGAAGCTGCAACCATTTGGAAAAAAATAAAAACGAAATGAAATCTGGAGGTCAATCCTATATGGCTCTAATAGATCTTGGGATGATTATAAGCATTTATTGAGTTTTCACATGGTCAACAAGGGAAGCAAAATTGTACACAAGTTCAACTTCTATATAAAGTGAAATCAAATTTGATTATTTTCTTATGCTTAGATAAACTGAAGCCCCACTCACCCAGTGAGTCAGTGACACAGGTAAACACAATTTTCTACACTATTACTACCATTACATCAGTATATATTTTTACGTATTACTTCAAAACTTACCAGAAAAATGCTCGTTTTGACGTTCAATCACTTCAGAACCTTCAAACTGCAACCCATATGATTGGTATATCAAATGTCAGACTCCATTAACCAGTGGCTGACATTAACAGTCCCAAACAAAAAGACTTTTGTTTTTGCATATTAGAAATGTTTAGTTACAAGAGAAAATAAGCAAGCCCATACGCATTTATACGTAACTAGTTGGTTCACCTAGAGTGTCAGAATAGGAAGCTTACCTTGCAAGATAACATTTCAACAACACAATCTTCACAAGTTGGATTTACTTGTAACTCTAAGACTGGCGCTACCTCAAAACTGAGAAGCTGAAGTGGAGGTATAGCACACCTGTAGGCAGCTCATGTCAGGTATTCATTATGATGAGAAACACTTACACAGACTAAACAGGCCTCACTAGAGCCAGCATGGCAGCATCTCAACAGAATGAGTTCAATATTGAAAATTAGAGTACTATGACTCCATGAGCAGGAGGAGGAAAAAGGAGCAATGTACTTAGATTTTCAAATTAATTTACTCTGCAGAAAATATTGTAAATCGTAAACACAGGCAAACCAATACACTCTATGACCATGGTATCCTAGTATGTAGATCACTGAGTATCATCATAGTTGAAAGTCTTGAAACATAACATGAACATAAATTTCACAATTCATCCAGTCAAAGCACCATAAATTACTGCTAAAAGATTTCAACTATATCGAAATACATCCAACTTAAGGTGAGAAGGGTGACTGAGAGAAATTCTTGGTAACTCCGGTAACAGCGAAAACGGGCGAATACATATTAACCAAACTGAGTACTCATTTGAAACCAGATAAGAATCATACATTAGGAATATCCAACACAACCTCATTCCAATCCCATTCCTTTGGCACCAAAACAGAACTAAAATTACCATACATTAAATACTAATATGCCAAAGTATAACATCTAGCACCCTAAAATTTTATCATGCAACATCTAAATCTTTTCTGATTTTCAAGAACTTGGGGAGGACTAAAAACAGGTGGATAGAGAAGGTACCTGTACAAATTGGAGTCAAGTGATTGAAAACTTGAGAGAGCCCCAGTGTTCAAAATAGCTTTAATCCCAGATGGATGGCTGAAAAACTTACTGATATGGAAACTTTCATTACCATAATCAGGAAGCTTTATCCTCTCCTTTCTTTCAGCAGAAAGATTCGCTCGTTTTACATTTGGATCAGACAAGTTGGCTCTGCTCACACTCACTCTCATCATGCCTCCCCTACTTCGTTTCCTTAAATTCCACAGAATAAAAGAATTGTTTTTTGCAGAGATATTGATCAAGAATGGAATGGAAACAGACATAATTAACATACCTTATTAATGCTGAAGTGAAGATTTCATGGAAACTTCGGGAATGGAATGAGGAGTGTAGAGAGTTGTACTTGGCTGTGGCCATGGTGGTGTTTAGATATTTAGTCATTGTTTGAGTCTGTAGTTAATTTGAATAGCCATCCTATCCCATCCCATAGCCATGGAAATTGGAAGAAGTAGCTGTTGAAGAAAGAGAGGATGGGAATTTATTGGTGATGTATTATGGCCAAAGATTTTTTAATTGGGGGAATTTAATAGTTACAATTTACAAACAAGTAAAATAAAATTTCGGATATCAAATATGGGAGTTTGAGAAATACGAGTATAGAGTTGGGATGATGTTTTAACATTTCAATCCCGACCCAAATATTGTTAAAAATTTTCAGGATTGAAAATTTGGGATCCAGAAAGGAATTCGGGAAAATCATTCCTAAATTTATACTATATATGGGAATTCGAAACATTGTGCCAATCGGAATGCGGAGTTATGGGATGGAGATTTTTCCGGAAATCCCATTCGGGATATGTATCTCCCCAATATCTCATACCAAACCCCCACGGCCCCACCCTACCTGCCAGTCCCTGCTTTTGCGCGAACCCAACCTCTTTTCAACTTCTTTTTAGTTTTTACTAAAGAACGGCTTGATAATACATGTATGTTAGGCTATATATAAGGCTTATGATACTAAATTTTTATTATTATCATTTTTTATCACAAATTCAGATCGGTTCAATTTAATAGTTTTTTATTTTTTTATTACGAACTAGGTTAGGTTCATGCTCAGCTAGAACTGGAGTCAGTTCGAGTCGCCGAGTTTGAGTATAAAAAATATGACCCAAGTTCAAGTTTGAATGCTAATTCACGTTTCAAACTAGGCCGGCTCAAGTATTTTTCGAATTCAACAATACTCAACTTTACTCGAATAACAACATTACCTCCAATAACCTAAACACCCCCACCCCACAATAAATAATACTATGTCATTTTATTCTCTGGTTCTAATTTAACTGAGTATAGATTTCAATTAGTACCTGGTTGAGTGTTCTGTGAAGCGCACTAGCTCCTTTGTGAATTGACACAAGTGGATAGCTCGACTCAAACTATGTTGTGTTGACTGTTGAGACTTGAGAGTTGAGACCACCTAAACATTCCCAAGAGGTAACCTCTTTGAATAATTGGTCCTTTATTGGGAAATAATTTCGGCATATGGTCATGGAATTCTTTTATTACTGAATTTTATTGTTTAGTTTGTTGGAGATTTGAATCCTTCGTTGATACTGCATGAGACGCCGTTCTGAATGTCAATTAAAATTATCGTAAGTTCAGAAATCACAAGGGTGGTGGCTGATTGGAACTTGGAAGTAAGCTCGAATCAAATACAGTACTTGAAAATGGCGGTAACTTTGCATGATTCATGCGAAAGAACATTGCAATCGACAAATGATTTCACGTACTAGTGCAACTTTCACTACTATCCTCTAGTTCTTCAGTTGACATAATAATCATAATAATTGCACGGAACAAACAACCCATACCAATTCCCATGTTCATGTTCAGCCAGGATGCAGAGCTAATGTACAGTTAGAACTTGTCACATACTGTAATTCACTTTAAATGAAAAATCCTAGCTAATTAACCCTTACCATGGTAAGAAAACGGGCTGAACAACAAGGAGAGTATGAAAAAAAAAAACTATAATCGGCTTAGCAGTAACAGTTTTCCCAGAACTTGAGACGATACATAATCCGAAAATTCAAGAAATATTTATCGACGCTTTCTACCACCACCTTTTCCCTTACCGCCACCTTTTTTCCCCTTGCCCCCACCTTTTCTCTTACCATGGCCTTTTGTACTTCTGTTTGACCTCCCTTCTTTCATGGCATGTCCAGTGCTGTCACCCCTAGCTTGAGATGAAGAGGCGGCGGCATGTAACATCGGGTTGACATCTAGGATGCCATTTCTGAAAACACCTACAGTTGACCTCAAAATTCGTTCCTCTGGCCTGCGCCCCTGATCTGGCTTTTTTGCAATGCTGCTGCTGCTATATCCTCCAAATCTCCCAAGCATGGCACGCTTAAGTGAAGAGTTATTTATGTGTCAGTTGAAAATCAAAGTTAAATTGCAAATCGTATTTGAAGAGAGACAGTAGTTAAATTGCAAATCTTCCAAGGAATTACCTCTGCAAGCAGTTTTTCCTCTCTGTCCTTTTGGTTCTTCATTGCAGGTCGAGCAACACTAAGAGGTAACCTCTGCTTCTTTGGGGGCTGAAAAAAGAACATAATATAGTCAAATACTACGTATTACACAAGAAACTTTAGAGTTAGCTGCAGGAAAAGGGGAAAACGAACTCACCTTGCCACCGAGAGAAACTACCTTCTTGTTTTCCAAGTTCTTTTTGTCTTTCCATGTCATGTATGATGGGACTACAATAACATATCAATCAGAAGTTCAGAACACCATTCATAAGGTTTCTGCATCTTATATACGAATAGATAACGCTTATAAAACCTAAGAAAAACTACTAAACATTCAGGTGAGGAAAAATGGTTGGGGTAAAATCAGAACAAGTATCAAGACTGTACTCTGCAAAAGAGGCTGACAGTATTTGCTATGTATTGAGGTCATAAACTTGAATGCATGCATAAACAGTACAAACTTATCAACTACATGACACCATAGTACTTGGGAACTACTTATCCAGAACTGGTACGCTACTCAACCACAAACAATCTCCAGTTAAAATCTTTTTCACACAATTCCTGCTTGCATGTGATCAAACCGGTGAACTAGACTCTTGGAAATCATTAAAGTCTCACATTGTGAATTCAACACTTCAGACAACCCAATACATGACCCCATAGTACTTGGGAACTACTTATCCAGAACTGATACGCTACTCTCAACCACAAACAATCTCCAGTTACAATCTTTTTCACATAATTTCTGCATACAGATGATCAAACTGGTGAACTAGACTCTTAGAAAGCATTAAAGTATCACATTGTGAATTCACACACTTCAGACGACCCAACATCTGACCACGAACAGCCTATCTCTAGTGAAACACAGAAAGCAGAAAAGCAAGCTCATCAGGCAGAGGCAACCACACACCGATATTAACCTGTGCTAAAATGATACAGTTGAAAAGTGGTAACACTGGAACAAGAAGCAACCGACTTGGACTCCTCCTCTTAGCCACTTATGAACTTTGAAGTATGAGTATTACTCCCTTCTTCCATTTAAAAAGGCAATTTTTTGGGCATGTTTGTTAAGAAACTGGGAGTAAAAAATGGATAAAAATTATAAGTGGGTTATTTGAATGAACAATTAGTAAAAAGTGGATAGTGACTAGTGAGTGGCAATCCGTGTAAATATTGAGAGTATTATCGGGATTTATTTAAACACACGTGGCGCTTTATTGCCATTTTGGGAAGAGTTCATTTATAATGGGCACCAAAATAAGGGAATGTAGCCATCTCAAATGAGCAGAGTATTAGTTAGTTTAGTCTATTAGGGCCTCGTTTCTGTATTTTATGCCTTTCATTCTTCTACAAACTTTTATTATTGAATATTTGGCATTATGTCAGAAATAAAGGTTCTTCACGCCACTTATCTGCTGGTAAATTATCGATTTTCTTTTTCATGTTTGGTGCTTCTGCATTAGTTGGCATCAGAGAATTGCTGGTGTCTTTTATCAAATCAACAATAAAGTAGAAAGAAAAAGAACAGGGTAGAGAGATGGAGGCAACAACTAAGCAACATAGAGCTGTTGTCTACATGACTCTCCCTCTCCCTTTTCATTTATGTGATCTAACGCAATGATTCTCCAAACCAATCCTCATTTGATGCCAACTAATGGGGTTGCAAGTAACAGGAAAAAGAAAACTGGTGTGCTAAGCCACACTAAATGTGATCCTCAAACAAATTAATCTTAATTCTATAGGGAATGTTAAATAATTCAAGAACGAAAGTCAATTCTATAACAACGAGTCAGAACATATAGAGTCCAATTTGGTTGCTTCTTCTTCCCATGTTCCAACATTTCAATCGTATCATAAAACAAGAGTAACAACTAACAAATGTTAATCGGAATAACTGATTCCGTTACTACCAATTCAGCAACATTTATTCAACTGTATTTCCATGACATAATCTTTTGGCAGATAAAAGCATGTGAAACAATAACTAGATCACTAAAGCTAATGGTGTTTCAAGATTGATAACAAACAGAAAGTAAATAAAATACCTAGAGAAGACTCAATATCCTTGAAGATGGACCTGATATCCACTCTGGGTATTTCTGGCTCCTCTTCGGAGACAGCAGATGATTTTGATTTTTGTTTGGCATGCCTCCATGAAGACTTTTCCGTCCCCACCTTGTTGGAGGGTCCCCCTTGATACTCTGGCACGGATTTAGGCATTCCTTCTATCCTCTTCTTGGCTGACACCATTATTAGCAGGCTGCAAAACAGATAGAATAATAAACAGAAGGGAATGGCTTCACAATTTCCATCAGACAAGTGTAAGGGCTCATTCAACAGAATTGCACATCATAACAACAATTTAGCAGAGTACACAGCTCAAATTAACAACAACGGGTGTGAAGCTAATTGCAATTGACATAAATAACCACTTCACAAAATCACAATGACTAAAAACATTTACAGAATCACACCGAAGAGAAAAATGCACTTTCGTTGTGAAGATTGAATCTAGTTTGTCCACATATTGTAATTCTCAAGCCTTAACCAGGAACAGAAGAGAAAAATGTAACCTTACCGTAATCGTTAAATTGGGATTTGGGAGTGAGACGGAGAGTATTGCTAACACTGAAAGGAAAAAGAGAAGAGCGCGGCTTTATCGGAGACCAGAATCGTCGATAAGAAACGAAACAGATTGGTTCTGCTGCGTCTGAGAGACGAAATTAGGGTTTTAAAAATTAAAATTGGAGTACAATACTAAAACCCCCCTTGAAATCCAATTGTTCCCTTTTTACCTTTTTAAGTTCTTACTTAACTCCGAAACACGGATTGTTCGACTCGAACTGGTTCAATTCAGATCGGATCTATAAATTATTTTGGAACGAGTTCGGATTCCGATATGATGATATTTGAATTTTCAGATCTTGTCCGGTTTCGAAATTTATTCAAATTGTAAAACATCTTGTCATTTTGGATATGAGCCGTACAAATTTAACCCAATTCAGATTGGAACAAACGAATTTGAGTTTTATTCGGATTCAAATCTTGTTCAGATAATAATTCTTCAATTCATTTTGAATCGGATTAATTCAGATTCGGGTTGAGTTGAATACGAGTGTTGGTTAGATTGAGGAGTTGTTAATGGCTCCCATTCCGGTACCGAAACTATAAGAAGGAGAAGATTAAAAAAAAAAAAGGTTTGTTTTGAAATAAAATCTTAATTTGGGGGTTAATTTAGAATAAATATTAGTTCATTTTGAAATTTATAAAATTTTTGTGGTTAAATTGAAATATATTAAAGTTAATTTATAAAATATAATAATGTAGAGGCAAATGTGTAAATATTGCAAACTTAAGTTGTTTGTTTCACGCCATAATCTGAAATTCCGATAGGGATAAAAACGTCATTTCCAGCTCTTAATTCGAAAAAAATCAAGTTCGTGGTGCTATATGTAATTGTCTTGTCTAACATTGGGTTTCATGCATGCAATTGTTTTACTAAGGCTTTGTTCTTCTCATCTGAAAATTGATGAAAATAAATTCAGTTCAGTTCAGATTTGGCTAATAGTATTTTGTACTACAAATAAGTTTAGTTCAGTTCAGTTCAGATCCATTCAGTTCAGATCAGTTCAGTTCATACTTTTTCAGATGAAGAGAACAGAGCCTAAGAGGCTAAGATTTGTAATTAAAAAACTAATGGGGAGCTATATGCAAATTACCCTAAAAACTTGAATAAGGCTATGTTCTCTTTGTTTGAAAACTTATTAATTTCAGTTCAATTTTGTTTAGATTCATTCGGTTCAGTTCAATCCTATTCATTTTTGCTTAATTGTATTTTTTATACAAATAAATTCAGTTTAGTTCTGAGGGTAAGATTTATAATTATGAAACTAACGGGGGCTATATGCAAATTACCCTAAAAACTTGAATAAGGCTATGTTCTCTTTGTTTGAAAACTCATTAATTTCAGTTCAATTTTGTTAGATTCATTCGGTTCAGTTCAATCCTATTCTTTTTTGCTTAATTGTATTTTATATACAAATAAATTCAGTTCAGTTCTTTCTTTTTTTTTAATTCAACTTCATTGAGTTCTGTTCAATTCGGTTCAGTTATGTTCAATTCCATTAATTTTGTTCAGTTCAATTCCGTTCAATTCTGTTCAAATTTGCTTACTTGTATTTTATATTACAAATAAATTCATTTATGTTATGTTATGTTCAATTTAGCTAGCGGTTTACTGTTATGCCTTGTAATTACTCATAGGCTGCTATGCTTCATTGTTTGTGTCTATTTGTGTTAATTCTGAGTTACATTGAGAAAACTTGGGCGGGTTGTGGCTACGTCTGGATCTTTGGATCGACGTCATGGATTTGAAAAGTTTGGAAATAAAAATTTTGCGGAGTTTTATTCCAAAAAAAAAAAAATGTTCAATTTAGCTTCATTGAGTTCTCTTCAATTCAGTTCTTTTCAATTCTATTTACGAATAAAATAGTTTCTAAATTCTAAGTATAGAACATGGTAACGTGTTTGTTCTGGTAGCTTATTCATTTACTCATATAGTTTTTTTTAAACAACAAATATTAGTGTTGATGGGTAAAATACAGTTCTTATTAATTCGTCTTAATTTGTGATGCGTCCTCCTTCTTCAAGTGCTTTCCATTCCATTGCTATTATTACTTGAAAATGCTTTAGGAGGGTGGGGGGGGAGGTAGTATTGGTCAAGGATCAAACCGGATGGACGACTTTACGTATAGGGAGTTGGTGGCTTCCCTAGTAAATGTAGTGAAGATTGTTTACTTGTGCATTGATGATGGTGCCTATTTACACCTTTCCCAAATTTTAGGTACAATCATTGAGATATTGCCAAGTGTAAAGCTAAGATTACTTCTCAAGGTTTTGAGACCCATTTATGGCTTAATGGGTCTGGCCATGTCCCAAATTAGGGTTCCAATTAATAAGGCTATAGTGGTAAATTTACTTCATGGAATGTTCTGGAAGCTCTTGTCATTTACCTAGTCCGGCCGATGGTCCAATCCCAGGGGTCTGACTGATTTCCTTGTTCTTTAGCCATTTCTATAGAACCCTTGGTTCACAAGGTTCGAGTAGTTGTAACTAACTCTAACTCTAGGTGCTTAATTGACATAATATGGCACTTAGGCTTATGGTCCGACTTCAATGGTCGGACTCGGCCCTATAGAGCTTCAGCTATCGTGGCCTGGTCTTGTGGACAATTGTCCGACTGAATGAGTCGGACCCTTAGTCCTCTGTGGTACTCAAGACTTGGATGGTTCAGCTTAGGGTACCTTATAACTTATGAATCGGTCCCCAGTTGTCGTAGGTCGGGCCTAGTATAACTCATAGGTCGGATTGACTAAGTGATTAATCTAAATTGTTGGTGACCTTTTGGGTCGGGCCTAAGGTTAGGGTATTGGACCCTTGTCCTTTTAGGTCGGACCTGTACGTGGTGTTGGAACGTCCGTGCTAGATCGTCCTAAATCATAGATCCCGAATTGGAATGTCACAACACCAACAATTAGAACGTGGCAATGTGTTTTTTATTTTACTCAATCTTATTATTAATCGATCTACCTACGGTAGTTTCCAGCCATGCAAGAGATAGTTGCGCTGATGCGATGCGATTCGAAGACGTTTTAATGCAAAAATTGGCCAATTCCAAGTTGCGGCAGAAGTGCCTGATTTCAAAGAAAGCCTAGTGTTTTCCATGGAGAAATGGTGTTCTGAGTCAAAATCATCGTTTTGCCATGATGTACGATGGATTTCGGCGATCCGAGGTCATCTGGAGGGCTAAATATACGTTTTAATAAGTTTTGGGGTCTTTTGCAATTTTTAAGAGTTATTAGAATTCGTTTTTAGTTAGGTTTACTTTTCCTTTTATGTCAATTTTCGTTTCCAGTATTTATATCTGTTGAGACATTATTTTCTTTCAATTTTGAGTTGATTAATAAAAATCGAGGTTTCCTCACAAAATCTGTCAAATCTTCGGTATTCTACGAAATCAACGAACTTTGATTGTTGTTCTCATCCTTAAGCCACGTACGCTGCATCATGCGCTCTATAACTCGTATAGGGAACTTTATCGTTTTTTTTTAATGGCAAATCTAACCTATCCTACTCCTACTCGTACACTACGAATTTACCACCTTATAACTCCAAATACACTCATACCATCCTTATAACTGCAACTATATCTGTACCACCTTATGACTTCATTGGGTTTGAACCCCCGACCTCTCCTATGCTACTCCAACTCTAACATCACTGCCACTCGGGCACCCTTATAACTCCCTTTTTCGATCCCCATTAGCATTACTTTGATGAAGATCACAGCGTACGTGTATAAAGGACGCAAAGACAAGAAGTCATGTGATTTGGCTATAAAACTTAATTGATTTTATTTTTTCAGTTTGGCTTTGAATTGAAATTTTATTGCTCTCCTGTTTTTATTTCGATGTTAACCTTAGGAAGGAAGGATGGGGAAGAACTGTAGTAATTGGGATGATCTGGAAATGGGGTTTGATGATGGTGGAAATGGGGTTTGATGATTGTGGAAATGGTTGATGATCGATCATGAAACTGAATAGAGGATGCTAAAGTAATTACGGAGCAAATTCTCTTATCCTCAACAGTCAAGTCAATAGGCCTCTTCGTTCCCAGGTCAATATATAATATGTTAGGCTCTGTTATCTTTGTCCGAACAAAATTAAACTGATTTGAACTAAACTGAATTGAATGGATTTGAATTGAACTGAACTTATTTGTAGCACAAAATACTATTAGACAAATCTGAACTTAATTGAACTTAATGAATCTGAATTTATCTGAACTGAACTTAAAATAATCAATTTTCAGACGAAAGTAAAAAAACCTTACTCATATTTTTATTCTATCCTGATCAATCTTGTTTGGTATTACTGTCACCACACATTCAAAGAACACACTGTGAAATGAGATGGAAACTTCAGTCCAGTTACATGCATTTATATTTTGGGACAAATAAGTCCAATTAATAGACAAATCACAAGAATATATCAGTACTTGACTTGTTACAAAAATAATTTTCTGTACCTACTGTCTGTATACATTATTGTTAAAGAGATTAATTAAAGTGTTCCCTACTTGCTACAAAATTTCCTTGGGCATTTACCAACTGTTTCCACTTGCTGAAGCTCATTACCCATATTCATCTTTATTTCTTCTGATATTTCATCAACATAAAATGCCAAATACTTCACTAACCTGCTCTAGTTTTTTTTAAAATAACACTTCATTAACTAATTGGAAAAGGTTACATAAGTGTCATTTACACGACACTGACCAACCGAGAGGACCAGGCTGCTTTAGTTGATTATCATCTAATCTATCATGGCTGAGGCTTTTTTACAAATTGTGTTGGAAAATCTGAGCTCTCTCATCCAAGGAGAAATTGGTTTGATTATGGGAGTCAACGATGAGATGAACAAGCTTTCTGGCACCCTCACCACCATCCAGGCTGTGCTAGAAGATGCTGAAGACAAGCAACTGCAGGACAAGGCCATCCGGATTTGGCTACGCAAGCTCAATGATTTGTCATATGAGATCGACGATGTACTGGATGAATGTGCGACTGAAGTTGCGAAGATGGAGTACCAGAATAGAAAATCAAAGGTTTTCAGCATAAAGAAAATCTAGTATAAGCATAAAATTGGAAGAAGGATGAAAGGCTTGACAGAAAAGTTATGCTGTGGCTGCAGAACGTGCAAAGTTTCATTTACATGAAACAGCGGTGGTATCGCAAAGCAAACTCCCTGCCAGGCGCGAGACAGGCTCTGTGTTGAATGAGTCACATCATGTGTATGAAGTGAAGGATCGTGATGAGCTGTCCATCCTACCTATTGTTGGTGTTGGAGGTCTTGGAAAGACCACTTTTGCTCAACTGGTCTTCAATGATAAGAGAGTCACTGACCATTTTGATGTCAAGCTTTGGGTCTGCGTTTCTGATGATTTCAATCCAAAGAGTTTGATAAAGGCCATGTTAGAATCTGCCACTTGCAGTGGAAGCGCTACCAATTTAACACATTTGGACTCACTACAACGTAGCCTTTTGCAGGAGTTAAACCAGAAAAAATACTTGCTGGTGCTAGACGATGTCTGGAATGAAGATCAAGAGAAGTGGTTGATGTTAAAAGATCTTTTGGCATTTGGATCAGCTGGCTCTTCAATAATAGTCACCACACGACTCAAGAAGACTGCGGATATCATGTCTACTATTCCAGCTCATTACCTGGATGGGTTGTCAGAAGAGAATTGTTGGTTATTGTTCAAGGAACGTGCATTCGGGGAAAAGGAAGAGGAACACACGAAACTTGAAGTCATCGGGAAGCAGCTTGTAAGAAAGTGTGGTGGTGTGCCTTTGGCTGCAAAAGCACTAGAAGGCCTTTTACGATTTAAGAGAAAAGAAGACGAGTGGCTTCATGTTAAAGAAAGCGAATTATGGAACTTACCACAAGAAGAATCATCAATTCTGCCAGCTTTGAGGTGCTTATCACAATCTACCTTTCACATTAAGGCATTGTTTCACTTATTGTTCATTATTTCCTAAGGGCACTCGGATAACGAAAGATGAGTTGGTTCTTCACTGGATAGCTCAAGGGTATAGTTCATCAAATGGAATATTAGATGAGGAAAGTATTGGTGATGAAATATTTAATGAGCTGGTTTTGAGATCTCTGTTTCAAAATGTCAAAATTGATGATTATGGGCGTGTTTCATTTCAAATGCATGATCTTGTTCATGATCTTGCCCAATCTATTATGGATAACAGAGTTCCTGGAGCTATATCAGAATTTGATGACAGGCGAATATCAAATGCTAAAATCCGCCACGCTGATTTGCTGAGGAAATTTATTGCATTCCCAACAAGTACTCTTCTTGACTTCGATCTGGCTTACATCTTAGAGAACTTCATTCGCTTGAGAATTCTAGATGCAAGTTACACGAGTATACGGGATGTACCTTCTGCAATCGGTAATTTAAAGCATATCAGGTACTTGAACATTTCAGGTACTCATATCCAAACTCTTCCGGATACACTATGTTGTCTATGGAATTTGAACGTCTTGAATCTAAATGATTGTAGACAGCTTGTGTCCTTACCTAATAACATGAGACGATTGCGTAGTCTTTGTCATTTGATAATCTTACAACTCTTTCAATCAAGTTCGATGAGAACATGACTCCTGTTCCGAAAGAGGCTTAAACCTCATTAATCTCAGGTCTTTGACCATTTTAAATGGGGACGAGCACTCCCTGCCAGAGGAACGGATGCAAGGTCTAAAATTGCTTACATCATTAGATATATGGAGTTTCAACACAGTAACGTGCCTGCCAGAGAGCTGGTTGTCAAATCTAACTGCTTTGGTGGATCTGACACTATATGGCTTCTCCGAGTTGGCTGAGATTCCAGAAGGGATTAAATGCCTCCACAACCTAACTAGTCTCACCCTCATGGAGCTTCCCAAGATGGAACGTCTACCGGATGCATTACAGAATCTCACATCACTCCAACATCTGTCCCTAAACAGACTCTCCCAACTGACCTCACTGCCTGATTGGTTGGGAAATTTGACGTCTCTTGCTTCCATGCGTATCAAGGAATGCCCAGACCTTGTATCACTTCCAGATTGCATAAGAAACTTGGGAAAACTCAGAAGACTCTCTATCATTGAATGCCCAGAACTTTGGAGGCGATGCAAGAAGGGAAGGGAGAGGAATGGCACAAGATAAGTCACATTCCGTATCTGTCCAACAGAGATGATTATTAGAAGATGGTACACAAATACTATTAATATTTTTAAAGGTATAACTGTGATTCCCTTTTTCATGCAAATATTTCTTCCCTAGTCTCTCTGCTTATTGCACACTTCATATCTACATGTACACTTCAATCACGTAATTAATGGCACCACAGATAGGTTTCAAAATTGAACACAAGCATGCAGGGAGGAGACATAAAGGAAATTCAGGGGTGGGAAAATGCTATTATTAGGGTGGTGCCCCCGCCGCCCCGCCTGCCACCCCTATCTCCCCCCCCCCCCCTGCAGGCATGTTTGATTTTGTAACATACAAGAGTTCATCGTCTTTTCTTTTTTGGTTTTCAGGAGAAAGTAGATATTATGATTTTTATTTGTTTGCTTTTAGTTAGTTATGATCATTTTCACTTGTGTTCCCTTACAGAAATGCTTGTGCTCAGGCTTTAATTGCTTTCTTCTAGATGACCTTTAGGGCTTAAAGGAGATTCTATATACGAATTCCTTGTTTGGGGATAGTTTCTTGGCTTTGTCCCTTTCTTGTATCCATGTCTTTTGATTTCTTCATAGATTCAATAGGCTATAGCAGCAGATCACCTCTCCCTGACTGAAAAGTAAATTTCGATCTATTTATTGTTGAGGTAGTTTAATGCACTTGTGTACAATCTCTGCGCTTTATGATGCAGATGAAGAATTAGAAAAATGTTTGTGGGATGAATTAATGAAGCGGATAATCTAGAAATGAAGATACCGTTAATGGAGTTAACAGCTGATATATAGTAAATTCATAGTGAGTTGAAATTCCTTTGAAAGATGACATAAACTTAATTAATTCTTTTTGTTATTATTTTTACAGGAGTATACATTAGAGTTGATGTATCTGAATTCTGATGATATAAACTTCACCAAGAAATTGACTGGTTGGCTGCTCTGCTTGCTGTAGGAAGGTTTCCTGGAGATGATTTTCATAGCTGGTCAGGGATGCATCATGCATGTAAGTGTTGTTTGCAGATTTGTACGCTTTGAATACTGTTACGAGGAGGAAAGATGTTCCTATCGTGTATGGTACTACACCACTTCTGTACTTCTAATAATCTGGAGACCTGTTAAATCATTTTGCTGTGCACTTATACATGCTGCTTTCGGCAAACTATAGGTGCTTCTGAGTTTTGAAGGACCGGTTTGTATGCTGCTACCTTATTCTTCATTGTTTTGTTTGCCTTTGGACGTTAATAATGCATTATTACATAAGTGTATCATTGTATTAAAAAAGTTATTAATCTTCTAATAGTTGATGCAGTGAGATCTTTTTCTATTGGTCGCCTATTTTGACCAACCTTAGCCTGGTTGGGGAAGAGTTATGGGGTGTAAAAAAAAAAAAAGACACGGGCGAGACCCGACAAGCTTTAGACCATCTCCAACTATGATCATTAACAAGCTTTAGACCATCTCCAACCATTAGATGATAAGTCCCGCCATGTCATCATTTCATCATAAGATCATAAGCAGCGTCAAATCTCAAATTACATAAGACCTCATTAGATGAGTTTTATGTGGAAATACTATCTTAGTCTTATGTATAAGATGATAAAACTCAATTTTTTACTTATCCAACTATGAGTCTTATGAGAGTCTTGTACATACATAAATAAGATCCTCGTTAGACCATGGTTGGAGATGGTCTTAGGGTGAGAGAGCGGCAGTATGATTTTTATTAGGACACGAGGCGTCTCATGCCAGGAGGATTTGGCGGGTGATCTACCCAATTCCAAGAGTGGCTTTATCTTTAAAAACAAATTCCTATTCTTTGGTCATTATTTTTTTAGCACAGCAACCACAGGGAACTTGATTTCAAAAAAAAAAAGCAACCACAGGGAACTGGGGGTGTATTAAATAAGCCAGTTCACTTTTTAAAAAACAATATTTTTTCAGCACACCACTCATATCATGGGAGTACAGCAGTACAGCTCCATCTACGTTCCATATAAAACATACTTTTAAATAAACAAATAAACGAAAAGGATATATACAGCGGAAAATGAAAGTTATCTTGAAGGTTCAAGATTCTCATAGCAGTGTAATCTACATCCCTCCATCAATGTAATTTTTAATGGGTAAAAATGGTTGGAAATCTCAAGCAGATTTGTTATTCACTTCCCCAACTTGGAGAGGGGCTGCCGGCTGCGTATTTAAATATCACAATTAATTAAACCGGTTGGTTTTTCCTCAACTATGCCATAATGAAACCTAGCAATTAATTCTTCAAGTGTGTCGTTCCAAGAACTTCTCTATGACAACAGAAAATGCAGCAAAACCAGCACACCCAACACATGCAGCTTTTGGCCCTCCTGAGAAACCATAAACAGATTTCTTAGGCACAATTAAGAGATTCATAAGAATCATAACCATAAAGCTGAAATTTCCAGAACACAAGACTTCACATTTTACTGATATTCAGGGAAATTATTGAGCAGTCCAAGGCTGGAAGAGGGGGGCAAAAAACTGATGAAATAAGGAGGAGATTCACTGCTTTCAATCAAGGGACTAATTCTTCTAGATCATGTTACAAGGGAAGGTTATCACTTAATGGTCATATTTAAGCTACTACGTTATTTGTGGCCACTTAACTCGTTAAAAACATTATCAGTACTCAGCAATAACATGTCTAATGGAAATACAGGCAATGTAAATTGGATAAGCACAAGCATTTCATGTTCAAACTGAACAACACCAAATGATCTAAATTCTAAAAGAACGAAGCAACGAAATTAAACAGAATGGACCGCACCAATACAAGAACAGGTTATACAACAGAAACAGATTGTTTTCTTTCAGGATTCCGTGAAGTCTGACAGACATGAACTGGGGAAGACTCACATATATAACAATTATAAATTAATAATTTCAGACTATTTCTAAAGAAGTCAATAAGTTTGATAAAGGTCACTCCTCTTACAGGAATACAGAGCAGATACTCATACATTAATTGGTACCGTTTTTTGCATTAGAGAAAGATAAATATCCTTATATTATCAGAGAGCTGATTGCAAAAATAATAAGTAGTACATAACTTGGTGCACAACAGTGTTGGCACGTGTGATAGTGATAGTACATGCATGCTTATGTAAATGAGAAGCAGTGATATTGTAATATTTCAGAGTGCAGCAATATATATCACACCATGATGATTTTTCATGAGCAAGTATTTTGAAATATCTTTACACATTACTTGGTCAACATTTGGCTTGTCCAACTTGATCTTATCATGATTGCAGGAAAGTAAACTTGGAATAAAGAGACACACAATTGGGGTGGTGTTAACTGGTAAGTCTTTTATTCGGTCACCAGGTTGCAAATATGTTAAATTCATGTTGCAAACATGTTGAAGTTAACTAGAGTAAAGTGAGATACAATTGAGGTGATTTTCTGGCTTTTATCATACCATTGCAAAGTTGACATCAGTAATATAAGATCACAAATTGAGTGATTTTGATTTTAGACTATGTCGGACTGAAAGCATCATCAACGACTTAAACCAAATCAGACCATAACAGAATATTGTTTTCACGATGTAAGAAGCATCATCGGTATAACAGCAGGTTATTGCATTCATAAAGAACTCAAATGCAGGAGTATAGGACTCAGTCTTTACCTCTCGCTGATAATGCTCCACCAGTTGTACATCCAGCAACAACGGTATTTGTAATGTCATGCTTCGCCCGAGCCTTATGCAATTAAATAATAGCCTTCATTTATCATATTTTTTTCTGGAATCATCTACATAATATTCTATTTCAAGATATTGAAAACTCATACCTTTTCAACAACGCATTCAGCAACTGAGAATATAGAACCCATAATCGCAAAGGTTTTGCAGGAGCTCCAACTCCTGCGTCCCATTTGCTTCGCTTGGAAAATCAGCTGTTGCCTTCCAGTCATTTCATCTTGCATTAATGGGCTATCCAGTGCCCCAAGAAACAAGCCCATGAATAAACCCAGTCCTCCTCCTGCAAGCTAGTAGGATTACATATAAAGAACAAAACCTTCGTATCCATAACAAAACACATAGGAAAAAAAGTTGTTGAAGTACCCATAACCCCACTGACTACACCACGAACAGCACAGTTGTTCCAGATGTCCTGGCCTCGAATCTCTTCAATTGTTGGCATATGGATGGGCTCAATCGACGTAACTTCTGCGCTAGTAGAAGCATTCTGCATTTCATTTTCACTCCTATGCTCAAGTGGAAGACTCGATGCCACTATTGCACTCGAAGAGGTGTCCTGCGCACCGTTGTTCACATTTGTACTCATGGAGATAAGTCTGTGGCAAAAGTACACCAAATTCAGAACTAACTTTTTATTTCATAATCATTCTAAACAATCCAAAATTCACATTTATTGACCATGATAAGTTTGTTTAAGTGAATGCTTAACTAATAGTAGCCATTTATGAACTAGTCCAGTTCTTGTGTGTGGGGTAACTAGGTCTAACTTGACCTATCCATGTTGAATCACAAAACAATCCTCTCAGGTCCTATACTTGGCTTTGTCACTTTCCACCAAGATCATGGCCATAGCCACCAAATGATAGCAGCAGCAGCCCTATTGGCCTATTCTAAACAAGACAGACAGCTCTAAACTAAAGGGGGAGCAAATCAGAAATAGTAAGAACACGTCATTGAGCTAAAATGTAAGTAGAATAGTCTGATAGTTAGGGATTAAAACTCAGCAAAGCTAATAATTAATTGGGAATAAAACTGAAGCTGATTGAATCGGAAGAAAACTCAGCTGATTAAATTGGGAGAAAATCAACTCACCAGAAGATGCGTGCTGCTTGTGGTGAAGAAGATGAGATGCCTGGTGGAGATACAGACGGAGGCGGCGGCCGGAGCTGGAGAGAAAGGAAGGACCAAAGAGTGGAGCTGTATTTTTCTGTTGTGTGGTGGGTGGGTTTAGGAATTAGGACCTAGGTTAACTTGTATGGAAAGAAAGTAAAAAGAAAAGGTAAAATCGTAAAGGTAAATCAAAAGAAAATAGGAGTAACTTTTTCCGGTTTTGGACAGGAACATACGTACTTTTTTATTTATCTAGTGACCGTTTGCAACATTTTATAAGCTTTTGTAACTCCTCTTAATCGGTTTATTCTTAAATTAAGCTGAATTTTAGTTATTTTTGTCAAAATAAATAAATGAGTTTGTAAACACTACTCCTACAACTTATCTAACTTTTTAAGTAGTATTTTTCAAACACCCATCAAATTCTTTAATAAGTCAATTTTACAAACTTCTCCTTAAATTAATCCACTTATTTTAAGTTGAAGTTACTGCAAACACATCCTTAGGCTCACGAAATCACCGGCTGACTTTTAAAACATAGCACGAAAACACATTTACGGTCCGATCTCATTTAGTTATAGGTGTAAATTTTATTTTAATAAAGAAATCAGGTCCCTAACTTTAATTTTTTAAGTACCTTTTAGCGTCCCTAATAATAAAATAAATCCCATTAGATCAATAATTACATTTTAATTCCCGAATTTGACTTTTGGAGAACTAAGTACTCTTCAAAAATTGGATTTTTCACGAGCCAAACAACCTTATAGTGTGAAGACCAAAATGTAACCGGATGGATTTGACTAGAAAAAAGTAGTAATTTTTCTTTTTTGCCATTACAGTTACATTAAGTTCGTGTGAGGACCAAAATGTAATTGGATTTTAAGGAAAACAAATTTAGTAATTTGAAAAACTAGTCGTTGGAGGACTAAAATGTAATAGTTTTAGTAAAAAAAACTAGTCGTTGTATGCCATTTCCTCCTCTATAAATACATGTGCAAATGTCTTATTTTACACAAAATTATGCCCAATACACAGTATTATCACTACGCTACTACAAAAATTATTTTTTGTTGACGTTCTACATCACATCCGATGTGTTGGCAAGGTCGTCCATTATGCCGCAATGAAGTTTGTCGCAAGCGCATCATTGTTGTTGTCGCGCCGTGTGGAAGGATGTATTAGAATTGTCCAAAACACAGATTCTCCCATTGGGATGATCTTGAAATTGAAGATGAAGATTTTGTCGCACGATGCACCAATAATAGAAGACATGTACAAAGGAAGCAAGTGAGTGAGGTTGATGGAATTCTCAAGGGAACAGGAACAAGAAGGTGAAGTATCCAATCAAACTACTAAAAGTATCCAATATAAATAAAAAATAATAATTTTAACGTGTATTCGTAGTTTGATATTTTAGATTTTATCATTTTGTTTTGTATTCATATCGTATTTGTATTTGTATTTGTGCTTCTACGTTCAAACATCTCATTTCACACCAAATTATACTCCCAATGGCTAGTTTTATTTTTACTAAAACAATTACATTTTAGGTTCTAACGGTTAGTTTTTCAAATTAGTTTAAAGAGAAAATTGATTATAAGGGTTCACTATGAAGGTCTTTCTCATAAAGGACCATCTTGTGTTATCAATTACATTTTAGTCCAAACTCAATTACATTTTAGTCCATTTGAGTTGACCAACACTTTAATTAAACATCTTCCAACCAAACATTACTTAAGAAAAATAAATATTTTCATTCAAAAATTAATTTAAAGATTTAAAAAATCTAAATAGAATTATAAAATAAAATAAAAATTAAATATTTAACAAGATCCATCCATCTTCTTCTTCGCAAAAGTTTCGATACTGAAAAATTTCGGTATCGGAGCTCCGGTGCCGGTAACGGTGGAGCAATGGAGGAGCTGCTGCTCCACCGATCTGGTGGTGGAGCAGCTTGCTCCACCGTTTTCGGCGCTGGAGCTCCGGTACCGGAAAAAATTATCGTACCGAAGGTTTGGGGATGATGAAGATAATTTTTTTATTTTTATTTTAGTTAAGTTTTTTTCTGTAAAATTTATTTTATTATTTTAGTATTTTACTTATTTTTTCTTTTATTTGTTTATCTTTTTTATTTGAAAACACTAAGGTTTGTTTGGTTTCATCAAAATTCAATTTTGGAATAGTGAATTTTGTTGACTTGGACTAAAATGTAATTGATAAACTAAGGTGGTTCATTTTGTTATTAGGGACGCTAAGAGGGTATAAAAAATCAATGGACCCTTAGTTTAAAAGTAGAGTTAATCTCACATTAGTACCCTGATAGACGCCCTAATATCATATTTGTTCCCATTAGATCAACAATTACATCCTAGTACCTCAAAATGGATTTTTGGGTTGACTTTGCTGTAATTACACAATTGCCATTGGGTGACCCAAACAAGGCCTTAACTTTCTTTTTCTTTTTTCTTTGTTTCTTAAATTACATAATTTCTAAAAGTTTATTACCCTATAAACTTAATATTAAAAATGAAATATCACAAAAAGTAATATATATATTAAAAAATAAAAAATCCAATTACATTTTTGTCCACACAACATTTTGGGCATTTTTTTCTTGCTCTCTCTTCTGCTTCAGCCAACCACCAACAGCTTTCAACCTGAAAAAAAAAAATGGTCGGAATCCAAGTTACTTCGATGAAGTAATGTTCATACGATTTGATTGAGCACAAAAATAAATGTGTTCAGTGCATGGCTATTTTCATAATTTTCCAGGAAGCCCAAAATCACAGATGGGCCATGCACTGTAATGGCTCATAACACCGCCACCAATGTGTTTTCAGTGCATGACAGTAAAATGGAAATTTCGAGCAGCCCATTGAAATCACATGTGCACAAAATAAAACAAATCAATGTAATTTCGATGTGCAACTCACCATTTGGGGGGTTTTACATGTAAACACAAGAAACCAATCAGACCCTAAACTGTGGTAGCAATCAATTTTTTTTTTGTGTGTGGGGAGGAAGGGTTGGGAGGTTTGCAAAAGAGCAGATTTAACTTCATATTAAAGCTAAATGGGCCAAAAGAATATCTTGGGCAAGGTGTGAGGGGAGACGAGAGAGAAATGGGCAATGATGCTCTCATAAGAGAATCTTGTACAAAAGTTTTAAATGGTATGTTCTCCTTAAATTTGAGCAAAAGGTGTAAAACTTGAGAAAAAGACACGACGTCTCATGTTTTCTTGCCGGAGCTGTAAAAACAGCTCCAGACAGAGCTGCAACCAGAGTTGTAAAACAGCACAACTCCAGTCGGAGCTGCAAATAGCTACGACCAAAACAATTTTTTTTTTTTTTGGGTTGTTTTGAAACAAAAGCTTGATTCGGGGTTCTTTTACAAAAATTATTAGTTCATTTTGAAATTTATATAATTTATGTGGGTTAATTTGAAATACTTTAGAGTCAATTTTGCAATATAAAATATTTTAGAAGTAAATGTGTAAAAAATAAAAACTTAAGGTGTTTGGCTGTCTACAAAATCTGAGATTTCGGTGAGGGTAAAATTGTAACTTCCAACCCTTTTTTTTTTTTTTTTTGAATCTCCATATTTTATTCAGAGTCAGCCAGTTCGGACCAGTATAGAATGAATGGATCTACAATGAATCTGGCCATGTTGTCAATCTGAATCAAATTTGACCAATTTACTGGCCAAGCAATATCGATCGATCAACATTACATGTTTCATGTATTAAAAGTTAAAACATAGTTCATCTCAAGATGATTTGCCTTTTGTTCATTGTTTGTTTATGGCTTTATGCAATTCTATGGATCTGCTTTTCGGTGGAATAAACACATTGATGTATATTATATTTTGACTATGAACACTCATGGGCTAATTTATTAGAAACAAAAAACATACTATTACTTGAATACGGACATTAAAGGGCTAATTTTTCAGAAAGAAATAGGTCAATTTTTCTTACACTCGGTCACACAATTACAAATATTAGGATTAGCATTTAAATCACAAAAGCAACGAGTGTAGTACGGTCCACCCCAAAAGCCTTTGCAAGCTAAACACATTTCTCGGTTGTTCACTCGGGCATCGTGATGGCTCGTTACACTAGTGTCTTGAAGGTTGGGTTGTGCTCCAACCTAAACAGTATAAGAAATAAACAAAAAAGATGGTGTTAAGTTTTGAATGAGTAAGGAATATTTCAATATACATCAAAGACATAGAAATGAATAATTGTTTAGTAGAATGGAAAATTCTAACATACATTGAGAACTGGTGAGAAAGATCTGACTCAGGCAAAAGTTTACAGTGATTAGCTTAATTAATTGATCCCATGTATGTTTGTTCTTGAGATTTAGCCACACTAAGAGTGTGTGTTATATAGAAGCAATATGTCTTTTTAGTCAAAATGAATATATATATATATATATATATATATATATATATATATATATATATATATATATATATATATATATATATATATATATATATATATATATATATATATATATATATATATATATATATATATATATATATATATATACACACACATTAAAAGCAATATGGCTTTATGCAATTATATGGATTTGCTTTTCGGTGGAATAAACACATTCATGTATATTATATTTTGAATATGAACACTCATGGGCTAATTTATTAGAAACAAGAAAACATATTATTACTTGAATACAGACATTCAGGTCTAATTTCTCAGAAAGAAATAGGTTAATTTTTCTTACACTCGGTCACACAATTACAAATATTAGGATTAGCATTTAAATCACAAAAGGAACGAGTGTAGAATGGTCCACCCCAAAAGCCTTTGCAAGCTAAAACACATTTCTCGGTTGTACACTCGGGCATCGTGAATGGCTCTTTACACTGGCGTCCTGAAGGTTGGGCTGTGCTCCAACCTAAAATAGAATAAGAAAGAAACAAAAAAGATGATGTTAAGTTTCGGATGAGTAAGAAATATTTTAATATACATCATAGACATAGAAATGAATAATTATATAGTAGAATGGAAATTCTAACATACTGGTGAGAAATATCAGACTCAGGCAAAAAATTACAATGGTTAGCTTCATTGATCCCATGTTTTTTTTTGTTCTTGAGATTCAACTACTTAGAGTGCGTGTTATATAGAAGCAATATAGCTTTGTTAGTCAAAAGTCAATAGGCATATTATTATATATATACATTAAAGGTATTTTGTCTTATAATTACATGAATGCAAAAACTTATTATTTATTTTGTATTACAAAATATTATATTGAATGGCGTGAATTACCCTTTTCTTAACAATTGAAATGTTGTTCAAGTTCCTAAGAGGTGCCATTGAAAGTGTGCAAAATCAAAAAAAAAAAAAAAAAAGGTTTCAATAAATAATCACACAATTATTCATTGAGAGTCATATACTTTCGGAAAATAACCAATCTCAAAAAGTCACAAAACTCGCCACCTACACGAACAAGTATTAACCAAATGATGTATTACTCCGTGGCACAAGCTTGGGTTTTCAACCAGTTAGTTGTGAGTTTGACCCCTTGTGGCCACAATATTAATTTTGCACCTTTTCGACCCTTTTCTTTTTGTAAACATCGTGAAATCACGGATACACTAATTCAAATGGATTATCTGTGCAATAATTTCTCATTTGACTTTAGTCATTATATACACTAAATACAAATGAATTACACAATCCAACAACAATATTTATCATATTTTGTATTTATATCGTATTTGTATTCGCATTCGTATTCATATGTATGCTTCTTACGTTCAAATATCTCATTTCACACCAAATTATGCTCCCAACAGCTAGTTTTATTTATACTAAAACAATTACATTTTAGGCCCCCAGCGGCTAGTTTTTCAAATTACTTTTTAAAAAAAAGTTAAAATCCAATTACATTTTGGCCCCCACAACCTTTTGTGCTTTTTTTTTCTCTTGCTCTCCATCTCTCTCTCTCTTGTGCTTCAGCCAACCACCAACTGCTTTCAGCCTGCAAAAAAAAAGGTCGGAATCCTTGTTACTTCGACGAAGTAATGTTCATACGATTTGATTGAGCACAAAAAAAATGTGTGTTAGTGCATGGCTATTTTCATCATTTTCCACGCAGGCAAAATCACAGATGGGCCGAAGATACTCTTTTATTCTGTTAGGCCTCTATTTCTGCAAGGGTGGAGATTGGTGACCTCTTGTATAGATAGTATTGCTTCTAGTCAAGCACTCAATTTGGATAAGTACGGTGGCGATTCATGGGAGTTCACTTGCTAGAGTTGTTGAAAAGCATGAGAAATACTTGGGGTTACCAACTGAAATGGAGAGATCAAAAGTAGAAGTGTTTGGTTGGTTAAAGGATAGAGTTTGGGAGAAGGTTCAAGGGTTTGGTCATAAGTTTCTGTCTAAGGCTGGGAAAGAGGCTCTCATTAAGGTTGTTATACATTCAATTCCAACATATGTGATGAGTTGTTTCAAGTTACCCGATTATCTTCTTCAGGAGATAAAATTTGTGGTGGCTAGATTATGGTGGGTGAATGGGAAAGATAATAAAATTCATTGGGTGAAGTGGGATTCTCTTTGTGATTCTAAAAGGGATGAGGGGCATGGGCTCAGAGATTTACGGGTTTTTAATATGACGATGTTAGGTAAACAAGTTTGAAGAATTATTTATTTTCCAAATTCTTTGCTGAATAGAGCTTTCAAGGATAAATATTTTCCCAATTTGGATGTTCTGGATTCTGTGTTAAAGGGTAATTCTTCTTTTACTTGGCGCAGAGGGGGCGGGGGGCGTTGGAGTTGGTGAAGTCTGGTATTGTTAAACCCCATCCCACATCGCTTGAGAGTAGGACTTGAAATCAACATATAAGATTAGATAAACTTCTCCCCTTACAAGGCCTTTTAAGGGATGATGGCCCAAATCTAATATGGTATCAGAGCAGACCCAAGTCGATGATGGTCACCCGTGTTGAGTTTGATCAGATGTGTATTCCAGCATTTATTGTCCACATTGTAGACCCGATGTTCATACCGAGCTACACGTGAGGGGGCGTGTTAAACCCATCCCACATCGCTTGAGAGTAGGACCTGAAATCAACATATAAGATTGGATAACCTTCTCCCCTTACAAGATCTTTTTAAGGGGATGATAGCCCAATTCTAATAGGTATTTGATGGCAGGTTAGTGAGGGAGTAAACATTAACGTGTGGAAAGATAATTGGATATTTCGCGAACATGTCTTGAAGCCAGTTACTCCAGATCTACATGGGTATATATATCCTGATTTGATTGTTTCATAGTTGATTAGGGATGGACAGTGGAATGAGGAACTGATTAGAACACTCTTCTGGGACCAATGAGGAAGTCGTATGCACCCATTGAGGAAGATGTGATGGATATGTTGCAAAGCATGGTTGTTACAGGTGTGCGGGTTTGGAATTATGCGAAGCATGGTTGTTACACAGTCCGGACAGCGTATTATGTGGCCAAGCATTTAAGGAAGCAATTCAGGCTGTTAGACACGATGGGCTACAGATGAGAAATTGAATGTCGGTCTGGAATATCCATGTTTCGCCTAAGGTAAAGGTTTTCTTTTGGAGAGTTCTACGGAACTCTTTGTTGGTGTTACCAAACCATAATAGACGTGGGGTTGATGTTCTTGATTCTTGTCCTGTTTGTCAGTCTTCTTCGGAGACTATTCTTCATATTTTGCGTGACTGCCCCTATGTTCGACTATTTTTGGTTGTTTCAGTTTTTATTCATCTTTTTATGTCATTTACAACAGGGGATATGCAGAGTTGGCTCGAAGAAGTAGAAAAGAAAGATGTACCTTGTTAGTATAATTATAGTTAATTCTTAATCCCTTTAAATTCTCTGAAATTTTGGGACGTTACAAAAATCACAAGGGCTCAATTGTGACAAAGAAAATGTCACTTTGCTATATTATAGATGCAGGTTGAATTTTAATTAGGACACTCGACAACACAAGTACAAAAATCATGAAGAAGTAAGTCACAAACGGAACGAGAGGAGTGCGGTCCACCCCACTCGTTCTTGCAAGCATTGATGCATTTGCTGGTTTCACAGTTTGGCAAAGGAAATGGATTTGTACAGAGGGTGATCAATTTCGAAGGTTGGGGTCTGCTCCAACCTAGAATAGATCATGAAATAAGAAAAAGTAGTGTTAAATGCCCATTGTTTCAACAACATACACCAAAAGACATATATCATATATATAAACAAGTTAACTCATTGAATGGAAAAATATAGTAACATACATTGAGAACTGGTGAGCAAAATCAGGCCTATGCAGAAAATCACAATTGTAGACTTCATTGATCCTGTATGTCTTTTCGTTCTTGTGGTTTAGCACTTTAGCTGATGAGTGTGTGCTTTTTTTTATATATATAAGTAAAAGTAGTACTGCTTAATTAGTTAAAATTAAGGAAATATGATTACATTATATTAAAAGGTTTAGTCTTGTAAATTACATGATTGTAAAAGTTTATTATTTATTATTATGGACATATATGGGTGTATAAGTCAAAGTATATTTCAGGAAATATTTCATATGTACCATGATTATTTAAAAAAGAATACAATTAATTTAAAGTTAAACAGAACCTTTAAAAAATTAATAAGACTAGGGATGCACGCGTGTTAGCGTGTTACTGCGTGCTATATAAAGTTTTTTTTAAGGCCATTGATAATGCCAGAGCAGTTTTGTTACTGCCAGAGCATTTTTCCTTTATTTTGGGCAAGTATATTAATGAAATTTTCATTCTACTTATCATTCCTTAATTACCATCTCTAAAGTAGATAAATTATGAGAACATTTTATTAATGAACTTGCCAAACTAGAATAGATTTTGCTCTGGCAGGAACAAAACTGCTCTGGCAGTATCAATAGCCTTTTTTTAATACTCAACTTTGGGCTCGGGAATATTCACAGTATTATTGTTTGAAAGTCTATTATGTGCTCGCGAGTAGATTTCCACGATTCTCTTTCTCTTACGAGCCATGTTCTTAAACGTAACAAGCTACGCCGTGTTACTACGTATATATTCATGATGTATTTTTGTTCATGAATTGCAAATATGACATACAAATTCCTCCTTATGTAATGTGATTATATTATAATATTCTTACATTATTTTTCTTTTAACAAAAGGATGCTAGCTTTCCTCTCGTTCCTTAGGTTAATGAAAACTTGGACATCCCGTCATCTAGTACACATTGTTTCTTCTTATGTAACGTTGTCGGCACATAAATACTTCAATATAATTCCGGAAAAAGAGATGCTACATATAACACACTTTGCGTGCTACATTTACTTATTTTTTTATATTCTTATCTTAATCTTAATGTATGTTTAATAAATATATCTATAATAATGTATTTTTTTAATTCTTATCTTAATCTTAATGTATGTTTTAAAGTAATATAATAAGTCGGTTGATTTACCAAATTGATTGACCTACCAATCAATTTTAATCCGTTGATCTTGCTTATCCAATTTCAATCTGGTGCGTACATGTGTCATTAGTTAATTAAAAGATGTAGGGTTCGAATCCTGTTGGCGTGATTTTTCTCCATTATTTTTATTATTATTTTTGTTGAAGGTGTTTGGTTCGAATCTTGTTGGCGTGATTTTTCTCTATTATTTGTATCATTATTTTAATTGAAGGTGTTGGGTTCGAATCTTATTGACGTAATTTTTTTTTATTTATTCTCTTCTTAAATTTTTATTTTTTAACATAAAGTTGTATGACGTATTATACTTAATTTTATAATAACCATGATATGTTCTTATAAAAAAAGGCATACTTCCTCCGTCCAATAATAAATGTAACACTTGATTTTGTTGACTTTTTCGATGGCCATTTTGACCTTAAATTTTTCTTAAGTCATACGATAAAAATAACTAAAAACATCATATTATGAAACTAGAATGTTTATATGAAGCACTTGACAATATATTCAACTGATGAAGAATACCAATTAACATGCGAAAATATGCATTGCAGATTTTGAAGTTGAATGTTTCCAAAGTCTAGAGATGTATCTGATGGTTCTTTTTTTTTTTTTTTTGAAACGGCAAAATTTTTATTAAAACAACGAGCATAAGAAATGCTCAGAAACAAAACTACAACTGAAATACACGGAGACACACCTCCAGAACACCAACCAATTCGAAATTGAAACAAGCCACAACCAATAACCTCAACCACTTACAATCTATCACCAGCTAACCCAATTCAAAACATAACATCTCAACCCCTACTCAAACCAAAAAATTAGCCCCTAAGGAATCACAAAGCTTGAATCAACCGCTCAACAAAAGCCACAATCTCATCACAATAATGCCAAAAACACGTGCCAAATGTCACAATCACCACACCACATCGCATGTACCTGTGAACAATTCAAGTACCAAAATAGCCTGCAATGCTAAACTTAACCCACTTTTTAGAATGAAAACCGTACTAACTTGGGTCCTACACCCGTACAGACACACCGTGACCGAGAGCAACCAACCCCTTAGAATGAAGAAGCAGAGGACAAGGTAATTAGCCCCATCGTACCAAATCACCGTGATTGGAAATTAACCAAAAGGACTCTCAATCCCTTAGAATG
The DNA here is from genome assembly GCA_028274465.1 of Plantago ovata. Lineage (NCBI taxonomy): Eukaryota > Viridiplantae > Streptophyta > Magnoliopsida > Lamiales > Plantaginaceae > Plantago > Plantago ovata. The sequence goes on from CM051457.1 coordinate 31,846,391, forward strand.
TGCCGTATGAAGCAAGGAATTTAAACCACAAGCCACGTTTTCACACTAAAAAATAAGAAGCTCAACAAAAGATCCACAACATCCACCTTCACTAATAATCCTCAAAGCCCCTGCAAAGAAAACTCCCAACCAAGCCAAGATCATATAGAAACTATTCGAAGAAAACTCCACAACCACAACCAACCGAAATACAAAAACAAGAAATCCAAGATAAGCTACCCAACTTAAGATGCTACCCATACAAACAACACACAAGCACCCCAACACTCGGGCACATCACAACAAGGACGTGTTATCCGACCATTAAGGAGTACCTACATATTGTAATTTAAAATACGGACACCTCAAGAGGACTTATAAAACCCACAATATACCAACCTCAAAACCTCATAAAATAAGGATAACATACCCACTAAGAGCAGCATACGAAGCCCAAGGATATAAACCGAAATCTGCTCAACTAAATCCGCAACAACCACTGACCATCACCACAACCGGCAAGTTCACCCAAGATACCGCAATCTGAAAAATTCCCTACATTCAAAAAATATACCTTTGACCCCACCAATTAGTAGTGACATTCAATTATAACCTTTCAAACAAGACAAAAGTGCAAGAACCCAAGAATGAAAATGATAATGATTTAACAAGATACCTTTCTCTTTGAACCAAACCTAAAACATGATCATGACTTTCTCAAAAACTTGAAATTCACTTAGGGCCTCCCCTTGGAACAACAAAATGTTACGCGCATTCCAAATACTCCACAATGTAGCACACCAAAGAGCATGCCAATACTTTTCAAACAATGAACTTTAAAAGAAGAGTGGTTTTCAAGAGATGCTTCTATATTGACACCAACATTACCAACAACACCCACCCAATTATACATTAAATTCCAAACTTTTTGGGCAAACAAGCACTCACAAAACACATGTATTGCATTTTCTAGTCCCACCCCATCACATCTTTTACAAACTCTATCAACCACACTCATAAACACCCCTCTCAAATGAAGATTATCTTTAGTAGGAATTTTGTTTTGAAGAACTTTCCAAACAAAAGCATTCACCTTTTCGGGTACACAATTATTCCACACAACTTTCGACCATTTCTTCATGCAATTCTCCTCACCTTTAACATTTAAAATTCGGTAAGCATCTCTAGTAGTGTAAACATTCGAATTAACACCCAACCACACATAACAATCATCAACTCCTTCTCTTAGACTAAAATCATGCAAATTAGATTCAATACAAGCAACCCAAGCTTTCTCCCTATCCCTAAGCTCTCGACACCACGCCCATCTAAAAACAACACCACCTTCACAAACCACCAAACGATCATGAATTGAACAATTTTTATCCCTCTCTAGTCTAAACAATCTAGGAAACAACTCACTTAAACAATCACCAAAATCCCCCCACTTCTCACCCCAAAAACTTGTTTCCTTGCCATCACCAATAGACCTCACACAATTTTCAGCAAACCAATTATTTTTAAGAGCACCTACAATAATATCATTCCACCATTCGGACCAACAAGATTTTCTTTTCCCACCCTCTCTAATCAAATCTACACACTCCCTCAGCTTCCCGTACTTTGAATCAAGAACTTGCACCCAAAGATCATTACAACCGTTTAAAAGTTTCCACACCCACTTCCCAAGAAGAGCAATTAACTTTTTACTACTCCCACGTTTACAACTCAGGATTGAATAGATCTTTTAATAGGAGTAATTAATGTATCCTAATATTTGTGCAAAGGCTAAAATGTTTATTAATAATGATAGGAGGGAGTACTACCTTATAGCTAGTCAAATACGTGAATGGTGAAATAGGTGGAAATACGTGATAAATTAACTCATTAAGTTGTACCAATCGTAAATAACAAACCGCTCAGAAGTGAGCTGGTTTGTACAACATTTATTGATTTGCATTTTTGAATGAATTAATGACTACGCTTCTAGTTCAAAGATTCTTGAGATAGTAGTCTTCCAAATCATTGAGATAGTATTCAACATATACAATTTTAAAGACCCATAGTCTTCCAAATCATTGAGATAGTATTCAACATATACAATTTTAAAGACCCATAGTCTTCCAAATCAATAAGAACAATATTCATTTTAGCCTAACATTCTTTCTACACCTCAAAAACCATTACAAATGTTCCCAAATTCAAGAGTAATATATCTTCATAAAATTACATAAAACTACCACTACTTATTGCTAAAACAGCCATCTTAAAAAAACCCTTACAAAAACGGTTATTCTATTTTTTGGTGCCCTAAAATCTAATCAAGTATTCTCCAAAAAATCTCGCTAATTGGATCTGGACTCCATTTTTCTCGCTAAAATGGATTTTGATGTTGTTTTTGACATCCATTAGTGTTAATTAATTACTAACTAATTATATTTAACTATTTTTCTAACTAATTAATATTTATATACAGAAACTAATGAAACTAGCATTTTTGTTGCTGGAACTAATGAAACTAGCATATGTGTTGTTGAATATAATGAAACTAGCATTTTTATGTTCACTTATGATGCTGAAACAAATGAAATTAGCTTTCGTGTTTGGCGAAACTAATGAAACTAGCATTTTTGTTGCTTAAACTAATGAAAATAGCATTTTTGTTGTTGAAACTAATGAAATTAACATTTTATAATGCTAAAACTAGCCTTAATAGTTAGTTTCAACTAGTTTCAGCCGGTTTATGAAAATTGAATTTAGTTTGAAACTAGCTTCTGAAACTAGTTTTTTGTGTGAAACTAGCTTTTATGTGTTGAAACTAATGTGAAACTATTATTTTCAGTTAAAATAATGATTTATATTTTTATAATTTAGTTTTCATATTTTTTTAATTTTTTTAGTTGAGCATAAATAAATTTTTAGAGTTAATTTAATCATTTTATAAAATTAACAACTAGTTTTAAAGGTTAATTTCATGAAAATTTTAAAATTAACAGTTAGTTTCAACTTGTTTCAATCATTTTCAACTTGTGTTAGTCATTTTTAGCTAGTTTTAGCCATTTTTAGCTAGTTTCAGCTAGTTTCGGCTAGTTTCAGTGGCCGAAACTAGCTTCCGGATGTCAAATTTGCTATTAAATCCAGTTGAACGATATTTTGAGGACATCCATTTCTGTAGGTGGATTTCAAACATCTTCATTAAATACAGTTTAACGAGTTTTTGAGGTCCGTTTTAGCTAGTTTCAGCTAGTTTCGGTGGCTGGAACTAGCTTCCGGATGTCAAATTTGCTATTAAATCCAATTGAACGAGATTTTGAGGTCCATTTCTGTAGGCGGATTTAAAAGTCTTCATTAAATCCACTTTAGCGAGATTTTGAGGTCCACAAGTTAGTAGAGAGCGAGCAATTTGTAAATGTTGTTTGAATGTAGTTTTTTATGTAATTAGGTGTTGTAATTGGTTTATTTCTATATTTTTTCCATATATCTATCTGAGGGCATAGCAACAACCAACACATCATGTACCCAATCATATATACCACGAAAATATCTCATTGGTATGACCTACTCTTTGGTCTTCAAATAAGACTGGTCTCCTTATTAGTTATTACCATCCATGTGAACCTCAACTCTTCACAACAGGATCACAGTGCTCAATCATCCATAAATCGAAGTGCTCCAGTTTAGACAATCTCTCCTATAAGAACAACCTAAAAGTTATTATATAGTAAGGCTGTCCTTTCCTATTAACATGGAAAGACCTGGTTTTTATAGTAAAAATCAGAAACCAAAACCGCTAGACGGTTTTCGCAGTTTTAAGGAGAAATTAAACCGGCCGGTTTAGTATAAATAGGTCAAAAAACACGTAAAATCACAGAAACCCTGAAACACATAGTTGAACGTGCACTGCGTGTTTTTCGCTTTTCTCTCTGCAAATCGATCAAATCTCACCGGAATCTCACCGGAAATTCACCGATCAAAGCTCATCTTCACAACATATCATCCGACAACACTTCCATGGATGTTAATCAGGTGAATCAAGCAATAATCATCTGATTTCTATACGTTTTGCAATTGTATTTTGCTGTTTTCCTAATTCATCTCTATTTTTTATGATTCAATGTTGTTTTCCTGATTATTCAACCGAATTGTGGTCGGAATTGATGTTCAAAACGTTCAGATTCATCCAAAAACACTTCCATGGATGTTAATCAGGTGAATCAAGCAACAATCATCTGATTTCTATATGTTTTGCGATTGTATTTTGCTGTTTTCCTCATTCATCTCTATTTTTTCTGATTCAATGTTGTTTTCCTGATTATTCAATCGAATTGCGGTCGGAATTGATGTTCAAAACGTTCAGATTCAACTGGTAAAATACTCGAAGCACCAAACCAAAACTTGTGAAGAAGGAAGATTCTCAGATCTGGAAATTATTGAATAAATTGAATCAGAACAGCAAAATTCGTAAGTTATTATATACTTTTAAGCCTTTCTGTTATGGTTTGATCTGTATGTAGTATGTTTGTGCATATTTTTATTTGATAACGACATGTTATGGTTTTAAAAGGTCGTTTTATGGTTTTAATCGGCGTTGTTATAATACTTTTAAGCCTTGTTGTTGCTTGTTTTTAGTTTGTCTACTATGTTTCTGCATTTATTCATTGAATCATGACGTGTTATTGTTTTTAATATGCATAATATAGTTTTAATAGTTGTTTTATGGTTAATTGCAGTTTCTACGGTAGTCTGATTGTTACCGTTCTAACCATAGTACATGTTACGCGTTTAAGGTCTCCAAGTTATGGTTTTATGTTATGTTGTTATGCTCTTACACAACACATTTATATGTTCATTATAAGTTATGGTTCTAGCAACGTTGTTATCGTATCTTACATTATTCGGAATGTTATGAATATATATTTAAGGTTCATGTTATGCTTTTCAATATGTTGTGTTATTGTTTTAAGCAATGTTGTTATAGTATTCTACTTATTCAACATGCTTTTGTCTAAGAATTTGTGTTATGGTTTTAAGATAGCTTTATAAGACCATTCGTTATGCGTTTGAAAACTATTATTTTATATTTCTCCATATTAGAGTTTGAAGGACGCCTATTATGGTTTAAAGTATGATGGTTGTGGTTTTAGAAACTGATCTTACAGTATGTTTACAATTGGCAACTAGTTTAGAATTGGTTTAAGATTCTTACAGTTATACTTCAAAAAGAACTTGTTTTAATGCCTCCTATTTCACTGGATGAATAAAATGCATGTAATTTCAACATCCTCATGATGTTGTGGTTTTAAAAGTAGATATTAATTATGATTTAAAATAATGTCAGTTGATTTTTTTATGGCTGACACTTGTTAAGCTTGTGAGTCATGTGGTTATGATTTTAAGTGCACCCGCTTATGGCTTGCAGGCATTTTGTTGTAGTTTGAGGTTTTGATTCTATGAATTTTAGTAATATCAGTTAATATTTTCATGTTGTCAACTGGTATATTCTTTAAGTATGTTGTTATGATTTTACTAGATCATGGTATGTTTTACATGACCGTATTATGGTTTTAAGCATGTAAATGAACAAAAAATTTAAAGGAATGCATTTTTTTCAGAAATAAAAGGATGAAGATTCAGAATTTTATCACCTCTACCATATGATGAAGATGCTAGGCTGACTACTATTTTATGAAGAGATGGAATGATGAAGGAGGACTACAAGTTGTTTGGAGAAGTTGTGATATTTTTGACACCGCGTACAACCTCATATGGTTGCATCAGAAACACCAATTTTGTTGATTCAAAGATCAAGAACAAGCTTACTTGCAAGAAGCCAGTTGCTTCAAAGATCAACAACAAATTTACTCGCAAGAATCCAGTTGCTTCAAAGATCAAGTTTACTCGCAAGAACCCAATTCAAAGACTCATATCCAGTTTGCATCAGAAACACCACATGAACGCTTGTTGTAATTTTGTTGCTTTCATAATACTAGTTTTAAAAACTTTAATTGACTGAATGTTTCAGTCCTGATATGACTACATTATTCAATTTTATATTAGTTGGCATGGTATCATATATCTCATATAGCAATTGGTGTGGTTATAAGTACCATGGTTCTGGTTTTATGTATCCAGGTTGTTGTTTCAAGTACCCACCGTTTTGCCGTTCTAAGAACTCAAATTAAGATTGTAATGGAGAACCATTGTTGTAATTTTGTTGCTTTGATAATACTAGTTTTAGGGACTTCAATTGACTAAATGGTTCAGTCTTTACATGAATGAAGTATTCAATTTTACACTAGTTTATTGCATGGTTTCATGACTTTACATTTCGCCTTAAAAAAGGTATAACAAAAGCTCTTAGAAGTATAACATAAAATATTAAAACCATATCATCGTTAACTATTATGAAAATCCCTTAAAACCATAACATGACTTATTAAAGTATTAACATATAACCAGTTGGTGTAGTTATCAGTACTCTTATCGTGGCTTAAGTACATACATTTTTTTAAGTACCCACTATCCAAATCATACACTACATTTTTTTAAGTACTCTTATCGTCCAAAAACACATCACAAAATCCCTACTTCTTCATAATTTTGTTGGTTATTATCTTAACTCGCACTTTTTTAATCACTCGGTCAATTGTGCTTGGTTCTTTAGAATCTTTACCAACTGCAACAGCAACAACTATACCAACAGTCGCAACACCTTGTCTCTTAAAATCATAATAAGACGTGTTAAAACAATAATGTATACATTTAAAACCATATCATAGATTAAAAACAATAACCAAAACATATAAAAGTTGCACATTAAACCACTGCTTAAAACCATACACAAACTTATCGTTCAAAGGCAAAAACTAATTGTTCAAATCAGAAATTACTTCAAATAAAATCCAAATAATCACTTTTGTCCAGGAAATTATTACAAATCCTACTTCTTCAAAATATTGTTGACTTTACGCAACTCGCAAATTATGTAGCTTTCGTTTAATTGTCCCCATCTCTTCATAATCTAAAACACCAGCAGCTACACAACCAACAATTATACGAACAGCAAGGGCATCTTGCCTATTCTTTGATCTTCTCTCCCCCTACAGTATCAGAAACATCAACAACTACAAAAAAGAAAAACGCAAAACATCAGCACCACATTTAAAAGCACAAAATCACACCTTAAAACAATAACATAATCCCTTAATTATATAGCATGATCCCTTCAAACTATAACAGTACATCGTAATCCTTTCAGCAAGAAAACTAAAGTAGCATAACATTACCCCCCGCCAACCCCCTAAAAACCATAACGCGTAAGACCTTAAATAGCATAGGAGGATATCTTCAAACTTCAACAACACAAACATCAACATCTAAAAACGTACTATCACATATAATCACTTAATAGAATAACAGGATCCCTTAAAACCATAACAATGCACCTTCACTTTTTCAACTACAAACTAAGGTAGGATAATGATACACCCCCTAAAAATCATAACATAAACACTTACAAATCATAAGACGACTTATAAAAACAACAACAACATAGTTACGGAAGCATAAACATCACACAACCCTTAAATCTTAACAATAGGTGTTAAACTATAACATAATCCCTTAAAACGCATAACACAATTTGATATATAGGAGCGTGAATAATAATTTTCATAATCCCAATGACACTTAAAAACACACCAAATTTTTTTATTTTATTTTATTTTTTTTGGAAGAAAGATAGCTTTTTTTTTTTTCATTCCAAGTATGCCAATAGGCCCATCGTCACAAGTACAAAGGAAACAACAAAAATACAAAGAAATCGAAAATAAACCAGAATTACGCTAATTTAGGGAAATCAAACAACCGACTACAAGTGAGTCCAAGTTTCTGAATCGCCCAACACCGTCCTAATGACTTGCGCACAACTTCTCGCAACAGTATGTTCCAGTCTTGTGTTTTCTCCTGAAAAACTCTTCTATTCCTCTCTAGCTATACCGCATAGATGAACTCAGTTACGATTACCTTCCAGACTCTATTTTTGGGATTCCTTCCTTTCACCTGAGCACCCAATTCTTGCAATGTAGTCTGCCAATCTCCTTGTTTCCAAGTTCGGCCAGCCCAGCACAATAGTGCTATCCAAGCTTTACGGATTTCCTCACAACCAAAAAACAGATGATCCATATCTTCATTCTCACTACAGCAGAATACACACAAAGGATCAACATTTATGTTCATTTTTCGCAATCTTTCCTTCGTTGCCAGCCGTTTCCAAGATGCAAGCCACATACAAACCCTTGCCCGGGGCGTTGCAGCATTGTTGAGTACAAGATCTCTCCAATCTACTTTCGGATTATCAGGTCTAATGATCTTATAACCCTCAGATTTATTAAATTTTCCAACCCTCAGCATAGTACACCAAGCCGCAGAACCTTGTACTGCTCCCCTGCATTTCAGCGTCTTCTTAAGGAAATACGAAGCCTGTGATGGGATCGTCATTTCCAGTACATGTTGCCCCTTAATGTAGTATTCATGTAACCATTTTATCCATAACTTATCCTCTTTAAGATGAATAGCCCATAACATCTTAAGAAAAGATAATTTGTTCCAGCTTGGCAGATGAATTAATCCTAATCCACCCTCAGACTTCGGCCTACAGACAACATCCCATGACACTAGTGCTCTTTTACTATCTCCAGCTTGTCCCGTCCAAATAAATTTCCGACACAAACCTTCAATAACTTTCATGATTTTCTTAGGAAAGAAGAAAATCTGGCACCAATAGTGTTGAATAGAATATAAAACACTCTGGATGAGTTGTAGTCGCCCCCCATAACTAAGCATCTTAGATGTCCAATGGTTGATCTTGCTAAGCATTTTCTCCAACAATGGTTGATACTGCGCAATAGACAACTTTTTTGCATTCAACGGTATGCCCAGATATTTAAACGGGATTCTTCCTTCTTGCAGATGACTATGTTCCAGTATACTACTCTTCACTTCATCTTTAACCCATGCAAAGTAGATCTCGCTTTTGTTTCTATTAGCAGACAACCCCGATGTACAGCTGAACTTGTCAAATGCGCCTAAGAGAGTTGTAACAGAAGATAGAGTACCCTTACTGAAGAACAGTAAATCATCAGCGAATACTAGATGAATAATACGCAACTTGTCACATCTTGGGTGAAATTTAAAATCCCTTACAGAATGAAGAGATTTCAATACCCGATTTAAATACTCCATACTTAGAACAAATAAGAAGGGAGACATGGGGTCTCCTTGTCGTATACCTTTACCACCGGGAAAAGGATCCGTTAATCTGCCATTCACTTTAATTTGATATGACACTGTAGTCAAGCAAGTTACTATCCACTTCACAAAGATATCCGGGAACCCCATTGCCCTCAACAATTGTTCCACAAAACACCATTGTACCGAGTCGTAAGCTTTTTGCAAATCCATTTTGATCATGCAACGTGCTGACATTTGTTTCCTACCATAGCCCCTTATTATCTCCTGAGCCAACACAGTGTTGTCATGAATGAAACGCCCCGGTACAAATGCTGATTGTTCCTCACCCACAAGATGATTCATAACTTCACTGAGTCGATTTGACAAAATTTTTGCAATAATTTTGTACAACACATTGCAGCAGGCAATAGGCCGGTAATCTCGAATTGTATTAGCAGGTTGCTTCTTCGGAAGCAAAGTAATAACCGCCGCATTGACACTCTTTAGAAGTTTCGCTGTTCTGAAAAAATCCCGTACCGCTTCAACCACATTTCTACCGATAATAGCCCAAGAACTTTTAAAGAACAGAGAGGAAAAGCCATCAGGGCCAGGTGCCTTATCATCTCCAATAGATTTCAACACACTTAGAACTTCTTGAGAAGAGATAGGCTGAATTAGTTTCAGTTTCTGGTCCCTGTTTAACACATTTCCCTGCTGTACAAGTTGCGCATCCACAACCAGAGAAGTAACGCCTACTGTTCCCAGCAACCCCTTGTAGAAACTAACCACTTCTGCTTCAATCTCATTCTCTTCAGTTAACTTCACACCATCTTGCGTGTACAAAATAGAAATATTATTCAAACCTCTAGATTTGAGGTTGGCAAAGAAGTATCTATTGTTTCCATCACCACATTGCAACCAGTGTATTTTAGCTTTTTGCTTGAGTACCTGCTCTTCAATGTTGTTCCATTTCTCCAAATTTAGTTGAGCTTCTTTCATTTCACAAAAAAGATCTTTATTCAAAGGATCATGGGAAAGAGAGGTTTGAAGTCTCTCAATTGTAGCTCGTGCTTCCATTACCTTTACTGTTGGCTGAGAATAGTATTTCTGCAAAGCTCTCAGATGTTCTCTAACTGCCTTCAACTTTGTCCAGACCTGAAACATTTTCGTACCTACCACAGGAGTGTTCCAGCCTTCTCTTACAGACTCCAAGTACTTAGGATGTTGGACAACAGAGTTAACAAGTTTAAAACTCTTCTGAGGAATTCGTCTATTAACACCACAGTTCACCAACAAAGGAGAGTGATCTGAGAAGATTGGATTCATTACTTCAACACTCACAGCACCAAATAATTGCATCCACATCGCATTCCCAACACACCTATCTATTTTAGAGTAGACAAGGTGATTCTCTCTTTTATTACACCATGTGTAATGCCAACCGTGGGAGGGGAGTTCCTGTAACATAGAATCAGTCAAAGCTGCTCTAAAAGCTTCACATTCTCTATCCGTAACTAGCAAACCGCCTGCTCTATCATCAGAAAACAGAACATTGTTGAAATCCCCCAGAACAATCCAAGGTTCATTCATTCCACTAGCCAGCCTTCTTAGTTCGCTCCACAGACTGTCTCTATCTTCTTCTTGATTATGGCCATACACAAAAGTTACTTGAAACTGAAGAGTTCCAGCCAGATTAGTAACTCGACCATGAATAGTTTGGTCAGTACAACAAAGCATATCAAAAGTGACTTGAGTAACATCCCACATCACCCACAATCTTCCACTAACAGAACACCCATAATTATCACCAAACCGCCAAATATGATCAAACCTTCTTCTAATAGCTACAGATTTTGGCTCTTTAACATGAGTCTCAAGAAGACATGCCAAAGAAACCTTATTATGTCGTAAAAACTTATTTATATCTAACTGTCTAGTGGACTTATTTAAGCCCCTAATATTCCAGCTTACTACTATCATTGGGATACTGGAATATTAGGCCCCGGGTCATCCACACATACTCCACAATCACCAAAATTTCCAAATATAACATCACTAGCTGCACCCAACACCAAGTTCTCATTTAACTCAGTCCTATGCAGAACCTGAAATTGATTAGAAACAGATACATTTCCAACCATAGCATTTTCATTCCTTGGTGCATTGTTGTTACCTGGTACCACAGATATGGGCATGTTAGGAGGCTGGACATTCTCAGTATTGATGTTCCTAACAACTTGATCCATACCAGTTTCAACTTGGGCATTCCTCTGATCACCTACTTGAACCCATTGTCCCGTGGCAGGTTGATTTCTACGTCTCTGCCTTCTCCTTCTAGCCTGTACATTCTGCATTTGCTCAGTCGCTGGTCGATTGTTTGGTTGAGCTGGCATCTCCACATTCTCACAAACATGCCCCACACATAGACAATATTGGCAATATTGGGGAAGATTCTCAAACTCAAATTTCTGTTCAATCTCAGGCCCTCGCGGTATTTTTAGTCTTGTTGATCTTACAACCGGTTGACTAACATCGATCTCAACAAGTACTCTAGCAAAGCCCATCTTGAACTGTTTCAAAGTATATTCATCTGAGTGCAAAGGCTTACCCAGAATGCTAGTAATCTTACTCAAGTTCTTTTTCCCCCAACATCTGAATGGTAATTGAGGCAACTTAACCCAGACAGGCAATTTAGTCAAGTCCTCCTTCTTGAACTCAAATTCTGGATACCATTTTTTCAAAACCAATGGCTCATTCTTGACAGAATAAGGGCCATTTGCTAGTATCTTCTCACAGTCCTCATTCGACTGAAATCGGGCAATGAAAAAACAATTATCATATTGGTGCAGAGATGGCTGAGCTATACCTTTCCAGATCTTACTCAAATACTGCTCCAAATATCCCAGCGTATGCTCAGACCCAACCACATATAAAACCAGTGAATGTTCCCATTTTTTAGTTTCTGCCTCCATATCTTCTTCATCAAGCTCAACACATAGGCCTAACTCATCCCTTACAGGTGCACAATACTCAAGCAACAACCCATTAACAGCTAAACGATTACCAATTAATACCTGTGCAAAAGATTCAGGAGGATGATTTTCCGGATTAGGTACTTCTTCCACCTTCTCCGATTCACCATCCATGTTGGCAGGCTCCTCCCCGGACCACACTAACCGGCGTGCAGCTGGTTGCCGCTCACTTTGTTCAATAGCTTGAATCGCTCCACCAGAATCGGCCGGAGAAACCGTAGCCTCATCTGGCTGCGCAACCGTCAGGCCACCAGAGGCCGGAGACACCGTAACCCTAGGTGGTGAAGCTGATGCCGCAGTTGATTGGACAATTGTCCTCACATCAATCGCAGGTAAATCCCTCCCCAAATCACCCGCCGCTCGCTATCCATCGGTGTACAAGCCACAGAGTTAACCACTGGTGTCGTCGCCTGCCGTGGAGGCTGCTTTTTCGGCCGTCCTCTTCGTCGCCGAGACATAGGGTGCTAGTTTGGATAGCGCGTGAGGCGCGTAGTAAATTCTAGAGAGAGAATTTTTGGATGATATTATAATCCCACACCAAAATTCATTATAAGCATACCAGCAACACTTAGTACTAAAAGAAAAAAAAATCAACAACAAAAATTAAGTATATTATTAAGCATACTAGATACACTTAAAATAAAACCAAAATTCATCGGAAACAACATCAAAATACCTTATAAGCATACCACAGACACTTAAAACCGTAAAATAAAAACACGTGAACCATAACATCACACAAACAGAGCATATAATAGAATGAATACATCCACAAACACTTCAAAGCACAACAAAAAACAGATTCACAATATCAAAATCAACAACTAAACTAACATACCCTTATTGGAAGAATCAACTCTCCGTCGTGAAAACTACTTCAACGGATTAGCAGCGTCTGGAACACCGAAAAAACCCTTCCTCTTCGTCATGCTTCAAATCAGAACCCCTAGATCTGTGAAATCAGATCTGAGAAGAAACCAAATTTGAAACCCTAGATCTCACAAAACACATTGAGAACACTGAATCCAACATGAAGGTAGCAGAAAACGAAGAAAAGGAAGAACAATCGGCTTGTTTCTTCCATTGATCGGAAAAGTTTGAGATTCAGCAGGAGAAGAAGACGGGAATTTGCAAAGAGAAAAAAAAGAAATTTCACACAGTAAAACGCTGAACTGTGTGTTTTGTGTGTGGAGAGGTTATATTTATTTTATTAAGAAAACCGGATTTGAGCTCGGTCGGTTTAATCTCAAAACCAGCGAGTTTGGGCAAAACCAGCAAGTTTTATCCTAAAACCAGGTCTTTCCATGTTGGTAGGAAAGGTCGGCCTCTCCATAGACTTTAGCAAAAGTAAGTGGTAGCACAAACATGTAAATCCCATAATCAAATACCAAATCTCTCATGACAAACGCAGGGGAACTTTGCAGAAAGTTCCCTTGATTTGATCCAACAAATTATGCATTTGAAACCTGCTCCTACAATTCATATGCCATCCCTAAATCCTGCGTCAGTTGTTAATTCATAGGACCTCTAAGAGATTTTGCAGTTTCGTGCCAGGTTTAATCAAAACTATCAGCAAGAAACCATGTGAACAATCTACTTGAGAAAACAGACTTGCAATGAGCAAAATAGGAACTTAATTTCTCGGGAAATTTACGTATAGGCACCATGAGTTTATTGCATTTACCATACTTATCCCAATTCTCACAGGGCAACCTCCTATAGTCCTACTCCTATGATAGGAAGGGTTCAAACAAGACATAGCGTTTCTGTCATAAAGAAACATTACATCTATTCCAGCCATAGCCTATCTCCTCAAGCCTTTTTATCTCCAAAGAGCAGCCAAGAGTTGAAAGGTATGACCAAGAGTCCAAGACCGTAACGGTAACCGTGTTCATAAAAGTATTATATAGCCTCTAATCTCAATAACAAAATCATATAATAACATAGCTAGAAGATTTTTAATATTTGACGTTACAACGGCCAAGACCAACCGTATAACCCAAAGTGTATAATCACAAATCTCAGAACAAACATAGTTGCCCAACCACATAGGCTCCATCCACCCAGCTGCTACACTACAAGTCTCCCTCGTCTCTGCGAAATTGCACCCCTTCGGCACACTGCACAGACAGGACAATAACTCTAACCATACATACGCACCTGCAATACTAACATCTATGTTGATGCATGTTCTTTATCGGTACAATAAATACTCATATGTGGCATTATTTATCCCACATCTGTCCTGCGGCTGTCACAATAGTGAATAAATTAGTTCATCACTAATAGTGATGAACTACAATCTCCATGTGCCTTGTAAACAAACTACTACTACATAAACTATAACAGTACCACGAACTAAACATAAACTATATTACTATGGACTCTTTGTGGAGAAACATTTCCAGAACACATTTACCATGTGATTAGAATTGTGGTAATTAAAAAAAATTCCTACAGCAACAATGTTGAAGATTTGTCATCCACACCTTTGTTTATAACGTAGTGCCAAAGTTAAGCAACCTGAGGGAATATCATGCGTCCAATGCTACGAAAATTAAATTAAATTGAATGCATATTGTTGTGCCACACTGCCACCCATTCCACATGCCAAAACAGTGTTTTGAAAACACTGGCCTTCTGAACATTCCCACTTTTTACATTGTTCTTCATTCTAATTTGTATTGCTAACTTTTTTTGGTGTAAAGTAAATGTATCAAAATCAATAGATACTGCTAGATCGACTGCAGAACCGTGTGCCACTCACCTGTAAGCGGAAAACTAAGAGATACACATACTAAATTGGATTTTCTTACGTGACCAGCTGCAGTGTTTTTTCAATTCAGTGAAGAAGGCAAGTCTTGATTGCTACCAGAATTTTTTCCCTTCCATGTAATCCAGGTTCTTGGGTGTTTATAGAAGCATCCCATTTTAGGGCACCTGATAGCTATCCACTTTGTCAATCACTTTGTTCACTTAGAACTTGACCACCTCAGGGATATAAACTGGATATATACCTATCAATGCGAAGTTAAAAATGTGTCTGTCTTTTGTTAATCAGTTTGTGAGATGACCTACGAAGAATATAAAAACGTACAAAGATTCAAGATTCAGTACCATAAGAGCAAAAAATTGGACAGTCCATTTATGTTGAACCAGGTGCACCATACCACCACTTCCCTTACCAATAACTTGAATGGCATCAAAGTCGGCTTTGGTCATTAAGGTTCTACGTAACTTTTGGTTTTCTATTCTTGGGTGCAGCTGCTATTATGTCTCTATAAACGGTAATGATGATGCGGCGGTCTGAGGAACACTAGTTCCCTACTTTTGCAAGGATCTTGCTTTTATGTATTTTATTCTGGATTTGCATTTCAACAGCCTTGCCTTGTACCGCTGATTTGAAGCGTTGACTTTTCCATGTATTGGGCTTGATCGGATATTTACCGCAAATGTGATATCAAATCTGATATTTCAACAAACTTTTTGATAATATATTTAGGTGTAGTTTGCATCCTTGAGTTGATATTGCAGCCTAGAAAGTTTTTATGGTCTATATTTAGCTGCAAGCCTGCACTGATGCACCCATTGTTATAGTATATATCAAATGGTCTTCACATTTATTCTAATGCTTTACAATGTGATTTGGTGAGTTGCCTTTTTTTTTTTTAATTTTCTTTTAAGTAGATTAATCAGTAACCATGCGCCAAATTAAAGACAATGTCATAAGCCGTTTTTTATGCTAGAGTGGTAGGTAGTGTGCCACCCTGTAATGGATTTATGTCATGGTGGTTACACCCTTAGCATCTAATAAACTTGTCATGCTAAATTACCTACACTACATGAAAGCTATATAGCATGAAAGGAAGGAGTTTTCGTGTTGTCTCTTTAATTATTTTATGTAGAGCATGACTTGAGTCATCTCACAAATCTTTGATGGAATTTCCAAATAAAGTATTCTCTTAGATTTCCTCTTTGTTGCAGCCTGCAGAAACTAATTAGGTACGTGGCATCAGTGGTGAATGGTGATGTGACGCTTTGACTGTGTGGCTGGCAAACTATAGAACCATAGTTGTGGGTTTACCAACATGCATCCAATCCATTTCTAACTTGCTTGAATTCATCCACCTGCTATTTTGGATTAACTAAGGATTGCACCCACATATTACGATCGATAGACACAGAAAAGTTTGTTGATAGAATGCTGGTATGCCTTTTCAGTTTCTAGAGCGCTTTAAGTTCACTTCTCCTCCGCCTTGATCCTTTCTGCTAGTTGTTGCTCTCTCTCCATGTGACCTATATCAGCATTCTCTATGATAGCCTTAGTTGATTCTGGCCTCTCTCTCTCTTTCTCTTCACCTCTGCTCAAGTCTAACACTTTGTCTTCTTTTAATTTACTGAATCTCTTAGTACTCTAATATCCAGTTATTTGTTATTTGCACATGCTAATCCTAATAGGTAAATTTTATGAGAATGGACTGGATTGTTGAACGTTTTTTAAAGGCACACAAAAGATATATTACTAACTGGCTAGTAGCTTAGCAATTCTACAAGAATACTTTTTTCTCTGAGAGTTCGGGAAAAAAAAATGCAGGAGGAAGATTAATCAAATTAAAGTTGTAAATTAAAACACAACAATTTGGCCCGGTAGTATAGTGTGTTAGCGTACCTTCAACTATTCATTACTACTTTGAGGCGTTACTCTAATTTCATCTTGACTAATTCTCCTAGAATACGTTATTAGAAAGTTAGCAAGCCTATTTCTGTGCACACTCATTCATAAAGTTGACTCCTCACATCCCATCCCATGTAAATATGTTACATACTAACAGTTTACAGAGGCCATTAACACTAAACTGCACAACAAAATGGCTTCAGGAAGTGGAGGCTACCACCCTAAGGCCGATGACGAGGAGATCATCGAGATTGACGCCTACCACAACCAGAACCACCAGGACTCCACCCAGCCTTGCCACCACTATTTCTCTACTGCATTCGCTAAAATCACGCTGATATTTCTGACGGTTGCTCTTGTCTGCCTTGCTCTTAACACGTCTACTTATCCTACGGGGTTTGTCCAGAGAACTTACTTGTTTTCGGCCCCCAAAGATGGCTCTATACCAGGACATCTATCGTCACCATCTACTGGCAACACCGTGCAACAGAGTGTTTCTGCTTTATCATACAACACTGAGGTAAGAGTCTTTATTGACTCCATTTTCGGTAATTTACAGCAGAAAGTATGCATGCATTCTATATGTTAATTAGTACTTCTCCTTACCTGTTGCTTGCATAGCTCTTCTAAAACAGCTCTTTTCAGCTTCTTTAAGCTTGGTTAGTAGCAGAAGTTGTTCTCTGCAATCAGACATTTCTTCTTCTACAGAGAAGCAATAAGCGGTTTTAGAAAAAGCAGTTGTTATCAGGCACACTGTAACTCATACTGTTCTACCTATACGTTCAAAAGTTCTATAGACATTGCTATGTGCTAATTCACACGCTAACGAAAAATCAAGCTTTGTCTGCCTTTTTGTAATTCACACGCCAACGAAAAATCAAACTTTGTCTTCCATTCAAAAGCAAGGGCAAATACTTCTCTATAAGTTCTGATTTCTTAAAGAATAGTCTACATGAAGGGTAATGTATAAACATTGTCTTTTGTAAAAAATTTAATAGTTACAGACTTTACAGTGACAACATACCAACTTTAAATTCTAAGCCATCTCACTATGAAAGCAAATCTGGAAGAGATTCTGATTTCTACAAAAGGGTGGTGCATCAGTATGCACTCTGATTTCTACAAAAGGAATATTTCGACATGAAGGGGAATGCATAAATATATCTTTGCAAAAAGCCAAAAACAACGAAAGTTACAGCACCAATATAATGACCCTTAAGCCCATTTGGAAGCAAATCTGATTTCTACAAAAGGGTAGTGCTGCATAAATGTCAATTCTGATATGAAAAATCTACATGAAAAGTAATGCATTTCTTTCATGAAATAGTTAAAAGTGATAGTGACAATAAACAAACTTTCAGCTATCTCAACCTCTAAGCTAAAAATGTATAGGCATAATTCTTGCATTTCAATCCAATGTTCTGTAAACTAGGAATGAGTTTAGAAACAATGCTTAGCTAGGTTGCGTATCATGTAGTATTAATTTGGTCTGACCAGTAGTATTTTAATCTGAAGTCAAAGAAGAATGGCCTACAACTAGAACTGTTGTATTATGTTTATGAGCTCAACTGAAAAATCATTGTCATATAGTTGAATTCTTATGATTTGATTTTCTAAAGAATATTATACTACTTATCAGATTGCATATGTATTAGTATTAAAAGTAGAGAGTAGAACCTTTGGCCAAGTCAAATGCATAGATTTAGTCTTCCTAAATGGCTTCCATAAACAACAGTTATGTTCGTTTATCATATAAACAGAAATGAAGCACTTACACTTAGCAATTCATCTTCCCAGAATAAAGAAGCACTGCGATAACTTATTGATGTATGATGAAACTCATTATGCTGACACCTTATACACCGGATGATTCTCCATTTATTCATCACCTTATACAGAACATTTGGTATGAACTCAGGAGCACATTTTTCATATATCCTCGTGGAGTATTAAGAATAGATAGAAAACTCATAGTATATGAATAGTGAACATAAAAACTCACTGTGTTTACTTGTTTACACCATAAGAAAGAAATCTTACTGACCAACTGCAGCAAAGCAAGGATGACCAATTCTCATCGTATCTTTTCAGTAAATTTATCATGATTAATATAAATTTGGCATGCCTGCATCCTGTTTTTTATTTCTTACCTCCTATACACTTGCAAAAAATTTATAGTTTATACAATGGTTTTGTTCACTCTGCTGAAATAACAAATATGCTGTTACCAAAAATATAAAAGAAAAGGAAAAACAAGAGTCTTACCATGACAAGAATGTAGAAGAGACTCTTCATCCTTAGCTAGTGGCTGGATTCTTCCTAGCTAGCTTTCTGCTAATGAAGTGAGCAGCCTCAACTATAGATGGATAGTGGACCCACATTTAGCCATTCGGACAAGTAATCTGTCATCCATCAATCTTTTAGTTCCTCATCAGCTCATGCGAGCAATTCTGGTTTTGCCTCAGCAAAACTTCCTCACAGTTGTTAGTCGCAACGAAAACCAAAGAATCCTTGGCCAAAAATGAGATCCACCTGAGGTGTAATCAATTAAGTACTTAGGTTGCAATTATTTTAATCGTAAAGCAATAATACTAGTTTTCAAAATTCAAGTTTTTTCTAAAAGCCATAAGCCAACTAAAGGTAAACCATAAAAATGATGTGTCATGTGTTTAATTCATAGCAGTTGACATCAAATTCTTCAACCATCCTTTGAATATTTCAGTTTCACTAACTAGTAACATTCTTTAATATAGGGATATGATGAGAATCTTTTGGGAAGTACATTGAGAAAAGCAAGCATGGAGGATAACAAAACTGTGATAATCACAACACTGAATGCAGCATGGGCAGAGCCAAATACCGTATTTGATCTTTTCCTGGAGAGCTTCAGAATTGGAATCCACACTGAGCATCTTTTGAATCATTTACTGGTCGCCACATTTGACCAGAAGGCCTATTCTCGTTGCTTGGAGGTGCATAGACATTGTTATCGTCTGACCACAGTGGGGGTCGACTTCTCCGGTGAGGCACATTTTATGAGCAAGGATTATTTAAAGATGATGTGGAGAAGGATTGATTTTCTACGTACTGTTCTCGAGTTGGGATACGACTTTGTATTTACGGTATGTCACTATTCTCGTATTCTTCTTTCTAAGACATCACACTTCTCAGCACCTTTCTCTTTCATGGATAAATTTGCACTTCAGTATTAACTATCAAAAGGTAGGGCAGTTAGAATTTTCTTAGCCCTTATTAGTTGTCTACAAATTGATAAGCTTATAAAGTAGGTGTTTTACCTGCAACCAGACCATTTATAAGCAAATAGTATACCAAACTTCTAATAGAACTGAGAACTGTCTCTCATAAGTGCAGGTTCATTATCACATGACACTTCATAATGCTAATAAATTTATGAAGCTAAGACTTTTTTTTACTACAAGTCACTTGACTATATCAAAATCTAACAGACTTTTACTGCATGCCCCATATTATCCAAGTAGCTGTTCCATTACAATTTGCTCGAAGATCTACTTATGGGCCGTTAAGCTAACATATTTTCACTGAAATTAGTAAAAAGGAATTGATTTAGCTAAAACTTGAACAGAACATCAAACTCCATAAAGGCACTTATGAAGGAATCAACTATATGAAATTATTTTTTCCAGACAGTTCCCAGGTTAACCTACAAAGCATTCTTGAGAGGACTTCATCTTCATGTTTCCAGGACTGAATAACACTACAATTTTACATTATGGTCTATGACGATTTTCATACTATAATCATAAATAAGTATGGTATGTCCTATGGTAGCATGGTAGCAGAAGTTAACATCTCTGCAGTGTAAGAGTCTGTGGAAACTAGGAATATTGCTCAGAATTAACTTTTAATCTAATTTTACAGGATGCAGATGTCATGTGGCTACGGGATCCATTCCAAAAATTTTACCCCGATGGAGACTTCCAAATTGCGTGTGATCACTACTGGTTCAACTATACAGACTCAAATAATTCACCAAATGGAGGATTCAATTACGTCAAAGCAAACAACCGCACAGTCGCATTCTACAAATTTTGGCATAGGGCAAGGCACTATTTCCCAGGCAAACATGACCAAGATGTGCTGAATATGATAAAATTTAACCCCTTTATCCAAGAAATTGGGTTGGAGATGCGGTACTTTGACACTGCTTATTTTGGCGGGTTTTGTGAACCAAGCAAAGATCTGAATTTGGTGATTACAATGCATGCAAACTGCTGTATTGGGATGGAAAATAAGATTCATGACATTAAAATGGTGATTGATGACTGGAAGAATTACATGGCATTGCCCTTTGGCGAAAGGAACTTGAGTTCAAGGTCTTGGACAGTTCCACGGATTTGTGGTTAATATATGGGATTTAGTGGAATGTAAATTTTCGTTTATTTCCCTAGTAAAGACAGTGGTTCCCCATTAGTAACCAAATAGCAGTATTCCGCTGCAGAAATATTCTATAATCAGAACCATGATCAGCAAACACTAGGCAAGTTCAATTCCTATGCAGAATTAACCTATATTTATAACCATAATCAGCTTACTGTGCAGAAGAAGTGCATTATCAGTAAAATTATTATAAGTTCCATTGCCTCTTAAAGAAACCTGATGGATCATCAAATGCATAGCACAAGGTAGTCAACAATAATAAACCAATAAATCATGTTTGCGCATTGTTTATACTTGCATTGTTCACCAATGATATTTACCTGTAACTTCACAAAGTGATGCTTGGCAGCTGATAACTAGTCTTCAAAAAACATGGATGAATCAATAGGCCTGCACCTGTTACAACTGCCATCTATAGCCTGTAATAGCAATGTATAGAAAACAATTTGAAAGTCAAATTATAACTGAACTCGAAAGTGATAGCTCTTTCTTTTTTGTTGATTGTTGTCAAAATAATTTGTCAGGCAAGGAAAATGCAGCAACTTACTTTAGACATGGTATTATAACTGTTTAGGAAGATAGAAGAAACCTTAAATTAACAAATTATTTGAAAATGCTGATATATCAAAACAAAACAAAGATTCTCTCAAGGAAATGAGCACATTTTATAGTCAACCTGACACATGAGAAAAAACTAGGGACCCAGCTACTAAGGAGTTCACTCTCATGGAGAATAATTTAAGCCAAAATATAGCAGTCAACCTGAAAAATCTTCTCCCAAAATACCAAAATTTGAAAGGATACTATGTTGAGAAAAACAACATTCTCTTGATTGTTACTACGTTATATAGTTTTTTTGATATCCAGAATGTAAAGTGCCAATCCATTTCACAAAAGTTCCTATAAGATGAGCTTCAACAGAGCTATTCATGCTCAGAAAACATGTTTGCTTAGGCCAAGTCCAAATATGAGATTCAAGTTACAAGAGATACAGCCATTACACATTCTTACTGAGAACATGATGAAGCATTTGCAGTAGAATTCAAGAATAATAATGATGCGACACAAAACCAATTCAGTACTAGGCTCATTTGATAGCCTTTGAGAAGAAACATTGAACTCCATGATAATAATAAAAAATTTCTCAAGAATTCAATTGGATTAAAAATGAAAACTATGAAGAAGCTACACGGAGAGACATAGATAAGCCTTGGAAGATAATATGATGAGGCTGGAGACTGGATATTTAGGGGAGTACATACTAATGTAAGTTTGTGATAGCTGCCACCACTAGGGGTCAAAGTATCACAGAGGGAATCTCAGTTAGAAGAAAAGTAGACAAAAATTACTTGAGAAAATTGGTAACTATACCCGCATATGCATATAGTATATATTAATTTTCAATCTTTGTACCAGTTTCACAGAATGAGCTGATGCAACAAGTATCCAGAACAACAATCATCTGACATGGGCAGTCCTTTCTTGACCATGTATGGACTTAGAGGCTGCTATTAACCATGAGACAAGTGACCATTACTGGCCAGTTTCATCTGATTCATACTCCGAAAACAAATCACAGTCTGTCTCCGATTCATACTTATATTCATATGCGCCACCTTTGCGGCCCACTCGGCTTTTAACCAAGTCATTCTCAAGAGATCCACCTCTCTCTTCTTTATATAACCCTCTACTTCGATCTAAAAATCCCTGCTTCATCATGATAGCATACTTTTCCCAAATGCCAGCCAATGGGTGCTTCTCTATGAGCTGACCACGGTCATAAGCTTCCCGGAGCACAACAGTCTGTGTGTCCCCCTTCTTTGATATGTAAAAAATCCCAGGATGCCTCTCAAACACCCTAGTAAATTTTTGAGGCATTGACAACGGTTTGCCCAGGTTTCTCACATTATTCCTCTCTGTCCTTCGAAGAATCGTAAGATTCAGAAGCTCATGAAACGTCCCAACGATCCTCTTTTCAGACACATCAGTCCTCGGATCCAAATGTCTACAGTCAACATAAGGACTGGTGTAAGGTAACTTTTGCCACTCACTCAACCACTCCATGCACTTCTTTTTAAGCCCAAAACCCCTCGTGAAACTGATAGGAAAAGCCATTCCATCATCTTTACTCATGCTATTAGCATTTCTCAACTCTAGATGAGACACGGCCAGACTATCATCCCAAACTAACAGTTTTATCCCCACACGCTGATCAGGAAGATCCACGAAAGAAAACAAATCCGGTCGCTTGGCAACTAACGTGTTCCAATAATCACATGGCAACCCCAAGTCCCACCTAAGCTGATCAACAGTATGTACCGGCAGTAATCTATCTTTGGTAAGCATAAGCAACTTTTGCAGCCTGTTCAAGATATCCACACAACAATGGTCGTAAACAGCACCCATTTCTTCATTGTACACGCCTAATGCCTCCTCGCTTAACTTATACCACGGAACAGGGGTACCTGCAGAATCAGGACGATAAAATTCCTCAAAAATGTTTGGGTAACGGCGAATGTAAGCGGAGAGCTTCAGGTCTGAAGGTAGGCCAAGTTGCCCACGACATTTGGTAAGGCGATAAATGGGAAGAGTGAAATCGGGTTGAGATCCGAGAAGAGAAACGAGAGTGCAAGTGGCTTTCAGGTTTAGGCCGCTGGAAACTGAAGAATCAAGACCAATGTCCTTTGCCCACTTGAGCTTCACATTGACAAGGCTACGATTCTGTATATGTATATTGGGGTGCCAAAAGAGAAGAGTGCAACTGGAGAAACTTCTTTGACGGAATATCATTTTCGGCTTGGCATTTCGTCGAACAGGTTGTGTCTATGGTTGCTGAAACGACTTGAAGTAGCCGTATTGTTACTGTTTCTCAGTGCTCGTTAAAGGAACAGGAGAAATGATTCGATCGGCTTTGAACGGCCGCCTGTATCGATTCCAACGGCCGTTCGATTTGCAGAAATCTGTGCTTATGGAGAAATTGGCGGGAGAGATGTTCAGTTAGTTTGTGGGATAAACTATTGGTGACAAAATACTTTGAGATCCCAGTTGGACCAAAGTTTGATAGAAGCTTAATAAAATTGAATTACCAATATAGAAACTTATACTCACACTTCAAAGTTAAAGGAAAAAATTGATGAAACCCCTAAACCTATACTAGTGAGACATTACCCCCTAACCTATTAAATTTGATATTTAACCTCCTCACCTATATAAATTGTTGCAACATACCCCCTATATAATATTTTACTATCAATTTAATATTTTCCATTCAATTTAATATTTTTCCTTTAATTAAATATTTCCGTTTCATTCCAAATTAATCATAATACCTACCGAAAAACTAATTTTGAAAATTATGATATGAAACTAAACGATTTTCACTTTTATAATATAATATAATATAAGTTCAAATATTATTTTTCCGGTATAATTAATGAAAATATTATTTTTTCACTTTTGTAATATAAATTGTATTGAAAAAATAAGATTTGAACTTATATTATATAAGTAAAATCTTATATTTTTATAATATAATTTTTAAAATTATTTTTCGATATGAATTTAGGATTAATTGGAGTAAAACTGACATATTAAATTGTAGGGAAAATATTAAATTGAATAAAAAATATTAAATTAAAGGAAAAATATTATATAGGGGGTATGTCGTAACACTTTAAATAGATGAGGGGGTTAAGTCTCAAACTTAATAGGTTAGGGGGCAATGTCTCAATTGTATTAAAGTTCAGGGGGTTTGATCAATTTTATCCAAAGTTAAATGTAGTTATTTTGTACTACCTCCGTGGCTCTGTGGCAGAAAACTTTAATTATTTTGATTTTTTGGTTAACAATTTTCAATTTTAACTATAAATTACTTCTAAATTATAATGGTAAAATATATAATAAAATTACTCTTATATTACCATTACAATTTAAGAGTAATTTGTAGTCAAAGTAAAAAGATGTTGACCAGAAAAAGTCAAAATGGGTAAAGTTTTCTGGGACGGATGGAGTATCAATTTAACAGCGATCAACCCAGTAATAAATTTTCTCACGAGTAAAGACAATGTGTGATAAAAGACATATTTAATCTATAGGACAAACACATCATTCAAAAAGCACTGCAAATCCGTGGATTTCGATCTGATCTGAATCCAAACCAAAATATATATACAACTCATCGATCCGAGCCCGGTCCGGAACCATATGGATCCGACCATAAATTTTCAATTTTTTTTGGATCCCAACCAGACCGATCTGATAAGGTTCCAATCCGAAAATTTTAAAATTGGTCCAATATGGATCCGATCCGTAGGGACCGGACCAATTGCCAAGCCTAACCGCAATAACCAGTGATCAGGTTCTTACAACCTGTGTTTGCATTTTGCAACAGTAGAATCTGACAAACTGGTGTAAAATAAATTCTAAAATTATCTGAATATATTATCCAGGTGATTAAATCACCAAACGAAATAGAAAAGATGAAATAGACGGCTAAATAGATCAATTTATTTTATTGTATAATTGATTATTTTGCATCTTAATTACAGTTAGCAAGGATTTTAAAATACACATAAACTAGGGCATATGTGTCATTTGAGCTTGTTACCAAGACTCGAGAGTTAATGGACATGCAAATGCTAACCGTGAAATACCTACACATATTTGTCTGATTGTATCTAAAATTAATGGGTAAAAAATAATTAGAGTCATACGAGGGAATGAAAATCTTGTCCTTATTGTCTGTCCTCAAGTCAAGTGCTTTAAAATGTCGGAATTGATGAAAAATGGAAGAAAAAGGAAGACCGCGAATGAAAAGCAAATTGTATCGTGTACTAGGTGGTAAAGAGATTTGTAGATTTTTATCAAGCAAATTGTATCCTGTACTAGTGGTAAAGAGGTCACATATCACTTCATGATCGATTAGTACGCATACATATCTCATGTTTACTACGGTTTGGACAAGACTTGATTTCAGTATAATTCACCCGGCCCCGCCCCATAGGCAAATCCCACTTTCGTGGTGTTTAAAAATACGGAACCTAAAACCACCAAGTAAGGGATACTAGGCAACTCAATCTACAAGGAATGTACTTAAGAATCTGGAGCAGCGCGCATCAGGTCCCGATACTATTGCAACTTATGCATGTATCATACACAGTACTGAAAATATTAGCTAGTGCATGCATTCTGCTAAAAAGCCAGGAGAAAAACCTCAATTCTGCATATTACAACAAGTCACAAGAAGGGAGTGAGTGAAGTACTGCTGCATATACACTTTACTTGGGATCATCTCCCTTAGACTACTAGAAGTCAGTTAGACAGTTACAGAGTACTAAACTAATTAGATGTAATAAAATTGTCTTGGTTTTGATCACTCTCTTTGCAACAAAACTTCATTCATCTCATGGGTTTTGATTTTTCTTGTAGTGATTGCTCTCCTTGGATCGAACATCCCTCAATCAGAGTCGTCCGAACCTCTGTTACGTATGAAAGTCAATTTTTTCCTGCCAAACAACAAACACGCATCGATCATATGATATCAATTTATGCAAATTAAACAAACATAACAAACTATGTACAGAAGGCTTATACTAAGCAAAGTACAAGTAGCTTACATATTCATCCAGTAGGTTCTGTCATGGTCAAGGGGACTATCTCTAACCACATCCAGGAAGTCCATATAGAACTAGACGTACAAGAATGGAATGCAGATAGTAAATGGACTGAAAAAAATGTAGAGAGTAATCCAGTTTTTGTAATTGCAGGCCGGGTTAAGAAGAAGAATATGTCTTACAATTTTGTACCCCAACTCCGTGTAACAGACTTTGCAGTAGACTGGTGCTGTAAAATGATCACCAATACGGACGCACTGCTGGAATGATCTTTGCCCTACCTGTACGTTGATTCTGCAATTTCATAGAAGGTCGAGTAAATCATGAATCGATCATCAATAGATTGAATTGCAGTTGGATGATGTGCTTACAGTTTATCTCTGAATATGCCGGTGTCAAAGGAATGTAGAGACTACAAAAGTAAATGAAAAGGTGAAGCAGTGAGATAACATAAACTACTGAGAGGTAAGTCAAAGGAGAACAGAGAACACTAACCCTAGTCATAAAAGCATATGATGAAACGGCAATTTGCGTCTCACACTCTTGGCACTGGAAGAAACTTGTATAATCCGTGAGCTTATTATCAATGAACTGTATCCTATTTACATAACTAGGATGCAGTGTCTGAGCATCCAGCTTGCGTACGATATAAATTTTTCCCCTGTGATAATAATGGGTTACATTTCGATTCATAGGGAGGTCATTTGCATACAAGTGGCAGAGCAGAGCTTACCTGAACAAAAAGTATCTTTTCATGTTATTCCTTTCGGGGTGTGAAATCCATCTTTCCTGTAAAACTATACATTAATAATTTCTTAACATTGCACGAAGGCTAGATGATTAGCAGTAGAATATTGGCTTACGAGGCAGTATCCTAACGACGTCAAACACTTCTTGCAAGAAACGGGTGCTCTGACGACATGTTCATACTCTTCTTCGTCCCCCACAGTAATGTTTTTGTGAATCCTGTTGCATTGTGGTTATTAAAAAAAAAAAGCGAGCATAATAACCACGAAATTGTAGTCCATAAATTCATATATGATTCTTACATATGAGAAGTCTCTGCGTATTGATCCCTGACATCAATATCAGATAAGAACTTGAGTCCTGAGCAGTGTCCCTAATGTTCAAAACAACATTGTATGGTAACCATTTTGCTTATACAATGTATGCTACTAATTCACTGTATCTTTGTAAATTGTACCCTCATAACTATGTGCTCTTCTAAAGCTAAGTGTGTTTCGCACATGCCGCAGATGACCAGATTAGGGCCCTCTAACTTGATTAAAGCTCGAGGCGCTACCACCCTCTGCCTGTGAACCATGCACAGGGACAGAGATGATAGAGTTAGTATACGTTTCAAAAATCAAATTCTGAATCAGGGAATAATAATAATGATAATAATAATAATAATAATAATAATAATAATAATAATAATACTAACAACAGGAAAACATTAATCATATCATATCAGTTTAATACAAATCAAACGAACATTGCAAACTCTTTACAGAAGCCTATAAATAAGCAAAGTAAGAGTAGCTTACAAGAACAGCATGTGTGTTCCGGCTTTTGGTGAACTTTTTTCATCAACCTAGGTGAAGAAAAATGGCATGCATATTCTCAGAGACGGAAAAAATGCTTATAGTAATCCTGGTAGAATTAAGTAACAGCACATTTATACTAATACTTATCAATATTTAATAGATGCCTTACAAATGTTTCTCCCAACTGTGTGTGACAGACACTGCAGTAAAATGGTGCTGCATTCCTCGAGGAAATGATTTGGCACAAGTACACGTTAACCCTGCAAATTTATAAGAAATGGATCAACTGTCTGGGATAATAGATTGAGTTGCAGTTTGGATGATGATCTTACAATGTAGTATCTTTGAATACGCCATTACTTGTATAAAGATTATGCTACAAAAGGAAATGAAAAAGTTAGCAGTGAGATAATGGAAATTACTAAGAGGACTGTCCCATTAGAAGAGAAAACTAACCCTCTTTATCAATGCACACTGCAGGGCAATGTGCGTGCGGCACTGACAGCACTGAAAGAAATCCCACTCTAACATGTTCCTTTCATATGGATGGCTTCGGTTTCGAAGAATTTTATTTAAGTTGTAAGCATCGAGAGTGCGTAGTATGAGCAAGTTCTTTCTGTGAAAATAATGTAGACGATTATACTTTTCGAAATATAGGGAGGTCATATGCATACAACTGGCAAAGCCTTACGTGAATATAAAAAATCTTTCAAGATGGATACTTGCACCCTCTCCATGCCATATAAGCTGTAAAACAAGTTCTTTTGTTAATAAGCATCATCAAATTGCTAACGATGCACGAAAGTTAGATATAGCAGGAGAATCTTGCTTACCAATTTGTAACCAAGTAATGTTAGACAGTTACTGCAAGTAACTGATGCTCTAGTGGCATGGTCACTTACTTGACTATCACCCAAGAAAATGTTAACCCTGTTTCATTGCAATTATTTAAAAACAAATAAAGAAGGCATATCAACCACAAGATTGTAGTAGTCCATAAATTGATAAAAGGGTATGATTTGACTAATGATTAATCTTACATTTGATGGATCTCAATGTATGATGTAGTTGCTTGTAGATCAAGATCTTCCAAAAATTTCAAGTCTTTGATATTACCCTGATGTTCAAAACAAGATCGTATAGTTCATTTCACTTATGCCATTCAGTATATGCTACCAAAATAGATGAACTGGAAATTGTACCCTGTTTATTGCATCTTCCAGAGCTAAATGCTTCTCGCATTTACGGCATATGATTACATTCCTTTCTTCAAACTCAGGATATGGATCCAATTTAAGCATAATTTCTGTGTGATTCGTGCAGGAATAGCATTACAACAACACTTGTTACTTTATTAAGAGTTCATCAACAAAAATTCATTTCTGTAAAGAATATGAATTCGGGGGTTTATAAGAATTCACCATGATTGGTAGCAGTGACAGCAGTGTACCCAGAGAAGTTGGGTTCAGTTGAGAAGCACATAAGATATGTTTTAGAAAATTCGGGGCTTGATATGAGTGCCTTCATGAATTTGCTGACGCACTTCAAACGTGCGATGGTTTTCATGGCCAGCCTCGTCAATATCACTGCTATGATCTCATTTGGAAGATCTTCAACTGTTCTTTCTGCAATCGAAAACAGAATCAATGCCCATTGCCCAAAACTGCTGCCTATATCTAAACTGCTCCCCAACAACAATTACATATTCCAATCACTCGTATACCAATAAAAACTAGGAAAAATGCATAGAACAGATATCTAATGCTACAATATTTAACATTTAAATTTTGCTCTATATAATTCGATCATGAATTCTGCTCAATGTAGAACTGACCTGATGCATTATCTTCTTTTCTGATACAAATTCCGCTAACTGTAGGGATACCATGTGTGCCTTCAAACCTTAAGCCAAGCAATCTATCATCCTTAATAGAAACTCTCACACCAACTAATTGCAGAGGTTTATTCGACCCAGCAATGGAGAATATATCAAAATTAGATAGAACCTGGAACAAGAATGGATCCAGTCGTCGTTAATTACAAGAAAACAGATAGTATAACATAACAGTTTAGAAACAAATTAGTTCAGAGTGGGATTTGCCTTTTCGTCTTGCACATAAACATTAAACAATCGCATTCCTTTGGGCCCGTTTATGTTTATGATTTCAGCAAAATGCAGATCAACAAGGTAATCTCCAGGGGGGATATCCTCAATGTCGTAGCAGAAGTTCCCCATTCTTAATGATTGATAGATGCACGTGTAGTCTCCATTATCTGTGATGAACTCTTCTGTTTGAAATGTATCACCTCCTTTGAAATACTTGTCTGCCACAATGCAAACGCCAGAAGCTGATTCTCGAGATGCCACGGCTCCAGCATTTAGGAAAAGCACAATATCCTCTGAACCAACAAACAAATTTAGATCAATTCAAACTCAATAGTTTCACTATAGCATCAATCTCTCAAGTAAAAACAAAATGAAGTTTGCACTACAAGATCGAGCAGCTTATGAATGATATCTAAGTATGTTGCTTTCGTCAACACAATAATTAACTACCCCGACATCCATTGCCAATCCCCTGCCACAGCTGCTAAAACACATAAACAGCTTATTAATATAATCCCATCATGAAAATTCTGCTCCATCAACGAACCCTTATTCCTAATATTCAGGCATTTTCTGAAACACACTACAAATAGTAGCTCTCTAATAAGACAGCAGTTATAATGAGGCAAAATCTCGAAATATCACTAAACAGAAATAAGTTTCAGAAATTGAACTCATTCCAGAATAACAGTGAATCTTTAATTTCTTTGATCAAGGAACAGAAGACGAACCTGTGGAAATGGGATTTGTGGAACCATTTGGAATTAGTAGCGAACCAGTACCGCAGATCATAGAATCATCTAACGGATCCCCAATCTCTTTTATTTCCATAGCTTGGTCCAGAAAGTGAAATTAGTGCGCCTGAGAAAATGGAGAAATAATTAACTCATGAAGCAAAACAATGATGATGAACTTAAAGAAATAATCAATCTGAACAGCCAGTCAAATGATCATTCAAAACCCTAGTCGATAACCAAATTTCAAAATCAACAATACCCTGTTCTTTGTACTCTAATTAAATGAATCCAGTAACAAAAAACGGATTGCAATGGCATATTAATCCAGAAATAAACATCAACTGAAGCTCCAGTTAGCACAGAGTAATCAATTGAACAGAAGGAACAAAGAGTAAATTAATCCATCGAAAATCGAAGTCGTTAGTTTAGAACCTGGTGATGCGAATTCAATTCTGGTAGCGCAATTCCTCAAATTGATCTCTATTTCCTTCTGAACCAAAGGAAGAAATAGTTACTGATAAATCTGTACTTGATTGGAGAAGAAGAAGTTGGTAGCGAGGAGAAGGAGTTCGCAGCTTGCTCTCTTCAGTTAGTTAATGGTTTTAAGCGGTAACCGCTTAGTTCAGATATTTATTTGAAAGAGATATCAACTATTGCAATTCCACCCCTCAAGTTCGGTGTAATTGCAATATTATATGGAGATTAATTTCTTCCTTCTCTGATCCACTCAACTAACATGAGTGAGGTGGTTTAAACTTTAGAGTGGCTGGCTTTTGTGAATACAAACCGATGCGCCTAGCTAAAACACGATCATTATTGTATGACCATGTTTTTTGCATCCATCATCAATATTGACCCTGTTTGGATATCTATTCAATAAACGTAAGTGTTCCAAGATATCGAATTTTTCTTTGGAATCATGTTAAAAAGCCTCGGCTATATCCCCACGCACCACGCTCCATGTAAACCGAAAACATCCTATTCCACAGTACAACATCTCGTACGTTTTGGAGCCAACTCGATCAAAATGTCTCCTTGCCGAATCCAAATCACCATTTGCGACATACCCCATAAGCAAATTCTTGAATTCCATCTCAGTACGTGAATACCACCCTATAAGCAAACTCCACTCCACATGTCGTCCACCTGAATATAACAAGTAACAACACAGTGTACTTCCTCGCCTTCTCTGATCGCCTAGAACTTGGTACAAGACTTCAAGACCAGAGGCAATGTGAAGCAGTTAGGCATGAATTATCAGTTAATAACACCAT
Organism: Plantago ovata; assembly: GCA_028274465.1. Classification (NCBI taxonomy): domain Eukaryota; kingdom Viridiplantae; phylum Streptophyta; class Magnoliopsida; order Lamiales; family Plantaginaceae; genus Plantago; species Plantago ovata. The sequence continues at coordinate 31,879,004 of CM051457.1, forward strand.
TACTTCATTGCACTCATCATTCTGGAGGTACCCTTTTCACATCACATTCCAAAGTGATGTATATCTTCTGTTTCGCATTATATCGAACAGTTTGTGTGCATGAATTATCTGCTTCAGCTCCTCTGCTCACAGCACTTGAAGATGAAATGAGAGTTGGATATCTGGTCATTTTTGGTGGTCTATGGCATTGATTATATGATCTGGGGTTGGATTTGGCGGATAAGTTTCGGGCAATCATGCATGATTGAATAAGTCTTTGTTTTTAAAGACATGATGAATAATTTCTTTAACAACTTTTTTGAGATTTACTTTTTAAAAAAAAAAAAAAAATCACACTAGTAAGCACACACGTTGAGGAGTATATATACATGTATATATATACACGAACATAAATAATAGGTTTGCATAATTTTTAAAAGTTGAATTGAATATCTGCCTCATTAGACAATGTCTTGTCAACAATGCCTCATTAGACAATGTCTTGCCTCATTATTCAATCATGGATGGTGTTAAATTTTTTGTTAATGAACCTTTTATTTGTTATTAATTATACACAAGCCTTTCACTAAATTTTTTAATATACACAAAATATATGGAATATAGTTAAAAAATTAAATAATTCCAGAAAAAATAGAAAATTAAGTGGGGGGTGTTCTCCAAGAATAATAAATTTGTAAAAAAATTTAAAAAATAAGACAAAAATCCCAGAAAAAGAGGAAGGCATTGTTCTTTTCATTCGAAAACTCATTAATTTTAGTCTAGTTCAGTTCAATTATATTCAGATTCATTCGGTTCTGATTTGCTTAATTTTATTTTATACTACAAATAAATTTTGTTTTTGTTCATGAAGTTAGTTCAACTTCATTCTGTTCAGTTCAGTTTTGTTCAAGGGCTTTAGTTATGTTGTTCAATTCGGTTTCGAAAACACATTTGTGAAATTTTACTCTAGACGGCATGTCATCGAATTTAAAACATCATCAGAGACATTTGTAAATATATGCAAACCTAAGAATTCAAATTTGTCCGTGCATGGTCCGGTGGTAAGGGTGTTGGAGTAGTAATAAGAAGTCGAGGGTTTGAACCCCCGACGGATAAATATGATTGGTATATGTTTATTTGGAGATATAAGGTACAGAACGAATAGTGTAAAAGTAGGAATAAAGGTAATTAGATTTAAGGTTAAAAAAAATCTTCTATAACAAATCATATTGTTCATAATTTTTGCATGAGACATGCATAGAGTTAGCATGACATTTTATCAACTAACTGAGGGTCTCTTCAAAGTAATGTTGAGATAGGTTATGTTTTGTTAGAGAATTAATATAAATAACTAGATTCCGTACCTCTCCAACAGTTTAAGCTTTTGGGAGAGTTGGAATTCTATCATGATATCAGAGCCATCTGGCTCACGTCCACCTGGGTTCGAATCTCACCGGAGACAAACTCCACCCCATATTAATATAAATAATTAGATTTCGTACCTCCCCAACAGCTTAAGCTTTTGGGAGAGTTAATAAATATGAACTGAATTTAATATTTGAATTGATATGAAGACACAACAACAACAACACTAACTAATCCCTAAACATCTAGTTGTTGGTTTTGATTGGAGCGTCAATTAAGGCCTTCTCCAACAGTTGATACTCAATATGAGCTTTAAATCTGCAACGTCAGCATTCCCCTCAATTTAAACTCTAACATTCCAGCAGTTACTCCTCTTCAACCCCTCTTTTACTTTTTATTTTCTCATTTTTTTAAAACTTCATTAATAATCTCATTTTCATTATTATTAATTAATTGCAATTACATTATATAAATTCTAAAAATAACAATAATTTGAAATAAATACTATAATAAACAAGGATTTTCATTTTAGAGGATAAACAATGTCGTCGCCTAGCTTTTTTCATTTTCATGAGTTTTTTCTTTTTTTTTTACGTAAGATTTATAATTTTATTTGTAAGGGGTATTATTTTTAGTTGTAATATGAATTACTATGTTGTAATAAGAAACCTAAGTACTCAATTGTACCAAAATTGGTACGGTGCTATGTCGTTTTCCTCCGTCACGCAATTTGCAGTGACGTACTGGCCGATTTATGTTGCCCTTCCCTCCGCTTTGCTTACCAAGTTTGTCCGGTTCGTCCCTCGCTGTTCTTCTTTCAGCTAAGTCGGGAACACTTCTTTTAATCTGATTGGCTGGAGACTTTTGTTCTTTCCATTTAGTCTCACAAGTGTTCGGGTTCCGGCCTTCCATTTCCGCCTCAATACTTTTGAATTCTTCGTGGAGTTTAAATCTGTAATTTCATCATCTTCAATCTATAGTTTTTCAAGGGCTCATTACATATAGGCCCTAGTCGCCGCAATTACATTTGAGTGACGACATGTTTCATTTATTACAAATACTTACAAGTTAGACAACTTAAATTACATCCAACCCCACGAATTTGACTTCCGACGAACTAATTCCTGAAAATGACTATTTTGCCCCCGCCAGAAAATCTGATTTTTATCTGAACCAAACAACTCAAATTTATATTTATTATACATTAGCCCTCAAGATTTTATATTTTCCTTTTATTTTTTAATATTCTTTTTCTATTTTTCTTTTTCTTTTTTCCTCCTATTTTTATTTTTCCATCTTCTTCTTCCTAAATCCGGCACCGGATTCCGCCAGTGCCGTGGCAGGAGACTGCAAGCTCCTAGATTGGGAGCTTGCAGCTCCTCATCGGAGCTGCATAGCATATGCAGCAGTTGCAAAAGAAGCTCCGATCTGGGAGCTTTTGCAGCTCCCGATCAGGAGCTACAAGAGCTCCCAGATCGGATCTTTTGCAGCTCCGACCAACAGCTCCCAGATCGGAGTTGCAAACCTCCCGTCGGGAGCTTTTGCAGCTCCCTGATCGGAGCTGCACAACTCCGGTCAGGGAGCTACTCCGATGAGGAGCTGCAGCTCCGGCACCGGCGGAATCCGGTGTCGGATTTTGGAAGAAGTATTTTTTAAGAAGGAAAAACAAGGAGGAAAAAAGAAAAATAGAAGTAAAAAATAAAAAGAAAAAAAAAAGATGAAAAGGAAAACTGAAAAGAAAAAGGAAAATTAGGTAAGGCCATGTTTGGCTTGAAGAGATAGAAGATGGACAAAAATTTTCAAACCGGAATCATCAAATGGGACTAGATGTAATAAATGAAACAATCGTCACCTAAATAAAAAGAGTGCTTCTACCAGGGGGTGCATATGTAATATGCCTATTTTTCAAACATTTTCCAATAAGATAACGACCGTACAAGTTTTACATGAAAGTAGGGGCGAACGTAGGATTTTATGTCGGGGCAAGAAACTTTTTGTAGACTAAGATTTTGTCTAAACTTTTTAATTAATAAAGACAATGAAAATTTTGTTTTTGTAAGTATTGTGTAAAATCAATATTTTTTATTTCTTAAACTAAACAAACTCAAAATCATATTTTTCACCTTTAAATATATACTACGGTATGTTAAACAATAATATGTTGAAAATGAATAAATTAATATAAGAGTTACATACGTGTTTTAAAATATATACATCTCATTAGAAGGTAGGAAAAATTAAAATTAAAATAACATTGAACAAAATAAAAATAACATTGAACAAAATAAAAAGTGAGTAAACAGAAAATAAAAATTTAACACTAGAAAAGAGTAAATGAAAAGGAAAAGTTGAAATGAAAAATATAAAACCAAATATAATATAAAGAAGTGATTAGTAAAATAGAAAGTTAGAAAGAAGAAAATAAGCTTCGTTAAGTTTCAGTTCAATTCAATTCAGATTTAGATATGTTCTTTTGGTATGAGATCTCATTATTTTCAGTTCAGTTCAGTTCTGTTCAGACTTGCTTAGTTATATTTTATACTACAAATAAATTCTGTTCAGTTCTGTTTAATTATGTTCGGTTCTGTTCAGACGAAAAGAACAGTTTCTTATTAAGATAATTTCAGTTTAGTTCAGAATAATTAAGTTCAGTTCAGGTTTGCTTAGTTAAAATTTATACTTCAAATAAGTTCAAATTAGTTCGGATTTATTAATTTCAGTACAAATTTATTCAGTTCAGTTCAGAGTTTTTCAGGCGAAAGAAACGTAGCCTAAATCAAGAATGTAAGAAAATGGAAACAGAATAAAGCTCAATTCTTTTCATCTGAAAATTGATTATTTTAAATTCACTTCAGATCAGTTCAGTTCAGTTCAAATTTGGTTAATAGTATTTTGTACTACAAATAAGTTCAGTTCAGTTCAGATCCATTCAGTTCAGTTCAGTTCACATTTTTTCAACACATTTTTTCAAACGAAGAGAACAAGCCTAAATGGTAGAAGTATGGAAATAAAAAACTAAATAAAAAAGATATATTGAGAGCTGCCTGAGTGTCGAACTTTTGCCTGACCATAAGGCTACGGAAGAATTATTCGTTTGTAATAACGAGTTAAATATATTATCTAATTGAATAAATAGGGTAGGGCATAGACGTATAGTAGTATTTTCACGTTGAAAATCCAGGATCAGCAACTACCCCTTGCTCCTTACTGGGCTAGCTATATGCTTTATTTTTCTTCCCTTGTTTTCAGGTGTGAAAAACTTCATTCTTTCTTTATATACGAGAAAATACTGGATTGTCCGATTGAGTGAATTTCACAATTTTGTATGTAATGAGTGCTTCCCAAGATGATGAGTCGACCGGCCAGAGTCACTCTTTCTCCCAAGAGCCTTAACTCGCGAGCTCTACCTTCCAAAAGGATAAGCTCCAGTGACATTCCAGAGTGGGTGCGTGACGGACGGGAAAGAGAGGACTCTTTCATCGACTCATTTGAGCAAGACAAAAGGACTCAAAAGATGTTTCAGGTATTTTTGGAGTACTGTTTAATGGTTGGAATTGGTGCTTTGTGTGATGTAAATGGACTTCTATGTCTAACTGGTGCATGAAATATTGGTATGCTGCTGTTATCATCAAATCACGTAAACAATTCGCATGTATGGCTCTGATTTATTACCAAGGAGTATGTAGTTATAACTACTACCTCCATCTCTCGTTAATGTTACTTTAACTGGTGTTTCGACTCTGACTAAATACAAATTACTCTTAAATTGTAAAATGTATATTAAAATTATATATTATGATAATTTAAGGTCTATATTTTCATAATATAATTCATTAAAATTTTTATCATTATAAGAGTAATTTGTAGTCAAATTAGGACACCTCCGTTTACCAGTCAAAATAGAAACTCTAAAAGTAATATAGAGAAACACTAAAAGTAATATAGAGGGAGTAATTAACACCTGAATTAAGAGAGTGATTTAATACAAAAAAAAGCTTGAGTTTTTGTTCAAGACAGTAATGTTGTTGGTTCTTGCTTTTAATGGAGTGTGTACACAGATTGTTTCCTTTTATTGCTAAACATGGAACTGCAGGAGGTAAATATAACAAGAAACATGCTCGAGTTGTTAGAGAACTTTGAATTTTCTTTCCCCTGTATATATGTGACTCTAGCAAACTCGAAAACGAAACCAAAAGAAAAAAAAAAAAAAAAAAAAAGTTGCTTGTTATCATCAAATCATGTAAACAATTTGCATGGATCACTCTGATTTATATTGCTAATGACTATTGAGTTTGCTAATGATTTAAAAAAAGCTTGAGTTTCTGTTCAAGCCAGTCATGTTGCTAATTCTTACTTTTTAGTGGAGTTTGTATATTGAAAGATGAAACTGATTAGAACTAAAAAATCAACTGAATGATTAAGAAAAATACACGAATTAAGATTGTGTTAGTGATTGACACAAATTACCCCCCCCCCCCCCCCCCCCACCCGCGCGCCCGTATATCTATGTTTCATTCATGTTTTTTCCAGGACTTACTTAACAGGCACTGATTGGTTTGTAGCATACGGGCTTCGATTTACAATGAGATGCCTTAGTTGGTCGTGAGAAGTTGTTGCTTTCTTTACATTTTATTCTGATTATATCACTGCCCTTCTGTAATACCTATGCAGAATATAGAAGGATGCCCAACTACCACTACAGTTGCTCCCTTTTACACAGCAGAACAACAACAGAACTTGAGAATTGCTGCTATATGATTATCCACAAGGTGTGAATTATGTTGGAACAACAATCATGGAGTTCTCGTATGGTATGGTGATAGATTAGGGAAATATTACCTTTTGGAGCTAAACCCATGGTTATAGGTTTGTAGTCTTATATTTTAAGTTTCAACTCGTCATTCCTTCAAGACACACACTGATCATCACCATAAATGCTTTACTTTGAAGTTGGTCCTTTTTCAATAATAAATTGGAGCATGCTGGCCTCTCTTTTGAGCTATAGAATGGTAGTTCTACATGGTATTTTTTATAATCAATGTATACAGGTAGCTCGTGATACATTAGGAGTATTTTTTAGTAAAATATATGTTTCATTGGGCAGAAGTGAGGATGTTTCAATTGATTTTAGTATAATCTTTTGTCACCGTCTTGATTTGCTTTGACGCTGAGTTTGAGATATGGGTACACTGGCTATAGTTAGAGTAGTCAGAGAAGGTAATAAAACTCGGTAATGCCTCTTTCATATTGTAGAAATGCTTGGTAAAGCTAACTGCTCTGTATCAAATAGGAAGCAAAGTATTTCATAATTTTACCTATCTGTGTGCTCCTGCATTCATGTTCCATATGACCAATGTGTGGATGCTTGGTTGGTTAGAGTGTTCTTCATGTACTCTGGGATCAGGTATCAGAATTAGATTGAGGCCCTGTTTTCCAGTCTTTATCTCCTCCAATCTCTTAAACAAAACCTTTTGCTAATAATTTCCTTCAATAGAATCTACCAACGAGTAGATGAGATGAGAACATTCCGAATTTTCCGTGTGTTGAATTCTACTGGTATGTTGATACCTTCACTTCATCTTCTTCCTACGGGATCTGGCTTTTGTTCGTCTCTCCAATTCAAAGTCAGTTTCTTTTGTGATGATATTTATTTGATCGATATAGTGTTCTGATGTTACCGTTCGTATGAATCTGCTTGAAACGGAGCATTAGTTTGTTCTTAGGATATCGCTTTAGTAATTGAATTGATTTATTTGAGGAGATAATAAAATGTAGCTCTCTAAATGAAAGAGATTCACCACGCTACAAACATTATAGATGTTGCCAGTAGAGTAAACGAACATAGATCATGATTGATATTCAATTTTTTAGTAGCCTTTTTACTTATGAATTTCTGTACTAGCTAATTTGTTAAAGCTCAAAGCTCTCTTCACATGCTTATTCCCGGCATTATTATTGTTCTAGATTCAGGTTCTAAAGACATGCTTATAACCTTGTTAGCAGCATTACACTATTAACATGACTGTAGTAAAAGTTGGTCATGATTTGCTGAATCTGACATTAGATGGATATGTCTTATGTGTTAGGAGGCAAGCTATGTTACCACTCTTTTAAATATGGTGTTATCTTCTGCTGTTGTATGGTACAAAAATATGGCCATGCAAGAGCACCTTCTATGGGTTATCATTTTTACTCTCACCTTATAAATGTACTTGATTAGATTCTTACACCTTTCTGTGTGCAGTGTAATAGCGCAACAAGCTGATGAGCATAGAATAAATGCAACGAATTTTGGCAAACTGTCAAAGGTCTCTTCTATCTCCCATTCTGCCCGTGTCTCTATTTCTATCACGTCTTCCTTAGATAACATACATAGACAAAACAATGGCACCAGTGTCACCTCTTCAATTCGGGGTGACAATTTTACGCGGGCGCATAGTTATCACCCATCTTTAACCAGGTCTTGGTAAGACTTTTTTTGTGTTCTTTGCTCAGTTTGTATCAGCTCAATTAGTCCCAATGCTGCAGGTATCAGGCTCCTCCCCATTGCTATGGAGCTCGAATGAAGATGATCTCCTGAGCTTTCCAAAATCTTCAGTACTGACCGCCCAATCTGGTTCCCAGCTTGAATGAAGCTGATCTCCCCATTGCTTTTTCCCAACTTTGACCAGCCCTCTTCCAAAGAGGCAACAACAGCAGTAAACCTATATATTGGATGCATAATGCATAATGGAGTAGATGAGGATTAATAGGAAAGGGCACATGTCAGAAGATTAGCTGGAATAAACAACTGAACTTAGCACGAAGAATCCCATAGGACCTCATTGCGCTTGCCATAAAGGTAGCAGTTTTATAGAGTAACTGTTACTTTTAATTTCTGTTCATAATGTGGCTCATTCTTTTGATTGAGTACCTGCTGTTCATAATGTGGCTCATTTTTTTGATTGAGTACCTGCTGGTTGTAGCTATACAAAGACTTTGTTGTGGGTGGTTATATTAGTGATGACTTATGACTAAGCTTTATTTTAGCTACTTTGATTAAAATGCCTTTTGATGTTATTTTTAATGTTATTAGTGGTCTCCAAAGTTCTCTGCAAGCTGATACTATTCCACCCAAATGACAGGTTACAAGCTAGGATGCGTCCGAATCCAGCGCCGATCAAAATGAACCAAAGTACCAAACCCAATATGAAATGAATTCGAGTAAAACTCATATACAATCAAGAACTAAACTTCGATCCCATCGAAATTCCATTTGAAACAATTTGATTTGTATTCGATCCAAACGACCCGTTTGCCATGTCGAATAGAGTACACGCAAGATAGAACAAACGTTTGTGCCTTGCGTTACATATTCATGAAAGCTTGGACGTTGTTTATAATAAAATTCTAAAACATTATGAATAAGGGCAAATTACTTCTGATACCCCTGCTATTTTCCGCTATTACAGATTAGTCCATCTATATGTTTTATTACGCGTACCTCCCTTGCTATATTAACCTAATTACACATTAACCCACGGACTTGACTTTCTGCGCTCTAAGCCCTGGAAATGTCTTTTTCACCCCTGCCGGAATTTCAGATTCTGAAAAAAGCCAAACGGCTTACCTTGCACGTGACATGCACATGAGGACCTATCTGTAATTGATTTTTAATAGTAGGGTAGTAAAATGAAAATTAAAATTCTTACCGTTAGAAAAAAAAACTAGCCGTTAGGATTTGAATTGCAGCCTATTTATACCCCCCAAAACTCCATTTTTCTTCATAATTAACACATAAAACTCAGCTATTTCCTCTCACACTTTTTAGCAAGCACAAGAACAAATGAGCTCCACAAGCAATTCGAGTGATATTCGACCGGGTTGCAAGAATGGAAGGTGTCGAAAGCGTACGGTGTTGTGCGTTGCTAGTGATGGGAGGTTTTATTGGAATTGTCCAACTCACGGGTGGTCAGAATGGACAAACGAGCAAGAAAACTTTCCAACAGAGCGAAGGGAAATATTGCAACCAAAGGTTTTATTGGAGTATGTTCCACCAACACATTGTCGTCAAGAAGTTCACAAGGAAGTAGGAGAGCAAGAACACAAAGAAGCAGCAATGGCAAGAGGAAACAGATCGGGCAAAGCTAAACAGAAAAAGAGCAAAGATACACACACTGAAGAAGACAAGTACAGTGTAATAAGGCAATTAATCTGCCTAAATTTGTTGTTGCTAGCTTTGTACCTTCTAGTGCAAATAATGAAGCCATTCATGTAGGAAAATATTCATTGTCATTCATCAATGTAACATGGTATTGTTTTGAACAATTTGAAATGACAAAAGCTAGCTTATCCATGCAACATATGCCAAAATAAGTCACTTAATATGGTAAAGACAAAACAGCAAGTAGTCTAGAGTAATTGAAGTGAAATATCCCACTTAGCATCAACATTAAACATTAAAATGACATGGTCCAAAAGACATTTATCCAAAAGACATTGTTCCTTAACTCAACTCAAGCCTTAGCTTTCCCCTTTGCCTTGCCACTGCTGGTCCTTGTTGCAGGTTTTGGGAGATTGCTACTTGATGACTCTCCATCATTCCTCTTTCTCTTTTTGTGGCCTGCCATATGTCACCCAATTTTCAGCAAAAATTCAACAAATACACACACACAGTAGCCAAGTGCTTAGGAGCTGGAACTTGTTGAGTTGCCGGCTTAGTTTTGGTCTTGGCAGTAGCTTTGCCCTTTCCCTTACTCTTAACCTGGAACCATATAACACAGTATTAGCATTTTCAAATTAACAAAAACATGGAGAAATACACTTAGGTAAATAATACAGAAAACTTACCAATGTTGGACACTTAGGTTTTGTGTGTCCTACCTCACCACATATGCTACACTTCTTTGGTTTCCTTTGCAAGTGCAGTGGAGTCTTAGATTTTGGGACCTCTGATGGGTGTCTGGTCCTACTCTTCTTGGGTCTTCCAGGTTTCTTCTCAATAACAGGTGGGGAGCATGTGTCCTGAGTAAGATTGCTAGGCCAGAACCTGTGATCTGGGACTGGCTTCAATGACACTGTGAAATCATAGGCCCTCAAGTAAGCCTCCTTTGTGTGGTTATAACTGACAAAGTTCTCAGCTTCATCCCTGTTGTGTGTAATTGCCACCCAAGCATGTCTACAAGGGATCCCAGTTATATCCCATCTATTGCAATTGCAAGTCCTATCTTCCATGTTCACTATAAAGGTGAAATTATAGTCTTCAATCTCATAGATGGGGTTATTCTTTACTGGAGTTGGAGTTGTGAATTGAGGTATATAGGGGGATGTGTTTTCTGTCTCATTTATTGGCTGGGGTTCAGGAGATTTGGGGTTATTAGGCATGTGTAAAGGGGACTCATTTGGTTCTTGAGTAGGTTGAGTAGCTTGTGTTTGAGGTGGGATTTCTTCCTCTGTCAAGTCAATCACACCAGCAGGATTTTTAGGGAATCTTTTTTGGCTTTGGAGGTATAGGTTTGTTTCCCCTTTGCCTAAACAATCTCCTCCTAGGTGGTTTTGGTTCAGACAAGGGAACTTCAAAATCATAATCAACATCATCAAGTGTAGAACTAGAAGCACCTTTCTTTTTTTTACACTTATCTGTAGGTGTGTGCTGAGCAAGTGGAATAACATCATCTAGTGTCAAGTGCACTTCAATTTCCTTATTTTTCATATTTTTTTCAAACATCATATTAACAGAACCATCACTCTGAACATCTATTGTTGAACCATCCTCACATTCAGCCATCATGTTAAAAAACAGAGAGCCCTCAGTTGGTATCCTTTCTAACATATATCTATTCACATCATCAAGCATACGGTTAAAAGAGTACCTCTTTTGGTCGATGTTGGTGATTGTGTAGTTAAGATCACCAAAGCGGAACCGGATATCAAACTTTTTGTGCACCACCATGATTTCCAATACCACATCAAACTGGAAAAAAAAAAGAAACAGAAAAAAAATTGAGCAGAAATCTCGTATAAACCCTAGTTCAAATGGAAACTAATATTAACAGCAATCCGGCCAAACTATGATGCAAATATGATACCATACAACCCTAAACAACATGAATTAGCAAAAAAAAAGTAAAATTGAAGTTCGAATAACATACCGTATTTCCAGTCGCCGATACCGTAATGCGGCCAACCAAAGTCGTTGATACAGTGAGAGGATCAAACAGAGATGACGACGCAACAGTTTTTCACCAAAATTCGGTCGATTATGGTTGGAAATTGAGGTGGAGGGAAGCGTTAATGGAGGTGGTGAAGAACAAGCGGGACAGAGCAAAAGGGGAAATAAGGGTTTGGTTTTAATTTCTGTGTATTTAATTCCCTAACAGACAAAAATAGTGTTTTTAATATAAGACCGTGTTTGGATGTTAAAATTGGAGGAGAGAGAGAACGCCGGAGTCAACACCGGACGATGACTTGGGTTTTTTTGTAATTTTCCGCGATAGATGGACTAGGATGAAAAGTAGCTGTTTAGTGGGGGTATCAAAAGTAATTATGTCTTATGAATAACGATAAACATAGCAATTATTGGTTGTAGTTTAAATATTTTTGATCATTTCAAATGCATTATGGCTTCGTGTATATTAACAAGGAGTATAATTAAGCAATCAAGCACGATCTTAGAAATTATAGAATTTTTAGAAAACACTTGACACGCGTAGCGTGGCACGGTCATTCTAGTATATATATATATATATACATATATATATATATACATATATACATATATATATATATATATATATAAGAGTTGATATGAAAACCACACATTGCTACATTGCTGTGGTGATTGTAATATTTCATATATATATATATATATAGACATACAAGTATACAGAATCTACACAAGATAAATATACAACTAGCAAATCTAATCAAGTACTGCTAATTTATAAGAACCCCATTTGATTTTGTTGACTTTTTTGAGATTCGATTTGACCTCAAATTAATCATAATTCATTATGGAAAAATAATTCTAAAAGTTATATTATAAAAATATAAGATGTATACTTTAATATAATTTTTTAAATTATTTTTTTCACAATGACTTGTGATTAATTTGAGGTGAAACCGGATATTGAGAAAGTCAACAAAACCAAATGAGAAAGTAGTTAGCTAGGAGAAATACACGGGAAATAGAAGAGATATGGTCCATATGGAGTTATCTTATGTGATAAGGATTCCTGAATATCCTCAACAATAAGTTCCTTTATTCTATATATAGCGTAGCAATAGAATATATAGGTTGCACAAGAGAAATTAACAGATCGAAAATAAAGAAATTAACATGTCTTGGAAAAAGTCGTCGTCGGCTGATCAATTCCGATTGTACAACACGTTGACGAAACGGAAGGAAGTATTTACGCCGATCGTTGATGGGAAAGTCGGGATATACGTCTGTGGTGTAACCCCCTACGACTTCAGCCACATAGGCCATGCACGTGCTTACGTGGCTTTCGATGTTCTGTGCCGATACTTGAGATATTTGGGCTACGATGTAGTCTATGTCCGTAATTTCACTGATATCGATGACAAGATTATTCACCAAGCCAATGAGTCCGGAGAGGATCCAATCAAATTGAGTGCAAGGTTCTGCGAAGAGTTTCTTACCGACATGGCTGATCTACAGTGCCTTCCGCCTACTCACCAGCCCAAGGTTACCGATCATATAGACCAAATCAAGCATATGATAGCACAGATCATCGCCAATGGTTATGGTTATGCTGTTGATGGGGGAGATGTTTACTTCTCTGTTGATAATTTCCCCAACTACGGTCTTCTATCTGGAAGGAAGCTGGGTGATAATAGACCAGGGGAACGGGTTGCTCTTGATGACAGAAAGCGCAACCATGCAGATTTTGCATTGTGGAAGGCTGCAAAGCCGGGTGAGCCACAATGGGACAGTCCCTGGGGTCCCGGGAGACCAGGATGGCATATTGAGTGCAGTGCAATGAGTTCTCACTACTTGACACACGCTTTCGATATTCATGGTGGTGGCATGGATTTAATGTTCCCCCACCACGAGAATGAGCTCGCTCAGAGCTGTGCTGCTTGCCCAGAGACCAAAATTACTTACTGGATGCACAATGGCTTTGTTACGTCAAATGACGTAAAGATGTCTAAATCGCTTAAGAACTTCAAACCGATCCGTGACATCACCAAAAAGTACCATCCCCTTGCATTGAGATACTTCCTGTTGGGGACACATTACCGTTCACCAGTTAACTATACAATATCACACCTAGATATTGCATCAGAGTCTATCTTCTATACCTATCAAACTTTGCACGAATGCGAAGATGCCTTGTCATCGCTAGACCAAGTTGTAGTAGTAGTGAAGACGGGTAAATCGTCTAAGTTGCGTGATGAATTGGAGACCAAATTAGCAGATGACCTGCACACTCCAACTATATTGAATTCCACACTCCAAGGAGCACTCAAAAGTGTGAACAATTTTATAAAGCGTCTCAACAAGAAACCAGAAAAGAGACTGCAGTTATCTATAGAACAATCTCTTGTTGATCTGCAGAATGAAATTAGAAATATTTTGGATGTTCTTGGATTGCTTTCGAATCTGAGTTACATTGAGGTTTTGCAGCAACTCAAAGATAAAGCTTTGATAAGAGCGGGATTAACTGAAGGTCGCATGCGAGATTATATCAAGGAAAGAACCCTAGCACGGCAAGATAAGAATTTCTCCAGGAGTGATGACATCAGGAGTGAACTTGCTGCTAAGGGAATTTCTTTAATGGACGTTGGAGAAGAAATGGTATGGCAGCCTAGTAGGCCTGCAACCTAGGAACAGGAAGCATGAAGAAACTACTTTATGTGGTTTTTATGGAGAGCCAAGTTTTGTGGTTACTTCGAAGAAACAGGAGAATACTGACCCTCTCAATTTGTAGATCAGCTTGCTTGTATTACATTTCTGATTTCTTCTGATCTGGCTAGAGAATGGTTGCTGTATTTTACGTTTCAGATTCTTTAGTTAATAAGAACAATTATTTACTTCCTCTTCCACTGTTCTGTGTTTAAATTACTAGTATTAAACTTTATAATATAATTTCATTTTTTATAGTTTAATAGTTGTAATTTATAGTGCAAAATCGAAAGATATGATGATCCAGAAGGGGTAATTTATAGTGGACGGATAGAGTAACTTTCTTTTTTTCATTTTTAAGGTAATCCATCCATTTGATGATTCTTACTAATTTTATTTTGAAAATACTACTTCCCATGACAAATTTTAAACTTCATTTGTTGACTTTTTTAGGATTCAGTTTGACCTTGAATTATTCTCAAATCATATGATAAAAATAATTAAAAATATTATATTATAAAACTAGAAGGTTTATATTTTCATTATATAAAATTCTTAATTATTTTATTGTATAATATGAGGTCAAAATGACCTCGTAAAATTCTTAATTATTTTTATTGTATAATATGAGGTCAAACTGACCTCGAAAAGTCAACAATGAAGTGTAACATTTGTTATTTATTATGGTACGGAGTTAGTACTTGCGTACTTTTAGATTTAGTTAGTATCGGCCTACTCCTTATTAACCCAATGATAATCAACTCGAAATTACAATCAACTAATTTTTTATATGTATATGTAAAAAAAAAAAGGACTATAGAAGTATGTATGCACCATCAGCCTGCTCCTAGAAAGATACCCAAAGAGTGTGTCCACTATATAAAGCCATAGCCAAGATTTCTACGTAAACGGCAAATACACCCTTCTAGGGAGTAAATGCGGGTTCATTGAAATAATCTGTCATACATACTCATACGGGAATGGATATGCAAAATTTATTTATTTATTTATTTTTCCTACACCGACTGTCCGACTCTACATGAGCCAGTGGGCTAAAAATTCCTTAAAAAGTGTTGAACCAAAAAGAACCGGGAAACAAAAGGTGGATCACACTTTTATTTTACTTTATAAGTTTATATATGGATTGATGGAGATGCCAATATCTTAGTTCATACTCTGTAATATAGGATTCAATTACACAAAAAAATAAAATCCTAACAGAACCATAATGATAGAAAACATTTACACTTGTAGCAATTTGGCATAGGAAAGGGACTCTTCGAGAGTTTAACTAGTGGTTGCAACTTTGGCGTCTAAGGACTCTTCGAAGTAATCCTCACGAGCGTTATCAGCTAACATCAAAGCAACCAACCAGAAAAGACATGAATCTAGAGACAGAAATGCACCTCCACCTAGAAGCCCAGTCTTGGCTGTAGGGCAAGCGGTTTCCAAATTGTGGTGAACATTGCGAATTTGGTGAAGGTGTTCAGTGATTGCTGGCCACAGAGTCATTGCTGCGGCTAATCCTCCGGTGATGCTGGAATGGGCAACCGGAAATATATCAACAAAGAGAATGCTGGAAAAACTAAACACACCCAGGACAGAAAAAGCACCGAAATTCTATAGTAAATTTACTCATGAATCCGAAAGCCAATTACATTTGTTTCCTTGTGCCGAGTTGTAGTTTTGTTCTAAACTAAATGTATTTAACAACCATGGAAGTGCATAATTTATAGTAAACTAAGCTAAAGAATTATAGGAGAGCACTTAGAACAGATAGAAACCTCTTATGTAGAGTAGTATTCATAATATACTACTTGGTTGTTATTTTCAGGACAGTCTTAAGAACATACTTTCACTAAAACTCTTCAAGAGAAAAAACAAAATCTCCAAAGGATAACCATTTTAACACTTCTCTTGTGATATATGCATCCTCATGTCTCTTATATCTTGTGTCTTGTCTTGGCACCTCTAATGGTTAGTTCTTTGGCCTATTAGTACCAACAAAGACACAGATATTATAGATAGAGCCACTAAAGTTCTCCATGGAGTGACTAAAATAACTTGCTGTTTACAACGATTAGCTTGTGTGTCACTGAACCACACTACAGGGACCCATGTAGTAGTGTACAACGTGATTAACATGTCATGGGTTCAAAATTTGCATAAAGATTGTGTGCAGTACACGCCAGCCCACCCAGCAGAGGGAGGGAGCAATTAGCGGGGAGGGTTCACCGTGTAATCATGAGTCCATGACCATTTAATTCAATCATTAACAATACAAGAGGAATGGACAAGACGATGTGTCAAACGTGATAAAGAGAAAAGGGCTAAACATATATGTGAAGTGTAAAAGACTATACTCACAGTGCAATATTGTAGAAGATGAAGAAGCCCTTATTTTCGAATAGAATTGACCGAGGAACTTTCTTCCCCTTGTAGGAATAAAATAAAGAGTTATGGCCTGCAATGGTGGAGACAATGAGGAATGCGACAGACAGGTAGCCCAAAATTGCACTGGGGTCAGATGGATATTTGCATATGACAACACCTTTTCCAGTTATAGGAATGCCAGATGCAGGCTGCAACATAAAAGCAAGTAAAAAACATAAAGATAGAAAGAGGTCAGTAATTATGAAGTACAAGCAGGTAAAACAATACAGTACATAGTTGTCAATCTGCAATGTTTTCCCAACTAATTAACATCAGTTTCACTTTTTTCAGTGGTACTTGAGAAGATGCAAGAGTATGGACCATCAACACATTGAGAAAAAGAGACTTTACCATAACTTGTGTGCTTACTATATGTAGACTTCACTACTGTGTACACAAAAATTAGTAAAATTCATAATCAGTAATACTAATTCCATATAAACTTGTGGGTAGAAATAGCCTGCATATAAGTTTATAGTAATCCAATTTTTGTTTGAAAGGATCCAATTCACTTTCTTACGAGAACAATAAAAACAAAAGCCAAAAGCTCTATCGCCGAATGCTGATGTAGCTCCAAAAAACGAGAATCCAGAAATCATTAATACTACAGTAATACTACAACAATCTAAGAAATAAAGCAGCATACAAAGAAAACTATGCACCTTTTTTAGATAAGAGAGATTTTCATATAAATTCAACAAATGTGATTACAAATTTACAATACAATTACATATCGGATAGTATCGCATGATTACCAACTATGCACCTAATCATTAACAAATCCAGTGCTACCTAAACAATTAAAAAAAAAATGGAATACATCTAAATAGTTTGCATCTAATTTACTAATTAGAAATTTCCACCGCAAACTGCAAAATTGATACTAACATTTAACAATCAAATATATACACAGAGACCAGATATGATCAATCGAAAAAAAAAAAAAGCGATGCAAAATTACTAACGATTGTAATATCAAAATTAGTCAGAATTGATAGAGAAAGAAGAAGGAATTATACCTTCTTGTTCTCGGCGATAACTCCGATAATAAAGGATAGCACACCAAAAGTTGCAGTGATCAGAGACATTTGCTTGATTGTCAACGCCATCGTCGCTTCTGAATTAAGCGATAGGAATAAAAAGGATCAGAAAGAGAAAGGATTATTGTTATTTGAGAAGATGTGAAAGGATGAGCAAGCGATATATACCGATATACGTACGTACCTTTAAGATCTGCAGTGAAGGTGTTGGTTAGAGTATGAAAGAACAAGCGACTATTTCTAAATGAGAGGACAGTAGAAGGAGGAGGAGATAAAGTTGGAATCTATATAGAAATCCGAACTGGATGGGCTGAGCAGCTCAATATTTTAGTTGACCTTAGACTTTTTGTGATTGTCTAGACTTTATATTGCCGTAAGATTCTGTTTTGTGATTGGCATCAATTGGGTCAGGATTCTTTTTCACTGCGTTACGTACGGCATTCGGTATAATGTAGACATGATGAACTTGGTATCTATTTGCGTTAGTATACAATGTAGATAAAAGTAACATAAATTAGATTTTGGTTACAATTTTAATATCCTTTAAAATGCTACTTCCTCCGTCCGATAAATATTCTCATTTGATTTTGATTTTGTTGACTTTTACTAGTCTCTGTTTGACTACGAATTAATTATAAATCGAACCGAAAAATCAATATTTAAACTTATATTATGAAAGTGCAAATCTTATATTTTCATAATATAATTTCCAAAATTACTTTTTCGATATGAATTAGTCTTAAAGAATGAAAGAAAGATACAGAGTTATGCAGAAAAGAAGAAGAAGAACTGAACAGAAATGGAGAGCGGCACGAGATAAAAGAGCGCACGCTCCAGACGGCAATAGAAACGAGATAGTTCGTCACGACAATGAAGACAAGAGTTCGAGCTTGGAACGACGCAACTTTGCTTACTTTACCAAATACACTGAACCTAGGGTTCATCGGTTCTAGCAAATTCTAAAGATCTTCGAGAAGAAGCAACGAATTAGTTTAGGGTAATAGCTCGTCTTCTCCGTACAAATATTTTGGGGACAAAATTGTCTTTTCCTATTAGCTGTAGATAGGTAGATTCTATGCTATATATACTAGACTGTAGCTCCCATTTTTTGCTTGTACAAATTTTACAGGATTCCATTAATGAAAAACAGAGTTTAATCTCATTTGGCATGATTCTTAGCGTACTCTGACATGGTACCGGAGCTCAGGTTGTCAGAGCCTTCTGGTTGCTTATCAGAACCGAAAGATAGCAGTACTATTTCTATATAAGTTTCCGCACAAAGATCTTCATTCTCTGTTTTTTATGTTCTTATTGAGCTATTAATATTAGACTTATTCATAAAGTTATTGAGCTATTGTTAGTATTAATTGTATTCATTACGATTACTGAGCTATTGTTATTAGCTTTCATCAATTAAAATTATTGAAGCTATCAGTAATAGCCCGTGGCGATGCCACAACATAGTTTCATTGTTATCTATAAATAATAGTTGAATCGGAGTTATAAGAGTAGCATAGAAGAGGTTGGAAGTTCGAACCCCAACGTAGACATAAGGTAGTATGGGTGTATTTGGAGTTATAAGGTGGTATATGATTAGTGTAGGAGTATAGATAGATTTGGCCGTTTCAAAATAAATAAAGAATAGTTGAATATTTTAAAATCATTAAAAAAGATAGTTAAAAGTTGATGGTTTTATTTGCGTTTAAAAAAATTAACATATTTTTTATTTTACATAAACGAGTGTGTGATCATTTACTATTGTACAATACACTTTATTGAAATTTTAGATTAACAAATAAAGTAAAGGAAAATCACCCGTATAAATCACCAAGAGAGAAATTGAATACAAAAATAAAAATTAAAAGAGAGGAAGAGGTTGTAAAAATTCATTTTATAATAAACAATATTAGTCATGATGAGACATTGTTGCTATAAATCCTTTTCTAACGATCACTTTTTATCCTGTACGGATTTGAGATGGTTTTACTCTATACCATTTGTTACGAATCCACCACTAAATCAGTCCCATACACATATCATTTTTATTAATATTGTCAATCTTGCATAAGTTTGATTTTTAAATTGTTCGAAAGATTTCATGACTGTATCACACACGTCTAAGTGTAATCATATTATTCACCTAGGGGACCTGACCCTGCACAGGTTTGCTTTTAAAATCATAAAAAAAGGTTTTGTACCATTTTAGAGTGCATGTCTACTTATATACTCTTCACGCTCATAACCGATGTGAGACGTTCATAAGTAATGGACATTCTCATCGAACATCTAGTTGAGATTAATTATGACATATGACTAATCATTTACAACCCTCGAGGGTTTTGCATCGATCTCGCTCCGATTTAAGTTGTAAGTTGTAACGACACGATCACTAACTGATAAAAATCCTACTCTTTAGGCTGCTACAGAGTTATATAGTCATGACTACACCGTACACATCCCATGGATATGATATTGTCCGTTTTGGTCTAGGGCCCACCCACACTGATTGCTTTTTGAAATCACGATGAACTCATACCTTATTAGTCTACATCCTACGTATTAGTCATTTCAATGGGTTTAACCCATCCAAGGCCCAGACCTAAAAATATAACCTGGCATAAAGACCAAAACCGAACCATTGGAATGACAACCCAAACCGTGACCGTAACCATATAAATTACGTCATTAGTTCGGATATCCAATCACATTTACAAAAACCCATGAATCTCTGGATTCCTCTCTGAAATTGTGAATCTATATTTGCATCTTATCTTTATGCTTCCATCTTCATTTCTCATTTATCAATTCATGTTCACTCCTCCTTCATCAATTCGTCCTTCGGTACTACTTTTCAATTAGTCAATTCTACAATCTACTACTCCTTCGGTACTCGCCTTCAAAGCTACACCATGGAAGCAACACCAACACCTTACCAATCTGAGCCAACAAAATCAAGAATCTGATCTCCTATATTATATTATAGGGAATTACCAATTCCACAACTCTCACTTAATTTTGTCCCGAAATCTAATGACTGCAAATACATTTGGATGAAAGACACACAAATCGATGAAGAAGACAGAGAAACGATGGAGGATGAGGGTTTGTGAAGCCTATGAAAAAGAAGATAAAATAGTTGTGGTTTTCCAAATCTCACCTGATTTTTTTCCTTTTTTTAATTATAAAATCGGACCCGGACCGAAGTGGCTATCCAATTTGGTCGGGTGCGGTTGGTCCCGACCAGTTACTGGCCGGTTATGGGTAGGAAAACCGTGGACAACTATTAATATAATTTATTCATTCTTTCAAACTAAAGCGAACATTCCAATACAATATTTACTTTTTATTTATTTTAAAACGACATATCTAATTAACATACCTTACTCCTACTTTTACACTAATTCTTTATCACCTTATAACTCCAATTACACACATACCACGTTATACCATCGTCGGAATTCAACCCCCTCTCATGTGCTACTCCAGCGCCCCTACATCTCAAGTCACTAAAAATGTTAAACTCACACCAAAATAATTATTTATAGGACCATTTTTATCTTATTTTTCCCTTTGTTATAGAACGCTAAAATATATGTTTGTATTCAACAATTTTATGCATCGTATTATTTTCATGAAACTTAGTTAATAATTATCTTTTTTAATTAAAATTATTTTGTAGTAACAAAAAAATCAGTTTTTTTTTTGTGCAAACTCACTAATCAAATTGAACATGCCATTTAGAAGAATATTAATTCTCATTTTAAAATCTTTAAATTTTTACTAAAATTATTTTGACATTATGTAACCTCATTCTTACCTTAGTTTTATCATTTTCAATATTAATTAAAGCCTAACTTATTTATTTATTTATTTTGAAATAGAGGTGAAAATAAATAAATAAAAGAGTATGTTAGGCCTACTTGCAAATAGTGTGAAGTACTTAATTTTGTACTCAATCTATCTGTTTCTCCAGATAGATTGAGGATATTTTAGTTGAGAAGAGAACTAGTTACTCTGATCCAGTCTCAGTTTTATGTGGAAAGCTACTTTGATGCTGTGGTTACCTTGCTTGAATAGTTAATGATGTTTGTTTATATGAGGCGTTGGTTAGAGAAAAATCATACTTTGATTCTAATCATTCTATTTTCTGTTGGACAGGAAAAATTTCTCTCCCTCCTCCCACTGCCGTCGACCACCCTCTTTGCTCGAAGGATTCGATTCGAGAATTCCTAGCATTCTCATAAGCCTTTCTGCACGTGGATACCAAGGTTGAGAATTGTCAATTCTGCATACAAACGTTTACCTTGCAGATAAAGAATTCTCGCATGCATATTTCTACACAACGCAACGATTTTGTAAAATCAATTTGCGCTTCGTTACATATCAAATTGAGTTGAAATTTGAGGAGCAGATTCCAGACACGTCGATCTAGCTTTCCACAAAATGGATCCTAATTCGAACTTCTGAATCACTGGGAATTTGCAGTCTGAAAAAAACAGTAATTATAGAAGTAAGTTTACTAACTCTGGTGTGATTTACAATATATGTAGTATAGATAATCAATTAGTATGCATGTTAAGAAAATTTTAAATTACGATGCTTAACCCTAGGGGTTATCTGACTATATTTTCTTATAGTAATTTATTAATATTGGTGATAAATTTGGCAGTATTATAAGTTTAAAAGCTTTTAAAAAATTAAAAAGGAAAAAAAAATTATGCCAATAAGATTTGAGCTCTTCACCATCTATTTGAAGAGTGACAAAGAAATGACATAATTAAAATATTAAAAAAGAATTATTTTCTAAAAAGGAAGAAAGATCATGTCAAAAGACTCGAATTCTACACCTTTTACTCGGTGACATTGCATCAAATTGAAAATGAATAAGTAAAATTAACGGATAAGATTTAAATACAAAAATAATCATGCACATAATATTGGCTTATTACTAGTATTTGTGACACACACGTAGTGTGTTCGCATCTTCTTTTAATATTCACTTTATAAATTAAAACATATTAATATTTCAATGTCGGTTGAGATTTTTCTGGAACATCCTGGTCTTATTTGGGAAAATCCTATTTCCATATATAAATTTGGGATGAGATTGGAATTGATTATGTTCTCTAAACGGGTTTTGGACTCCCAAATTGGATTATATATGTGTGTGTGTGTGAGAAATTATATCTGGTGCATAGAAGAGTATTTTTCTATTAAAAAAATAAATAAAAAACACGACTCCAAATTCTAGCCAATCACATCTCAAATTCCAAAGTTCTGGCATTATTGAGAACTGAATTAGAATGTTAAAAAATTATTATGATCTCATATTTTCTACTTTGAACCTGGGCACACAAACTGAAACTATTTTAAAAATCACCTAAAATGGTTTATAACATGTGAAAGTGACCATCTTAATTACCTCTTATTAACTCTAATCTTAAATAAGTATTAACTGATTGGGGACTGTGGATATTAACACCACACACATGTCCATTTGGGTTTTAAATTTTGGGCTGCGAATTGATGCAAACAATGAAATGGGTTGTGAAATCATGAGAATAACGATACTTTACATGCTTAAATGAGTTGTACTTTTGTTGGGGAAGCCCGGTCGGTGGCATATTCCAATCCGCCCCAGTTAATTCTGGAACACACTAGTATAAAACACCAAACACTCACGACGCGCCACCCTTTTCTTTTTTTCTTCTGCTTCTTCTTCTCCATCCTAGAAAACCTAATTACAGCTCATCAGCCTAAACGAACGTTGCAATTTTTTCAATCAAACATTTCTGTGTAACCCTACTATTCTTTTAATTTATACAAGATTTAATTCGACTCACTTTACCGTTATGGAGCCACCTAGGGATGCTGAACCGCAGCCCCAAGCTGAACCCTCCGCCCCGCCGCCGCCGGAAGAGGCGTCTGCGGCAGAAGAGCAGCAAGAGCAAGAGGAGGATGGAACTGAATTATTGATTGAGAAAGCCTTGATACTGATTAATAAGATTACCTCAAACCCTGATAACCCTAGTCCCACCGTCCTTCATGCTCTTTCCACTCTTCTCGAGACGGAAGAAGCCAGGTGACGTTTCTATTTTTTAATTTTATTTATTCTGGAGCTGAATTATTTTCTAGAAGTGTTTTTTTTTTTTTTTTGATTTGCAATTTCGCTCTAGTTATTTGGTATAGTAATAGGGGACTGGGTTGATTAGGGCTTTTTATATAGCTTAGTTCTAGGAGTTAAGGGCTTATGGATTGTGGTTCTGAAGATTTACAGTATCACTATTATCACAGCATGTCAAATTTTGAATGGTTTGGTGGGAGGGAAATAATTATGCAGTGGTTTATGGATTAAAGACTCTTTCTCTTTGACTTCTTATGAGGTGGTGCAGCAGCAGTCTTATATTGCTGTTTACTTATCCCTAAGGGTGTATATTCTTGCCTGTCTTTGAGAAATTGGAGTCCCTTTATTGTCTTTTTTTGTCTAAATGTATCATTTCTTCATGATCATCTATAGAAGAAATAGAATAAATGTTGATTTTATCCTATCTTATTTGGGAATTATGTAAAATATCATGGAGTAAAGAATATCACAATTGGCTAGTGATGTTGCATGATGATGTTTTCTGTCCCTCAATGACAGATGATATTATGCATTTTCTGATGTAGACACCTAGAGCCTAGAACCAATTCATTCTGCTTGCCGGAGTATGCATAGCAGTCTTATTATATACCTTCTGTTGTTTAGTTAATTCTGCAGGTTTCATGTTCTGATCGTTTTTTTTTTTTTTTTTTTGAAATTCTTGTCCATTTAACGCCTTGTTAGTCCATGTGTATTTAGAAGTCTGTATTTGATGATATTTTGTTTTGATCTACCATTTTGATGAAAGGGCTTGTTATGTTTACCCCTGTAATGTTTCAATCTTATATGTAGTCACCGGTTGTTATTTTTGTCACATGTACCCTCTGGATTTATAATCTCTAGCACATATTAGTTATTCGATGTCACAACTTTCTCGCTTTAACATTATTTTAGGTAACGTTGTTGTGATTTATACTTCGCTCTGGTGTAAGTTCAATAATTAAATTGTACTTGCTATATATTTTATATTTATGAATTGAACTCACTATTGGCAAGGAAAAAAAGTCATGTATGTTAACACTATTTCCTAATGTATATATATTGATGCAGAATGCACATTCATTATTAAAATGTGCACCACGAGCAATAAAATGGTTGCTGTGTCGGACAAAATATTTCAAAGAAAGTTCTGCTGTTCTGATGCTCTTCTAAGTTGTAATTGATCTTACATTTGGAATGCTGATTTATCTAGCAATTTTCTCATACATAATAAATTTTAGGAAAGAGTGTATTTTCTTGCTGCTTCCTGCTGCATACTACAGTCACTTGAGAG
Organism: Plantago ovata; assembly: GCA_028274465.1. Taxonomy (NCBI): domain Eukaryota; kingdom Viridiplantae; phylum Streptophyta; class Magnoliopsida; order Lamiales; family Plantaginaceae; genus Plantago; species Plantago ovata. The sequence continues at coordinate 31,904,083 of CM051457.1, forward strand.
TTATCTTGGAATAAACCGAGTTGATTGCATGTAATATATTTGAAGTTCAGACGGTAAAAGTGGATCTGGATGGGCCAGAGCATTTCTGGTAGTTTGCTCCTTATTTTAAACTTAAGGTTCTATTGGAAGTTAGAGATTGGTAGCATGATAGGCATGTTCTGACACCTCGTTATGTGCAAAATGCATATTATGGAAAGTTTGAATAGAGATTACACCACCTAATACTTCTTGTGTATATTTATGTTGGTTGTGGAATGTAACAGGAGAGTTGCAGTTGCAGGAGTTAAATTCAGACTGTTCCTATTTAATGTGTTCTTTTTACTGATGTTTAGATATATGGAGGATGCAGTTCCCTCTACAACAAATAATGGCAGGTCTTCTCACACTGTTGGGCGCCTTGGAAGCCTTATTCGGGTATCTGGTTCTCCCTTATTGTTAATCTTTTTGCACACTTTCCAAATGCTTTATTGTACTTACCTGTAAGAACTTATTGTTTGTGTGCTGCAAGTTCTGTTTGGTGATGTATGAATAAAACCTCAATTCTCTTATCTTTCTTCTGCAGGACAATGATGAGTTTTTTGAACTGATATCTGCGAAGTTTTTAACTGAAAGTAGATATTCAGTGTCAGTACAGGCTGCCACAATAAGGCTTCTTTATAGTTGTTCACTGACTTGGACGGTATGGTAAAAGCTGGTATATCCAGTTATTATTGTCTGCCACTACTACTGCTATGCCTGATTAGTGATTACTTCTTTTTGTTTGTGGTGTAACTTTCTGAAGATCTAATTTATATTTATGTAATTTGGAATACAGTATCCACATGTATTTGAAGGTCAAGCTCTTGCTGTTCTTGATAAATTGAAAAGATGGGCGATGGATGAGACACCCAAGTCATCTAGTGATGATCGTATTTGGAAGAATGACACGGGGAAGAGGAATACATCAGACTCTGATATGCTGCGTACGTATTCCACTGGGCTTCTTGCTGTGTGCCTGACTTTGTATGTTCTCAATCCTTTTGCTTTTCCCTGCCATCACCTTATTTTGTGTTATTCATTTTTTCTGGTTTTGATACTTTATTTGTATATTGGTACTGTAGTGGTGCTCAAGTAGTGGAAGATGTGCTAGATGGATTATCAGCTAAACTGATGCGATACCTGCGTTACCGAGTTCTGGGTGAATCTAGCATGAATCAGAGGGATGCCAACCAAATCATTGAGAACAGAAATTCATCGATTGCTTGTACAAAAACCGGAGAAGAAGCCCGTGGTAGATTGCAACAAGCGACTGAAGCTCACTCGGATATGGGCACCTTGAGAATACATACTAATGAGAGGGATCGTGAAAGAGATCCTTCTTCATTAGGGGACTTAGATAAGGATCGAGAGAGGCGTGTCAGTAAGAAAAAACGTGGAGATGAGTGCTGGGTTGATGATGAATCTCTTGGCAGTGTGGCTCTTAATGCTGATGGTTATATGGCAGAAGCAGATGGTGAAGAGAACTGCAACACGAGAGAATATCGCGACTCAAAAACAAAACCTGGCGGGAAACTCCATAAGGAAGAAGACAGTGAGGAAATTATGAGAGAGGATTCTTCGAGAAGAAGGACTAACCGGGGTATTTACAAATCAAGAGGAAAAAACAGGTCCTATGAAGGAGCAGAGTGTGAACAAACTTTGACTTCTCCAGGCTCTGCCAACAGATCAGCACCTGCACGGAGTTTAAAAGATAGGAGTGCAGCAAGAACTCAAGATCTGAGAAGAACTTCGGATGCAAAGAAGGGCCTTATTGGAAATAATCCTGATTCCTTTATTCCTGAAAGGGACGACAATGACGAGTGCTTCCAAGGTTGCAAAGTTGGCTCCAGAGACATTACTGACTTAGTTAAAACAGCTGTCAGAGCTGCTGAAGAAGAAGCAAGAGCAGCCAATGCTCCTGCAGCAGCTATAAGAGCAGCTGGTGATGATGCTGCGGAAGTCGTGAAGACATCTGCCTTGGAGGTTTGCATATACTTCTTGTCTTGTTGAATGCACCTTGAATACTTCTTTTCTTGTTGAATGTACATTGTGCTAAGTTCTTATTCAAGAATACTTCTAATTATTTCAGGAATACAGAAAAACAAATGATGAAGAAGCTGCTGTTAATGCTGCTTCCAAAGCTGCATCCACAGTTATAGAAGCTGCTAACACAGTTGCTCTTTCAAGGTTGGGCATTTAATACATGGGATGAGTTTGTTAATTTTGTGTGTTGTTATTTGGTAACATCTAATTTTGTTTTGACTTCTTTTTTTTTTTCTTGGTGTAGCAGTTCAAATAATGTTGATGGTGATCCAGGACATTCAAACGCAATGGAAATAGAAACTGGGGATGATACTGATGAATACACTATCGTTGGCAGTGACTCCCTTTCCAAACTAAGAGAAAGATTCTGTATCCAGTGTCTCATATTTTTAGGGGAGTATGTTGAAGCTCTTGGTCCTGTTCTCCAGGAGAGAGGTGTTGATGTTTGTCTGACACTTCTGCAGCGAAGTGTTAAGCATAAAGAGGCGCCAAGTGTGGCATTCCTGTTGCCCGATCTTTTGAGATTAGTATGTGCATTAGCTGCTCATAGGAAGTTTGCCTCAGTATTTGTGGATCGTGGTGGCATGCAGAAACTGCTTGCTGCTCCAAGAAACACCCATACATATCTTGGCCTATCTTCCTGCTTATTCACGATTGGTTCAAATCAGGTTATTGCTTTATATATCTCTCTTATTATTTCCTACTATGCTTGGCCAAATAATTTGATCCTAAATTGTTATCTTTCTGTATGTCACTGCTGCTATCGTTTGTTTTGTCCCATCTCCATCTCAACCTGTTCTGACACATAACTTTCTGGTTTTGACTTCAAACATCATCTTTCAGGGAATAATGGAACGTGTCTGTGCCCTTCCTTACAATATTGTTCACCAGGTTGTTGAGTTGGCCCTCCAACTTATTGAGTGTCCACATGATCACCAAGCCAGAAAAAATGCTGCTTTATTCTTTGCTGCTGCTTTTGTCTTCAGGGCAGTTATTGATGCATTTGATTCACAGGATGGGTTACAGAAATTACTGTCTGTTTTGCATTATGCTGCTTCGGTTAGATCTGGTGTGCCTCCTGGGTCATTGAATAACTCAGGAGCACTTCGGAATGACCAATCCCCTGCTGAAGTATTGACTTCTATGGGGAAACAGATAGCTTACCACACTTGTGTTGCTCTGCGACAGTATTTCAGAGCCCATATGCTATCGCATGTGGATTCAGTCCGGCCTACCAAAAATGTGCGCAGTGCACAGCGAAACATTTCAAGTGTTAAGCCGGCCAATAAATCACTTGATATTAGTAATGAGGCTATGGATGCTGTGTTTCGTCAAATCCAGAAGGATCGGAAACTTGGTCCTGCGTTGGTCAGGGCTCGGTGGCCCGTGGTGCACAAGTTCATTAGTTTAAATGGTCATATTACCATGCTGGAGCTATGTCAGGTGTGATTTTTTATTTTCTAACTTTTACAGTCATTTTGATATTCTTGAATTCTCTCTTTGGTGCATTTGTACAGATCTTGCCTCTTTCATTACCATGTCTGTTTGTGTTATAGGCTCCACCAGTTGACCGCTACCTGCACGATTTGCTCCAATATGCACTTGGCGTATTGCAGATTGTAACCATAGATCTTTATGGCCGCAAATGTTTCCTAAATGCTACTCTGAGCAATGACAGAGTTGGTATAGCTGTCATACTAGATGCTGCAAATATAGCTGGTTATGTTGAACCTGAGGTAAAACATACATCAAGGTTGATATTAGTTGCTGTAACTATTTGTTCCCATATTAATGCCAATATTTAAAAATGTCAGATTGTTGTGCCGGCGCTGAATCTGCTGATAAATCTTGTTTGCGCTCCTCCATCAATCAGCAATAAGCCAAGTAACATCATGCCAGGTCAACAAACTTCTTCTAACCAAACTGGAAATGGTTCTGGGTTAGAGTCCAGGGACAGAAACATGGAAAATATTGTTGAACAAAGGGAGCGAACTGGGGAACCGACTTCGGTGAATAGAGGGGTTTCATCATCGTCTGTGGGTAATACATCTTCAGTGGCATCCACAGTGGCTTCTGGTTTAGTTGGAGACCGAAGAATATCTCTAGGCACTGGAGCAGGGTGTGTTTCTCTTGCAGCACAGTTGGAACAGTGTTATCTTCAAGCCAGAGAAGCTGTCCGTGCCAACAATGGTATAAAGGTTTTACTTCAGCTTCTCCAACCGCGGATGGTAACATCTCCTGCTTCTCTTGACTGCATCCGTGCTCTTACATGCCGGGTTCTTCTTGGGTTAGCTAGAGATGATACAATTGCACACATACTAACAAAGCTTCAGGTCAGTATTAGCCTTATGCATTCCACCATCTGAACAATTGACCGAGTGACATGGGCATGAGAGTTACTAGTATGTCTTTTTATTTTCTTTTGCAGGTGGGTAAAAAACTGTCGGAACTTATTCGGGATTCTGGTAGCCAAACCCCTGGTGGTGAACAAAATAGGTGGCAGACAGAGCTAACCCAAGTAGCCATTGAGCTAATCGGGGTAAGCAGCAAATATATTAAATTACAAGAACCTAAGTCTGCTGTTTTAACAGATTGCTTAGTGATGCTTGATGCATGGCTGCAGCATGCACATTAGGGTATACTATGTTTCTAGATGCAAGTGAATGATCTATATAAGTGTGTAATACTTATAATTTAGGCTTCTAGTTACCCATTGTAAATTTATTGCTGTTATAGTTTACATATCTTGATCTTGATTACTTCTATTAAATCACTTTTACCATGAGAACTGTGTTAATTGAAAGTTTTTCTCATGGTAAGAGTGAGAACTGTGTTAATTGAAAGTTTTTCTAAAGAAGAGAACTGATCCTGGGCTAGTTTTATGCGAGCCCTTGAGGGAATAAAGTGATTATATTTTTAGAAGCTTTAGCTTGTCAACATTTCTATTTGACGTTGGAAAACTCTCTTTGGTTTACCTTTTGGGAAAGCCTCTAATGAATTGGAAAATTGTAAGATGCAACTCTGAATAAATTCCTGCGAAGGAACCTCCTGAAATGGTGTAGCAGCCCTTGTTGAAATAAAAAGAAACTCAATAATTGGTCTACATCAGGGTTGGATTGAGGTTGATACAGCACATTATTGGAAAGAAAAGGCTCTTGTTAGACGTCAACTTTTGCGAATGCTGATTTTACATGAGTTGATCTGTATGGTTGCCTTGATGTGTACTTTTAAGTTTTAACGGAAAACTACCCTTTCCTTTGTTTGTTCTTTGACCCTATTTGATCTCTTTTGAGAAAGCGGAACATTTATTATTGTTAAGCTGTTGATGCCATGCCCAGAGGTTTTTTTTAGTGTGATTTTCTGTTCAAGGCCAACCATGTTCTTTGACGATATTTCATCATACCTTTTTCTTTTCTTCCTTGCAGATTGTGACTAATTCCGGCCGTGCTAGTACATTAGCAGCTAGCGATGCGGCTACACCGACTCTGAGGCGTATTGAAAGAGCAGCCATTGCAGCCGCTACTCCTATATCTTATCATCCCAGGTATTTGCTTATTCAGATGATTCTGGTTCTTGATCATGTGTTGGCATGGTTTGGCTTATATATACCCCACTTTATGTATCAAATCGCAGGGAACTTTTGCTCCTTATACACGAGCACCTTCAAGCATCTGGGTTAGCAGATAGTGCTGCTACTCTCCTGAAAGAGGCTCAGCTGACACCATTGCCATCTTTGGCTGCACCGTCATCTCTAGCAAATGAAGTATCGGGACAGGAAGCTTCATCGATACAAATGCAATGGCCATCTGGACGTGCTTCTTGTGGATTTTTATCTGATAAACCCAAAGTTGAGGACTCTAGCTTGAGAAGTGATTCAGCTGTATTATCATCAAAGAAAAAATCATTGGTATCCTCAGCTGTGCATAGTCACTCTAAAGCTCTACCTAAATTAGAAGACAGTCCTATGCCTTCAAACAGCCATATGAGTCAGAACTCTTCTGTTGCTTCTGATGTCGGGGGAACTCCATCAGTATCTGCCGCCAAATCTGGTTGCAATGTAGATATTCAGGTGAGAACTCCAATAGTGTTACCAATGAAACGAAAGCTTACAGACTCGAAGGAGATTGGATCTGCACCACTGGCAAAGCGACTTAACGTGGGCGAACACGCACTTAAGTCTCCCAGTTTTACGACTCCCATTGCTCTGCGAAGGAGCGGATTGCAGTTAGATGCAACACCAAATTATACTCCAAAAGATTTTCACGGCCAGTTGGCTCCAAATGTTCTATCAGCTGATGGTAATGACAGTCTGTTAACCAGTTCTCAACATGGTCTTCCGAATGATCCTCAGCCCTCGGGCTCTGAGCGGTTGACACTGGATTCTCTTGTTGTTCAGTTTCTGAAGAATCAACATGCAAAATGCCCTGCTCCTATTACAACATTACCTCCGCTATCTCTATTGCATCCTCATGTCTGCCCTGAACCTAGAGGGAGCCTGGATGCTCCATCAAATGTGACAGCTCGACTCGGATCACGTCAATTTAGAAGTAAGCATGGGGGCGTCCATGGAGGTCGCAAGGACCGCCAATTCGTTTATAGTAGATTCAGACCGTGGAGAACTTGCCGTGACGATGCTAGTGCTCTTTTAACTTGTGTTTCTTTTCTTGGGGACTCTTCTCGGGTGGCTGCCGGTAGCCATTCGGGAGAGTTGAAAGTATTTGATTCTAACAGCAGCACTGTGGTGGAAAGTTATAGCTGTCATCAGTCTCCTCTGACGCTTCTGCAGTCACACATTTCTGGGGAAAATCATCTTCTTCTTTCTTCAAGTGCAAATGATGTTCGCTTATGGGATGCATCTTCAGTTGCTGGTGGTCCTAAACATTCATTTGAGGATATAAAGGCTGCTAGGTTCAGTAATTCCGGTGCCACATTTGCAGCATTGGGATTGGAGTCATCTCAGAGAGAGATTCTTTTGTATGATACACAAACATGTCAATTGGACTTGACGCTGAAAGATACGTCTAACAGCATTTCTGGCCGAGGACATGCGTACTCCTTTGTGCACTTCAGTCCGTCAGACTCTATGCTGCTTTGGAATGGAGTTTTGTGGGATAGTAGGGGTTCAGGTCAAATACATCGGTTTGACCAATTTACCGATTATGGTGGTGGGGGCTTTCATCCCGCTGGAAACGAGGTATGGATTATGACTTTTGTAATCTAAATGAAATTAATGCGCATAGATCTTGCTTAACTCCCAACTAACCTACCCCACTCTCGCATTCGAGCTATAAGCCTTCTTCAGTCATATAATGTCTAGCGTAAAAGAAAAGCCCAGCACTAGCTCCCTTCTTTATCACAACTCTCCAAAATTCTTCTTAATCACCAGAATCCAAATGTAATCGGTATATATCCGTAAATCTGGCCTTAACAATAGTAATCGCTATTTGCCATCCTGCAACATTAATTGGGGATAGATTTAGATAAATGGTGATTTCATTGGCTATCAGTAATCTATCATTTTTTGGTTTTCTTTTTTTTTTTTCTTTTTCTTTTTGGAGGGTGGGGGGTGGTAATAAGCAGACGGCAGATTTTAGGACTACTATAACATGATGGATATGGACAAGTGTTTATATTGGAAATTTATAGGCGCTCTAGTGTGTGTAATAAGCAAACTGCAGGTTTTAGGAATTACAGTGTTTTCTTGAGACTTGGTTAGTTACAAAATATATTCTCTTTTCCTCTTTTTTTGACAATATTGTGAAACAGGTCATTATAAATTCGGAAGTCTGGGATCTCCGGAACTTCAGGCTTCTGCGCAGTGTGCCATCCTTGGATCAGACAGTGATCACATTTAACGCCAGTGGTGATGTTATCTATGCAACCCTGAGGAGAAATCTTGAGGATGTAATGTCAGCATTTAATGGTCGACGTATGAAGCACCCTCTATTTTCTGCTTTTCGAACTCTGGATGCTGTTAGTTATTCGGACATTGCCACGATTCCGGTGGACCGCTGTGTGCTTGATTTTGCTACTGAACCAACTGATTCCTTTGTGGGTCTCATCACAATGGATGACCAGGACGAGATGTACTCTTCTGCTAGAGTGTATGAAATCGGCAGGCGCAAGCCGACAGATGATGATTCTGATCCCGATGATGCAGAGACTGATGAGGAGGATGAAGATGATGGTGATGATGATGATGACTCAGGTGTGGAAGCTGAACTTGGTGAAGAAGGTGATAGTGACAGTGATGATGAGGGTAATGATGACGATGATGGTGGTAGTGATTTCGATGATGATGACGACGATGATGATGAGGCTGATATGGATTTCTTTATGGGTGGCAATGATTCTGGGTTTCTGGAGCTTATAGCCGAAGGTGATGAAGACGATGAAGATGGTGGTGAGTTCTATAGCAGTGGTGATGAGGATGATATCCGACGATAAAAATGTTTACTTGGGTGCTAGTTAGTCTTTATACTGATTTTGTTCATTTATGAACTTGTTTGGTGGTAAACAATGCGAAAGAGAGATCCAGCAGGATATTGGAGAAGAGGGAGGGTGAAAGGGTTAGTTTTGAGATCATAGAGAGCAGATTGTGTAATTGTAGATAGAATTGGTCTGAGTTACTTTTCGCAGGGGGATCTGGAGACCTTTGTTTGCAGTCCGTTTCAGAGGTTATCAAATTTTGTTTATTTTTTCTAAGATGGCTACATTTTTTTGTGCGGATGGTTTTTTTGTCGTTATTCTGATAAGTGAGATTGTCCAGAATATTTATGACTACCGAGGCAAAATTACATAAAAAACGAACTGAGAACAAAGGAGCAACTCTTGGCTCAATCTTGCGTTTGATATTCGTAACGTTAACTTTCATTGAATTAACCCCCTAAAAAAAATTAAATACCCCTTTTTTTTGTTGTTGTAAGGTAATTTTACATCTAATTGGTTTATTAGATTATCAATTTTGATTCCTACTAGAGTCAAAATTACAATTAAGGATAAGATTTGATCTTTTTGGTTACCAAATCATATAAACCCCTCACTTTTAAACTTTTAAATCATAAGTAATATAAAGAAGTAATGCAATTAATCTACCTAAGTTCCCGTTCGTTCAGTGAATTGCATTTTTGTTTTGTAACTCTCAATGACTGATTTTTGACCACTTATTTACAACAGTTCCCGTTCGTTCTTACAAAGAAATTATAGGCGAATAATTCAAAGATCAATTCATGCCGAATAGCGAACATCAACAAAGGTTTATAGACATCCTCCTAGTTCACACTATAACAAGCACTCTTCTTTGGTACGTAGCTAAATAACTGCCAAATAGCTTTGGAGTTTGGATTGAAAACAAGAGGCTGAGGATGGGCCTTCCTCTCCTCTGACCGAATAGTTTACCTGATGTTTGGTAGTGGATTTTGAGAATAGAATTTTGATTTTGTAGTGTAAATTTACACTTCAAAATAAAAATCCACCTCCAAAATCTACTACCAAACACTCTATACCAAACACTCTATTAATGTCCGAGTGACCGAATTCCATATATATATGATACAAACAGACTTCATTTAAGCATTTCATCAAGCATGGGCAGGTCTCAGAAAAATCAAATGACTTACTGCAAGTGTTTTACGTTTAATATATCTCGTACGTAAAAGTCCTAATATAACAAGGGATTAAATTCCTATTACTAATATTGCTGAAGATCTTCAATTTTACAGGGTAAGTTTATATCGGATAACATGAATACTTGGCTTGGGCACGAGTTGCTTAGGTATCCCCTAGGACCCTTGTTATACCATGATCTTGAACCTGAACTGAACTTTGTTTCGTGCCTTGAGTTAATTATCTTAAATTTTACTTCATATACAACAATTACCGTAGTAATCTATAATCAATTACCAATAATCAATCAGTGAGCCACTTTGATACTTTGAGTAACAGAAGTCAAACCACAAGGATTCCAGTCTCAAGCAGTAATGTAATTAATGTAACTAAGTTCATATAATCAGCCATGAGAGTTACAAAACAGTAAATTGTTGGCATTGTTAGTGGTCCTAGCCAATACAAGGAAATGACCTGCATCTGAAATTTCCGACCATCATTTAAACATAACATGACTTCTATACCAGCACCAATTAAAGATCGACAAATATTGTATAGACATGGATAACATATATTATATATATACGAGCCACAAGTAGAAATGAAATATGTAACATGAATAACGTATGACTGTATGAGCGATAAAACATATTGTTGTGCGTAAATTCTAAAGGAACTTTCCTTTAGATAAAAGCTCAACTACGGACAATCTCTCCTTCCTCCAGCGCCAACCGTAAGCTGCCACACCTCCTCAAATTGGAGACAGAAATGAATAGGGATTAGTAGAGTGTGAGAGATATGGCAGAACAGAACCATGGAGAGAAAACAAGGAACGGGATTGCTCACCGATAGAATGCGTTCGACAAGACTAGAATGTTAGGGGTGTGATAGTGGAGAAGTCAAGTGAGGTTTATGTATATTGGTGGTAATTAGTGGGTATAATTGTATAAATACACTAAAATGGTAGAAAGAATACGTAATTATGTCTAATTATCAATTTTCTATACGATACATTGTTCTCTTTGTCTAAAGAAATCTTATCGGAATTGAAGTGAACTATTTTATTATAGTATTTTTTAATTTTTTAAAATCAATTTTATTTATAGTATAAGAACAAATAATCATATCTTAAGTCAATTTAATGTTTAAAATTAAACAGTGTTTGTTTAAAATGAAAAGAACCGGAATTAAAGTAGGCATATATAAGAAGAGTAATTTACTTTGCATCCGTAAGTCATGGGTTCATGTTGGCTTCAAATTATCTATACCCAGGAAAAATGTAAATAAATGTTGTTTTTCTTTACTTCGATTCCAAAGCAAGGTGCGTTAAGAACATACAATATATATCACACGATTACACGCGCCCGTATATTTTGATCATTTAACTAGGTGAACCGTCAGACATTTATTCAAGTCTTTAATAGTAGTACTATACATTATGGTCTAAACTAACATATGAGAATAATTTGATTTTGTAACAATAATGAGTACATACACTACACATACATATTTGTAAGGGGACTTATATTTGCCCCAAAAATAAAGCGAGAGTATACACACAATAAGGGAGAGCAAAGAAAGTAATTACAATCTTTGTTTTGTCCAGACATTCATAAATAAAAAAGGAATCAAATCAAATGCGTCTCTCTGTTTCTCTCTCTCATGTTGTATTGTACTATTTGATATGTGAGAGAATGACACATGTTATGGCTACAGAGGCATGACCAAAACCAAGAAACAGAATTCATGAATGAACCACACATCACATTTCACAAAAGAAAATAACCGTACGTAGCAGCTGCAGCAGCAGCAGCACAGTTTTTGAAAATAAAACTGTTTCTGTTATGCTAAATTAATTAAATTAATAGCTGTAATTTCATTATCACATTATCACCCATTTTCTTGCTGGCCCTTTTTCGTGTATATATATAGTCTCACTCACACACTCACACCCCTGCTGCTGTACTATACTTCATTCTTGGAGAAAAAGCTATACCTATAGCACTCACAGGGTTTTTGGTTTTAGTCTTTCAGCTTTTCTTTTTGACAAGAAATCGAAAAAATGGACAAGGTTCTGCACTTGGCTTTTGGAATTATGGGTCAGTTGTTGTTGCATTTAATGCTTTCCTTTTCTTCTGTTCATCTTTACCAGCAGCTTTTTGGTTAGGTTTTAATAGCTTTGTTTGTTGACAGGGAATGCATTTGCTCTGTTTCTCTTCCTGGCACCCTTGTGAGTGGCTGTTCTAATATCTTCTTCATCTGTGTAAAGGATCTGTGATGTTTGATAAGTTTTGTTTTGTGTGTTGTTTAATGGCAGGATTACCTTCAAGAGGATCATACAGAGAAAGTCTACTGAGCAGTTTTCTGGAATCCCATATGTCATGACCTTACTCAACTGCTTGCTCTCTCTCTGGTCTGTTTTTCCTATATTACCCTTCCTCTTCTAGTCTGTTTTCATCTCTCCAAACAGTATAATGGTTTTGTTTACAATATCTTGTGCCCCATCTTGTTCTCTGTTAGACTCTCATGTGTATTTTGCTACATCTGTTCTCTGTTTTCTTGATGTGTGTGATTTAGTGTCTGTGTTTTTATGTTGTAGCATTTGGCATTGAGTTTCGTTTGTTCTCTATTATCTTGATGCTTATGTTTTAGTGATAGCATTATGTTATAGGGTGCTCATGTGTCTGTGGAAAGTTTTCATGTGGTCAATGGCTTGTCATCTCTGATTGATGGATAATATTCTTCTAGGTATGGGTTGCCATTTGTGTCGCCTAACAATGTGTTGGTGTCGACTATTAATGGAACTGGAGCTGTGATTGAATCTGTTTACGTGGTGATATACCTCGTATATGCAACAAGGAACGAGAAGGGCAAGATTCTGGGACTACTTGCTCTGGTCCTAGCTTTCTTTGCTGGTGTTGCATGTGTTTCCGTCTTTGGTCTCCATGGCAATGACAGGAAGTCTTTCTCTGGCATTCTAGCAGCTGTATTCTCCATTATTATGTATAGTTCACCTCTCACAGTCATTGTAAGTCGTCGTCACTTATCTTACGAAACCACATTACTTGTAGTCTTGTACTAGTTATACTTTACTAACATTTAGGAGATCATATTAGAAAGTAGAACACAACTAATTATAAGTTTTGGTGATGCACAATGCAGATGTTGGTGATCAGGACTAAAAGTGTGGAGTTCATGCCGTTCTTCCTGTCTCTGTCCGTGTTCTTATGTGGCACTTGCTGGTTTATCTTTGGACTGCTTGGAAGTGATCTGTTTCTTGCTGTAAGTAGTACATTCTCATGTATGCTTGACTTAGTTGTTGAAGTTCACTATATGCCCCCTATTATGTGCATCATTTTCACCATAATAACTATCAGAAATCACTGAACTCCGTAGGAAATCAGAAGAGCTGGCCTGTAGAAATTTCGTTAGTTGCATACTTGGATTCCCAGTTTTTGTAGAATGCTTGAAGTAGGAAACATAAGATACAGAATCAAGTGCTTCTTGTCTCCACACCACATGATATGTTTATTAAGTTTAGTCATTCTTTTCGATCAGACAACAATGATATGAACCGAACGCTCATTTGTCTCTGGTTTTGACGACTAAAATGTAAATATAGAGTAGCATATTCTGTATACTTGAAGTAGAATGCTCACAAGTGAGATACTAAATGGTCGTTCTTTTTTCATCCTTTATTTTCAGATTCCAAATGGAATTGGCTCTGGCTTGGGTGCGATTCAGCTCTTACTGTATGTGATTTATCATGACCGCATGGTAGGACCCGAGAGCCCTGGTGCAGCTAATGGATCCCTGGAAATGGTCAAGGCTGATGGAAATCAACAACACAGCCCTCAGCCACAAGATGAAGAGCTAGTCTAGACCCAAACTTGCTTGCTTTATAAACTCATTTGATTTTAAACATCTCTGTCATTCAAGGAGGCTTGTTTGATGCCTACCTTACTCTGGTTAACGATTCGTTTAGAACTATTTCCTTCTGTTATTGGTGATGCCCTTATGTGGCTGGTTGATGTTAAAGTTTAGAACCATTTCCTTCTGTTATTGGTGATGCCCTTATGTGGCTGGTTGATGTTTAAGTTTACTGTGTTTCAGACTTCTGGAAATGATGCTCTATGAGGCTAAACTTTTTGCTTCCTTAATGTCCTTTATTCTCTGGTTTTTCAGTTCCTCTATTATGTTATATCCATATATAATTGCAGCAGGCTGAGATATTATTCTTGTATTACATATTTACATTATGGTGAAGTAACACCATTCTTTCCATGCACCTGCGATTCATTTCATGGTATACTTCGCAGCAATAAAATGGGAACGTACATTAAGTTAGGATGTCTGGATCTTGCGTGTCTTTGTTGAGAGCGAGTTTCTTGCTGAGCGCGATATCAGAATATGTTATGGAGTTAGGAAGGGTTGGCAAATTAAAGGCCATGGTATGGTATCTGGTATTTTGATCCAATAATGCTTCTGCAGGAATGCCAGTTTTAGTGGTGTTTGCATATAGCAAAAGGTGGATATGGACTTGGTGTTAAAACATGAAGCGCTCTTTCCTTCTATTTTCTTTCTATTACTAATACAAATTTATCAGTTTCCCTTGTTATATTAGGAGTTTATTTTACTTCTAAGTTCTAATACAAGTAGTTACCTTATACGAAAAAACCTGAAGTCCTACTACTATATATACATACCCTACAGAAAACGATCCAACCTTATACTAGTAATTATTTCCTCTCTTGACAATTAAGTCACCAAACACAAAGCAACCAAACCAAGCATCCTTCTCCGATCCAGTTAACATCAATGGATTCTTCCAGTTTTCAGAACCACCCTTCGACGGGAGCTCCTCCTCGTCATTGTACACGTGGATGCGGGTTTTTCGGCAGCCCCGAGAACGATGGACTTTGTTCCAAGTGCTATGCGGATGAACTCAAGAAGAAGAAGGTAGCTGAATCGGAACAAGCAACAATCAAGAAAACTACAACACCGGAACTGAAGACGACTGACCATTGGGTCGAACTGATTACTGATCACGATTGGGTCGAACATATGCGAAGGCTCAAGGAGGGAAACGTATCATCATCATCTCCTGCCCCGGTCGTGGCTCCAAACAAGAATCGTTGCGGATGTTGCAACAAGAAAGTTGGATTATTAGGATTTACGTGTCGTTGCGGCGGAAGCTTCTGTGGAACGCATAGGTACGCGGAGAAGCATACGTGCACGTTCGATTTCAAGGCGGCCGGAAAAGTGATGATCGAGAAACAAAATCCTGTAGTTCAAGCCGATAAGCTTTCGAATCGGGCTTAGTTCAGAAAAATTATTGTTTCTGGACTAGTTTATTTGTTCTCGTCCAAGCTAAGTCTTGATTCCAGTTTCATTCCATCTTTATGTGTCGTGTATTTTCGGGCACTCTTGTAATGTACTCATCGATCGATATATACGATTATTTTTAAGGCATGATCAGTCGTCATCATGATATCTCTTCTTCTCATGATGTTTGTATATATAAACCAGTTGAACTACGAATATATATGTATGTTACTCTCGATTGCATCAACTACGTACGATTTCATCAATTAAGGTTTTACCTTTGTGTTATATAAACGAAATATTGTTTGAGTTGGACTATTTCTGTCATGTTAAATTATCAATATATAATTTGATGTTAATCAAATCTCTTCTTGCACCAATGTTCGTTGTAATGTAAATTTACTTTTCAATGTTAGGTTGTCGAAAGAACTGAGTTGTGTATTTGGAAATTGGAATAATTGTCCTACGTGATTAGTTGTTTTTTTAAACGGCTAAAAATTATTTATTAATATAACCATGAGTATAAGAAATACTCGTGCCAAGAGACTCCAAGTCGAGTGTAACATCCATAACGTACCAGAAAAACGAACAAACTCGACCGCTCAAAGGCCTACACATCGGCCACAAATGAGAAGACTAGCACTCGAGAAACTAAAACAACATGAAAGAAAAGAGAGAAAGTGAGAGCACTCCTCGAGGTTGACTTCCAATGGCCTATCCCGCTTCCAAAGCCAAGAACAGAGAAAAAAAAGGCCGCACAACACAAGTCTTCAATAAAAACTAGGGACGGAAATAGAGCCCTCACACCAAAGGACCAAACATGAATTCTCGGCGGGGGGATTCACACAAACAGCTTTCCCTTTTACCATCGAGATCGACTTCGAGGATAATGTCAAACATTTTAAAATAATTTCCCTATACTCCCATGTCAGTTTTCTTAACGTAACTAGTTAAATATGTAACTTATGACATATACCAATACACTTAATAGTATGGTATGTATTAATTAGGAACCAATGCAAAGTTGAAACCTCTAATTTGGTAACTTTTTAATATAGATTAATTTGGTGGACCAACCAAAGTTGATAATTTTTACTTAATGCCATGAGTTGATCATATTTTTAATTTTTTTTATTTTTTTAAGATGTAAGGATAACTTAACTTAGATCTCTGTTCTTTTCCTTAGATCATCTGGTTCGGTGCCAAATATTGCTTGACTAAAGAAAGACAGAGAGAAGAAGAAGCAAAGTCCCCTTTCCATTGTGCACAAAAGGTGATGGACAATTTACAAAATGTGACTTGGCGCTTTGTGTATATGGAAGCCAATCAGGTTGACGACATATTGACTAATGAGGCCAGTCATAGGACATTTGGTGGTAATCTTGCTTTGGCTTCTAGAAATTGTATGTATTTTGTATGGGATGTGTGTACAATTGGCTTAATCGTGTATTAGATTTAGACTCTAATTATTATGTTAGATCTGTAAATGTAAATCACTACAACAAAGTTGAACATTAGTGTCACTTGTAGCGGTGACATTTTCAGTCAATTGTTACCGGAAATAAAATGAGTGATATTAACAAGAACAAAGATTAGTGACTTGGCAAACGGGTTGATCGGATCGAATGATTTCGGGTGAGTGAGTTTGTAGGTGATTTCGGATCGAATCGGGTTAGATTCAAATGTGTTCGGATTTCAAATTTTTATCGTATTCCTATGTTATTCGGATTATAAATTTCAAAACATTTCAGACTGGGTCAAATTCAGATGGGGTCCATACGTATCGGGTCAATTCAGATTCAGTGTTGATTGAATATTTAAATGTAAAATTATTTTTATGATGAAAATTTATGAAATATTACTACTTCAAAATTTTAATTATAAGTTAGTTATATATGAAATATATATTTTAAATGAAAATAATCATGTATTCCCTACAAATTTAATTCGGGTCATTTTGGATTGAAAGAGTTCGGATCACATTTAATTCGGGTCGGGTGAATTTCAGATTGAATTTATTCGGAAGATTTCGAATTGTTTAATTCGGATAAAAAAAATTCGGGTGCTTTCGGATCGGATAAATTTCGATCGGATTTCGGGTCAATGTTCGGATATTTGACCATAAATTTTCGTGTGAGACTTTTTATTTCGAGTCGAGTTTCGGATTCGGATTCTTTTGCCTGGTCGAAATACAAGTGAGATGTCAAAATATGGCGGTGAGTGACGCTAGTCGCTAAGTACATGGACAACATGCCATTATAATAGATTTTCCAATTGTGTGCATGTTTAACGTATATAATACACCTAAATTATATTACATTGCATTCAAAAAAGATATTCTAGTAGTATAGTTTTTGTGCTCCTGTTCCATTTTAGTTTCATTCGTTGTAAATGAGTTTTTCTTTTTAATTCTATTCATTTGCATATTTCTCTTTATTGATTTTTTTTTCATTTTTTTTTACATAAAATTATTATTGATCTCACCTCCTAATTATCGCATTTTATTGCTCTCAAAATCAATTTTTAAAAACCATATTTATAATACGCAATTATATTGTTCTCAACCCCACTTCTGAACTTTCTTTGACATATTTAAGTTTCGGGCTAGACCCTTATATTGTACGAGTCACCCATTATAGGTAGTACCAATAACTTTGTTGTCGGCACAGTAGTTAGTGTCATTATTTTATTCCACTTCATTATCATCACCAATAGTTGGCACCTACTGTCATTCATGTTTGGTACAACATTTCAATAATAAAGCTACTAAGAATCAATATAGCGATATAATAGAGATTATATCATATATTTTTTAAGTTAGGTAGAAAGCTATTTTATTTAATAATTTGAACTTGAGAGAATTTCACCCTAAAATTTAACATAATTTTCTTGAGTTTGATTAATTTATAAATTACTTCAATGTTTTCTAAAAAACTTAGTAAATGTTCATTGATATTTCCATAGAGGCTTGAATATTATACTCGGTCATGTTAAAAAAAAATGCACTGTTTTAGTTTTTAAAATTGCTCATAATGTGAATTGGAGCCCAAGGAAAAAGTTGAGGAGGAGCGCCTTACTTGGAATCCGAGAGGCGAGAGGCCACCCTTATTACCGGGATAGCATTTTTTAACTTGAAAAATAATATGAATGTGGAATATCAAACTTATTTCTAATAAAAAAATGAGTTTTTTGATTTAATAAAACATCTATGTTAACTCACTTTTGTCCATCTTTTTGTAAGTTTCTAGTCAGAAGTATCTATAGTGTATATATATATATATATATATATATATATATATATATATATATATAACTTTCAATTGAAACAACCCAATGCTTTATACAGATCAAATCACAGATATTAATGAATACTTGATGCATACTGGCATGATATAACTGCAAATAGCTTAATAGCATGTAAATTTGGTTGAATAAGCATGCCAAGTTACATGTTTTGACCAACTCCAAACCAAACTCGTCAAACATGCAAATGTTATGTACACTTACTTGTTCAGCTGATAGATACCTAGCTAGTATTTAATAGCACAATCTCCATGCTCATTTCCACATTACTCACCAGATAGCTGCATACTAAAATCTTTACTCAAAACAACTTGAAAACATCAGAGATTAATTCATTTGGAAATATGGCAGGAATTTTAGTTTATGCATTCTCATTTGCTCTTGCTATGCTTTCTACTAGTATGGTTCTCACTTCTCATGCAGGTCCTGCCAGTGCCACCATCACCTTTGGCGACTCTATTGTTGATGTCGGCAACAACGACTTTATTCTGACCATCTTCAAGGCAAACTATCCGCCTTACGGCCGTGACTATGATAATAAAACAGCCACAGGGAGGTTCTGCAATGGCAAACTGGCGACCGATATCCTCGGTAACTCACATTCCAGAAATTCATGTATTTAGCTGTCAAAAATGCCTTTGCTAAACATAGAATTTGACTTTGGTTTCAGCTAAAGCTCTTGAGTTAACAATCCAGCTACCTTACCTTAGCCCGGAGGCCAGAGGGCAGAACCTTATCAATGGAACAAACTTTGCTTCTGCCGGTGCAGGATATGATGAACACACATCCCTTCAAAGTGTAATCATCATCAATTCACAGACTTGATCAGTTTTATAATGTTTCGAAGCGGTATATTGGCATTCTTACATGAGAAATTTGTCTTGCAGGCTGCAATTTCAATGTCACAACAGATAGAGTACTACAAACAGTATCAGCGTAGGCTAACAAGGGTAGCAGGAAAAGCTAGGGCAGAAAGAATTCTAACCGATGCATTGTATGTGGTTTCTGCTGGTAGCAGCGACTTTATCCAGAACTATTACATCAATGTTCTGCTTAACAAGGCTTTCACTCCTGATCAGCACTCCGCATACCTTGTCAGCCTTTTCACAAATTATATCAGGGTACATTACACAAATCCAACTACTATAACATAAACCAATTTTTCCATAGAAGCAAACTAGTAAATCTTTAAACAGATCAAGCTTGTATATGTATGGCTAGCTAATTTTCTAATTAACCTTGTTTTGAACAGACCCTGTATGGCTTGGGAGCTCGTAGAATCGGGGTGACTTCACTTCCACCGCTAGGCTGCCTTCCCGCGGTAAGAACGTTATTCGGGTTCAATCAGAAAGGTTGTGTCTCAAGAATAAACAGAGATGCTAGAGAATTCAACAGGCAAATCAATGCAGCTGCATCCCATCTGAGGAATCAGACTTCAGGCCTGAAACTTGTTGTATTCGATATCTACCAGCCTCTCTACAACCTCATTGTAAACCATACAATACTTTCTAGTAAAGGTACCCTGAATCTCTTAACATGTAATTTAAGTCTGAATTCAGGATGCAGGAAAGAAACATATATACTGAAATAAGATAAAGTAACTAAGGGCAACTAGAGCTACCACCTTCTGGTTTTCAAATAAGCATGTTAAAATGCTTGGTTACAAACTATATATGCATCTAAGAAGTAATGCGATTGCGATTGTTTCTCTTGGCTTTTGTATTGCAGGATTTACAGAAGCAGAGAAAGGTTGCTGTGGTACTGGGACAATAGAGACAACAACATTGTTGTGCAATCCAATTTCAATTGGAGGAACGTGCAATAATGCGTCTCAGTATGTGTTCTGGGACAGTGTGCATCCATCGGAGGCAACTAACGCATATCTAATGCCTTTCTTGGAGTTTCAAGGGATTTCCCTTCTTAGCTAATCGACATACATGGTACATACATGGTTCATGTATCGGTCTTTATGTTTATGCATTCTAGTTTAAGTTTCTTGTAAGGGTTGATGAATGAAATACAAAGTTATTATTCCTATCTTTCTCTCCAAGTCTTCCTTCTCTCTCAATATTATTTATTATTTACAAAAATCAGTAGGTTTCCATATCCAGTGAATTGTTAGGATTTTTTTCTTAAACAAAGGATAAACTGAGGATAATCATTACTTAATCCAACCACATAGACTTCATTTCACCAGATCAGT
Organism: Plantago ovata; assembly: GCA_028274465.1. Classification (NCBI taxonomy): domain Eukaryota; kingdom Viridiplantae; phylum Streptophyta; class Magnoliopsida; order Lamiales; family Plantaginaceae; genus Plantago; species Plantago ovata. Next base: position 31,924,580 of record CM051457.1, read on the forward strand.
TTAGGGATAGAAATCAAGTCCATTCTACTTCATTTCACCAGATCAGGTTAGGGATAGAAATCAAGTCCATTCTACTTCATTTCACCAGATCAGGTTAGGGATAGAAATCGAGTCCATTCTACTTGCGTCTCGCAGTGAGACAGACATGTTCATCATGAATTAAAATGCTTATAGCTAGGGGCGGCAATGCACTATTTTTCAACTTTCAAGGTCAGTACTCTTTATTTTAGATGGTGTAATATATACTGGATTTGGATTTTTGTTCACTATAATTACAGTGATCAAGCAATGCATGTGATACTGTCTTAGTATAAAGCACTGTTTTGATTGTAAAAAAACCTTATATGGCAATGTTTGATAGTATATAAAGCATGGTGTGTGAGTCTTTCGGGTTGTGCGTGTCTGTGTCCCTTGGGTTGATGTGTCGTGTGTGTGCGTTTGCTGCCCTTTGGGGGGTGGCTTGGTTCCGGTCTTACTACTATCGGTCTGCTCCCTCCATGAAGTCCCTTCGATTGATTACTCAGTTGCTTGGTTTCCCCACTGTCTATTGGCTTTGCTCATTGGTGATGCATATTACTTTGGCCTCCCAAGAAGCTTTTGATGGACCTCAAAGAAGATTGTTTGTTGTTAGTTGAAAGCTTTTTTGCTTAAGGTGTTGTAACTTGTATCGGTTTTCGAATTGTTGTTTGCTACGTTGTAGCGTGTATTTCATCTCGAGCATTTCTTATGCTCCTTTGTTTATTATTAAATAAAATTTTGACCGTTTCAAAAAAATATAAAGCATGGTTTGATTTCGGTGATCATGATATAGGAACTAAAAAAGAAAGAGACAAAAAAACTGGAATAAAATTTGCTGATCAATTTAAACTAACACCAAAGATAAAATAATAGAATAATAACCAAAAGAATAATTATTAAAACGTACTCAAATACTAAACATAAAACCTATTACTAATTAATAATTCTTTGATCTCTCATGATCAGTGAAAGATCCTGCACCGCAAGCTGGTAGCTCCAAGCAAAAGACGTTGAACTAAAGTCGCATCATGACAACCGTGGTTCAGCTTCGAACAGCAAAACTCGCTAGCCGCCCTGTCAAATAACCTCCCACACCTACTGAGTAACTCAGATACTGGCGTGCACGTATCTTCTTTCGGAGGAGAAGGAGTAGGAGTTCTGTGTCTAGGAGGGGAAGGTGGGTTGGGAGTTGGAGTAGTTCTGTGTGTGGGAGGGGTATTAGAAGGTGGTTTGGGAGTTGGAGTATTGTGCCTGGGAGGTAAAGGTGGGTTGGGAGGGCCAGGCCAAGGAAAAGAACCAAGAGTGCAATGGAAGGGCTGGTCAAGTGGCTCCAAGTTGCAAGTAGGATCATCAGGCCTAGAACTATTGTCTGCAAGAAAGCAACGTAGCGGTCTGTAATTGAATGGCATGTTGCGGCAAGGATCATCATATGATTTATCTGCTGGATCATGACGATCAGCCCAAGGCGCCTGAAAGCAGTATATCGGCCTGTCATTATATCCTCGGCCTGGCAATTAGGATCGGGATAGTCAGATCCCTTTGCAGGGGCGGCGTTAACGAAACAGTACAATGGCCTGTTAAAGTACCCCCAGTTGCATGGATCATCTTAATCCGAATCCGCTTGGACACTCACATCCACTAGGTTCCGAGCTGTTATGGAGGTCACGGAGAATGAGAGTACGACAAGCGAAATGGTCAAGAAGAAGAAGAAAATCTTGGCCATGGTGTATGTAGCTAGGTTTCGGAGATGTCAATGAAGATGTGTGTGTAGTATTTATCAAAGATGTGAAGATCTCTTCTTATTATTATGCTTGTAAATAAATATTCATCTTTATCCATTTACCCAAATACTCTACATATCTTTTTCATGTATCCATTAGTGTTGTGATTATTAATTAGATTCTTGGTTAAGATAATAGAGTCATGGAGCTAGGGATCATGAGTTTACTTCTTATATATTCGGTGTTATTGTTCGTACGTAAGTTTACGATTTTGTTGTTTAAGTAATACGGTATATAAAAATCTATTTATATGCACGTTAGTTACGAAAAAGTCTCTTTTTTCATTTATCGGACACTTGGAGATCTACCCATACATGTTAATCTATCCGATCCATGTGTTAATTAATTACAAAAAAAAAATACTCTTCCTCCCTTTTTTAATATAAATAGTTTTAGACATTTTTAGGAAAAAATGATTATAATTGAAATAAATGTAAATGATGGTCTGTCATCATAATTACTAGGAACCGCGTCACACGCGTAGCGTGTGAAGCGTAATCTTGTAAAACATTATTGTTTTATTAAATAATATATTAAAATAAATGGAGTGAATATATAATCTTCGTAATAAAAAAATAACTAATTGAGTAACTAAACTTAATATAAATGGTGTGCTATAAATGTATAGTTTTTGTAATTATGTAATTAATAGTTTTGAATTGAACTATATTAGACATACGAACAATATTCTTCCGATGAGTTAAGAACCGTCAGATATGTCTCTAGACTTTGGAAACATTCAACTTCAAAATCTGCAATGCATCTTTTTCGCATGTTAATTGGTGTTCTTCATCAGTTGAGTACTAGGAACCGCGTCACACGCTACGCGTGTGAAGCGTAATTTTGTAAAATATTATTATTTTATTAAATAATATATTGAAATAAATGAATTAGTGAATATATAATCTTCACATAATGACTTCAAACGTAATAAAAAAATAACTAATTGAGTAATTAAACTTAATATAAATGGTGTGCTATAAATGTATATAGTTTTTGTAGTTATGCCAATTAATAGTTTTAAAGTGAACTATATTAGACATACGAAAAGTATTCTTCCGATGATTTAAGAACCATCATATACATCTTTAAACTTTGGAAACATTCAACTTCAAAATCTACAATGCATCTTTTTCTCATGTTAATTGGTATTCTTCATCAGTTGAATATATTATCAAGTACTTCATATAAACATTCTAGTTTCATAATATGATGTTTTTAGTTATTTTTATCATATGATTTAAGAATAATTTAAGGTCAAAATGACCATCGAAAAAGTCAACAAAATCAAGTGTTACATTTATTATTGGACGGAGAAAGTATGTCTTTTTTTATAAGAACATATCATGGTTACTTTTAAAATAAAGTATAATACGTCATACAACTTTATGTTAAACGTAGACTTGCAAAGCAACTTCTGACGTTCCTAACACTCTTGACAAAATTATTATGAGCTTATGAATTTTATGGAATTTTTCTGTGATTTGATTTCCCTCCTTCATTCTAGAAATGCTGCTTTCCCTAATTGAACCATTTTGGAGTTGTAAAAACCAACTTGCCCAACATCCATGGAAGGGGTCTTCTTAAGATTTTGCCAAGGAGTATAAACCACATCAATATTGTTTACTTTGTTTCCTGCCAGATCGACCAAAAGGTGATTCTTTACAAACAATCAATATTGTACCTGCATTAAGAAATTATCAAGTGTGAATGTTTTATATATACAATAATGATAGTGTTTAAGAACAATACTTACTTATGATAGAACCTATTTCGAAATCATCATAGTTTGAAAACAATCCTTCATAAGGATTATTAACTATGGCATGTCGCTGAACAGAGATCACCGTACTACTGGCATTAATTATCCACTTATACTTCACATCTTTTGCAAGAGCAGACCTATATAATTTTTTTGCTTCTTTGACAGCTGCATTTGATATGATAAGAGTTCTATCTTGCACAATTATGTCTCGGTACAGTTCTATATCTGAGTTAAATAGAGCTGCATCAACGTAATTCCCTTGACAAATAGAAAAAAAGATTATTGAAGTTACAATAGGCTGAAAAAAAATAAAAGTTTATATAAATATGACGCAATATTCATATTATTACCCATTCCACTTGATACTGTGCGGGCTTATTTCGTTGATTTTTGGAATTGTTCTTCCATTTTCCTACAATAAATATGAAGTTAATATTAGAGTAAAATAGAAAATTTATTAACTAAACATAATTAGAGCTATGCGTGAATTGTATTTATTCAGCAACAAATTAATTACAACAAACATATAAAGTTGCATAAGCTTATAAGCTAAAATTAAGTAAGACTAAGCTAAAAGAATCAAGCATTATTAATTCAAATACATACATACAATAGTTAGAAGCACGCTATGGGTAATTAATAAATCAATCAATTAACTAAAGAATCAGCTCAAATTAAGCTAAGCTGCCTAGAATAAGTGATTGACTAACATACGGTATAACTAAAATTACAAAGTTTAAGAGCAGATTTTTATAATTAGTAGGCAGCTAAAAGTCATTCATTAACAATATATCCAGAGACATCAATGCATATGAGGTTACTACAAATTACCATGAAAACCAGTAACAAAAACATGTATCACAAAGAAAAATCAAACCTTCTTGTTGTAGTGTTGATGAGTCTAGCAGAAGAAAACTCAGATCAAGTAGCTTTATCTGTTAAAAAATAAATAATATCGAGTAAGACATTGTAAAGTGGCTACTTTAATCCATGATTAATCTTTAATCCATGATTAATCATTAACTCGATCACTAAAAGGTGTTATCCTTAGTTAGGTGAGATTATATTCCTTCTTTCTAATGTAATTAAACTATTGCATTGTCAAATTTTTGGTGTAGCAGCACATGTTCAAGCAATTAAATTATATCATGATTTATGAATATGTTTGTTAGCTAGCTATATGTGATTGAAGAATTACTAATGCATGCAAGCTGCTTATAATTATACAGAAAGAGAAGTCTGGTTTAAAACAGGGTTTGAAGTAATTAATTTCATGCAAAAGTACGTATAGTACTTGATTGGCTGCTTCTCTCATGTACTTGAACGCGGGTTCTTTATATCAAGACGAGATGATGGTGGCCGGTGGACTACATTCACATGTATTGATACTGATTAAATTAAGAATAGATCCAAATTGGGGAATTGAAGCTGATTTTTTGGAATCGGTGATTAGCATATTACAGTACAGGTGAAATTAATGTACAACAAAACATTAAGAAACGTACAAATCCATGGGTACATACAACATGATTAAGATTGATCAAATTATATGATTAAGATGGGTGCATACGGAACATGGGTACAAATCAATGGGTACAACAGAACAAAAGTTGGTCAAATTATATGATTTTACTAACCGTATCTGGGGACATCAATATTACATGGTGCCTAAAGTTCGTCAACAAAACACATTATATTAATTCTGAAAAAAATCGAGATAGAGGGAAAAATAATACCTGGAATTGACAAGAGCCGTTCTTCAAATCGCTGAGAATATTGTAAGAAAATATATTACGGTGGTGTGGGAATATATATAGTAGTAATTTATTAGGAATTATATATTATGTAGGTCTCTATTGTACACTTGTGGGAAAATATCTCATTTTTATTTCAAAAGGAAAAAAAAATACTTAATGACACATGTACGCACCAGATTAAAACTGAATAAGTAAGATCAACGGTTTAAAATTGATTGGTAGGTCAATCAATTAATTGAATCAACAGGCTTATTATATTACTTTAATATTGTCAAGTGCTTCATATAAACATTCTAGTTTCATCATATGATGCTTTTAGTTATTTTTATCGTCATTTAATAATAATTTAAGGTCAAAATGACCATCAAAGAAGTCAACAAAATCAAGTGTTAAATTTATTATTGGACGGAGGAAGTATATCTTTTTTTATAAGAATATATCATAGTTATTTTTAAAATTAAGTATAATACGTCATACAACTTTATGTTAAAAAATAAAAATTTAAGCAGAGAATAAATAAAAAAGAAAAAATTACGTCAATAAGATTCGAAACCAACACCTTCAACTAAAATAATGATACAAATAATAGAGAAAAATCACGTCAACAAGATTCGAACCAAAAACGCCTTCAATAAAGAAAAAAAATAATGGAGAAAAATCACGCCAACAGGATTCAAACCCTACATCTTTTAATTAACTAATGACACATGTACGCACCAGATTGAAATTGGATAAGCAAGATCAACGGATTAAATTTAATTGGTAGGTCAATCAATTGGATAAATCAACCAGCTTATTATATTAACTTAATTATTACCATTAAAAAATATAATTTTTGTACTAACATTAATCATAAACATGATAAAAAAAACTATTATATTGAAAGTCTAACACTGAAAGTTCACTATCATAATTATTATCTTTGAAATCTAATGTAGTACTAATTTAAAAACCTTAAACTACTTATATTTAATAATAAGAACAAAAGCCTAAAACTATTTATATTAAAAAACGGTGGGAGTATGTACTACTATTTGATATGCATATATATATGGTGGCCCTTGATCAATTCTACTCTCTTCGTACCAAAATTTTTTACTCATATTGACATTTTTGGTCAACAGTTTTCAATTTTGACTACAAATTACTCTTAGAAAATAACAGTAGAATATTTAACAAAATTAATCATAAAACTTTACTTCCTAAATTTTTATTTTGTAATTTTGTTGTGTTTTAAATTGTAATTTAAAAGTAATTTGTAGTCAAAATCAAAAGTTATTGACCAAAAAAATCAATGTGGGTAAAACTTTATGAGACGGAGGTAGTAATGTTTTTCTCCTGCATGGACATCATAGTATAAAGATTAAATAAGTATAATATTGTGGATGATAATTCTTGTAGGTTGTGTAATTGACAACAAGAAGAAACCTTAGATCATCTGCTTCTACGATGCCAAATATTCAGCAATAAGATGTTGGCTAATGCAAGAGTTGGAAGAGATACCATAAACTTTTTCACATACTCTCTTCTAACTTAAATAAAATGAAGATCAACAGATATTACTAATTATGTTTGGGTGGCTGGTCTGGAAGACAACAAATGAGAACGTGTTTAAAGGATTCACTACAAAAAATCCGTCATTTACCGACGGATAAAATGACGGATTTTATCCGTCGGTAAATACCGACGGATCGGTGTCTCTTAGCGACGGATGACGGATAACGAACAAAGTTGACCACTTTGTTCGTCATCCGTCGCTAAAAGATTTCTATCCGTCGGTATTTTAGCGACGGATAAGTTATCCGTCGCTAAATATTAAAACTAAAGTAAAAATAAAAAATAAAATTAAGCTTACCGACGGATAAGCTTATCCGTCGGTAAGCTCTAATATACCGGCGGCGAAGGAGTTGCAGAACGCCATTTTTCTGCTTCTCCTTACTTCTTCTTCTCGTTTTTCTATCTTCTCATCTCCATTTCTCATTCAAAACTTCACCATTTTCATCCATTTTGGTAGCAAATTGAAGCTTATTGCACAAGGAACAAGGAACAACCTTCAATTCGAAATTTTTTGGTCAATTTGTGCAAAATCAAAGGTATGAACTTTAACCCTTATTTGATTTTTAATTTGGGAATTATCCAATTGTTGGTTAAATTGTCAAATGTATGTTACATAGTAGTTGATACAAGTATATTTTGCTTAATGTGTAGTTGATTATTGTTAAAATTGAGTAATGAATCGATTTTGGAATTTTATTAATTTGGGGATTTCTTAAATTATGGAAATGTATGTTAGTATTAAGTAGATATTAGTTGTTATAGTTGAATGTTAGTTTTGGGTTATGTTAATTTGAGTTTGTTAATTAAAATCGAGACTTAGATCAATTTAGGGCTTTTTTTAGTTTTGTATTTAATCGAATTTAATGTTCCATAACTAGGTTATGTACTTATATAAGGTTAATTTTGTAGTTGAATACGATAAAATAGAGTAATTTATGAAAATCGAGACTTGTAGCTCAATTTGGGGGTTTTGAAATAAAGTGAAAATGGGTTCGAGATGATGATATGATGATGATGTTAGGTTAGAGATGATGTTCATATGGTTGTTGTTGACAATGCTAGGCTAGAGATGATAATGCTTTATATTGATAATGCTTTATATTGTACGTGCATATTTCATATCATCATACTAACCTTGATATTGTTTTATTTGCAGATGCCGAAACCTAGGTGCAACTACATTCCACCCGAGTTACGAGTTCCTGGAGCCCCAGGGTACGAGCAGGGTGTAGTTCCACCCATCATTGGATTATCGGAGGGGAGTAGCTCCTCATCGTCAACTAGGAAGAAGAAGGCTAAGTTTGACCCATTTGCGAACCTACCTGCTGATGGTTGTCCATACGAGACGCCGACCCTGGGTGCCATGTATAAGGGGAAGCCTGTTCTGTTCCCTAACGGGAAAGCTGCGTAAGTACACTTTTCTGTTGTTTAGTTTATTGTTTAACTTGTGACATATTACGTATACTTTATTATGCTTATTCATTCTTATTTGTATTTAACAATCATAATAGGTTTTACCCTGCATCTGCCCATTCGAAGATCGGTGACATCATCAACTCCAGGTTCATCGCTCCAACACCATCTGAGGACCGTGGTGGGGAGAAGTGGTCAAGGCTGCCTGACCATGTCATTGGCTTCTACTTCGATGAGCTGCGGGTATTGTAACAATCTTAAATGTTTAGTAAACGTTGTTTTATTTTTATTCTAAATTTACGTGAGTGGTATGTTAGCCACTATATTTGGGTGATATGTTAGTCACCATGTGTTAGTTGTTTTTTTAGGGCAATGTGAGTGGTATGTTAGCCACTATATTTGGGTGATATGTTAGTCACCATTGTGCTTACGTTGATCTTGTTCTTGTTGTATTGATTGTTGTGTCGTTCTAAATTGGTTGTTTTGGTGGTTAGAAACACTACTACTTGCCAAACGTGCTATTGAAGGAGCTTTGGTTTGTTTTCAACACTGTTGGTGCTCGTTGTTACCGAGACAAGGTCCACGACCTTAAGGAGTCTCGAGTGAGGCCTAGATTCATCCACGAAAGCGAGTGGCCTCTGTGGTTGGCTTACTGGAAGACACAGGATGCCGAGGACCTAGCAGATCAGAACAAGAAGAATCGAGCACGGGCGGACAGAAGCAGCTCCGGTGAAGACGAGGACTATTCGAAGCACCATCTCGGCACACAGTCTCAGGCCACTCGTGACCTCAATGCAGTAAGTTAACTTGTGCTTTACTCCAGTCACTTTCAATATTCTTAAAATTTTATTGTAAACACTGACACTTATTACTTTGCAAAATGAACAGAGGCTCACTGGACAAGGATGCTTGTCGTACTTGACCATGGTGAGAAATGCCAAGTTCAAGAACGGCGAGTGGACATGCAAGAAAGCCAAGAAACTGAATGTAAGTACATAAATGAGTACTTTGAGTTACTTGTACTGTATTTCTTTTTAAAAAGTTTCTATATGTATTGTAATATATCAACTCATGTATTGCTTAACTGCTTGTAGGAGGAGGTTGAGGCTTTTTACTTGGTTAAGATGGAAGAGAAGGGTGACATACTTACGATGGAGGAAGAGAACGCTGCCTTCCTCGAGGTGAACCCTCCTGGCCCTAAGTGGTCGATCTATGGCTTAGGGAACTTGGGACGTTCTCTTGCAGCTGAATCATTGCAGCGCTCATCCGGTTCTACCTCCAGCACAGATTCTCGAATGGCTGAGGAGATGGCAGCACTTAGGGCCGAGAATGCTAGGATGAAGAGCATTCAGGACACACTTGTGTCTCAGGTATATTCATTTGTATGCTAATATTATGTTGATATGTCATGTAGATGTATAACCACTTGTATGCTCATTTACATTGCTTGCATCTATCTTTCATATTCTTAACTACATCGATCATTACTTGTGTCAGGTGGAGACGCAGAATTTGGTGCTGAAGAAGATTCTGGAGAAGCATCCCATTGACATGGACCCGTTCGCAGAGGGAGCTGTGTTTCAGACCGGGGAGGGGAGCCCTGGTACGGCGGGGAGTGCGGGTTTGCAAGGCAGTTCTCATGCTCCTTCGGGTTCCAGTCGTCGTCGTCCCTAGATTTCTACATTTTAGTTGGGCATTTGTAGTAAAACTTTCACATTTACATTTGTAGTAAACGTTTTTCTATTTTGAAGAATCGAATTTTATTGAATTTTATTTTCAATTCAAATTTAATGATTTTTAATTTTTAGTACGTAAATTTATATTATTAAACAGGTTGTTGTACAATTATCAAGAAAAGTAATAAAAAAAATTTTTAAGAAAAAAAAATATACCAACGGATAACTTTATCCGTCGGAAAGCATACCGACGGATAACTTTATCCGTCGGTAAACGTCACCGACGGATAAAGTCATCCGTCGGTCAGACGGATAAGGGCTGGTCAACGCCCATATTCGTCAGTCCGTCGGTATTATTCGTCGCTAAATTTAGCGACGAATAAGAAACGACGGTAAAGGCTTTACCGACGGATAAAATAGCGACGGGCTGTTTATCCGTCGGTAAGTAGTTACCGATCCGTCGGTAAGACGTTACCGACGGATCGGTACCCATATACCGACGGATACCATCCGTCGGTAAATAATCCCGTTCTTGTGGTGATTGGAACCTGACATGTTCAAGTTCAATCTTTGTTTTACAAATCTGATAAAAGATTCTAAAATAGACATTTCAGAATTAAAAAATAAGATGTCACCACGAATAGTCTGCAAATGGAACCACCCCCACCAAACTGTTTGTGTATCAACATTGATGGTTCTTGTTTGCATGAATCTGGATTACCTGGAGTTGGAGAAATTGTCCGAGATAGCCACATACATTTTATAAAAGGTGTTGCTTTGTTTTTTGGCAAAACGGATCCTAACATGGCGCGATTTTATGCACTCAGACTTGGGTTGAACATTTATACACAATTGCAATTTGAGAGTCTCATCATTCAGTCTTATTCACAGTATCTAGTGTCATGCCTTAATAGAAAGAAAACTGCCAGTGTAATAATTAATGCCTCATTTGTGTGGGAAATTGTGTGGAGATAATGGTGTCAGAGTGGGGTCATGTCGTTTTCTATGGCAAGAGATTGTTTCACACCATTTGGGTATTAGTGTGGAGCATTAGTGTCAACTTTTTATTTTTCACACCAATACATTTTTAGTGTCAAACTTTAGTGTTTATTGTTTGACTTCAAAATGATTTAGTGCATGTGAAACTTTTTGGTTATAGTGTGAATTATTTTTCACACTAAAAGTAATAAATTCCAGTAGTGTCAGACTTGTTTGGTTGTATTTTATACCATAAATAAATTCATTTCAGTTCAGTTTCATTCACTTCTATTCTGTTTTGTTCAATTCTTTGAATTCATTCAGTTATATTCAATAAAAAAGAACAATTCTATGAGTACAATAATTAGATTATGTTTCGCATCACCCACGGTTTTATCATATTCATATCATTTTCCAGATAAGATTGTAACCAAGGTGGGCATGAATCCCATTCTTGGATAAATTGCCTAGGCCTTAGGGGATACATTTTGCAGGGAGAGAGTCACAAAACTACGTGCAAGTCCAGATGAACCTATGTTTTGAAATCCGGAACCGGAAGTCGAACCGGATTTCAAAAACATAGAGAGGAACTGCTTCCTTCCTTTGCAAAAAAAATCTGCGATTTTATTTAACTCCATTCATATGTTGTGTTGTGTGTAGGACTTTTTTTACAATATTGTGTATGGACTCTCCCAAGTTCTTCTCTTTAATTTTGAATTCTATTACAATTTGGTACATTGTATTTTTATTATGGCTCCAAATGAAAATATAAACTTTATTTACACTAATGTATGCGGTCCTTGAAAGAAAGGAGGGTCGTGTCTGGTGGTTGGTCGCCTTGGTGGCGGAATTTGGTCTCTAAGGTGGCTTCTTGTAGCTGGTTTTATGAGAACATTAAGGTGGGGGTAGGGTCGGGTACTGAGACTAGTTTTTGGAATGATCCTTGGGTAGGTGGTGGGTTGATACTCGGATTTATTTCCAAGGCTTTATACTATTGAGTTGAATAAGTGTTGTACGGTTGTGGATCGTGTGGGGGGTGATGGTTTTCAGTGGGAGTGGAGGAGGAACTTGTTTGTGGGAGCACCGTTTGGTTGAAGAGCTTATATCTTTGTGTGGTAACGTTCAGTTGGTGGAGGAGTTTTCTGATTGTTGGCGTTGGCGTGATGGGGTGGCGGGAGAGTATTCCGTTAGGTCGGGGTATAGTGCGCAGGTTGAGTTGCTACCTTTTGAACCCCTTATGTGTGGGGGGAGGGAGTTTGATTGGCTTCGGTATGTGTGGGTGAAGTGGGTGCCTTCAAAGGTTTCTGGTTTTGTTTGGAAGGTTGCTTGGAATCGGGTTCCTACTATGAATAATTTGTTGAGTCGCAATATTGTTCATAGTTCTACTTGTAGTTTGTGCAAGTTTTGTAGTGAGTGTGCGGAGTCCACTTTACATTTGTTTGTGGCATGTTCTTTCGCTGTGGAAGTGTGGCGGGGAGTAGCTTTTTGGATTGGAAGTCAAGTTGGAAGCATAAGCTCAGTTTTGTAAGCTATTGAAGGTCGTTTCTTTGTGGCCTCGGAGGTGGACCGGAGTTTAAAGGGGGCGTTAGCTCTTGGAATTTTCTGGTGCATCAGCTAGTTGGCACGCAATGATTTATTTTTCAAGGATATGGTGGCGACGTCTTCGGAGGTGGTTGAGAGGGTTCAATTTATGGTGTGGAATTGGGCTAGGTGTAGGGGTGTGTTGGGTGCTTCGTGTAGTTTTTCCTCGTGGTTAGTGGCACCAGGTTTGCGTTGGAATTAGGTGTGGGTTGAGGGTGTCGTTGTTTGGGCCGAGCTTCGTCTGCAGGTGTGCTGTTTGGTCAGTGCATGGGTCTGTTGTGGTGTTTGTGTTGTGTGCTGTGTGTTTTGTGTGTAGTGTGTGTTTTGTGCGTTGTGTGTGTCTTGTGTTTTGTGGGGTTGGGGTTTTTGTTTTTTTATTGGTTGTTTTTGTTTGCTTCAGTGTTTGTGTTGGTGTGTGCACGTGTGTGCTGTTGTGTGATTGTTTTGTTTGTGCATGCATGGGTTTGTGTCTTTTTTTTTGTTAGTTTTCGTGTGTGTGTTTTGTTTGTTTTCTCTTGAAGGGTCACTTTCTGTGTGTAGAAAGGAGATTGGAGGTTGCTGGTTCAGGTGGCGGCTGGTTTCGTGTGCGTGTTTTGTTTGTTTTCTCTTGCAGGGTCACTTTCTGTGTGTAGAAAGGAGGCTGGAGGTTGCTGGTTCAGGTGGCGGCTGGTTTCGTGTGTGTGTTTTGTTTGTTTTCTCTTGCAGGGTCACATTCTGTGTGTAGAAAGGAGGCTGGAGGTTGCTGGTTCAGGTGGCGACTGGTCTAGTGTGTGCTCTGGAGCAGGGGCGGACCCAGGAATTCCAATCAACCTCGGCTAATTGTTACATACCGGCTAAATGTTACCTACCTTAAAAAATCTGTCCGTAAAAATTGCAAATTTTAATATAATTTTTTTTTTTTTTAATTTTGGGGGCAACATGGCTAGAGCCCAGCCCAGCCCACGGGCAAGGTCCGCCCCTGCTTTGTTTTTTGTTTCGTCTTTTTGTGGTGAGTTTTTCTTTTGATTTTTGTCTTGTGTTGTCGGGGTTTTTATGGTTTGTGATTTTTGTCAGGGACGGACAGACACCTGATTGCCGAGAGTTTTGGTTGGTTCTTCGCGTTGCGGTTTTGTTGTTGTTTTCCTCGTTCATTTAAACCGGAGGGTGGATATCAATCGGAAATTGAATCTGGTTTCGACTGTTACTCCTGTGAGTTGGAAGTGGGGTTGTGATGCTACATCATCGCCTTGGGAGCTATGGGAATGTGGACTTGTTTCTATGTTTCCGAATCACAAATTTTGTTCTGGAGTTCAGAGAGCTATAGTTTACGGTCTGTGGTTCAGTTTTAGATTCTCTGGGGATCATAGCTTTGCTAAAGTCTTTTGGGTTTCATGTCGGTTTTGATATTTCTTGTAGCTTCTCTGGCTATTAGGACCCTCTTTTGTACTTGAGGATTAGTGATACACCTTGTGTCATGATTGGGGCATACCCCTCTTACTCTTGTACTCGATTTTTTCGGTTTAATGAACTTTTTTTGCTGTTTAAAAAAAAATGTACTTAATTTCAAAGTGAAGTTAGTATTAAAACAAAATTGTTTCAGGTCGAATTAGGTTTAAGAGTGAGTTAATTGCAAACCGAAAAGTTAGTTTTAGAGCGAGTTGGTTCAAACCGGGTTAGATTCAAATCGAGTTAGTTTGAGACCGACTTAATCTCAAACCGATTTGGCTTTTGTATTTTATTTATTTCAAGATGGACTTGGTTTAATATTTTGCGGGTCTCATAAGGACTTGGTTTAATACTACGTTGGTTTTATTGTATATAATGATTTCCAGAAGGTTTAAATAAAGTTTCCAAAACTTTCAAGGAGGTCTTTGGAATTTTTTTGAAAATTCAATTGAAAGAATTTCCTAAATGTTGGGAAAAATACGCAATTCCCTGAACATTGGGGTTGACCTATCAGATTCTGGTAAAGGGCAGGGACTTAAATTAGCAAATAGGATATCCAATTGTTAATTTCATCACAGGTGCTTAAGTTAATGTATTTGGCCGAGAATCGGTCATTCCCAAGCCTTGTTGAATTAGGAGTGTGTTTTACTTCTAAATCCTAATGCAAGTAACAATTACATATACGAAAAAACTTCCTACTACTATATATACATACCCTACATGTCCCGATCCAACCTCATACTACTACACTATTTCCTCTCTTGACAATTAAGTCACCCAACACAACGCAACCAAACCAAGCATCCTTCTCCGATCCAGTTAACATCAATGGATTCTTCCAGTTTTCAGAACCACCCTTCGGCGGGAGCTCCTCCTCGTCATTGTACACGTGGATGCGGGTTTTTCGGCAGCCCCGAGAAGGATGGACTTTGTTCCAAGTGCTATGCGGATGAACTCAAGAAGAAGAAGGTAGCTGAATCGGAACAAACTGCAACAATCAAGAAAACGACAACACCGGAACTGAAGACGACTGACCATTGGGTCGAACTGATTACTGATCACGATTGGGTCGAACATATGCGAAGGCTCAAGGAGGGAAACGTATCATCATCATCTCCTGCCCTGGTCGTGGCTCCAAACAAGAATCGTTGCGGATGTTGCAACAAGAAAGTTGGATTGTTAGGATTTACGTGTCGTTGCGGCGGAAGCTTCTGTGGAACGCATAGGTACGCGGAGAAGCATATGTGCACATTCGATTTCAAGGCGGCGGGAAAAGTGACGATCGAGAAACAAAATCCTGTAGTTCGAGCGGATAAGCTTTCGAGTCGGGCTTAGTTTACAAAAAATTGTTGTTCCTAGACTAGTTTATTTGTTCTGCTAGCTAAGTCGTTTATTCCAGTACTTTCTTTCGATCTTTATATATGTCGTGTATTTTCGCGCCCTCTTGTAATGTACTCATCGATCTCGCGATATATACGATTATATTTTTATGGCATGGTCAGTTTTCTTGTTATCAATCTCTTCTTCACATGATGTTTGTCTGTCAACATGTGCATGTTAACGATTTCATCAAGGTAGCTTGATATCATATGGACTTGATGTGGTAGCTTCAATATTCTGGTTTTCATGTTAGCTTGATAACCTTTTTTTTTTTTTTTTTTTTTTTGCATTGTTCTTTTCTGTTTTCATACTAGCTAGTTTCAGAACATGGTTTTTTTACATGTGCTGGTGTTAAACAAATTGCAGTAGTTTCAGTATTTTATGTTCTAAGGATAGTTGGGTTTTTAGCAAGAAGATTCTATCTCCTGCTGTAACATGAAACCCATCGAGATGCATGCCAGCCAGGGTTCATGTTTTTGCATCTGGCGTTCGGGCGGAAGATAGAGATTGAAACGGACTTGAAAGACATCTATGTGCTCCTAAGTCCTAACAGAAAAATAGACACTCCTTTCAGGACCTCATTGCGCAAGAAACTGCGTATGTCATGGCCAATTGCACCAGTTTAAGAATTGAGTATCAGACCAGTTTAAGAATTGAGTTTCAGATGAGAGCCATCTATCTATACGTCATGGACCAGAACAAATGAATGTATTGAACCTCACAGGTCAAGCATCATTTACAGTGAGGTAAATAAACCTACTCATCAAGTTAAACCACAAAATTACTGCCGTACTACAAAATTAAGCTCAGACACAGAAAAATAAAACTTTTTACTCGGTAATCCCAGCACCAGAATCCAAGTCCACTTCTCCCATCCCTGTATCTTCCTCCTCTTCACTGTCCTCATCACCGCTAACCTCCTCATTTTCACGTCCCAGTTTAGCCATATGCTCGGCAAGTAATTTGTCCTCCCGCTCACTCACCTGAAGGAAAAACACAGCTCCATTACACACATATGTTGAGAGACAAAAATACAATGGGAAACACAAAATATAAATCAAAATATGGGACGGGGGATAGTAAAGCAAGTCACAGAACAGTGATACAGCGAATTCAGATCCATTTGAACAGATAATACAAATCCTCACCGCTCTTGGGGCCTCTTTGACTAAAAGCTTTCCCTTGTGAAGCTCAATTTCTGCTGTGCAAGCTTCAATTGCCTTGGTAAGGACCACAATACCTTGCTCCTGCATCAATCAAGACATAGAATAGAACACCTTTTAAAGATACACAAGGGAGTCGTAGTGGATTAGCAATTTTAATTAGGAATGACAACTGAACTACACTTTTGTGCATCTACAGCCTATTAAGCATTTCACGTTTCAAAGGTGCTTGGTGAACAAAATAAACTTGGCTCAACGAAGAGTTTCATGATAAGACTGCATAATCCATTAGCCCTAAAGGATACAGGATGTGATCATTCAATTGAATTCAGAGAAAAAGCAATTATATGCGCGCAGCCACTACTGCCCACTTACAGTTTGTTCACTTATGGGCTTATGGCTCACCAGAAAGTAAAAAACATGGCTGAGCTTAAATTCACTCTGTTGAGATAGGGCTTAATATTCAAAAAAAAAATAAAAAAATAAAAAAATCAACAGTTGTACTATAAAGTCTATAACACTTAGCTTTCCCCTAAGTGCCCAAGAGAGTTTTCTGTGGTTATTAAATTACTCCTTGTGAAAGACATGAAAGTTTCGATTAGAAAAGTTACCTTGTCGAGAGTCTGAGTATTGAGGATATATGCTGGTGGAGCAACGAGTTTAATTTTAACAGGACAATCCTTGTTTCCAGCTGCTTCAGCTTTGCGCATTGCTTCCTGTAGAAGTCCTCAAATTACTATTCAGAAAATGATTTCTTGCTTTAGTATAAAATTATGGAAGATATTATATAACCCAATAAGCCAAACCTTTATGTGCAGAACACCATCAAACTGAAAACACTTCATTTCGATATCTGCCCTGATCTTTAAAGGTTGAGGTGTCATTCTCCTTCGAATATTTTTAACTAGAGCATCTTTTACTTCCTCGGTTATAGCAGGTACCACCTTTACCACCTATAGGATTACCAATTTGAAAACGGTCAAAACAACATTGTAAAAGAGAACTCGAATCGTTGGAACGTGAACAAACTTTACCTCCGTTCCATCAGAACCAGTCTCTTTGACCTCGCGCGTGAGTGAATCAAGAACTGAATCAGGATCATTAACAACTAATTTGAATGCCTATCATAGATTGGAAAATTCATGAGCATAAGTACATAATATATTATCAAAGTGAAAATTTGTCATATGGGTATGAAGTTAGAAGAATCACCTCAAATGCATGTACTCGAGTAGGGCAACATAAGCACCACTATCGGCCATGCTCTTGACCTGAATCATCACAGCTTGGTCTACCTCTGGATACCTTGCCTCGTACATCCGGCACTCGAGGATTGCCCCGTTCATCGCCATGGGATTTTCCGGCCGGCGAGATGAGATATAGGGCTTTATTGGGGGTTTTCGGAAACTAAACTTGTGAAACGGGGAAATTGAAAAGGTAAGTAGTTGCCGTGGGATTTTCCGGTCCAGTGGATGATGTGGAAGTGAAAGTGTGAAACAATGTAAACGCGCGCCTCGAGCGGAAATTCGCGAATTAATACTGATAGGGACACAAGAACTACGGTGTTGTGTAGATGCAATACGTCAACAAGTACATCAAAAAAAGGCCAAGGTCATTGTTGGAAGGCAACAGCCAACAAGTGTGGAACAAAGCCAAAGGCTTACCCAGGAAGAGAGTCGGACGTACCCAGGAAGCCGAAGGTGTGGTTCCGTCTGGTAGTTCGTAGAAACTAAGTCTGAAGTCATGGGCGAACGCATAAAATTAAGTCAGAGGGAGCAAGATTTATAAATAGATTAAGGCCTTACATAATTTGGGTAATTCCATGGGAAAAGAAAAACAATCAGGGAAAATCCAATATAACATTGTATTATAAAAATATATTTTATTTAGTTTTATAATGTACTTAGTTATATTTTTTCACTATAATTTAAAAGTAATTTATGTTTAAAATTTATTTAAAAAATCAACTCCTTCCCCCGGTCACTTAGAATCCCACTTTAAAAAATTCATTTGAAATTTGAAAATCAATTATTTCCTCCGATTTGACATCAAATTAGTCATAATTCATTGTGAAAAAAAAAAATTTAAAAATTTTATTATGAAAATATAATAAGTATACTTTCATAATATAATTTTTAAAATTATCTTTTTCATAATGAATTATGATTAATTTGAGGTCAAATTGGACATAAACAAAGTCAATAAAATGAAATGGAGTTCTAGCAAGTTATCAAACCAAAAAATAGTAAAATTATAAACAAGAAAAAACAAAGTGGTAATCGGAGTATAATACTAATTACAGTAATTATCCATCACAACCGCACCACGGACTCTATTCCAATAAATTAATTCATTCCCAAGCTTCCCCCTACGGATTGTGATTAGGAAAACATAATTTTAATTAATTAACTCAACTCCATAGGTATAAAACTAAAAAAAATTGAAAAAACCTTGCGCATGAATGGGCTCGTCCCTGTCTGAAGGTGTCATGGCCAAAGGCCAAGGCCATGACCCGATACCCCTCCCCTAAACAGTGGGCGACTATGATGGAGACATGTATCATAATCCAACGGTATAGACAAGCTCCCGGATTTATAGGGATACCCTCCGCATTTTTTATAAATAGAATTCAATCAACGTATTTACGAGGTAATCGTCATTTTCTTTCCCTACTAGAATTCAAGAGGTCCTTCCGTAAGCATCGGTTGGGTTTCAAATGGTATGTCTAAGCCAGGTCGCTTCCAAACTACTTACCATCTATTGTCTCTACACACGGGGTCAAAGGGACTTTATATGCATCATCATGGAATAAGTTGGTTGATTATCACGTGTTGAACTTACAGGAATACTGAGAGAAGGTATCCGAAGAGAGATCTGGTTAAGAGGGAGGAAAGGACTTCATAGGTATTATCAAATACCTTTTGCTAATTCGAGGTTAATAAACCTCCTTGTAAAATTCTTTATTTTCCTAAATTATAAAAAATTCACATCATTAGTATAGTGGTAAAAAATAGAAGTAGAAAAGTGTGCCCAACGGGTAAGAGAAATAACTTCCCTCATATTAAATTTAAAAAAATGACAACTTATGAGTGTCAATTTTCCTACTTAAAAAATTACGGAGTACAACTTTTATGAGACTCCCCTTTAAGAACTATGTGCAGGATTAAAACGCTAAATTATCGAGGATTTCTGCAGTACATGTTCAGGGTCCAATATACTTTGTGCAATTCCAGCGTCTCGCTCGCCAATTTGGAGCCCTGGCATCTTTCCTCTTCATCTCACCAAAATTTCCATAAAATGAAATGATTTTGATTTGTGTCCTTGAAAAGCCTAATGAAGTTCATCATAAATTTCATACATAAGGAAAATGTATTTGGTAACTTGGCATTTTTTTTTAAATCTTCAGACTTAAGCAATAGCTACTAGGCGACTCGGTCATTGTAGTTTGTACTACTAATTCAAATGCAAAAAAAGTCGATCATGTCACTAATGCATTTAATTAAGAAAAAACAAATTTAATAGTTTGACACACATCAGAGTACCAGGTTGCGACAAACTGTATAAAACTGAGCTACAGAAAGTTTTAAGGGGCGGAAAAGTAGGTAAAACATTACATATGGATAATAATGTGCATGAACAGGGGTGTGATGCACAAAAACCTGGATTTACCACCTATATATCAACCCCACGAAAGTATCCTGAAACAACAAAAACCTAGTATCCCCATTCACCTGTAGACTTTGCACAAACTTCAGGGTCACAGTACACCTGATTTGGATATGGTGCTGAACCCGTGGGAGAACACCAAATCGACCTGACCACGTCGTTAAAACATTCAACATACATATTTGACTGTTGGCGATTAAAAAAGAAAAAAAAAAATTGAGGGAATTGTGCACACCTTGGGTAAATTAACACAGGGCTATTGACTGCTTCACTTGTCCGAATGTGCACGTTTTGCCTTGCGACGCGAGTGGGCAGAAGCACCAGTTCTCACAGGCTTCGTCACCTTTTTACTGCTGCAATCAGAAATTTTCACCAGGTGAAGCACATTCATTTAGCGTGTTGAAAAATTATATTAAAATCACATGCAAACATTTAAAGAGGGGCCCAGCTGCGCCTTTGCATACGGAAATTTGACATGACATTCACCATATATGTTTCGTTTTCTTTTACCCCTAAAATGAAGAAGTGAACCTACAGACATGGCCCTTAGGGGGCGCAATGAGAAAAACTCAGGGCTCACGTAATGGTAATAATGCCTGTGAACCACATAAAACCGCACTACAAGTAGGCTGCGGCATGAAAAGGCACAATTTCTTTTACCATGGAAATTGTTATCCACTCTTCGACCAACTAGTTCCTCCTTGATGGTACATTCATATACATGAACAAAATGTAAAAATGTTACTGGTGCTTTACTCATAAAGAACTAACCAGAAAACAGCTGACAACATCTTCAGCAGAAGTATGATTGGCAAAGCCAGCAGTGCAGAGGCCTAGATTATAAAAGAGCGGTGTTAAGTTAATCATACAATTTCATGCTGAAATGTCAGACAGTAGGACATGAGGTTAAATGTTATGGTAACTTACAGCAAACCAAACTAGCTCCTTCGTTGCAAAAGGTTCCGTAAGCTCATGACTCTTCAGTTTCTCTTCAACAGTCTCTTGAACCTTTCAGTGGAAATAAAGAAATGAATATGATAAACAAGTGATAACGATGGAAGTTGAATGAAAGTGAAAAATTGCCCACACACACATCTTGTCATTGAGACTCAATATCTTTCATCAATGTTTCAATACCAGTATCGCGCCTTGTGAGGGTGGATAAAGAGTGAATACAATTTCTGAATGGGTTTTAAAGTATGAGAGGCATAAATAATAGATAAAATATGAGAGAGTGAATAAAGTATGATAAAATGATGTTATTTTAGGATGTGACTAATTGTTAAGACAGACTAAAAAGGAATGTGGGACTAGATCTTTGTGATGGAGAGAGTAATCATGGGTAATATCCGAGTGATCTCCAGCTCTCCAACATACTGCTTGCAAAGTGGTGTGATTAAAAGTCAGCAGTCAATTTTTGGTTTTACTTGGGAGTAATCAGCCAGTTATTTTACACAAGCCACATTGAATGTGGACGTGCCTACGCCTACTCCCCATTCTAGTAAAGGTTATAGCAAAATTTATCTATTTTATTGAGATAAGTGATAAGTAGTGGGTACTATATCCAATAGAGACCACATAAGCCTTCATACTTGATCCTTAATATCTATTCCGGTGTAGTACACCAACTAAGCAAGGGGCCAAAGCTTAAAGTCTGTTCACAACAGTAGATCTTACATGCTCATACTAGTCAAGATCCTTGAAAACATAGAACTTGATGGAAACTAAAACACCAGATAAATAGTATACCTGCTGATGATATGTAGTTGCCGACTCTAGAAACTTTCCAGAAGCAGTAACCACTTCCTGTGTGTAGGGCTTCAAAGTAGTGTGTAACTTATCAAGATGAGGTTTTGTCACAGTAGCAACCTGATCGATATATGGTTTGCTGAACTTTCTAAGCTCCTGCAAGCGTACAATATCTTAGCAACTACAAAAATAAATAAACAACGAAAAAATGTTAAGTATGACATCACACAAACTCAACCTGGTAATAAGGATCAGCGACTTCCAGAGCTTTATTAACATGTGGAGTTACAGTATCTTTAGACAGTTCATATATCTCCAAAGTTTTGGAAGTCATCCTTTGTACGTGTGGTTGGGCATTTGTTGATAATATTATCCACTGTTCCTTAACAGCTGGCACCCATTTCTTCATATAGGAAATGCAAGCAAAACATTAGTAGCAGCACACTGGGAAAATTTTGGGTTATCAAATCAAACGGCTATGAGCTTGGTAAGTGGTAACAGACTTCATGTGAGATTCACCAACTTATATTGGACTTTGGAGCTAAAGTATGGCCATTTGTGCAAAAATGTCCCTTAAAGTTTCCATGGGTGCAAGTTGCAACCCCCTAAAGTTTGCATGTGTGCAATCTACCCTCCTTTAATTTAAAATTGGGTACAATTTGAAATTTCAGGAGGAAGATCACATTCATGCGAACTTTGGGAGCGCTTTACACAACAGGCAAACTTGAGGGGGTAAAATACTTTTTAGCCAAAAATAAAAGGCAGAACTGATGAAATGGTCCAATTGTAAGTCATAGAGCACAGACAAACAAAATACTTGTACTGGACACCAGCAGAATAAAGTATGCAAGATAAGCACGTGAAACTGCTTACGGTTTTCAATGTTTCAACATGTGGTGCAGCCCAAACCACAGCTTGAGCCTTCTTCTCAGCAGCCTGGTGCAAGGGGGAAAAAAAAGTTAGGAAGCTGGTTCATAACTAGATTGAGACGAACCATTTTGGAATTGCATACACAGCAGCATCCTTTGCGGATAAAAACAGCAACAGAATATTCTGCACACAAGCTAGCATAAACTCATACCTTTTGTTTCAACTTCTCGAGGGCAGGTTTGCCATGTGCTTTCCAATTTGTCTCTATAAGTGACTGGAGATATATGAGGAATCACCTTAGTGAGCTAAATTGAGGATATAACCATAGCAATACTAAAATTGAAGATAGATACCTGATATTCAACGAAATGAATTGCAAGCCAAGGTGGAAGCCAAGCACCATGAGCCTGATCAAGTGTCAAATATGAAAAGCATTAAATATAATAAGGCAAGGTTAAATCAAATGGATATGGACAGATTGATCCACCAATAGTGAGTGATGTGGGTGCCGAATAGAATGAAGATAGCAGGAACTTGGAAAAACTAAGAGCTTAGTTAGAGTCCTGATGAACCGAAGTTATCAATCCAGGGTAGCGGAGCACACAGAGCGGCCAACAAATGGAATAGCAGGTAGCAGGACAACTGCAATCCTAGGGGGAGAGAGGGGTCCTACCAGAAATTATAAGTGCAAAAACCCAGCCACACCACAAAACAGCAGTTAAGCTGTTTCGTTTATAAATACTCTTTTTAAGGAGGAGACTGCCCTTAAGACTAAGCCTAAAAAAACACTTATTATTATAGCAAAAGAAGGCCAACCTCAATGAGTTCTTTGGCTTTGGAAGTTGCTTCAGACTTGGCCTTAATAAGTTCTTCCTGTACGCAATGAAAGCAAAAAAAAATTAATTACTTCATGCCGTCAAAAAAATTAACAAAGAAGAGTAAAAATAACACAACTGATCTACTTAGACATACCTCGGCAATATGAAGAGCACGTTCAGTTTTACGTAGCATAGTTTTCTGGTTTTCAATTATCTTCTGATTCTGAAAACAAAGAAAGTAAAACCAGAATCAGCTCTAGCATGGCCCATTAAAGTTACCGAACTTCTTTAGTAGAGCAATGTCACCTGCTCTCGAAACTCAGATGGTTTCCTTGAGACCAAAATATCGAAATTAATAGCATCAAGGCAACATGATACAAACACCCACATTTATCCTATGTAAACAATGGAGAAGCACCAGTAAAACATTGAAAAATACATACACAGAGCCAAGATGCACGTCGATAGACATTAACTACAACTGAGATCAATAGTTCTTTCTGACTTGATGGTTACTGAACTCCCAGAGATTAAACTGTCTATTGGTGTTTCAGCCAGATTTTGTCACTTGCCTCCAGATTATAATGAAAATTCAATTAATGTACCACAAGGTCCAGCAAGTGTTGAATCAACAATTTACTTTTACATGCACATCAAGTATCTAGTTAGCCAGATTTCCCCCTATTCTACAAGTTGATTTAGGGCCAGTCCAGGGTAAGTCAATCATATGATAGAGGACAAGTCACTGCACACAGATTTAACACGTGGAAATGGTACAAGTAACATCAGTGAGGCATGATCCACAAGAAACAACATGTGGAGCTAATCCAGGGTAAGGCAATCATATGATAGAGGACAAGTCACTGCACACAGATTTAACACGTGGAAATGCTACAAGTAACATCAGTAAGGCATGATACACAAGAAACAACATGTGGAGCTAATCCAAAGTGACAATACTTCATAATATATTAGCTACAACAGTTGCCTAGACCCTTGACTTACTCTCTCAAGTTTGGAGTTGAACTCAGACGCCCTTTTTTCAGCTTCAGCTGCCCGGGATTCCAAAAGGTTTTTGTCCTTAACTTTCAGCTCAATATCTTCTTTGAGCTTCTCCACTTGCTTTTCCAATTCAGCAGCTCGTGCACGTGCCTTGCCCACTTCTTCTGTAGCAGCAGATTTTCCCTTTTTCTGAGAAAACAAACAATGATACTGAGTAAAGAGCACCAATTATTGCATTTCTTCGCATTCTTTTGTGGAAGTAACTGCAGCAAGCACATTCCAATACCTGTAAGATGATGC
Source organism: Plantago ovata (assembly GCA_028274465.1). Lineage (NCBI taxonomy): Eukaryota > Viridiplantae > Streptophyta > Magnoliopsida > Lamiales > Plantaginaceae > Plantago > Plantago ovata. The sequence continues at coordinate 31,949,479 of CM051457.1, forward strand.
CGTATGCAAGAATAACATTGCAGCTATATGTTAAGAACAGAAAAACTTACTAGTAACGAAGCAACTTCACTCTCCAATGAAGCGACAATGTTCGACTTTTCACTGATTATCTTCTCCTTAGCCGCAATAGCGCCGTCTTTCTCCTTTATTTCTCTAGTTTTCTCCTCAATATGGGACTCTTCATGTACAAACCATAAGATAAGAGATCAAGAAATCCATATAGCATACAAAAACAAGTACATCGGTCGTTACTGGTAGCAAATAATCAAACTCGAAGCATACCACTCCTATCAGTTATTCAAATGGAGGCACAACAAAGATTCATTTGGTTACATATTAAACATAGATTGAAATGACACCACAACACAAGGTACAAATTCAGTTTAGAAGAATGCCAATAGTTCAGTTCTAGACAATGACATAAGAATCGCAATGACTGTATCATTTCCTGTGAGAGCTGTACCTACTTAATTAATCTCCTTCACGAGAAACTATTCTAATTCAGAGGGTGCATAAATTCTAGAATCCACAAATGCAGTCATTCATGAACAGACATGAGACATCCTTCTTTTCTTTTCATTTTTTAATTTCTAAGGAAGAATATGGAAATGAAGAAATAGAGGACATAAACATAATAACATAACCAATTTTTTTGAATCAACTAATCGAACAGCAACTGTCAGTCAGCCTCTCTCCCTCTTTATTCTACCCAGAAGCCATGAGTTCATACATGCCAAGTACATTCTGAAGTGTAGTTAGCACTTAGAATGATAGCATAAGCCAATCATCACACTAACAAAGCAAATCAAATCATTAGGTAGCTAAAAGGGCAAGCTCAGTCTAAATCAGCAAAAACCAAGTCTATAGTGAAAGGAAATGTCGGATAGAAAGTCATAATCAATTCCTAAGGTTTTCCAAAACAACGAGAGTCATCTCCATCAGCATCAATCTTAAAATTCTCCTAATCAATCACCGGAAATTCAACCTAACTCAAATTAACAAACAAACTAGTAAAGTAGTAATAGTAGCAACCAATAGAGCGAGCAGTAATTAATTCCAGTGAAGAAGACTAACCGAGAGTATGGATCTTAGACTTGAGCTCGTCCAGGACAGCGGAATCATGTCCGTGAGAAGGAACGACTTCCTCATCGATCGAGGCGTCGGCGTGAACACCGATGCCAGCGAGAATTAGGGATAGGAAAACGGTGAAGACGAAAAGCTTAATCGCCGCCATGGCCGCTTTAGGAGGCTCCGGCGGATCTAGATTATTCCGGCGATTGCACTCACTATTTTGTGTGTGTGTGTGTGTTAATTTGTTGTGAGAGGAAATTTTGTGTTGGAGGAAAAAGGGCAGGCCACGTTCAACACGAGAAGGGAGGTCTTTTTTATGTGTTTTGTTTTGACGAGAAATGCTTATCGTTTTGTATTTGATATGCACACACAGACACTCCCTTCAATGCTTTGTGTGGAAACACATTAGCACCCCATATGTTATTTAATGGCACCGGTCACTTTTAGGTGATCTCATTCAAATCTCACTTTTTTACTTCTTTTTTTATGTTCAAATATTTGATTCAAAGAAGAAAAGTAAAAAGGTTGTGCTTATTTATTTTATATGGTAAAGAAAAGAAAAACAAATGAGTATGTTTTTTGTTATATACGAGTAATACTTTCTCTGGTCACTTAGAAGAATCCCATTTCGATTTATTGATTTTTTCGATGTTCGAATTTGACCTCAAATTAATCATAATTTATTGTGGAAAAAATAATTTTAAAAATTATATTATAAAAATATACTTCTTATATTTTTGTTCATGTTTTTATAATATAACTTTTAAAATTATTTTTTACACAAAATATTATGATTAATTTGAGGTTAAACCGAACATCAAAAAAGTCAACAAAACGAAATGGATTTTTATAAGTTACTGGAGGAAGTAAGAAATTGCTCAATGTGATAGAGAACAACTTGTGTTAAATTGTCTAGTCTGAAAGTTACACGGGTTGAGTGGGTTATTGACATAATATTGAGGTTAACAATTAAGATGAGTATACACTCATTGTTATGTTAGGTCGATTTTGATCATGCACTATAAAATCATATAGTATAATGAAATATCAGTTTCATATAATTCAATATGAATTTATCAATTAATTTTATCATGAACCAACAATTTTTATCAGGGTATACACCATAATTCGGACTCAAACTTGATTAGCAATCATATCCAACTTGGCACGAATATTCATTTTGTTTGGCAATGTTAGGGTTTAGACCCATCACAATGCAACAAGCAGTTGTGTTGCCAGATCCATATTGTAATGATGGATTAGTATACAAAAGTGAGGGTTGATAAGCCAGATGATCTAAATTGAGATGTAAGCAAATTATATCATTAGGCCTGATGGTGAGAAACAAGGACAAATTACGTGGTTTATTTTTAACTAGTTATTTGAAGTAATCAAATCAATCAAGTAGCTTACCATGTAGTTGTTAGTAGAATTTAAATTTTTATAATATAATTTCGTTAAATAACAGGAAAAAGATGAACAATACTAACCACTCATTCGATAAAAAATTGCGAAACAATAGAAAAAATTGACACGTGCTATACACTCATTTTTATACTTCAAAGTACCAAAAAGTGTACATGTATATAGTTTTTTTTTTTAAACGGCAAAAAAGCTTTTATTGATACGAAAGCATTTGGAATGCTCCAAGAACATTTACAACGGAATACACGGAACAAACCTAAGAATGCATGATACATCATGTCTACATATCTGAATCCCAACCTGGAAATCAAATCTATATGCACTACTGTTATATAAACATCTTAAACCACTTTATTTCTCCATACCGATACCAATCTTAATACTTCATCGCCGTCATAGATTGAAACATGCACATCTAATTTCACTGCCCCAACTCCTTACAACTGCACCTTAAAATAATGCTTCACGTGATTTTTTTTATGTAATTTATATCTTTTTCATAAAGTAATCTTTATCGACAGTTCTTTAATAGTATTATTCTGCGATGCAAGATTAATGTATTGAAGAAAAAACTGGGGTGTACATATTTGACTAGAAGCTGTAGTCTTTTCTACGTGCTTTGTAGCAATATACTTCTACATGAAGTTCCCTGCTAATTGAATGATTAGTTTAATTTGCATTATTACACATGCTCAGGAGCACTCTTTTCTAATTGCTTTAATAAGCGACACAGAATAGTCAAGAAAACAAGGCTACTAAGAAACAAATACAGAAATAAATCAATAACAACAACTAATTATATAAAAATCGAGTTACAAGAAACAGTTATCAAACATTCGCTCCTTATTAATGCAGACTTAAAATCTAGCTAAAGTGTATTTAATGAAGATTTTTGAAATCCGCCTACAAAAATGGACATCAAAATCTCGCTCAGCTAGATTAGCAAATTTGACATCCAAAAGCTATTTTCAGCCACTGAAACTAGCTAAAAATGACTGAAACTAGCAAAAAATGACTGAAACAAGTTGAAACTAACTGTTTATTTTATATTTTTTTCCTGAAATTAACCGTTAAAAGTAGTTGTTAATTTTATAAAATGATTAAATTAACTCTAAAAACTTATTTTATGCTAAACTAAAAAAATTACTCCATTCGTTCTCTAAAGCTTCATGTTTGCTATTGTCATAATAATTTTAAAAAATAATTAAAAATAGATAAGAATTTAGGATAAAATTATAAATGGTGATTTCACATGGATAATTACTTAAATTTGAAATTTATAACCCTTACAAACTTTTTTCGAATTCTTTACTATTTTTTATTATTTTTTAAAAATGGTTCTTACAATAGCAAACAAGAAGCTTTAGAGATAACGGAAGGAGTAAAAAATATAGAAACTAAAATTATAAAAATATAAATTATTACTTTAACTGAAAAAATAGTTTCAATACATAAAAACTAGTTTCATAAACTAGATGAAACTAGCTGAAACTAACTATTAATGCTAGTTTCAGCATCATAAAATGTTAATTTTATTAGTTTCAACAACAAATGTTATTTTCAGTTTTAACATCATAATTGCTAGTTTCAGCAACACAAAATGCTAGTTTTATAAGTTTCAGCAACACAAATACTAGTTTCAACAAAAAAATGCTAATTTCATTAATTTAAGCATCATAAGTGCTAGTTTCAACCACAAAAATGCTAGTTTCAGCAACACAAATGCTAGTTTCATTAGTTTCGGATGCTAATTCATCAACATCACAAGTGAACACAAAAATGCTAGTTTAATTAGATTCAACAACACATATGCCAGTTTCATTAGTTTCGGCAACACAAATGCTAGTTTCATTAGTTTATGAATATAAATATTAATTAGTTAGCAAAAAATAATTAAATAAAATTAGTTAGTAATTAATTAACACTAATGGATGTAAAAAACACCATCAAAATTCATTTTAGCGAGAAAAATGGAGTCCAAATCCAATTTAGCGACATTTTTGGATAGTACTTGATTACATTTTAGGGCAAAAAAAAATAGAATGACCTTTTTGTAAGAGGATTTTGAAGGTGGTTGTTTTAGCAATGGGTGCTCTAGACTGGTAGTTTTATGTAATTCTCTGATTAAAAAATTAATGTAATTGCTGATTGGAATCCGAAATCCAATTTGATTTGATCCGCACTTCGAAGTCTCACCTCGAAATATTTTGATAAACTATTCGAACTTTGATCCGAAATTTGATTCGAAATCACCACGAATAATTTAATCCGAACTCATCCTATCCGAATTTAATATGATCGGAACTCGTCCGATTTAAACTCAGTCGAATTAAATTTGTAAAGAAAATATAATTAATTTCATCTATAATTTAAGATTACATCATTAACTAAACATATAATTCAATATTGAAGTTGTGAACTTGTGATGATTTATAAATTTCAATTATAAATATAGTTTTTTTTCAAATATATTTAATTATCACCGAATTCACCCGATCCAAATCGACAAAAAGTTTTATAATTCGAATAAGTCCCTAATCCGATCCAGATTTAAAATCCATCCGAATATCATCCGACATAACAGTACGGAGTAATTTTTAGACTTTATCCAATCCGACTGCCAGCTCTCGTAATACCCCTCCATCAACATGTTGTACAGAGGTATCTCGATTACTGAAAACAATTTTTGATATTTGCCGTTTATGTACAAATTATTCATGTGGGATAATAATATGCAACATTTTTTTTTTTAACTGTACGTATTTCCTTGTTTAAAATAAACCATACAATCTTTCATCTTTCACATCGACTCACAAAATAAATGCCAAATATTATGAACTTGTAACCCCGTATCTGGAAATCGAATCCATGACCGTTCAAAACTTTTAAAATCCATGCGCTCAGCTGAGCTAAGACGGCGGTAGAGAGTGATAAAGTTTTTCATTTATTGATTTAAAATATTTTTCAAGTTTCAGCTTTCTACCTGAGGTTTATTCTTTAACTTCATTGATCATTTTCTCCACTCACCAAAATGTTTACAAATTTTCAGCATGCTGAAATCAATTGTCTACACACATTCCACAACTCCACCGAAGCCGCTCCACGAAGAGTTAAACTGTCACTCCCAAAGTCCATTGATTTAATCAAACCGAAGCACCCAAAACAAGCAATCAGGCTTCCCCGTGATGTTCAACTTTCCAAGAAAACATTCGTTCAGAACCAAAATGTTAGAAACCAGAAAGAATTGCTTGCGGAATCTGGGATGACATTGAATGATGACGTAGACGATAAATTGTCTACTTCCGTGAGTGGTAGTGGGTGTAATGGGAGGAAGTTGCATGGTGGAATTGATAGTAGTAGCACAAATGGATTGACAAAGAATATGCACACCAAGTGTTCGACGAAATGGGCAAGAAACGACCGTGGAAGAAAATTGGTCGAGAGAATTGAAAGTAATTCAACTGGTGGATTTACGGAGAATATGCACACCAAGTGTTCGACGAAATGGGCAAGAAATGACCATGGAAGAGAATTGGTTGAGAGAATTGAAAGTGATTCCACGAAGACTCTGCACGCCACGAAATGGGCAAGATATGGTGGTTGTATTCCTGCTATGTTGGAGGCACTGGAGACAACTACTGATGTTGATAAGGCTCTGAAGCCATGGGAAATGAGCTTGAGCAAAAAAGAACGGAGCATTCTTTTGAAGGAGCAGCTACGGTGGGAACGGGCAGTGGAGATTTTTGAGTGGTTCAAGAGTAAGCGGTGCTACGAGCTGAATGTAATTCACTACAATATAATGATTAAGATTCTAGGGAGGGGAAGGCGGTGGTGTGAGCTCGAGAGTTTGTTGGATGAGATGGGCAAGAAGGGTATCGAGCCTATTAACTCGACCTATGGGACTTTGATTGATGTTTATAGCAAAGGTGGACTGAGGGATAAAGCAATGCAGTGGTTGGAGTTGATGAAGGAGCGTAAAATGGAGCCTGATGAGGTTACCATGTTGACTGTTGTACAAATGTATAAGAAGGCAGGAGATTGTAAATCAGCCGAAGAGTTTTTTAAAAAATGGTCATGTAGTAAAGTTATAAGTAGTAGGAGAATGCCAGGGATGAAAGAGGTTGTTCCTTGTGAATCCGTTTTGAGTGCACACACATACAATACCTTGATAGATACCTATGGAAAAGGTGGAAAGCTCAGAGAGGCAAGTGAGACTTTTCAAAAGATGCTCAAGAGAGGTGTAAAGCCGAATACTGTGACTTTCAATTCTTTGATACACATGTATGGCAATAATGGACAGCTAGGAGAAGTTACTTCACTGTTGCAAAGAATGGAGAAGGTTAAATGCTCTCCTGATACACGAACTTACAACATTCTCATATCTCTCCATGCTAAGCAGAATGATATTGAATCGGCAGCAAGATACTTCAAACAGATGAAGGATGCCTTTCTAAAACCGGATGCTGTGACTTACAGAACCCTCTTGTATGCCTTTTCGATAAGGCATATGGTTACTGAAGCAGAAGAGCTGGTTAAAGAAATGGATGAAAGAAATCTGGAAATTGATGAGTACACCCAATCATCTTTGACCAGAATGTACATAGAAGCTGGATTGCTTGACAAGTCGTGGGCGTGGTTTCAAAGATTTCATCTTGAGGGGAGTATGACTTCCGAGTGCTACTCTGCTAATATTGATGCTTTTGGGGATCACGGGCATATCTTAGAAGCTGAAAAGGTTTTCTATTGCTGCCGAGAGGTCAAAAAGTTAAACGTTGTTGTATTTAATGTGATGATCAAAGCATATGGTATCAGCAAGAAATTTGAGCATGCATGCTGCTTGTTTCATGATATGAAGATGCACCGTTTAGTTCCTGATAGATGCAGCTACAATTCACTTGTACAGCTGCTTGCTAGCGCAGATATGGCACAAGAAGGACATTTCTACCTAAGGAAAATGCAGGAGGAAGGTTTAACGAATGATTGTGTACCATATTCTGCCATAATCTCAAGCTATACGAGATCAGGTCAGCTAGAAATGGCTGTTGGATTGTATGAGGAGATGATTGGGAACGGCATAAAGCCTGATGTAATTGTTTATGGCGCCCTTATCAATGCATTTGCGGAATCTGGAAGTGTAAATGAAGCAGCACACTATGTTCATGCCATGATGAACCTGGGGTTGCCTATGAATGATGTGGTCTGTAAATCACTAATTAAGCTTTACACAAAAGTGGGATACTTGAAAGAAGCACAAGAAGCATACAAGTTACTCCAGTCTTTTCAACAGGGTTGTCATGATGTATATTCATCGAATTGTATGCTTGACCTCTACAGTGAGCGGTCAATGGTTTTGGAAGCGGAAGAGATATTCGAGGATATGAAGCGCCAGGGGGTTGCTAATGAGTTTACATATGCTATGATGTTATGCATGTACAAGAGGACGGGAAGATTTGTGGAAGCCTTTTGGATTTCCAGAAAGATGAGAGAAGCGGGATTTATGAGAGACTTGTTGAGTTATAATCATGTGCTTGGATTGTATGCATCTGATGGTAGATTTAAGGAGGCTGCAGTTACTTTCAATGAGATGCAGAAATCTGGTATTGAACCAGACGACTGCACATTGAAATCACTTGGGATTATACTATTGAAATGTGGAGTTCCAAAAGATGCTATTGAAAAACTTGAGCTGACAAGGAAGAAGGATATGCAGAGTGGAATACATGCATGGAGTTCAACTCTGTGTTCCGTTATTGATGTGGATGATGAAATTGAGTAGTTGTAGCTATGTATTTGGGTGAAGACATCATCAATCTATAATCTATATGTGCTTGTCTAAAAAACATTGTTATTATCACTTCTCTAGTGTATCTTTCTTTTGAGAATTCACGTCTTTGTAAATCTAGGAAATGTGCATTACTAGTATCATATATGTTTGTCATTTCATATATGTGCATGCCATTATTTAAGTTTGAATATTGATGATTCCAGGTTGAAATTCAGGTGAGGAAATTTTACTGCATGAACAAGGCAATTCCAACACTGCCTATTGACAATGTGTACTGCGACTGCCTATTGACAATGTGTAGATTTACGTATTACTGGTTGCTGGTGTGCTTTATTTTATACCTTCTAATTTATCATATCTTGAGGATATGTTTTTTCCTTAATGCAGGGTGGTGAGCACTGAGCAGCTTGTCCAAGTTAATCAGAAAACTTGACTGTAATTACAGGCTCCTTGATGATCTGCGCACTCCTGCAAATCAAGCCATATTCCAAATTCAGTGTGAAGTTGAAGATATATTTATATGAAGGGAACAACAATTGAATATTCAGAGGTACTTCATGCTTTCCCTCACTGTACCATTAGGAGTTGGACCTATTTTGTCATTTTAGACGTTTTGTTTAATTTCTTTGATATCTGGGTAACCCTTCTTATTTGCTAACAATCAAATGGTTGGGACGGAGGGAGCCGGGAGGGAGTATTAGTATAATTATAGTATCCATTCCTACATTACAAACTTTTGTGCGGTCCCATGCACTACTATAGTGTTCTGCTTTATAAACCGTCCCTACCCACAAATTAATGTTTGTGTTTACATTCTCATCTGTATCTCCCTAATTATCTTGAAAGCTTTAGCATCGATCCATATACACTCACACTCTTTCAGTACTGTCTCAGATTCATTTTCTTGACGATACGGCATTACAGCAACCCGGTGCCCGGTGGTGAGTATATATATAGAATAGAGCTATATTTTATATATATTATTTGTTTCTTCGTCTTCCAGTCTTTGACTTAGTATTTCGTTCAAAATATTCAGATTCAAAAGGAGTATCGCCTCCTGGGCTTGCAAGCATATATAAAAGGAATCAAGGAGCTTTGAAATCACGTTATATACAACGTCTTCTTCTCAGAAATCAAGGTCAGTTCACCACATATGTACTGATTGCTCACTGTTATTGTTTTAATGTGTATTTTTATACTACTACTGCGTATATTCTCTAACTGAAGATGACGGATAATGCCTATTACTAATATTAGGGAGGGGATAAGCATTAAAATAGTTAGAGTTTAGAAACCTTATTCAACAACCATATATGTATATAAGAACTGAACAACCAAGTAAACTAAATAACTAGAGTTGTAGAAAATTTCATAGCATATCTCTAGACCACAAGTCAACTAACGAACCGTGTGGGATGGTATCCATGCAAAATGACAATAGGCAAACAAACGAAAAGAAAGAAATGAAAAACAAACAAGGAAATGAAAAGAAGGAAAATAGTTGTGTAACCAGTTCCATGTGTTCCAGAAGAAATCCACCAACTTCTTGGTACACTGCTGGAGATGGTCTTAGAATCAAACAGGCTACTTTCCAAGTTACATGCAATAGCCTCTATACCTGACTTCTTATCTTCATCGAAGACTTCAACTCAGCTGATTTAGTTCTTCAGCAGACGTGGCAACCGAGGGCCGGCGAGGGGTGGAATGAGAATTATTTTTCACCCCGAACTAGTTACAAATATTATATAATACATAAATAAATCCTTGTACAAACTTGGACCATATAAAAGAATAGTATAAATTTTACAATAATGTTTTTGTTTATACCTCGGGTTGGAGCCTGGCCTAGACGCTAGCTAGGTCCGCTCCTGTTTGCAACTCAGCTTTGATACTTTGCATCTTTATCATGAGGAAGTTCGTCAGCTGACTAAAACTAATTAAGCTTTACAGATTTACATGATTTGTTTTTTCTTTCTCAGAATCATAATAAGAGACTATTTGCGAGTACCTGCTGTTGTGTAAACCTCTAACAAGTTCTCTCTTTTGTTGACACAAACTGTTTTGACAGTAAACGATCAAGCAGCACCAAAGGAACTAAGGAAGTGGCCTTCCTCCCTCTATGGAAAATTTTGGGTATTTGGAATTTATGTTTAGGTATTTGGAATATTCTTTAAAGAAGCCGCAGGGAATAACAAATCCATCATCAAGCAGCACCAAAGGACCTAAGGAAGCATTATTGGGTCCTCTTCCCTCTATGCAAAATCTGTTTTGGTACTTGGAAAATTCTTTAAAGAAGCCGCAGGGAACAAGAAATCCATCATGGTACCCGGGAAACTCTTCCGAGGAATTGCAAATAATAGAACCTTATGTAGACATTTATCTTCCACTACTTCCTTGGAATAAGCACACCATTATGTTTGTTGTAAGCTATGTTTTTCAGTTCATCTCGAATTTGGAGCATTCTGAGTTCAGTGATGCTATTATGGCTCTTGATGAAAAAGCTAAACGTGTTTGTGATTATGATGCAACAAGAAGAACGAGAGAAGGACATGAGGTAGAGATGTCCAGAATGCTTGTAAATTCTTTCTTTCCAGGTGTGGTGAGGAGATTCTTTACAGTCCCAAAGCTACACCAGTTGCCTCAAAGTGACAAACACCTTTGTCTAAATGAAATCATTGCAGGTTTCATTGATTTCCTTCTCCAAGTACTGTATCATGAAACAAATATTAGCGAGGGTCTGGTGCAACGCTGGGCCCTCATGCGCAAGGAACTTTCTTTCCTGCTTGCAGTACTTGGAGATATACCATTTCAATGCACTCATCATGGGTTTCTGGGGAAAGTCACCAATATATTGGCAGAGTTTGAGATGTTGGCAAATGACGCAGGTAGCTTCGTGTATGATGGTGTTTTTTCCATTCATCAGATGGAGCCCAACATGTTTCATGCAAAAACAATTGCTTGGTTCGAAAAGGTTGAGCTCTTGAATGCTAAAATCAAAGAACACTGCCTCAAATTCTCAGAGCTTCCCATGTCTTTAATTCCAAGTTCGAGTGTTGTTGATTCATTTTTCATCATTCATTCTCTCATTGAAGATATTGAGAATCTAAAGAATCAAAGACTCGACTTTGATCATGGTGATAACATAATGGAGCAGATGAGAACACTCCTGGGCGAGTTAACACTGTCGCAAAGTTTTATTGAAGTTATGCAAGATAATGAAGAGAAAGAAGGTCTCATCCAAATCCGAGACCTGGCATATGAAGCCGAGTATCTCATTAACTCTCTTGCTGTAGGAAATATCCGTGTTTGGTATCTAAATCTCAGACTCCCATCTATCACCTACAAGATTAAGCTTGCTTGTATGGGACTTCAACAGATGTCAGAGAGTAAGCTCATGAAAACTTCTGACAGAAAAGTATCATTTCCATCTACTGAAAATACCGCGATGGATGAGAATCACTTTATTGAATTCGATGTTGATGCTACACAGAGGATTTTGAATGATGGGAGTGACTGCATGAAGATATTAGAACTTTGTTACAAACACCTGCCTTGTAACATCAAGCCATGCTTTCTGTATTTTGCCGGAATTCCCAAAGATTATGAAATCTCAAAAGAGAAGCTGACAAGGTTGTGGATCTCAGAAGGATTCATACCAAGACAGGGAAATAAAAGCATTGAAGAAACTGCAGAAATGTATCTGTTAGATCTCATAAATAGAAAGTTGGTGCTCATTGCAGAAAGCGGATCCAATGGTGGGATAAAAAGGTGCAGAATCCAGAGTCTATTGCATGAATTTTGTGAAAGGAAAGCTAATGAAGAAAACTTCATAAAGTTTACTAAGTAAGTTTACTGAATCCATTTCCCAAGCTAAATCTTACTCCTAGATATGTTTCTATCAAGGAGTTGCTCTATATTTCAGGCAAATAATGATAATTTATCAGTTCACATGTGCTGATTGATTTTGTTCTTTTTGCTGCAGTGGTTTCTCTATGTACGAGAGATGTCAGCGTTTGTGCGTTCCATCTACACAGTCATGTAACTATTGGAGACCTTTTGGCCTTCATTGTAGGTTGTATAGAGACCTTCGAACACAACAGAACTCAACCTGTTTTCAGACAATGGCCCTGCTGAAGGTTGTGGATCAAGAATCTGGAGAATATAATATGTCTTCTCCGCACCCAACATTAGCATTTCCAGCTCAGTTGAGGTACTTGGGTGTCAGACACTTGTCCGATAAAATGTTGGCCAATCTTGTGAACCTTGAATCCATTTATGTAAACGTAATCAGTGAAGACACAGTTTATGTACCTCCAGTGGTTCTAAGAATGGTGAAGTTGAGACACGTGGTGGTGAAACAGAGAGCAGAGTTTGGAGAGGATTGCTGCATTAATATGACACCGACAACAAACTTAAGGACTCTCGCAGGTGTTAAGATTATTGAAAAGAAGGATGAGGATATATTGAGATGCTGCCCACATCTCCATAAACTCAAAGGCTTCTTTAGAGAGTTCACAAAGTTTCCTGATGTTAGTTACCTGGCTGAACTTGAGTCGCTGAGCATGTTTTTCCACAATGGTTTCACTCCTAAAATATTATCGTCAAAGATTAATTTTCCCTCCACCATTAAACAGCTCCGCCTAGAAGATAGTTATTTACCTTGGGAGATGATGTCAATATTAGGGAGACTTCCCAACCTTGAGGTTCTCAAATTGGGTTGGGATGCCTTTACGGGAGATGTATGGGAGACGAGAGATGGTGAATTCCAGAAGCTCAAGTGCTTGAAGCTTTATCAATGTCGTAAATTATGGCTGTGGATCTCTTGCAGTGAACATTTCCCCGTACTAAAGTGCTTGGTGCTGCATCGATGCCATGAACTAGTTGAGATTCCAAGTGATTTTGCCAACATTCCGACTCTGGAGAGGCTTCAGGTGAAGGACTGCACCGACGAGGCTTCCATATCAGCTCTTGTAATCCGAAAACAAGTTCAGTTTCAGGTTGATATCGGCCCTTGGGGTCGGAAACAAGACAAACTGATACTGGAGGCTACAAACCGTAAGTCCGCTTTATTATTTGATTTTAATAATTGATTCCCATTTTAGCAAAATCAGAAATAATACACTGTACTACCCAAATTATTACCCACATGGTTATGTGAAAAATGATTAGTCTAGCAACCTCTGTTCGAGTTTATATGGTTTTTAAAACTTGAATTCAGCCCTTTAAAATACTTTTCATAGAATAAATTTCCGAAACATTCAAAATTAATGTTTAACTGTTGATTAACTTGAGGATAATGGTTGGTGTTTATGCTGGAATTGTCCGAAATCGGATTGATACAATTTAAAATGAAAGAATAAAAGAATAAAATGTTACTTGTAGAATGAAAGAACAAATTTCCTATTTAAAATAGGGTTGATTACAAAACTGGTACTTCTTGAAAGAATAAGTTTCCAAAACACTCAAAACTAATATTAAAGTGTTGATTAACTTAGGAATTGTCAAGAGACAAAGAATGATACTGCCATTCATTAATATTAGGAGGGTCTCTCCAAAACAAAAATTTGTATATTTATTTCATTTTTATTAATAAATGTTTACCCGATCGATTAACAGCTAGCCGTTATGACTTGATGAATATGTTAAGTTGTATGGAAGAATATTTCGAAGCTGGAGGCTATCAAGGATTTATAAACAAGTTGACAAAAGTATATCAAACAGAGGACGAGACGGCAGGTAAATATGTATCTCCTCAATCCACTTAGTTTTCACTTTCTTCCTTTTAATTAATTTTGTGTGTTTACTTGATGGAGCAGATGAAGATGAAGTTGCATTTGTGTTAAAAGATGTGTTAAATTATATGGAAGAATATTTTCAAGCTGAAGGATCTATAAAGAAGCGGACAGTAATAGATCAAACAGAGGATCAGACGCCAACAACACCGAAGGATGATAGTGAATATGAACGTCTGATGTTTGTGAACCAACAAACGTATCTTATTGCTGTTAGTTACGCAATGCAGTTCCTCAAGAATTTAGAAAATATCGCATTCAGTTATACAATCCTGGGTCTTCGTCGCACCGCTGCGTCATACAACAGAATAAAACAACTCCTTCCAGGACATCCAAGCTATCTTAATGGAATTAAGAGAAGTAAAAGAGATTTCTCTGACAGGCTTGTTAACTCTTTCATTCCACAGGTGCAGAGATTCTTTGAGGTTCCAAAGATAGAACAATTACCTGATAATGACAGCAAACACCTCAAGAAAAATGAAATTCTAGCTCATTTTATGGATTTCCTTCTCCAGGTGATGTTTTGTAAGGTAAAAAATGACTCAGCTGAGGCTGATCGGTACAATCTGCTTCAGAAGGAACTTCTTCTTCTTCTGGCTATACTTGGAGACATACCATTTCTACCCAGTAATCATCCTGATCTTGATGAGCAAGTCAACAATATCTTGGCTGATTTTGAAATGTTTGCCAATAAAGCAGGTGGCTTCCTTTTTTATTGTGTTTTTCCAGTTGAACCAATGAAGGTCAGCAGGCTCTGTGCAGAAACAAAGTCTCTACTTGAAATGGGTGAGCTTTTGAAAACCAAGATTAAAGAACACTGCAGCAACTTCTCAGAGCTTCATGTGTCTGTAACTGTGAGGCCTAACGTGGTGGATTCTTTCTTCATTGTTGATTCTCTTATAGGAGATCTTCAGGGTGTTATCATGAATGGCCAACTTGGTAACTTCACTCCTGATGATACCATAAAGGATCATATGAAAACACTCCACGACGAGTTAACAGTACTGTCGCAAAGCTTTATCAAAGTTAAGCGAGACAATGACAACAATGAAATCAAAGAAGGTCTCTTCCAAATCAGAGACCTGGCATACGAGGCTGAGTATCTGATTATCTCTCTTGTTGTTGGGAATATTAATGTGTGGTATCTAAATCTCAGACTCCCATCTATCCTTTGCAAGATTAAGCTCGTTCGTATTGGACTTCAGCAGGTCGTCTCCAAGGCTAAGGTCATCAAAGTTTGTGATGGTATCGTATCATTTCCAACTATAGGAAATACTGCAACCATAGATGACAGTCAATTTCTGGACTTCAATCGGGAAATCACACAGAAGATTTTGAATGATCTTACTCGAACAAATACTTCCCAACAAGTTATTACTATTTTCGGGATGCCAGGATTAGGGAAAACAGCTACAACCACTAAGTTGTATAATGGTAGAGCAACTTTGAATCATTTCGATCGACGTGCGTGGTGTGTAGTTTCTGAGAAATATAATGTGAGAGCATTATTTATTCAAATTTTGCTTGATTTAGAAAATGAGCAAGGTAAGAGCATAATAAACAGCATGATAAATGAGCCCGATTCAAAACTGGGTGAAGAGATACATAAAACATTGAAGGGGAGGAGATACCTCATTGTTGTAGATGATGTTTGGGATTCTGATGTATTGGACAAATTGAGAATATACTTTCCTGATGATAGGAATGGAAGTCGGATAGTGATAACCACTCGGAATAAGAGTGTTTCTCCGAGTGGTAGTACAGTTTACGAACTTCCAAATCTTTCAGAACATCAGTGTTGGAACCTACTTGAGAAGAAGGTATTCCCTGGAGTTCAATGCCCTTCAAATTTGCTTGCCGTTGGAAAGAGAATTGCAGCAAGATGCTCAGGGGTACCGTTGGCTGTAGTTAGCATAGCAGGAATTCTTGTTAATTTGGAAAAGGAAGAAAATGAATGGAAAAGAGTGGAAGAGCGATTGGACACGATCCTGTTGGATGATCAGAGTAACTACAGAAAGATAATGGAGCTTAGTTATGAAAACCTGCCTCATAATATAAAACCATGCTTTTTGTATTTTGCTAGATATCCTGAAGACACTGAAATTTCAACAAAGGAATTGAAGTTGTTTTGGATCACTCAAGGATTTGTACATAAAGATGGAAACAAGAGCCCGGAAGAAATCGCAGAAATGTATCTTCTAGATCTAATCAACAGGAGCTTGGTGATGGTTGCAAAGAGGAGATCTGATGGTGGGACGAAAACATGCAGAATTCACGATCTAATTCATGACATTTGCATTAACAAAGCTGATGAAGAAAACTTCTTGAAATCTACCAAGTAAGCATGCTGAATATCTCTTTTGCCCTTTCAATATTGCTATATTCTTCTATTTGATACTCTAGCTATCACAGGAAGAATGATGGTTAGTAGATTGAACTTCAAGTAGCTGATTTTGAAAATATTGCTGATATGTACTCCTATTCATAACTTTAGTTATTCTCTTGTTACAGTTTATTCTCAACATTTGATAAACATCAGCATCTGTGTCATCAATCCTCATCAAATTGGAAACCTTTTGGTCTCCATTGTCGGTCCTTTAAAGGTAAATCAGACCAATTGTCCACTTTTCGGACCATGGCACTCATGAAGGTCATAGATTTGTCTACGGATGATCCCCATGGAGTTGATCTTCCATGTCAATTGAGGTACTTGGGTATTAGTACTGTACTACCCACAGGAATATTGGTGGATAATATTCTTAACCTTGAAGCTCTCTGCATAAGAGGTTTCCACAAAGAAGTTGTTGTTCCATCAGTGATTCTAAGAATGGATAAGCTGAAGCACCTGTTCGTAAGAGAAGAAGCGATGTTTGAAGAGGACTGCAATAATATCTTAGAAAGAACAAATTTAAGATCCATTTCGTGTATTGTCATTGAAAATAAGAGGGATGAGGAGATATTGAGAAAGTCACCTCATCTCCAAACACTCAAATGCAAGTGTAGAGGTGAAACCATATTTCCGGATCTCAGTAGCCATACTGAACTTGTGTCACTAGGAATGAATTTCCAGAATAGCATCTGTGATGTTGAGATTAAGTTTCCCTTGTCCATTAAGAAGCTCTGTCTGAGTGATAGTAGATTGCCATGGGAGAAGATGTCTATAATTGGGGAATTGCCAAAGCTTCAGGTGCTCAAATTGGAAAGGGATGCTTTTGTGGGAGAGGAATGGGAGACAAAAGATGATCAATTCCAGGAGTTGATGTTTCTGAAGATTAATTCCAGATATCTAAAGCGCTGGATTACTGAAAGTAGTCAGTTCCCTAGCCTTGAGCAATTGGTGGTGTCTGAATGCAGACATCTGGTGGAGATTCCTTGTGATTTAGGTTCCATTCCAACGCTGAAAAGGATTGAGGTGAGAAACTGTTCGAGAGAGGCGAGTTTATCTGCTATTGAAATAGAACAAGAGCAACGTGAATATGCCAACCAAGAGCTTCAGGTCCATATCTTCTCCAGTTATTGGACAAAAGAGGAACTGATGCAGGAGGAGGAAGTCACAGAGTGAGAGAGTAAGCACTTTTCTTATTTTACTCTGTTTTTAATTTCTGTTCTTTTTCAATATAGATTCAATTTCAATCGGTATTTGCAACTTCTTTTGCACTTTCGCATATAGCTGAGTAAAGAGGAATCAGTACCAGTACAAATCTGGGGACAACAATAAGTGCCCGGGGACTTAGTTTACGATATGTGGTGTGGTAAAGTAGTACTATTACAAGACTTGTGCTGCTCTTTCTAGGTTTCCCCAAACATGTCTAGGATTTCTAAAATATCATCCGCATATTTTTATCCATTTATTTAATCGTGTGATTTTTTTAGCAAAGTAACATTCGTTCATTATGGCAGCAGCAAAACATAGCAGTTCAAAGAAAGCAATTTAAAAAGTAAAAATAAAAATCTATCAAGATCTAATAAGTGAATAAGGAATATTCACTGTAGTTTACTGTGGTAAATTACTACTAATCTACTACAGTATATTATTGTAGTAATGGCATCACTTGTAATTTTGCCTTTTCCGTAATTGTCTTTTTGTTAGATATAGTAAAGCAAATATTGACCTTTCTGTTATCTTCTTCCCTTCATCTTTTAAAATTGAATCATTTGTTTTGTTCATGAGGTCCTTTTCCCTTTTCAGTGCTTACTTCTAGCTGCATTTTCACCTAGACAAAAATTTTCAGCTTTTTTCATCAGTCTAATTATTTATTTTTGTTTGATTTCAGGTTTTGTGGAGCCCAGACTCAGAGAGGTGAGAGATCAAGGTTCTCTGTTGCATCTGTTTTGGGTTACATGTTTAGTACTAGGTGGGGGAGGATGAATCAATTGTGTTTTCAGGGGATTGGTTTTTGTATTAAGCTCAACTTTCAGTACAACTAATGGTGTTTTAAATAATTTTTTTACAGCTCTTGAAAGCCTAATAAGCCTGTGCCATGTCTTGGAAAAATTAGAAGGTAGATGTTGTCCTCACACATGTATTTGTCTTTAGAAATTGTTACGAACCATAATATATTGTGTGAACAATGAAATCCTTATCTTGATCGCTACCTTCGATAACTTATTTGTGAGACAATGGAAGAAAATGGTGTGTATTAAGATTTGACCGAAGTTTATGCATCTGTCTTAGCAATGATGTACTTTGTTTGATAATATTTAAAGTTGTAAATCTGATGCAGAATGGTTTCTCTTGGATAATACTAGTTGAATTGATACTTCCTGGCTCCTTGTCTTTCATTCTGCTTCATATGCTTATGAAAACTTGGTTGTTTCTGCATTTTCTTGTATTGTCAAGAATGTGCTTGAACATATGTAGAAATGTCTGTTTAATTATATTATTCGGATAGATCTTTGATATATTGCCAAAAACATGGATAAATGAACAAATGCTTAGCTCATGTTCCATTTCTTCTTTAACTGTCGTGCTTTACTGGTTGAAATCGTTTAGTGTAGCTGACCTCTTGACCCATGTCATTTTCCTCCAGATGTTTGCTACGAAAATTAGTTCAGTTCTAAACCATTTCACTGGTCATGGCATATAGATCAAGTTATTAATATTTCCTCAAAGCTGGTGGAACTAGCTTCTG
Source organism: Plantago ovata (assembly GCA_028274465.1). Classification (NCBI taxonomy): domain Eukaryota; kingdom Viridiplantae; phylum Streptophyta; class Magnoliopsida; order Lamiales; family Plantaginaceae; genus Plantago; species Plantago ovata. The sequence continues at coordinate 31,968,684 of CM051457.1, forward strand.
AATGAACTTATATTATGGTGATTAGAATTCCAATATCAGTATCTGATTCATCATGGTTTTAATGATTAGTATTTCAAAATCTCCTGATAGTATTAAACCATGATAGGTTGTGTTAAATAGAATTGTGTAGAAGAAAAAAAGAAGCTAATAAGTTTGTGATAATCTTCATGGTTACCATGACAAGTTTCATACTTTCATGATTTCATCTGCGTGTTCTAAATTTTATTCTGTTGCTTCAATTTGGTTTTAATCTAATACTAATCTCTAATTACATCGTCTATCTACGATATCATATGAATTTTCTGAGTTCTCTCCAGTTTTATTTCAGAGTGCGGGCTTGCTTGTCGTCAAGGCCTAAAATGAACAAGGTGATCCAAACAACCGGGGATAATTAGAGCCTTGGCAAAGCTTAAGGTGATTCTGGAGATCACTATTCTTCCCAATTAGGGTATTAAGGGGGGTCCGGTTATGTTTCCATTTACTTCAACTACAACCAGGTTGATGAGGCGTACAACTGTACAAGTTATGTGTATTCCATTAGATGATTTTTTTTTCTTAACGCTAAGCATCAGGTATTATACTTGAGTACTTGACTTCTATCTTTGTTATTGACTGAACTTTGAACTTTTGTAGGAAGCAGCACATGGAAGTTTTTACATTTCCAATTATTTTATGTTAACTTGCCCAAATGGTCCTACTTATGTTCATTTAGGGCCGTATTTGCAAGTACATAAACATATTAGTATTGGAATCAAACACTATCTAGCAATTTACTGAACCTCATTTTCAATTCATATAGATGTCATCATCAACTAGTACGTACTATATGGCTCTGTATGTGAACACTAGTGAACAGCTAGCAAGTCATATACAAGCATATTGTAACTAAACCGACAAACAATGGTGTGCATTATGGCCTAGTAACTTCTTGTCCTTGGCCACAAATGCAACATCCATGTTATAAAGCACAAGCACCAGCACAACACAACACAGGAAAACCAGCACAGGACCAAATATCCACACCACCAGTGGCAAAGCACACTGGAATATCCTATTCCCCACTGTACTAAGTACCACACCCCTCTCCAGCAACTCCGAGACATACTCCGTCGTCACAAGCCCGTTCGAACATTCTGGCGAGCAGCTCATGAGGAAAGTCAACTGGCTGAGGACGCGGATTGAGAGGGAATGGCACAGGAAGGAGAAGAGGAACAGGACTAGAAGCGTCACGTATTTTAGTGCCTCCATGAATTCACCGTGGGCACCATAAACACTGTCATTTAAGGGCTGTTTGATGCTGTAGGTGCTGCTTATCATCGCGGCTAGCCCCGCGCAGAGGAGGATAGAGGTCGTCGCCATGAGCGTTGATCCCATTATCGCATTACGTAGCGTTTGGACCGACACTATGTTTTTCTTCTCAATGTCCTTCGAAACAAGAAAGACAAAAGAACCACTGGATAATTAGAGATCTATGATCAGAACTCAGACGTGAAAACAAACACTCAAAACAGTATACCTTCATCATGGCAGCGACCCAGAACCGGCGGGCAAGAGCGTTTGTTCCGATGAGTGTGGCGAGAGGTTGGGTCCGGACCTTTTGCCAGAGCCATAAGTGATAAGCAATGCATATTAGCAAGCCAAAAGGAACAAGAATCAAATCTAGATACCATTTTTTCCATTCCATTTCTTCTTTAATTTTTATACTGCTGTGTTCTCTCTCTTCTTCATGCTAGCTAGGTTCTATGTTTAGTAATATATATACTCCATTCCATCACTCCCAAAAACAGTTCACATTTCCACCTTTTAAAATTCCGTTCCATTAATAAAATTTTAATTTACAAATTTGCTAACTTCAAAACTGGAAACTTTTCAATTTTCATTCTACATATCAATTCTTTATGATTTATGTCAGCTTATTTATCACTACCGTATTAATTATACTCCTAAAATACATTATTCATTTAATTTTTTATTAATGAAGATTTAAAAATACATTATTCATTTAATTTTTAATTGATAAAAATTAATAAAGTTAAAATAATTAATTAATTAACTATTAATTATTACTCCCTCAGTTTTTATTTATAAGTAGTTTTAGGTGTTTTCACACATATTAAGGAAATTATTGATTTTTATTATTTTATTCATTCACTTATTAATGTTATAAAATCTATGTAACTTTTCTTATTTTAATAAGAAAGAGATAGAGAGAAAAAAGAATAGATGTTATGGATAATTATAGGAATGTAACAATAGTTGACTGAGCTCTCTAGTTTGTTACGTGTATCTCTCTAGGTTGTTACTCTGCAGATAGAGTTTAGAGATATTTTCCTACTTGTATATATATACTCTCCATGTACTCTTATAATGATGATAAGAATAACAATTCTCTTCCAGTTATTATTCAATACGTTATCAGCACGACTCTACCACCACCGAGTCTATTTCCTCCAATTTAGCGTCCAAAATCCCTCGATAGCCTAATTATCTCCGTTAGTTCATACTTCCATCACCCAGTACCCAACACTACATCATTAAAACTTTGGACTCCAATCAAAGAAAAGAAAGAGGGTGGATGTATTATATATTGAGCCGACCAAAGGGAAAAAGGACGCAAGCGATGATCAAGATTTGATGCATCCAATTCATCAACCCGAGTCTCCAAACTAATTAAACTCATTCTTGTTTTTCTATTACTCTAACTTATTCTAATTGATCTATATGATAATGTTATCTGCTAGACTACTACTACTACCACCTATATATAAGAGTTATATTGAAACCACACACTTTTACTGTGGTGATTGTATTTCATATATATAGAGAAGTAGTACATAGAATCTATACAAGATAAGTACAAAGCTAGCAAATCTAATCAAGTAGTTAGCTAGATAAAATACAATCAATAAGGTCATATAGTTATCTTAGGAGATAACGTCTGAGGATTCTGGAGAGTCCTCAACACCCCCCCTCAAGCGTAGAGTCGGATTTGGACTGACGCGTAGCTTGGACCGGAAAAGAGTGAAGAGTGGCCGAGACAAGCTCTTCGTGAAGAAGTCAGCGATGTTCAAGTGCGAGGGGACATACCTTGTAACAAGCTTTTTGGACGAGACAAGTTCCCTCGTGAAATGATAGTCGAGTTCGATGTGTTTTGCTCGTTTATGTGAGACAGGATTGTCAGTAAGAAAGAGCGCCCCTTTATTGTCACAGAAAAGGAGCGGGATGGTGGAAGCTCGAACATGTAAGTCACGAAGTAAGTGTGTGAGCCATATAACATCAGCTGCTGCGTTTGCTAAGGCACGGTACTCAGACTCACAACTAGAGCGTGAAACGGTAGGTTGCTTCTTAGAACTCCATAAGACCAAATTGCCACCAAGAAAAATGGAGTATCCAGAAATAGAGCGGCGTGTATCCGGACAGGAAGCCCAGTCAGCATCTGAATATGCTAACAATGAAGCAGAAGTGCCCCTAGTAAAACATAAGCCATAAGAAGCAGTGCCCTTGACATACCGTAAGATGCGTTTTACAGCTATAAAGTGCTCAATAGTTGGATGTTGCTGAAATTGACTCACACTATTGACTGCAAATGAAATGTCAGGACGAGTGATAGTGAGGTATTGAAGCGCACCAACAAGAGAACGATACAGCGTGGGATCAACAAAAGGACTACCAGTGGTAGAGAGATGTTGACCAACTGCCATCGGAGTTGCAACTGGCTTGCTTTCATCTAATTGGGCACGAACAAGAATATCATGTGCATATTTCGCCTGACTTAAAAACAATCCTTCAGGCATATATGAAACTTCAAGTCCCAAAAAATAACTCAGATTTCCAAGATCCTTGATAGCAAACATGGAATTAAGCCGCTTAATAAACTGACTGATAAGAGCAGAATTATTGCCTGTGAGAATAATGTCATCCACATAGACAAGTAAGTAAAGCAGAGTAGAGCCAGCACTATAGACAAAAAGAGAGGTGTCTGCCTTGCTACAAACAAATCCAAGAGTGATCAAAAAGGAGCTAAGGCGTTCGAACCAGGCTCTAGGCGCCTGCTTTAACCCATATAGTGCCTTTTTTAATCTGCAAACATGATTAGGAAATCTGGAGTCGACATAGCCCGGCGGTTGATCCATATAAACAGTTTCAGTAATCAAACCGTTTAAGAATGCATTCTTAACATCAAGTTGATGCAATGGCCAAGTGCGTATTACAGCAAGTGAGAGGACTACACGAACTGTAGAAGCTTTAACAACAGGACTGAAGGTAGAATTAAAATCAAAACCTGGTATTTGAGAGAAGCCCTTAGCAACCAGTCGTGCCTTTAATCGTTCCACAGTGCCATCAGGGTTAAACTTTGTTCGAAACACCCATTTCGAACCAACAATATTCGAGTGTGGAGGCCGTGGAACCAACTCCCATGTCTCATTGTTACGTAAGGCCTGGATTTCATCATCCATGGCAGCAAGCCACTGAGAGTGTTTTGCAGCTGACAAGTAGCCCTTGGGCTCAACGGATGATAACAAAGAGTGAATAAGACCAGTGGGAGCTATTTCAGCAAGGAGGCCCGGGTGTTTGATTTTAAAGGTGCCCTGCGAACCGCGGGTGGCCATAGAGTGGGTAGGAATTGGAGGCCGGCGACGCGAAATTGGACGCGGGGGCGGTGGCGGCTGTGGGGATGTGGGAGGAGGTGAAGGCGGTGGCTCAAAGCGCGGAGGAGAGGGAGGAGAAGCCTCCGGGGAGTCCGGAATTGCATCAACACAGGGAATGGGAGGCGGTGGCTGCTGTTCGGGCGAGAGAATAGCGGCTGGAGGAGATGGTGTGGGGGCACTGGGAAGTAATTTGAGTGGGCTAGATTGGCAAAGCATACATGGGCCATGAGTAGAGCAAGTATGGTCCGTGGGGTTGACTTGAGTATTGGGCTCCTGAAATGAATTAGTTTCATGAGGATTATCATCAAATGTACTAATTATGTCATCTCCAGGACCTTCGGTAGACTTGTGGGTACCTGACATAGGAAAAGAAAGTTCATCAAAAATGGCATGACGAACAATGTAAATCCGTGATGTGTCGGGATCGAGACAACGGAACCCCTTGTGATTAGCACAATAGCCAAGAAAAACACAAGGTTTGCTACGAGGAGCGAGTTTGTTTGGTGCATAATCTCGCAAATACGGATATACTTGGCAGCCAAAAGGATGAAACATTTCATAATTAGGAGGTATCCCAAACAGTAGCTCATATGGTGAAACATTAGCAAGGACTGGACTGGGTATTCGATTGATTACATAAACAGCCGTGGAAAAGGCATCAACCCAAAACGAAACCGGCATGTGTGATTGAAACATCATAGATAGGCCAGTTTCTGTGACATGCCGATGTTTGCGTTCGGCTCTACCATTTTGAGCTGGAGTGTATGGACAAGAGATGGAGTGATGAATTCCATGTGTCTGAAGATGGAGGCGAAATTTATTGCTCGAAAATTCACCCCCACCATCACTTTGAAATGTCTTAATTTTTGTCGATAATTGTGTTTCAACAAATGTATGAAAACGTAAGAACACATCCATAAACTCAGATTTAAGACGGAGAGGATACAACCATGTAAAACGAGAATAATCATCGACAAAAATAACATAATATCGGAAACCATCACGAGAGAGCGATGTGGAGGGTCCCCAAAGATCACAATGAACCAAATCTAAAGGACGTGAAGCACGTCGTTCATTGATAGTAAAAGGTAACTTATGACTCTTGGCCATTTGACATGGTGAGCATATCTGAGGGCTCGGCAAAACCGAAGTTACAACCAATCGACCTTGCTTATTTAATAAAGAAATGGTACTATGAGCAACATGTCCAAGGCGTAAATGCCATAATTGAAAAGAGCCTGTAAGGCGTTTGTTTCGAATTGCCGCCAAAAGTGCGGGGTGAACTTGTTGAAGAACATAGAGACCGCGTTCATGCTTTCCTCGAGCCACTGGTGCTCCCGTTGTTCGATTCTGGATTACAAAAGAGTCATTGGAAAATGTCACAGTGACAGGAAAATCATTAGTTAGCCGACTGATCGATAAGAGATTCTTAGTGATCCGAGGCACAACCAAGACATCCAATAATTCAAGATTAGGCATAAGAGAACGTTTGCCAATATGAGATATAGATAAATAATTACCATTACCAACAACAACTTTGTCCGTACCAGTATAAAGGCGGGAGGCATCAAGAGTGGAAGGTGATGCGGTCATATGTGCCGAGGCACCAGTGTCAAGATACCAATCTGAAGCGTTGGAGCCGGCAAGGGATGGATGAGCAAGAGCATCAGCAAGGTTAGCTTGTGGAGGGGCATTATCATAGCGACGGCGACAACGATCAGCGGTATGGCCAGGCTTATTGCAAATCTGGCAAACAAATCTCTTCTTGGAGTTATTGTTACTGCCTGAAGTATGAGTTCTGTAACCGTCCTTGCGCTGAGAAGAGGAGCCACGGTCATTGGATGGTGCAGCATGAAAGGCAGCAGGGACAGCAACGGAAACGGACTCACCAAGAGACTTCAGAAAGATTTCAAAACTTTCAGCTTTTGGTACCAACTCATCGAATGTGAGCATTGGATCGGCAGCAAGATGAGTAGATGAAAAGGTTAGAAATTCATGACCAAGGCCTCGTAGGAACCAATGAGATTTGTCGGTGTCGTCAACCGGACGACCAATAGCAGTTAACTGGTCACACAAGCATTTGAAGCGTAGACCATATTCGGCAACAGGGCGGGAGCCACGCTTCATGAGCTGAAGCTCGTCCTTCAAGCGAAGTTCACGACTTTTGGAGCCATGGCTGAAAGCATTCTCAAGGCGGAGCCAAAGGGAGCGACAAGTGGTGGCACCGAGTGCGGCAGGCATGGCCTCCTCTTTGAGAGTAGAGAGAAGAAGACTCAAAAGATTGGAGTCCATCTCTAGCCAAGTGGCGTAGGCTGGATTTGGGCTGGATTTACCAGCCTCATCAAGAAGAACGGTGGGTGGTGGAGTAATCGATCCATCAAGATAGCCAATAATCTTTTGGCCGATAAATAGAGGGATCACTTGACCTTTCCAGGAAAGGAAGTTGGTAAGATCAAGCTTGATGGTGAGAAGATGGGAGAGAGTATTGATCAAGGTGAGATCAACGGTTGGGAGGGGTGGTGGAGCAACGGAAGAGGAGGAGGTCATGGTGGGATCGTTATTTTAGGGGTTAGCCAAAGACTCGTGATACCATATAAGAGTTATATTGAAACCACACACTTTTACTGTGGTGATTGTATTTCATATATATAGAGAAGTAGTACATAGAATCTATACAAGATAAGTACAAAGCTAGCAAATCTAATCAAGTAGTTAGCTAGATAAAATACAATCAATAAGGTCATATAGTTATCTTAGGAGATAACGTCTGAGGATTCTGGAGAGTCCTCAACACTATATTATTGTTACTAGCTAGATTTAGTGTTATTATCATTACGTACGTTATTGTTATATTAGTTAGTATTGTTAGTTTTTTGGATAACGAATATAATATGCAAGTGGACCTTTAGGATTTATTAATTATGCATGTTAGAACGTTTTAAATTTTCTTATAAATTCGGGATATGTTAACGTTCATGAATATATGCGTAAGTTGATGTTAATGTGAACGTTGTATGGAATCTATGCGGAACCGTTCTTGTTCGTATGTATGTATATATGTACCATTCTTGGATCGGTCATCAATGTCGTTTGGTGTTAATTAAGCTTGCTTGTGGCTTGTATGTTGTAAATTGTAAATTGTAATCAGAATGTTTAAATTAAACACTGTAGTAAATCAATCATCATGCATGTCTTGTTGTATTCTTTTACCAAACGAGAAAAAATAAGTGGTGGCCGGTGGATTCAGTTTTGAATTCTGATCAGATACATCCGTTGGGACCGACAAAACGGAATAGATTACAAATTAATCCCGCCTACTATTATCTTCTCTCTCAAAATTCAATTGCTCTATTGAATCAATTCAATTTTTATGTTCCGTTATTTAATTACTTAATTACGATTTTGTTTGATGATGACATGTATGTGAGAGTTGATCAGACCCAGAAAAGAGAGAAGGTGTAGAGGATTTGGCATTTAAACTGGACAATTCATCGAGACACATAATCCACCGGTAGCCGGGAACCATCGAGTTCGAAATATTGATGACCTTAAAACTTGCCGAGTAGTGGAGTACATGGACTGATCGATCAGACATGGAGCTTAATTGGGATAGAACAGGACTCATGCCACTTCATCAGAACCGGAATGGATTTCTTGGATGTGGAGATGTGAAGTACGAATTTCTCGAGTATGCGAGGTGCTTGATGAATTCCTAATCAGGATATGAAGGATTAGAGCACCAATTCTTATGGATGAGCAAGATCATCCATGGATAAGTTATATCAGAGATAAGTTACATTTTATTATATTTTCTATCTGTTTGATTTATTTTTATCTGAATTCCTTGATATCTAAATGTTTGCAAGATACAGAGGAAACACTTATATGACAGTGTCACCACATATTATCCATCCTGAAGATGGCCTCTATTCAACTTTAAAGTTGAGAGCAGACTACATTAATCTTCCAAGCGAAGAATTTACTTGAACATGTCTCTATCAAATTGAGTAACAAGATACTCCATTGCCAATATTGTATATTTGGTCCATTCTTTGAAATGAGACATTAGTGAAATAAATATATAGCACTAATGTTGCTATTTGAATGTTACTATGGCATATGGATGTGAAAAAGATATCATATGGATACAAATCATGTTTCTCCAATTCTCGAAGTGATTGGATAGAACCATAAATGGGTTTGCAAAATATACAATTGATACTTTATAAATTTTGTCCATTTCTTAAAATGAGTCATCAAATAAAGCTAGCACCTGAAGTTGCTATGCATGTGTATATATCACAAAAGATGTGTATCTCTGGAGCTTTAGCCCAGCTTATGTCAAGTTGATTTGACAAATCAGACTCCTGAAATGATTGGACATACATTACGAATGGTTGTGACTTGTGATCATCGAAAAGATTTGACACCAACCATGATTGATCATTTGGCAAATATGTACTTTATGTACAACGATGATTTTAAATGTACCTCATGTACATCAACGATTTTTTCAAATTGAGGCATATGAATTGCTATTAGAGTTTATGCCAAAAGCCATGATCACTATATTATATCTCGAAAGAAAATGGTTGCTACATACTATGGACATTCCATGTACCATAAGTGATTTGAAAATATCATTGTGTTAATATGCACTTCATGTGATGAAGAAAATATTTGTGATTAGCCCCTGGATTGCATCACTATGCGTAAACAATATTGCGAAGGCATGAAATATGATACCATGATGTGTGCACATCATAAACAATCTCGCCAACTTGAAGTTGGGAGAAAGTATTATTTTGGTGATACAAGAAATCAATTGATGAGGCTATTGAATATTGAGCATCTCTTATGAATGAAAATCTTTGAGTATCATATTCTCAAAATGAAAGAATGATGACACACATATACTCTCGATATTGAGAAAGGAATTCACATAGTTATCATATTGGTTGATATCAAATTTATCCAATCCCCATTCCCTGAAGTGAATGTGAGTTCTTAGATTTTATACATGGTGCAACAAGTAATTCACCAGTGTGATTGATGCTATTTTCACCTCAAGTGAAAGAGAAATCCATGAGTATACTGATTTCAATATTCCTAAAGTTTGAAAGTATACACTCATTCCAATATTCTTGTGAGAATAATTAAAGGTTCCAGGGGAGTAATCGTTGTGAAGAGCACAATAAATTACTTGAAAAAATTGTGCCAAGAAGATCACAAATTAGACCCACTTCCTGAAGAAGTTGGATATTTTCTTGCCAATATGTCATAGACAATGACTCGTATAATGTCACATCATAATGGCCAAATTCAAACATATATTGTGTACGAGCATTGTATTGAAATTAACCATTTGCAAATTGGAGCAAACTATAAGTTGGGCATGCATGCACAAGCGACTATATCGCATATAAAGACATGAAAAATGACATAGATGTGACAAATATGGCCATCCGGGTACAAAATTACCCGTTTATGAGAAACTTGAAGTTTCCTTGTGTGAAATGTGCTGAAAGTTTTCTCGTATTGTAATAATATTATCTGAATGGCAAGACACAATATCGAGATTAAGCATGCTAATGGAGATCAAAATGAGCAATGCTGCACTCATGCATTTATGAGAATGAATATATGTGGCTAGACGTCCACTAAATAATTTGAGAGTTGAGTATATTACTCAAATAATTTGATATCTTATTTGGGGTAAATTTATGTTTCAGCACATCGAAAACCCAACTGCTAGAGTTATACACTCCCATATGCATCTCCTGAAGAGAACTCATACATGAAGCCTATTTAAACAAAAGTGTGAGTATATCAATATCTAAGCTGGGCATGATCATTTATATTATGTGCCCCCAATAATGCTAGTTCTCTGAATTAGTTTTTCCCAGCTTAGGGGAGGAAGTACATGATAAGCTGATAAAAACAAATTCATAGAGTGAATTGATCCCTATATATATATCTGAGAGTTCAAACTTGAACTAAAAACAGAATGCAATTTCAGCCTCATGTTACTAGCTATTTCAATATTTCAAACATGAAATTATATAATTTGAATGTGGACAACTATGACCCTATTTGTGGCATACCGAGCTACATATCAGTTATATATAACATGTGTTGAGAATTGAATATCTTGCCGATTGTGATTCATGCACCGGAAGTGCAACATTTATATGTGGTTCCATCATTACAAAAATAATGGCAAGAAATGCAGTTGGTACTCTCTAGAGTAAAATAGGCATATACAAGCGATGCCCATATATTGAGATATCTGAAATAATAATAGATGACCTATAGACATAGAAATGGTACCTGCATAATACATATTCAGATATCCACGATCAGTACTGAATCAAACAAGAATGATTTGATTATTATTGAAAAGCTATACCGGTATACATGGAACCGAGATAAGCATATGCAGATTTTCAATGGATGTATACTATTGTACATGTAAAGGGGATCTTACATGTAAATCCATTTATGTCGACACAATGATGATAGAAAATGAGCTCATGGACTTGATGTCCATTTTATTGATGAATTCGAAATTCCCTACGGTACCGTTGCATTATCGAGTCAAATTTCATGTGCATCTAGATACTAAGTCATGCATCATTCATATTATTGTTACATCATCTATGCTAGTTTTTAAGTTTCGTAATGCATGCATACATATTATTTATCATATGATCTTACTCTAAAGTGACCACCTTTGATTATTTGTGGTGCACATGAATTGTCATTTAATTGACACATTGAAATTTCTATATATATGATCTATGATGATCATTATCAATTGAGAACTCGTCCTAGAAGAGACTAGAGTTATCATGTTATAAAACATGAATATATGATGATCAATATCAATTGAGAACTCGTCCTGGAAGAGACTAGAGTTATCATGTTATAAAACATGAATATTCATTGAATTGACAATGAGATTTATATGTTCCAAGAACAATTATGAGAGATAATGATTTTACTCTCTACTGGAAATTAGTCCCGGAAGGACAAGTGGATAGAGATATCATGTTGACAAACATGAATCAATCGATGAGAAAAGTTCTTGAAGAACTCAATTTTGATACTATTGAATCTCTATACTTACCTATCCATACATGGCATCACAAAATTGATAAGTATATTGAGTGTATTCACTATCAAGTGAAACAAGAGAATTATGAATAATATTCTCGAGATTCCTACAAATATTATTGCCTAAGGAAATGTAAACTCAACCTAAAGTTTGAGTATGGCAAATTATGAATAACCATACATGAAGTTTGGTTATGTTATGAAAGAGATAAATGTTTTATATGACCTCCTGAAGAAGGTATATGAATGGAGATGATGATCAAGCAACAGTGAGAATATTGCGCACCATACAAGTTGCTACACTCTTTTTCCCTTCGACTAGGTTTTTATCCCAATGGGTTTTTCCTAGCAAGGTTTTTAACGAGGTAGCATTATTAGCGCATATATGTGTATAACTATCTCCAAATCTCCATGGTGATAATATATTTGCAAAAGGGAAGTATTATATACCCTTGTTTGCTATTTTACAAATATGACGGAGATATATGAATATTGAACTCATTTCAATATTACGAGATTGTTATGTTGAATTGTCCAAGTGACATATTTTGTTGGATCAACATAAAAATACACATTGAAGAAATCAATGCTTCTAGTGTTCAAGAAGTTTTCACGTGGAGTCAAAGCACATACCATTGAGGTTTTCAGCTATGGGCTACAAGATGAAGGTTCCATCCAAGTACACCATATTCACTCTATTGAAGATTTTGCATACTTGTTTAACATTATTAGTTCGGCGATTCATCGAGAAGATTGCACTATGAAGATTCAAAGATTTGAAGTGATGTTACAATCAGGGGAGACGGATACGCACTGCACTCTTTTTCCCTTGACTAAGTTTTTATCCCACTGGGTTTTTCTTAGCAAGGTTTTTAATGAGGCAGTACTCTCACAGCGTACCCGCGATCTTCAACTCATGTTTCATTCAAGGGGAGTGTTATGGATAATTATAGGAATGTAACAAGAGTTGACTGAGCTCTCTAGTTTGTTACGTGTATCTCTCTAGGTTGTTACTCTGCAGATAGAGTTTAGAGATATTTTCCTACTTGTATATATATACTCTCCATGTACTCTTATAATGATGATAAGAATAACAATTCTCTTCCAGTTATTATTCAATAATAGAGGCAATTTTAATACTACTAAAAGTGAGGAGACAGTACATGAAAAAGAGAAATAATCTAATAAATGTTAAAACTACTTATATTTAAAGAATAGTTTAAAATGCTAAAACTAATGATAAATAAAAATGGAGGGAGTAGTTTATTTATTCATTTATTAATAATCATAATAGCAAAAAAAGTTATCACCCAATTTTCAAAATAAATCTCAAAAGTGCCTGTCAAATTCATGAATGAAAATATGCATCCACTCAGACCCGAATTCAAAATTCAAATTCAATTTTTTTTAACAAGTGAAAAACTAAAATAGTTCATCTAATAATTAGTAATTATTAATTTTTCTTTGTTTTATTTTATAATCCATATATTAATTGAAAACAATTTTACAGAAAATAGACGCCCAATATTGCATACGAGTGTTTAATTTGAATTTTACATTCAATTTCACAATTTTTTTCAGCATTTAATTTGAAATAACTTGAATTTAAAATTTTTCCTTAAAGAAAATGGGTCTGAAATAATTTGAATTCAAAATTTGAAAAAATGGCGCCATTTTTAATTTGAAATAATTTGAATTTTGAATTCGAATTTTAGATATGAAAATGGGCGCCATTGAGACCTGAATTTCGTATTTCTGCATTAAATACAATATCGATTACAATTAATTATTAATTACAAAAAATAGCCTAAACAATGCCTTAAATAGAAATTACGAGTATATAAAGTGCAGAACAAAATCATTTCTTCATCATTTCAACCACAACACTTTTCAATAGCATTTTGTTTACCCATTCCTTCCACCAATTTCACTGCGAACACAATGTATCAAAACAAGAAGCAAAAGACCATCAATGGCGCATCATCCTCCACCTGTAATGACATACCACTTCGTATTAGATCGAAGATAATGTTCATTGCGGCCCTTAATAGTGTTGCTGACAGAAGAATCGTTTTGAAGTGGTAAGAATTTTTTTTGAGTTTTGGAAAAAAAAATTCTCTTTCAAATTTTTTGTTTTTCCTACGCTTATATATTTTGGGCGCTTTGTTTAGCTGTTAAGAATTTCTGCCCATTTTCAAGATGATAGAGTTTTACAAAAACCTAAACATATGTTCTGTAACCAAGTTGAAATTTTTGCTCCCAACATCTGTCGAGCAAAGCTTCTTACACAAGTGTAAACAGGCAAACAACCCCAAAATTTTCTACCGATAACTCATGGTAAACTTAAGCGTGTTTATTAGTAAATATTTACTCATAGTAAAAGTTCAAGGTACTAATCCGTTCAAAATGATTTCTGCAGATTGACGTGTTTCAACATTGAGATATCACACAATTCAAAAATTACTATATAAAGTAAAAATATTTGGTCATCCACATGCAGTATATTGTGAACTCATTTACAAAATTTTCTCAAATGTTGTTGACCTTAGAGAACAAGGTAAAATAGCGTTGGTCGAACTGAGAAAAGCAGCATATAGTATTCTCAAACTGGAACAGTGGAGATCAAATTTCTGTCAATTAGTCAACAAATTTTCTGCATGGTCCACTATTCTGAAAAAGTTATAATGCTAAAAAGTTCTATGAAGTACACAACACTCCAAAATAAATCAAAATAACCGATTCATTATTGAGCTAAATATAGTAGCTTCAATAAACTGAATGTTTCAAATAAGGAAATGATTTAGTCTCCTTACCGGCAAACGAGCGACAAACCTTCTACTAAAATTGTACCCTGCGGTTCTTCTTAGATTTGAAACCATCAATTATTGAATCTTCATCTATATAAAGAATCAGTTAGATAGTCTTTTTCGATCTTATTTCGGAGAGTTGATTTGACGTCCGTAGATTTGGTCACTTTCTAATCGAAGTTTTCCCAATTTTTGTTTTGTCTGAGCTGCATCAAATAGCGTTCAACAAGAAGCGTTTACTTACTTTTGTTTATTTTGGGATTGGGCTAAGAGAAAAGAGTTAATATAATGGGCCTAATAATATTCCAGCCCAAATCCATCCATATAAAAGTTGAATTTTTTAATGAGAACATCTCCCGTGAGACCACTAGTTTCGTGAGACCAAAATGAGACTCAAAGGAACTAGAAATTAGATAAAAAAAATCACTGCTCCAACTAATAACTCGCGGGTCATGTTATAACCCGAAGCAAAACCGTATCCCTTCACCTAAACCCGTTAAAATCAGAAATCTTTTCTCTCTCCATCTCTGCAACAAAACATCGATTCTCTCGTCGATTCTCTCTCTCTACGAATCGTCGATTGTCTCTCTATCTTCAACGAAAAACAAATATGAGGAACAACGATTACTCTCCTAGATCGTTGAATGAATTGAACAATTTGAGGATTAGATTGGCGCAATTGAAGAATTCGAAAAGGGGAAAACGTTCAAAGAAAATTAAGGAATGACCAGCGGTTGAAGTCGATCATATAGAAGAATAATTCACTGAAATAGCTGAAGGATTTGCCATGAGACAATCCGAATTTGATGTAGAAGAAGATTGAAGTGAATTTGCTGAAGGATTTGTTGAAGATATTGATGAAATACCTAGAGATGGAGAATTCACAAAACCTTCAGCTGATAAGCACAAAGGACCTGCTGAACAATCAGGTATGTTACAATTTTGTTTGAGGTTTATTCTTTTGATGTTTGAGTTTCATTCATATACTGATTGAGTTTTATAAAACTCAGCCAAATTTTCTGAGTTTTACTCTGTAAAGTTCTACATGTTACGATTTCGTTTGAGTTTTATGCATTATTGATTTGAGTTTTGTGACAAAAGTTTCTGAGTTTTACTCTGTAAAGTTCTGCATACATTGTATAGGAATGGCTTGAAGTTATGGGATCATGAATTGAGAATCTTTGGGGTTTATGTTGTTCTGCATACATTGTATAGTAATGACTTGAAGTTATGAGATCTTAAATTGAGAATTTGGGGTTTATGTTGTTCTGCATACATTGTATAGTAATGGCTTGAAGTTATGAGATCATGAATTGAACAGTTTGAGGTTTATGTATATGCTGAAGAATTTGAGGTTTATTCTTTTGATATTTGAGTTTCATTCATATACTCATTGAGTTTTATAATGTATCATTGCAAAGTATATACCCCTCTCTTTTGATGGTTTAAAGAAGGAAAAGTAATCAAGTGTATGGAAGGGGCTAGATTAAAGCCAAGCCAGAGTTACAGAGTTCTTATGCACAATGCTGGAGGCAGAGAGAACGTCGGGCACACTGTTCGGGATAATATTAACTATATAAACAGGTTAAGTTTCCAGTCATGGTAGTTTGAGTTTTATATGTTATTTGTTTGAGTTTTATGTGGTGCTTGTTTGAATTTTTTACATCTATCATATATCTTTGAGTTTAATATGATGTTTGTTTGAATTTTATGTGATGCTTGTTTGAGTTTTACATCTATAATATTAGAGGTTTAGGATGAGATTTACTTGGAGATAAGTTGTATATGTTTGAGTTTTATATGGTGTTTGTTTGAGTTTTATATAGCTATTGTTTGAGGTTTACATCTGTATTCAAGAAGGTGTTTGTTATGTGTTCCTGTGCTTTGTCAATTATGCTATGTTTCTTGATTTTTACTGTGTTGATTTTATTTTGAACTCTGTAAACAGGCTGAGGGCCCATAAGACTGGAGGACAGGATTCACAGTGTGTGATAAATTCATTGCTAAAAAGGCAAAGAAAGGATCCTTAGTTCTTTTACAAAACAAGACTCTGTGGAGTGTTTTGGTGCGACTGGGTTATGAGGGAGGATTACAAATTTTTTGGAGACGTGCTCATTTTCGATACAACATACTGTACTAACCCGTATGATATGATTTGTGCACCTTTGGTAGGAGTCAATAGCCACTGGAGTAATGTGGTTTTCGGTTGTGCCTTTCTTGCTAATGAACAAGCGGAGACATTTGTTTGGTTGTTGGATACATTCTTGGAAGCAATGGACCAAAAAGGATAAAGGGTGCTATTGAGAAGAAACCAAGAAAGAAAAAAGGTTCAAACACAGGGGAAACAAGTTTCCCCAGGAAGGAACAAGTTATTTGATTGATTTCAGTACTCTATTCTTTTGTGGACTGTGTTCCTTGATTTCAATACTGTATTTCTTTGTATAAGATTGAGAATTTTATAGACTCTGTTCCTTAATATCGATACTCTGTTTTCTTGATTTTTCTCATCTTTATGTTGACAGTTGTTGAGCATTTAACTAAAACTAATCAAGCATTTGTCAATGATAAATTGAAAAAAAAATCTATGAACATTAAACTCAGTCTGTGAGTAAACCTCAAACAACCACCACATAAAACTCAAACACACAGCATATAAAACTTAAAACATAAACTCAGGCCTCAAACTAAACTAAGGGTGTATATTTTTTCTAAAAGCCTAGATGGATTAGTGAACTCCAAACACCCAGACAATGAATTGAATTACTTTCGGATTCTACGGTCTTAATTAGGGTTTAGGGGTTGGATGCGATGCATTGTCAAGGGATCATGTAACATATTTCCACAAATGTTCAAAGCTTAACTCAGTCTGTAATGCATATAAAAGTCATGGACAGTGGTAAACCTCAAACAAGCACCATATAAAACTCAAACACACAGCATATAAAACTCAAGCCTCAAACTAAACTAAGGGTGTATATTTTTTCTAAAATCCTAGATGGATTGATGAACCCCAAACACCCTGAAAATGAATTGAATTACTTCCGAATTCTACGGTCTTAATTAGGGTTTACGGCCTTGCCCTGCACCGCATCCAACCCCTAAACCCTAATTAAGCATTTGTCAATGGATCATGTAACATATTTCCATGAATGTTCAAAGTTCTCAGTCTGTAATGCATATAAAAGTCATGGACAGTGGTAAAACTCAAACAACCACCACATAAAACTCAAACACACAGCTTATAAAACTCAAACATAAACTCAAGCCTCAAACTAAACTAAGGGTGTATATTTTTCTAAAAGCCTAGATGGATTGGTGAACTCCAAACACCCTGAAAATATGTTTTGTCAACTCAATCTGTAATTCATATAAAAACTTATGGACAGTAGTAAACCTCAAACAAGCACCATATAAAACTCAAACACACAGCATATAAAACTCAAACATATAAACAGAATTATAAAAAAGTTTACTAAATATGACTGAAAATAGTACTAATCTGAGTTATTACAGACAAATTTCAAATTAAAACCATGAACAAAATATCAAAATGATGGGTGAATAAACATGTTCAAGGAAGTTAAAACTTTGAAATCAAATCCAACAGAAATTGAGCCTCTTGTGCCTTTATCAGCAACCTTCCTCCTTTGCTTGACTACAACAACATCAAGTGTCTTAGGATTTCTGACACTATCTTTTGAAGCCTCCGAAGCTGAGTACTCAGAAGTATCATCATCATCATCATCATCATCACATTTCCTTTTCTTACTCTGAGGAGTATCGAAAGAATTTGAAGGTGTACCATCATCAGAAGGTATCTCAAAGTCTTTTTCCTTTTGATTCCCTACAAAACAGCATACAAGAGTTAACACAACTTAACTCAAACATACACTCTAACAAGCACCACATAAAACTCTAAAACAAACATCATATAAAATTCAAACCTCAAACTAAAACTAAGCGTGTATATTTTTCTAAAAGCCTAGATGATTTGATGAACCCTAAATATCCTGAAAATTAATTGAATTACTTCTATGAATGTTCAATGTTAAACTCAGTCTGGAAGGCATATAAAAATCATGGACAGTGGTAAAACTCAAACAAGCACCAAAATAAAACTCAAAACAAAGAGCATATAAAACTCAAACATACACTAAAACCTCAAACTAAAACTAAGGGTGTATCAAACCTCAAACACACTTACCATCATCTCTGTTTGTAGGTTGTTTCCTCTTTGACCTACGAGGTTGTTGAACCTTTACAGTAGCATCACTGGGCTCATTCCTCGCTGACCTACGAACATTTTGAACCTTTTTCGGTGCTCCCTTTACAGTAGCATCAACTCCCTTACCTTTCTTTTCATTAGAATCATAAGTGCAAATATTAACCATGATGATTGCTGCAAAAAAAACACAAAGAAGATAAACTCAAAACACTCATACTCAAGTAAAACTCAAACATGTAGTAGTGCCATTATTATTGGGCCACGTGAACTCTACAGGGCAATAAAAATGCTGCTACTTTGACAATTAAGAATAAAGGATGAATATGAATTCATTACCAATGAGGTCTAGCTCAATTGGTTAGACTGAGGTGTCATGACACTAGAGGTCATAGGTTCAATTCTCGCAAAGTGTGAGATTATTTATAGTTTATTACTAGCTTTGTAATGCTATTTGTGAAATTGTAATGGTTCGATTATTGAAAAAAAATCTTGCCTAATATTTTAAAAAAAAAAAAAAAAGTAAAACTCAAACATGCATCAAATAAAACTCAAACAAACATCATATGAAACTCAAAAAAATGAAATTTATCCTTAAGCACCATATTAATGTATAGAAGTTTGAGTTTTATCTGAAGCAGGTTTGAGTTTTATCTTTGCAGAATAGAAAAGGAAAATTTATAATTTCACAAAGATACAGGTTTCATGTTTATATGATCCATGTTTGAGTTTTATCTTTGAAAAAAAATGGAAAAGGAACAATTATAATTCAATAAGCTACATAATGGAAAAGGAATCATTATCATTGTGTTATATTTGAATAAAAAATGCATATAAAAATATGAGCATGGACAACAGTGGTAAAACTCAAACATGCATCAAATAAAACTCAAACAAACATCATATGAAACTCAAAAAAAATGAAATTTATCCTTAAGCACCATATTAATGTATAGAAGTTTGAGTTTTATCTGAAACAGGTTTGAGTTTTATCTTTGCAGAATATAAAAGGAAAACTTATAATTTCACAAAGATACAGGTTTCAGTTTTATATGATCCATGTTTGAGTTTTATCTTTGAAAAAAAATGAAAAAGGAACAATTATAATTCAATAAGCTACAGAATGGAAAAGGAACCATTATCATTGTGTTAAATTTGAATAAAAAATGCATATAAAAATATGAGCATGGACAACAGTGGTAAAACTCAAACATGCATCAAATAAAACTCAAACAAACATCATATGAAACTCAATGCATAAATTATGCAGCATAATTTAAACAGAAACTCAATGCTATCTAAGACAAACCTTAACACACTGAATCAAACCAAACAGTATTTGTAAACCTCAAAGTAAACCTTACAAACAAACAACATAGAATATCGATCACCAGCAAAAATCGAATAAATGAACAGAAAAAAATGCAGGAACCATTATCATTGTGTTAAATTTGAATAAAAAATGCATATAAAAATATGAGCATGGACAGCAGTGGTAAAACTCAAACATGCATCAAATAAAACTCAAACAAACATCATATGAAACTAAAAAAAAATGAAATTATGTAAAACGGATGAATGGAAACCACACAGAGCAAACCTTATGCATAAATTATGCAGCATAATTTAAACAGAAACTCAATGCTATCTAAGACAAACCTTAACACACTGAATCAAACCAAACAGTATTTGTAAACCTCAAAGTAAACCTTACAAACAAACAACATAGAATATCGATCACCAGCAAAAATCGAATAAATGAACAGAAAAAAATGCAGGAAACACAGATCGAAACACAGATGAAAACGAGCGCATGCGAAATCGAACAGAAGTGAATGAAGCTAGCTTCGACTTACATAAAATCGACCAAAATCGAAAACACGGAGATCGAGAAACTTACATAAATGTGAGGGAAGAAATCGAGCAAAAGTAAGCTTTGACTTGTGAGGATTAACTGCATAAACATAGCAAAATCGGAAAGAATGTAGAGTTAGAGTTAGACGTAAAGGACAGAGAACCTCATCGCGGAGGAGACGATTCAGGCGGCGGAGACGATGATTCAAGCGAAAATGAGTAACCTAGGGTTTCGAAAATGACTGAAAAACAACAGAAAGGAACGAAATCAAACCTTCAACAGCTGAAGAAGACGAACACGATGACGACGAACTTAATTCAGGCGGAGGAGACGACGTCTGAAGCTTCGATTGCACGGCGACGAGAACAATTCAGGCGGAGGAGACTTTCTCTCTCTACTCTCTGATATTTCAATCGATAAATGACGGAAACTGAAAAGAAATGGGTCAATTCTATTATTTATTGATAACCCGTTTAATGACCCGAAACGAGTAAACCGGGTTATAACATGACCCGCGAGATTTGATACAGTAGAATGGATGATCCGGAATGCTTTGGTCTCACGGTCTCAACTTACAAATTGGTCTTAAACAAGAAATTGTATTTAATACTAAAAACGTTTTTTTGCCTAATTGGCTAATTGGAGGAACATTTACCATGAAAGGAGTGGACAGTAATTTTACAGAAGAGTTTTTTAGAATGAAAATTTGAAATTATGAAGTGAAACGGCTCCAAATCATTTTCTTCTCCCTAATAATCAGTCACACACACTGCCACATTGTTCTTCCGGATTCAGTTTCACTGCGACAGATTGATTGAGTGACGATGGGCGTTGAAGATTATCATGTGATCGAGCTTGTAGGCGAAGGATCCTTCGGAAAAGTCTACAAAGCCCGCCGGAAATTCACCGGTCAGGTGTGTGCGCTACTCTTTTTCTTTCTCCTCTTTTATTTATTTATATTTATTTTATGGAAGGAGGTTTAGTGAATTACTATTGCTTATGGTTTTAATCATCATCAGACTGTTGCTATGAAGTTTATCCCTAAACATGGGAAGAGTGACAAGGACATTCTGAGTTTGAGGCAGGAGATTGAGGTACTTACGACTGTATTCGAGTTATTGCTTCCATGAATGTGCTTGTTGTTTCTATAGCTTTGGAAATTGCAGATCATGTGTTTGTTAATATGCATGAATGAATAAATGCTAGTAATACATTGTGCTTGCATACTTCTTTTCTAGGCCGGATTCTGTCTGTTTGCTTATTATATTGCATATTCTTCTTCTTCTGTTGCCATACATATTGCTGTTGATTGATTATCTATGTATATAGTTCCAACAACATTACAGTACCTGGTTGTTTGTTGCACTGCAGATCCTAAGGAAACTGAAGCATGACAATATTATAGCGATGCTGGATTCATTCGAGAACAACGAAGTGTTCTGTGTTGTTACTGAATTCGCACAAGTAACTATTTCTTCTCTCACATGCTATCACCAACATTTAGAGATTCAGTTTTCTCCGATTGCAGCATTGATCTGGGATAGTAGTCAATAGTAGGATCTTTGAACATACTTGTGCTTAAGCGACATTGTATTGGACTTGTGCCTATCACAGGGTGAGCTTTTCGAAATTCTGGAGGATGACAAGCGTCTTCCTGAAGAACAAGTTCAAGCAATTGCAAAGCAGCTGGTACTTAGTTTCATAAAACTTTGCTCCGGATATTACTGCTTGTAAATCCTTTTGTACCTGTGAAATGATGAGTACATTTTGACTGATACTTTCTGCTTAAGTTGTGTGTTTAGGTTCTACGCATACATGTAGCGTATCATATCTTTAACATAGCTTTTTTTCAATTTTCAAGGTCAAAGCATTACATTACCTTCACTCGAACCGTATCATTCATAGAGACATGAAACCACAAAACATCCTCATTGGTGCAGGGTCTATTGTTAAGGTTTGTTAATTCGATCTCTCAGTCATCACTAGATATGTTGTGTTCTACTTTCGAGTATCTAATGGCCGACTCAGATATCTATGTTCTTTTTTTTGTTTTGTTTTGTTTTTATTTATTTATTTTTTGTATGTTTCCCATCTCCCCATCAAACAGCTTTGTGATTTTGGTTTTGCACGGGCAATGTCTGCAAACACTGTTGTCCTGCGGTCTATAAAAGGTAACAGTGTCTCCTAAAGATCCAGATCTTGTTATGACCTTGTTACTCGTGGATTTAGTGACCGATGATCAAAATGTCTTATCAATTCCGTTTAAAATGTATATTAGGAACTCCATTGTACATGGCTCCAGAATTAGTGCGGGAACAGCCCTACAACCACTCTGCAGATCTGTGGTCCCTTGGCGTTATTCTGTATGTGGTACCTCATCTTCTAGATTTTGTGTCAATAAGGGATCAGCAGTGATATTAGAATTATTATATTCTTGATGAGTGACTTTGATTCTCCTACTTGCCAGCATATAAATAATCATTTCTATCCCTTTTTGCAAATTGTAGCTCTATTGGAGCTATAATTATCGTCTCTTACCTGTTGTGATCACTTGGTAGAAAACCTAAAATAATTACGACTTATCTGCAGTGAGTAAAGACTCAAAACTTTAGCAGTGCGTGGGAAGTGTTTCTTTGAACAATTCTGTTATTTTGAAAACTCTCTGGGCTCATTCCATATACTTGCCGCTTGTGGCTTATTTAATTATTTTAGACTCCGTTTGAGCTTTTCGCGACTGATCTAACCTTTTCAAATAAAGTCGTTTATTTGATTCCATTAAATTTCATGCTTGTTGTAGTGGCAAAGTGCTAACTGCTATAGCAAAATGTTGGGGAAAAAAAAGAGATGCTACTTCTGGCAACAAGTAATCTTGTTTGTTAATTTCCAAATTAATACTGTTTATGTATGCTCAAGTAGCTTTCCTTGAACTTGATGGGTCCAACCTTGTACCCTGGTTTAGTTAACAGAAATACAGAACTATACTGATTTAATATGGATATGTCAGTCCTATGAGTTAAAATGAAACTTGTGTTTTATCTTTATTGGTTGCTCCCTTCTCTTGTTTCTGCTGATTCATTGTCCTCCTTTTAAGCATCTCTTAACATGTGGAAACCATACAGATATGAGCTCTTTGTAGGCCAGCCTCCATTCTATACAAATTCTGTCTATGCACTTGTCCGGCACATCATTAAGGTAGACATACCATCCTCCAGTTTAGTCAGAGGTTGCATTGGATAGGTTATTGACATTGTGGACTTGTTGCAGGACCCTGTAAAATATCCGGATAATATGAGTTCAAAGTTCAAGAGCTTCTTAAAGGGTTTGTTGAATAAGGTTATTTCTCAAATTAGATCTATGTAGTACGAGTTTCTCTGGTTCTTCTCATGAGAGACTAATGTTGCTTTATTCCATGGAAACAGGTTCCACAGAACCGACTAACATGGCCTGCTCTTCTTGAACATGAATTTGTTAAAGAAACCATCTCAGAAGTAGTGAGTGCGGAGTCTATTCATGCACTTTTCTGAACAGACTGAAAGGGCCTGGTCATAATCATGCACCTTTTTTTTTTTTTGGCTATATTATTACCAGGATTATTGCGCGGGAACAACTTTAGCGGTGGGATCTTCTGCTGCAGCTTCGAAGCAAGAAAGTAATCCACAAAATCCTGCTGGATTTACTGTCCAAGATCCAGAGAGTGAGTCAACAATATCCTAGTCTTCTATAAAGTCTAATGGCTAGATTAAGGACGTGGAACCGTTACCTTCTAAACTGATACTCTCTACCTGATACTGATTAAGATAAAACCTTGACACTCTTATGCTCATTCCCATGTAATTCATTCTGCTGTTCGATTAGCATATAGCATCACCATTTTATTGGAATGACAGATCTAGCTGTTATGGAAATCTTCCTTTTGCTCAAATACGATCTGGTCATACATTCTGCTAGATTGTAAAAGCACCATTTCCCGAACGCAGTGGTTTTAATTGTTTCTTACATATGGGGATGGAGAAAGACATATAGGGTTTCCCAGGAAAATTCTTCTTAAAAGTTAGAACACATCAATTTATTTCTATTCATTTCTATGTATATAATTTCAGTATGAATTGTATTGCTGAACTTTCTCATTTCTCCAGAATGGCATATGGCTTTTGTTTTATTTATTTATTTATTTATTCTTGACAATCAAAAGATAGAGTAGTGCAGCGTTTTTTCTCCAACACAATTACCCTCCTTGCTTCATAAAAAATCTTCATAGTCGTGTACTGGTGTTTAATATTTTTATATTGTTGTATACTTCAAATTTCAAAGCTCATGTGCTCTGTGAAATTTTCATATTTATGCCTGTGTATCTAGAAGTGCAATAAAACTTTCTGCTTAGCATGATTGTCTTTTCAATGTATAATTTACATGATTTTCAAATGGATAGAAATTCTAATGGCATTGTTTTAACAGGTTCTGAAGTCTGGGATAGATTGGAAATTAATTCTCGGACGGTTGAAGGGGCAAAAATAATTGGCCAGGACAATGAAACACTATCTGTTATTTTGCTGCATTTTAAAAAATTGGGTGATGGATCCCAAATCTCTCATGGGTAAATTAATATTTTTCTCCAGTGTTATCATGCTTTTACTTATGTTTTATAGAAAGAGTAGCTTACTCTAACAGCCAAATATTATATATGGGTGCTACTAAGGCATTTTATTACCTCTAGCTTTCCATTATAACGTTCAGTTAAAAATATTTTATAGGAATTAGAATAATCCTAAGGTGTTTAGTTCTGGTAGATGATGTCTAATGCTTAAAATATTACAGATGAATAATTGTATGCAACTATGCATCCTCCTGAAGATCAGAGTTTGAAAATATGATTTACTTATGGTTATAATTTCTAGCACAAGAACTGTAATGCTAATACATGGAAGTTTATGCGCGGATGTTGCAAGCTGCTTCTACGTGATTTTCTATGTGTGCATCTTCTGATGATCATGGGGGCTTATGTAGACTTGGTCTGGTTTTGATTTATCTATGGACAGATCATGAGTTAGATGATACAATTGTTCCAGCAGAACATTGTTAACTTTCAATTTTCATGTAGGGACCAGGATCTTCTTAAACTGAACCAGTCATTGAGAATTCTCTCAAACTTAATTGCTGCTGGAGCTGTCAGTCCGAAAGGAATTCTGGATGAGATATTTAGTGGGCTTCTTCACTTCATTTCTGGTATAATCAGATTGAATGTATCTGACAAAAACGTGTTACTGGCAAAGGTACATCTTTTCCTCTCTAAATTAATCTCCATGTTCAAACCTTCAAGGCAATGTAGCATTATTTGATGGGGAGAGGGAGGGAGACCATACAAATGGAACCATGTATAAACAGACTTTCTAACCCCACCACCAGCAGTGCTATTGTTGGAAGGGCAATTGTGAATCTTTGGCATATTTTGTTTGGCTTACTTTTATCTATGCCTTGCTGAAGAATAATCAGATTGTGAATCTTCGGCATTTCTGGTATAATCAGATTGAATGTATCTGAGTCCTATGTACATTTCTTCACATATTTTGTTTGGCTTACTTTTATCTATGCCTTGCTGAAGTTTCACTCTTTTAGTGCTCAAATGTATTTTTACAACTATCCTTAAGATGCTGGAACATTTTATGCATTGTCTTTCCAAGAAATCGATCCAGTTCGAAGGAAACTTTTCATATGTTCTTGGCATGTATACTTAAACTTTATAGTGCACGTAAACAGAACACGATTCCAGCTTTTTTTGTTCATTGGATTTGATTGCTTCTACAGGTTGAAGTGCCAGCCTTCATTCTCTGTTGCTTGGACCATCTCGAGCTGAAAGATATTGCTCGGTCAGTTGCATTTATTGCTAAATTAGTGGCTGCACGACCACTTGCTGACCAATTTGTAGGCAAAGGCTTATTGCATCCAACAAGAGTGAACAGGTTGCTCAACAGCTCTTGCCCAAAGGAAGCCACCATGGATTTTCTTATGATTGTCTCAGATTTAGCTCGACTGGATAAGGTATTGCCCAATTGTTCTAGTTTTATGTTGCCAAAAGGCAATTGACGAAATGATTCTAATTAATATGCACAATGTATATGCAGGAATTTTATGAACATATCAAGGCAGGGAATCTCCTGGATGCTATGAAGCAATTTCTTGTACACAGAGATTCAAATGTGCGTATGAGGACCTGCAGTGCTATCGGCAATATGTGCCGTCACAGCTCCTTCTTCTATAGCTTATTGGTACATAACACAATCATACACTTACTATTTCATTTCCTCTCTTATTTGCAAATTTGAGAGAATATATTTCTCTTTATTTGGGGTACTAACTGAAGGAAGTAACTTCAGCAGACCGCTGAGACTTTCCTTTTGTGCTTCTATTCAGATCTTCGTTGCAACTTACAAACTGTTTGAACTTTTATTTTGAAGGCAAAACATCATATCATCAGTGCCATCATTGACAGATGCAGTGATTCTGACAAAGGAACAAGGAAATATGCCTGTTTTGCTGTAAGTCTCCCTTTTGACTTGCAAACCAAAGCTGACTACGAATTCTAGCAAGTTTTTGTAGTGGAAGACATATTGATGAACATGGTCTATGCAGGTCGGAAATGCTGCATATTACAATGACTCGTTGTATGATGAGCTCAGAACAGCCATTCCCCAGCTTACATATCTGCTACTTTCAGATGAGGAAGACGCTACTAAAGCAAATGCAGCAGGGGCTTTGAGTAATCTTGTGCGTCATTCCAGCCAGCTTTGTGAAGACATTGTTTCCAAAGGAGCTCTGCAGGTTTTTGTTATTTCCATGACTCTGTTGCTTATGGCATTTTTCTGTGCTAGCCATATGTCACAATCATTGATAAATTTTTGCTCTAAAAACCCTACCCTACCACTCAGAGACATTAAACAGGGGAAGAAAATATAATCTTAAATACACGTAGCAAATTGTCAAGTTGATCTTCACATGTACAGTACATTTGGCAAATTCTCAACCGCACTCCATTCATGACATTGTGATATGAAACTCATAAGTAATGGTTACTTGGATGTATGAACTTGTGGAGAGGATTATGTGACACTTAATGGTGGAATTTGAAATTGGAATCCATCTTCTGAATGAATTGATAATTGCACAAGTCTACAAGTTACTCCTTTGTCTGAAAGTGTTTTTCACTTGCATTTCAGGCATTGCTAAAGGTGGTGGCGAACTGTTCCTCATTGGCACTAAACCCAAGAAAAGATGCCGCAAATGAGTCACGTCTGAGGGTAGCATTGATTTCGCTCGCAAACATGTGCTCTCATCCACCATGCAGACAATATATTCGCTCTTCGGATTTATTTCCTTTAATATCGCAGCTCCGGCAGTCACCAGAAACCAAAATAGCTCATTATGCATCTGTTATTACCAATAAAGCTTCAGAATGTTGATGTTCCTGTGAATAGTTTGCTTCTTCGATCTACATGTGTAGCACCTAAATGTGTCATATCATATCAAGTTGTTGCTTGAGCTTTTTGTTAATTAGTATCGACTATCTTATTATGAAAAATAACATAACATAAATAAACTATAAACAAAATTCGCCCAGCCTACGACTTAACATGTTAAACTTAGTTCGTACGTATGATAAAATTTGGGAGTTACAAATAAACTTAAAGGCTAAACCCTAATATCAAACAATACATTCATTCCGGTTTTGTCATCTGTTCAGTGATCTCTCTGGTGTTTTAACAGTCTGGAAATCAATTTCAATGTCAGGTACTCCTGTTGAATTGGTATGGGATATGCTCGCCCGATTGCCGGTGGAATCCCTGCTCCGGTTCAGGTCTGCCTGCAAAACCTGGTGCCAGATAATCGACGACCCTGCCTTTATCAAGTCCCATCTTCGCCTTCAACAAAACGATGAACATCACCACCTCATCTACGAAACAAGTGACACTAGCTTCCGTATGTTACCTTTGAGCTCTCTGAACAATCCTTCACGCATAGCCGAAACAATTAAGACTATAGAAATACAACCATTAGTACCTGATATGCCATTGACCTCTTGTGATGGCCTGATTGTCATGATCAAGAGTACACCCATCTTGGACATGGCACTATGGAATCCCTCTACACGGGAGCGACTTGAATTGCCACATCTAGAAACCACAGCCTTTGGATTCGAGAAATTGTGTTCTGCAAGGATACCAAGTACAGGAATAGGCTATGATGAAGCCAATGATGACTATAAGGTTGTACTCATTAAGTCTGTGATCAAACTAGCCGCAGAAGATTGTATATGGAAAACTCAGAACATTCGTTTACTCTCTCAATTCTAGGATTTGGAGTATGATCAGGGAGGAGGATGATTACGCAAAATGTTATGTGCCGATGGATCATGGAGTATTAGTCAAAGGGGAACTGCATTGGTTTGGTAAAACAGCTTGTAATCAGGAGCAACGGGTCATGCTTTCATTCGATATTTCCACGAATACCTATCGTGTGGTCCCATTACCGTCAGATTTTCACCGACAGAATGATGTTTTTCGGAATTTGTATGTGTTTGACGAATGCTTATTTCTGATCTCTAGCTCCGTGAGAGATAACATCTTTGAGGGGCACAAAATGGAGTCCTGTGGATCGTGGTATAAGGTGTTTTCGTTTGCAAATGTTGGAAGGAGGACTTTTGATCTCAAACCCATAGCTTATCTGAAAAGCGAACAGCAGGTACTCTTTGAGTATTTCAACTGGAAGTGCGCGAAAATCGATGAGTTTTGTTTGGTTCGACATTGATGGCAGAGTAGCAAAAACAGTTACTACATCTGATCATGATCTGATCACAGACATCTACATCGGAAAAGTCATTCAAACAAGTCTCGTCCGTCTTAACAGAGATAGATAAAGCTTGCTTTAAGATATCCCAGGTTTGAAATTTAGTTAATTTGTTTTTTGATTAATATTAGTATGCATAATATACTATATACTTACGTTGTTAATTAGTTCAAGCTAGGATGAATATTTACTAGTAATATTTTGATTGTCATGCAATTAAATTCATTTATGTTTCATGGATTTAGTAGGCTATTAATACTACAAATGTGTACTTATACAGTTATACTGTTATACACCATATAGAAGGTTCCAGGGTGCTGAGAACTGGAATAAGTATTATATGCAGAACTGCTACGCCACGAGAATCAGTTGCTTCACATATGCCGTTTGTGCTATGCGACGTTGGAAGGGCAAGGCTTGACCGGAGCAGAGGCGGGTTGGGATGGAGATGTGGAGCGGGCTGACCTGTTTATAAGTTGAGGTGGGGGTTGTTATGGGAGGTTGAGATGGGAGGGCGTGTGGGTTTTGAGGTTTGGGTGAGGTGGTGCTCGCTGTTTGAGGAGTCCGAGGGTTTAGGGTCGACTTTGAAGTTACCACAGTCCTGTAGAGTTTTTATTCACCGGAGAAGATGAAGTTGTTTTCCCGAGTTTACAGTTTCGGGAGTTGGCTGCTAAGTCTTCTGTTTGGGTGTTGGATTATGCTTTGGATTGGTTTTAGATGTGTTTAGGGTGGTTATTTTCTTTGTTTGGTTGGTTCGCTTTCTTCTGTCGTTTTTTTGTTCTAGTTTTGTTTGTTTTTGTTTCGAACATTTCTTATGCTCGTTTTGTGTTATTATTAATAAAAAACAAAAAATTTGGCCGTTTAAAAATATAAAAAATAGTATGAATTGGCAATTGAATTGTGAAAGTCTTCCATTCATGCATGCTTGTTGATATTAAGATGCTTATAGACTATTAAATTCGCAACCAATAATGGCTGCCATGGCTTCTTCCTTAAGAGTAGTTTTTAAGAAGGCAAGGACACGCTGATCTAGGTAATACCATTCCAGATATTCAGGATTTGAAGTGGGCTGATTTGTGGTGGGGGAAATGGTGGTGGTAGGAGGCTTGATAGAACCATCGACATAGCCCATGGAACGATGGCAATTGGCAAGCAAGAGCTGAGACGACTCAAGAGCGCCATTCAAGATAGTTGTGCGCTTCAAGTTTG
Source organism: Plantago ovata (assembly GCA_028274465.1). Lineage (NCBI taxonomy): Eukaryota > Viridiplantae > Streptophyta > Magnoliopsida > Lamiales > Plantaginaceae > Plantago > Plantago ovata. Next base: position 31,999,380 of record CM051457.1, read on the forward strand.
ATACTAGGAGCCATGTGAAATATGAAAGAGAAGGGCATGGAAGAATCAGCATTGGTGGACGAATCAGAGGTGGTGGACAAAGCAGAGGGACTGGAGTTGGGCATGGCTGAAGAAAAAATGGTGATGGAAATTTAGGATATGAATCGGGATACTGATACCATGTGAAATTGTTAAAGTCCAACTCAATTTGAGTGGAGTGTGTATACATGTATTTATATACAAGGATGCTACACTATTACAATAATTTGAAGATCTCATTAGATCTCAACAATCACGACTGCTACACTATTTACAATTCATGCTAAGATACAAAAGTCATATCAGTATTATCTTTAGAAGACACGGGTGTTTATGTGATATCTTCAACATCGCGGGCCGCGCAGCTATGATGTAGCCGTAAAAGCTTGATTTTTCAGCTTCTTCTTAGCTTCCAATTGAAGCTTTGGAATTGGAATAGAGATTAAAAAGCTCTGTAAGAGACTAAAATTATGTGAAAATACACCAGGGGACTAAAACGGGATAAACAATATTTGGTGACCCAAAAGTTGAAGCTTAAAAAATGTTTGTCTAAATACTAAGTGGTCCTCAACTTTAGAGAAATTACGGATCAGTGATTGAATTATTCTTTCACGCACAAATAGTTTAACCGATAAATAGCATCTGCGTTTTGTCGTCGTCGTTCCAGTGAAAACAGAATCTTCAAAATTAATTTCATTTTTTCTCCTCCAACAATATGGCAAACGTTTTTGTGTATGGCAGTCTCCTCGCGGACGACGTCGTTTCCATCCTATTGGGCCGCGTGCCTTCTTCTTCCTCCGCTTCCCTGCCGGACCAGTGAGTCTCTCTTTTCCCTTTACCGTTGACCATTTCTATTGATTGGCTTCTTCTCCAGTTTGAACTATAGCTATTTGATTGGTGTTTGATTCAATCAGTTTGATTTACTCCATTATGATTAATTGATTACGGTGGAATGAAATTGATTTCAGTTCACTATCATATGTGCTGATTGATACTGTTATATTATCAAGTTAATCTCTAGTGGTTGAAGTTGAAGTTTAAATTGATAGTGGATTGATTGAGTGATTGATTAGTGTAGCTTAAAAAAGTATTGAACCTGTTCAGCTTCAAGTCGTGTACGGAATAAGTATTGAACTCTTTATTTCTGGTTCGAGCTTTTAGATGAGATGGAATTATTATGCTGTATGCATATTTTCTACCTTAAGGATCTGCTGTTTTATTGTTCATTTTATATTTCTGTTGATTGTAAGTTCGAAAAATAAGCGCTAGCTTTATCCTTTCGATTCTATCTTGATTGTCTGTCCGTAAGAAAGTGAAACAAGTTGTACAGAAACTTATGCTTCATCTTTCATTATGCACTTTTGTGAACTTTCTTTTGCTGCAATTTAGCTTCTTTTGTATGTCTTGTTTAATTGTTTGTAGCCAGCGGTTTAGCATCAAGGGACGTGTTTACCCTGCCATTATACCTCTGAAAGCTAAGGAAGTTAGAGGGAAGGTACGGTTGTGATAAATGTATTTTGCATGTTTAACTGTTTCAAATCGTAATGAGATGATAAGGTTTGCAATATTTCAACCCCATTGGGAAGTAAAATGGCGACATACACATCTAGGCCTGTGATTCTTCAAATGTTCAGTTTTGTGATTACCCACTAGTGTGGTTTTATTCAGAGAACTTTACTTGAATATTATGTTTTTAATTCCCTCATTAGCGATCAAATAATTTACATTACAGGTACTCATAGGCATCACTCCTCCTGAACTTCGTATTCTGGATATGTTTGAGGATGAAGAGTATGAAAGGGCTACTGTTGATGTTTGTTTAGAGGTATCTCAGTGTTATACTTGCTACTTAGTTGTAAAGATGGTTTCGACTTCAACTGTTGAGCTGTTTATCTTGTGTATAAGTACTGCTGTATCTTGTCTTTTTGCAGGATAGTTCTGAGAAGTTACAAGCCCACACTTACGTTTGGGCAAACAAGACCGATCCAAATTTATATGGAGAGTGGGATTTCGAGGTGAGACTTCTACTGCTCAATAGCTCTATCCAACTAATATAATGAGAGTCTGTGAGTCTGTCCACACAATGAGAGTGAAAATACGGCTTATATTACTTAATCAGTGTCGTGCAAACATTTTATATCTCTAGATCATCTGATCCCTTCCAATACGACGATCACTGTAGGAATGGAAAGTGTTGCACAAGGAGTCGTTCATGAATATGACCAGGGGCTTCATGGAAGAGATAAAGTTAGAAGAATCAAAGACGAGAGTGGCTACCTACGAGTCCTTTTACCAACAAGTAGATAATACGCCTCCCAATCCCTAGTTCCTAAAATCTTGCAGTTTATTGATTGAAGAACGGCTCTGGCTGTTCTGCTTCTTTGGTTCAGATATAATGTTGTAAGCATATAAAAGTAAGCACTGGTGTAAGAGAGATAATAAACCAGGAGGTGCATAAGCATTGTTAGTTTATCAACAGGAGGCCTACTCTTTGTTGTAAAACACGCTGAACTGACACAAGTGAAACAAAGCAATTGTTTTATTTAATTCTTACCAAGAATATACACAATCAATTAAGGGAAAAATATCAATGTTGAATACACAAAATATAGCTCCCAGCCCAAAAAAAATAAAATCATCAAATAGTAAACCCGAGCCGATATAATAAACACCAAATTCAACACACCTAAATATTTTCATATCAAAGTTGTTATAAAAGACTAACACCGAACCGAATCAAGTAAAATTCACAATTCCGTCGTCCAGAAGTCGTCGGGACGCAGAGCTTGAGTTTTCCGTCAAGCTAATTCTATTCGACGACAACAAATTCCGGCAAGTTTCGTCCGCAACTCTGCTAAGTACAAAACCTAGCTACTCCATATTCTCTAGTGTTCTGTTTTGTTTGTTTTAGTGTGTTCTGTTCCTTTGTTTAATTTGCCCTATAAATATAAGCTAACAGCTTCTAGATTTTTTGCAGTCTGAAAATCAATTTGAATGCCACATATCGCGGTTGAATTGGTATGGGATATACTCTCCCGATTACCCGTCGAACCCCTTCTTCGGTTCAGGTCCGCCTGCAAAACCTGGTGCCAGATAATCGACGACCCTGCCTTTATCAAGTCCCATCTTCGCCTTCAACAAAACAATGAACATCACCACCTCATCTTCAAAACAAGTCCAACTAGCTTCCGTATGTTCCCTTTGACCTATCTTTACTATTCTTATTCTCCCAGTGTAACCGAAACGCCCAAGACTATCCAAATACAGCCATCAGCAGCAACTGGCATACCTGTGGCCTCTTGTGATGGCCTCATTCTCATGATCAAGAGTCCACCCATCTTGGACATGGCTCTATGGAATCCCTCTACACGGGAGCGACTTGAATTGCCACGTCTAGAAACCACAGCCTTTGGATTCGAGAAATCGTGTACATGGAGGATACCACGTACAGGAATAGGCTATGATGAAGCCAATGATGACTATAAGGTTGTACTCATTAAGTCTGTGAAACTACCAGAAGATTCTATATGGGATCCTCGAACATTCGTTTACTCTCTCAATTCTAGGACTTGGAGTATGATCAGCGAGGAGTATGATTACGCAAAATGTTATGTGCCGAGGGATGAGGGAGTATTACTCAAAGGCGAACTGCATTGGATTGGTACTCATCTAACTTGTTATCGTGAGCAAGAGGTCATGCTTTCGTTCGATATTTCCAAGAATAGTTATCGTATTGTTTCATTACCGGAAGTTTTTGGCTCTCTTTATCCGCGGTTGTATGTGTTTGACGAATGCTTATTTGTGATGGGTTCCTCTAAGCGTAAAGTGTACAAGATGGAGTCGTCTTGTGGATCGTGGTCAGAGGTGTTTTCGATTAAAATTCCATTTATTGCAATGATAGATGATGATCTCACACCCATATCTTATCTGAAAAGCAAACAGCAGGTCCTCTTTGCGAATATCAACCGCAAGAGCATGAAAATCGATGAGTTTATTTGGTTCGACATTCACGGCAAAGCACCGAAGAGAGTTACTACATCTGATGATGATCTGCCTGCAGACGGCTACGCAGCACTAGTTACTCAGACAAGTCTCGTCCGTCTGAACCCAAGTGCCCACAAATAGGAAAACTACACAAGTTATGAGGAAAAATGTACTACTAGTAGTAGTATGTTCCCAAGCAATTAACATAGGAAAAAGAAGAACAAATTAAGTTATCAAGATTGTTTAGTTGTTTCAATCTAATCTGGATCATTCGTTCATCTGCTTCTCTTCTTTAATTTAATTCATTTGTTTGCCGGTTTTCTTTTTGGTTTTGCTGTTTTCAGTGATCAGTTTATTCTCAGATTCATTAAGTAGCTTAGATTCAATATTGATTACTAATGGCTAGTTGTAATGATGATGAGAATCCTGAATCTACTATCAAAGCTCCAAGATTCATGTGCTTAATTAGAAGAAACACAGGTGCACTATGAAGAACAATTGGCCTTCACTAAAAATAATAATGAAAAACATGTCAAGTACAAAGTTTTAAAAACAGTTCTGGAGTAGTACTCCATCGGTTCCCTCTAAAGCTTATTGTTTTTTCATTTTGGACGTTCCGTTATAAGCTTCTCATTCCAAAAATGAAAATATTTGTTATAATCATTACGCCCCAATACAACTATATTTACAACTTTATCACCTCACTCACCATTCTTTATTAATTATTACTACAATAATACCCTACAGAGTATTAATACAAAGTAAAGATCTTTCTCTGCACCTGTATTTCCTACTCACCATGTAATCTTGTCTTAAATCACGCTGAATTAATACAAAGTAAGAATCTTTCTCTGCACCTGTATTTCCTACTTACCATGTAATCTTGTCTTAAATCATGCTGAATTAATACAAAGTAAGGATCTTTCTCTGCACCTGTATTTCCTTTTATCTGCACCTGTATTTCCTTTTATTCCACACAGGACAGGTATAATGAGCCAATAGCCAACACCTGAACTTTTATTGCGCATCATAACAAATTATTTCTGGCATCCAGAGTTTATCTCTATTACTTTCTCTATACACAATTGTCATCATCACCATATTAATAATAATCTTCAGGATTATAATACTAGCATTTCATTCTACCTAGATATACACAATTAATTAATTATTGGCTTCTTTCAAGTAAGAAACCGCGATGAGATCTTCATAGATAGATCTCCTTTAATTATTCTAGCCATCATCATCAGTCTTGGTGCTAGGGCAGGGCAGGGCAGACATCAAGCAATCAATCTTGGTTGGTTTTACTCCGGCGACGAACTCTCAGGTGCCCGAACTTGCCTGCACCTGGGGATGATCCCTCAAATATAATCGGCAAATACCCCGTTGCTCCCTTGTGTCTCTGCTGAATCTGCATAATAACACACTCAACTATAAGCACCCCCTGACGAATAAATTCGTCATGATTTTACTATCAAACACAATGTGGATTTTGGCTTGGTTCTAAAGATCCTACTCGTTACATATTCACGGTTTCAAGACTAAGAGGAACTCAACAAGTTCTAAATGCTATATCTTGACTCTTAAGAGTCTATGGGCTAGTGCAGGATTTTGCATGCATCAACTTATTTCTTACGTTTACTTGAACACCTCCAGACTTAAAGCACCAGATGTTTGCATAATTCTACGAAATGCAGCCTTAAATCAAAGTATCAAACTATAAGACTGCTAAAATGCACCTGATTTTTAGATAACACTACTACAACAAATGCTCGGCGGAAGCAAAAGATTGTAAAAGCACTCTTGCAAACACTACCTATGTCCTACTACTAAAACATGTGGTGTAGATTACCTGAAGAATTTGTTCACTGCTTCGTAAGCAATTCCTGCCAACAACACAAACCGTACCACCAGATCCTCCACCTGTAATTTTTGCACCATACAGTGTTCCTTCAGCAGATCTTGAGACTTTACCGTGCTGCATTTCTTGCACTAGCTGGACAAGCCTGTCTGTCCCATCTGACCCAAGCCCACAAGCGCTGTAGCTATAGTGACACTGTACAGGAAGGGATTAACAACATCCCAGTTCAGTACTTGGAATCTGATGCAACTAACAAGCTCAAATACTAAATAGTAATACACGACACAAATGTGAAAATACCTGGTACATCAATTCTCCTAGAGATGCTAACTGATCATCTGAAGTTGTAGATGTTAGCAACGCCTTAAAAGCCTGCAACCATACAAAACTAGTATTATCATATTACGATAAAAAAAAACAATACACTCAGGCATAATAGAGTATGTTCAGCACAAGTTATTTCTGTTACCTTAACTCGGAAATTTTCATATATAGGGTGTCTGGCAGCAGCTCTTAGAGCATAATTTCGCTGCATATCTATGACTGTGACTGAATCATTATGGCCAGTGTACTTGTCCAAGAATGCCTCACCAAGCATGGTCTCAGGAAGATGCTTAACATACACGGCTTCATATCTGGAATACACAACAAGAAGTAACATGACTGTGTTAACTGCTTCATGCATGCATATGGAAGAAGAAAGAATAAGGAATTAAGGCTTTGTGAGACTGTAGAAGACCAATACAATGTCAATGACCATACTCTGGATCTGAAACTCAGAAGAAATGACAGAAAATTCAAAGAAGGTTAACTTTCTTCCAGATTATACTGACCTGTGGGGTGACAAGTTGCACAAGTAGTCCAAGGAAGCTTCACTTTCGAGTAGCTCAACTCCATCCTCTTCCATATCATCACATGACATCCCGTTAGACTGGTTTACCATTTCTGATGCAACCGATTTTATAATTTTCCGACCCATGAAAGCGCCTATTCTCACAGATCCATAATCAGCACCACCAACACTGCAAAATATATTATGTGCAACCAGTTCAGAATAGTGTTAACAGGAAACCTTGGCAACCCACTAGCAAACTTAACTCGTATTTGCATGCAAGCAGTGTAATTTACACATGATCTCAACTGATCTGTAAGGCATGCCAGCTTATAAACACTCATGAATCTAGATCATACCTGTGTCGAATTCCTGAATCGATTCCCCAAAACCTTACATGGGCTGGAATGTCTACTAAGCCCAGAACTTCAGCAGGCTGCAAAGGAGTTTCAATATATTCAGAACTATTTATTATCAAGGAGGGTTTTCTTTTTTTAAAAGTTAACTGGGTCAACTACCTGGCAAATCATCGCAAGTAGTTTATTAGATTCTCCACATGCAGAAGTCATCTGGTCCATCACGCCACATGGTGCTCCAACTATATGGTTTTCCACCTTCCCTCATGCAAATAGTAGAACAGGTTCAGTATAAAAAATTATGGAGAATACATGTCGAAATAAATTGTGATGAAAGTGTGCTCTTCATGACATAGGTTAGTACTCAAACCTTTTGGCAAAGCAAAGCGAGGTCTCTAGGGCTGATTTCCAATCCTGAAAAACATATTTCAGAATAGGACATCAAATGCAAAACCAATGACAGAAGAGGCAACACATTATAGGCTAATGTTCTTTAAATTTTTCATAGTTATATCAGACTCTGATGTATATGCTCAAGTTTTAACAACACTCGATGGTACACTTCCTTACAGCACCATACCGTAAACAGACCAGAGGGACATTATCTAACTATGAACAAAGGAAAAAATGCCATTGATCCTGAATTTTCGGAAGCAGATTGATGTGCTGTCTCCATTTTTCAGTTATCCACTTCTTGGCAGGAGACTTCATCGGCACTAATATAATCTAATCAGGGTCATGGACAGAGTACAGGGATCATGTGGTAGAAAATATTGAACAAAAGAAACTACAGGGTAAACTTAGAAATAGTTTAGGTACTCCTATAGTTTTTTAGCAATTAGCACCTTTCATCTTATTTTACATCTTTTTATACTTCAGAACTTAAACTATTGGTTCTAAACTTCTAATGCGTGTCTGACACATACTCAGTCCCAAAGTATTTCACATGATCAGCCACTCAATTTTCGAGCTTTATATTTTGCCTGCTGGATGACTCTAGAGTATTGAACACATAATAATTTGATTTTACAGATATATACCAGACACACACAACTCTGGTCCCCATCACTGAAATTCAAAACTAAAGATTTGGCTTTAAGAAATCACAAACTACTAGTATAACATAATATTTCGCCACCCTAGGATTTTTCAGATTCTATAACACGTTTGATGCTGGTAGGGATTAGAATATCATATCCGCGAAGCCAAACTATTGAAATGACAAATTATATGGTATCAAAAGCTAGAGAAGAAAGAAGATAATACTACAGTACCATGAGCAGCAGCAACTGCAGACATACTAGCAACCTCCACAGCTGCAGAGGAGGAGACACCTTTGCCCTCTGGCACAGCAGAAAATACCTGCAGTTTTTGCAAATATTAGTATGAATCTAATAATGATAATGAGTTAATATGCGAGGACTATAACCAAAAGATACCAGCTAATTTATAAGGTTTTTATAAACCATAACGAGAAACTGAAGGAACTGCTAATAGGGTGAAATGGGGTGCAAAAGATAATTCTTAAATGATAATACGTACCAGCATGCTAATACTATTCTCAAATCTTATGTTTAGCTCTTTCATCAGAACAAGGATAGTCCCTGCAATATATGCAGCCCATCTAAGATGGGAATCCATTTAGTATAATAAAAAGAAATAACTTCAAAGAGGCTTAACCGCCTAACAGAAAACATATATAATGAAACCTCTGGGATGGATCTCGAGCAAAGTAACTCCTAGCTTTTTCATATGACATGGGTTGCCCTTCTTCCATAAAGTCCGATAGATCCATATCAAAGGTCGGCCCACGGTTGCTTAGCTCAGAGCCATATGACACCTGCAAGAATAATAAGTTAGATCTGAGAGAATAAGTACATGTCTGAGCTCCTAAAAGATAAGAGAGAGCACATAGGAAGACGGATAAGAAACAACATAATATGTAGCGGAGAAATTGATGGCATAAAAACAGCTAAAAGCCTTAAATGCTGCAAGGATGCATCACTTAACATAATATGTTGGTCTTACAGACTGATATCCTCAAGACCTCAACTGAGATCAGAAAGTACCAGTCTCACTTCTATGCCCGAAATAGTAACATATTATGAGCTATTATTATACTCCACTTTTTAACTATTTGACCTATACTAGCTTCATTCTTTATCTTTCTTGTTCCTTTGTAATTTATAGGGAAAAAATAACATTCCGTTTGATGGAAATTACGTACAATTTGCAGAACAGGAGTTGATTCTTGTCCTTTAGCAATCTTTCGGGCCTGAGCATGCTTCCAAAGTCTCTGTTTAGCGGGATGGATCTGCTGAATGGCAACATGGCATGCTTCTCTAATTGGCATCTGTAGATGTTTTCAGTAACAATTGAGAAACTATCAGAGTTATGAGGAAGCTGAAATTAGCATTCAGAATACTAGTTGTTTGGTCATCTTTTTCTTTCATAAGGTTATAGAAAAGGGAGAGCCCAGAGTATTTTATCTTTCTAATATAACAAAGAGACCAGAGCAAATCATCAAAGGGAAAAAAGATCTTCATTAGCTGCTTTTTGCTCTATAAATTTCTATCGAGGATTAGATTAGAGAGTTGTGATGTACCTGCAATACAAGGCTGCCAGAGTAATCGGCAATTCCACCCATAACATCTAACCTTCCAGGTGCTCTGGTCACATATATGTCGTCCTACACAGAAGGATTTTACATTTAACAACAGCAAAAGAGAGAAAGAAAAGATTCAACACATGGTTACAACAGTAAGTAAGTTTGTCTTAAAACACACCAGTGGAACAAAATTCAACTGTTCCAACAGCTTTCAATGTGTATTACAAACTGTAATAATAATAGCATTGCTGTTATCACATGTTTGATGACAAAAACATACAGAAAAAACAGTAAGTTCCATCCTGAAGGAATGTACATGAAGCAACTCAAGCACCAAAAAGGGTCAAACTGCTCAAATGATATTGAGCTATGATATCTAGGACATAATGGAACCAGAAGCTCCACTATCATTGAAGGACACGACCTTAACTTTGTCTAGTTTAAATTGAATTTTGGTTTCTGTTAATTACAAGAAAATGAAAGAAAAAAAATTAGATGCATATTCACAAACCTTATCACATGCCGTGTATTGGGATTATTATTACTTATTATTAAAATAAAATCTGACAGACTGAGCAAAGTACCTCCCAATTGAAGAGGCTAGCAGCAGCCTTTTGTTCCCTTATCTGGCGTTTCCCATTACTCTTCCCATAATCAAGAAACGCCTCAAGCTCGGATAGGCTCTTCAAGAAATTCATGGTATCAGGAAGACCCAAAAGATCCCCGTGAAGAATCTCAAAGTCATCTGGTAGTCTAGTAAAAGAAATTTGGACTGGGTAAAAAATCAATTAATATTGGATGGGAAAGGACTAGCGAGGAGCATAAACAAGCTAACAACACTCACGAAGGTGTTTTAAAACTGTCGTCAATCATTTCAGCTGTAGGAGATCCTGTACGAAGACTAAGCTCGGTTTCAGCATTCGCATACCAATCTGGAATGCTGAGATCTCTTCCAGGAATCCTTTGTAATTCATAACCAAGAACGATAGCATCACGCAACCTCCTAGCTCCGCTATGCTAGAAGTCCGGAAAGAAATGGTACAAAATTCAGTTAGCTGGATGGACAATTCTCAGTCAGTTTCTTAGGTTTCTTCATTTGCAAAATCAGTTTAGCCTCACCTTATCTGATTTGTGGTGTTTTCCAAAAGCAGTATCCTGCAAAATGCGGGCCGCAACCTGGAAATTTATGAATAAAAACACAAACCCATTAGCTTACAAAATGGTAACATTCACCTTTATATGTATCATGATGACTAGTACATAAATATCCTATATATGACACTGTTGAAGCAAAAAAACTATCAATATATATGTTATGCAGAAATACATGATAAAAGTTGCTTGTTATTGAGTAAAGCAAAAGGTCCAACCACATAAAGGAAGAGATTAGTACCTCACCACCATTGCTTCCGCCCTCGTAGCATGGTTTTAAAGTGACTGCATGTTCGAGATATGGTCCCCAATGTCCAGTAAGTAAATCCCTTCTTATCATCTCAACACCACCTTGATAGAACTAACCACAAGACAGTCTATTAGTCAACCCAGCTACAAACAAAGTTTTCACTCGGAGATAAAGGCAGGATCAAATACAGGTATTACATTAAGGACTGATCTATCCTCAAGAAGGTATATAAACCAGAATCCAATTTTACCTCAAGCATATTTCTCAAGAATGGCTCTTCATTGAAGTAGTCTCTACGGACAAACACAAATGGTATTTTATACGCCAGGGCCTCACTGACTGTCCCATATCCAATTTTTCCTGTAATGTTGCATAACATCAGACTGGTGTGATGATTCATATAAAGAATAATACTACTATATGCTACGCAGCAAGTTCAATGGTGATTCATATAAAGAATAGTAAATAGGCTACACAGCAGGTTAAATGACTGACCAAGCATGCAGTCAGATGCAGCTATTAAATCTGGAGTATATACATCTTTAGCTAGCTTGACAAAATTAGGAGGAAGGTCTGTACTATCAGAGGCGCCACAAACCTGGACACGAAACCAAATTTTCAAACTCAATCAATCCCTCACAATACAAGATTCCAAGTACATAAACCAAAAGGCAAATGATCTGGATAAACTACCAGACATATCCAGCCATGTGGTAGATACTCCTCCTTCAAAGTCCAGCCCGCTGGCTGCAAAAGATAGCCATGTGACGTTTCAATAGAGTGCACAGAGAACAGAAAAAATTAACGATAATCGAAGAACGATTTCTATTCACCCCCCAAGAACCATGGGAAACAACTAACAAAAATCCATCCATAATGTAACTATAAAATCATAAAGAGCTTGCTCACTACCTGTCCACCAAAGTTGAGAATAACTATCTTGACATCCTCCGGATATCCAAGATCTCTCCTTACCTGGAATCCAAATAGAAAACTCATGATTTGGCATATTGACCAATAGCTTCAAAGCTTTAGGTTAATTCTATAGAACTGAATTTCTTCCAGTACCTCCTCCCGTGATTTGTGCAATCTCCTCACCACTAAAGGCACGTCTACTGCATCTCGGAATGCAGGCACTGTAGATTTCAGCACCCGAAAGTAAGATACATTAACCTAAAAACTTAATGTCTACTAGTTCCTAGCAAAAGAATAAACATCACTGAGTTAGAAATGTGACTTATTGGCATACTTGGACAGTATCCTGGTAGGCGGATAAGGAATTCACAGTGGGAATAGTCCTCGGCAATCTGCATTATCCAAAGATAACACATAATTATAGATCAAGTACCAGCAATTATTTGTTGATAGACAATGAACGGAACCATACTGTTGGAATAAAGAACAATAATGGAACACTCAGTAAAAGCACTAACACATAAAAGAAAATGGCAGCCCGTAAGCTACACAATGGAATCAATATAATCATCAATTAAGATATTCTCTACAGGATAAGGAAGCAGATTATCATAAAATGCACCAGTAATACGCATACCTCCCACCAACCCGCACCCGACCACCAAAAATAATAAATAAAAGATCATATCTAAAAAAAAAAAAAAAAGAAGAACGAGTAAACAAGAATGCAGGGATATTTAATCAAAGCACAATAACAACAATCATAGTGAGCATAATTTCCATTACCTGCCAGACTATGGAGCGGTGATTCTGCCCAGCAGCCATTACATATTCAGCATAAATAAAGTCCCAACTGCCAATTCAGTAGAAGAAAGACAGTTACTTAATTGACTTGTCCAAAAACATGAATATGAGTTGAAAGCTTGTCAGAGAATGTGCAGGGTGAGAACCTGAAATTCGTGACACAAACAGCGCGGATTCCAGCATCAGCTGCTGCGCGACAAGCAACTGGAACAACATCTGATACCTATATTATAAGTTCATTTGTAAGTCTACTAGAATATAACGGGAAGCACGTCACAAACATTGAAATGGTACGACTAATATTGTGTGTGTGTGTGTGGGGGGGGGGGGGGGGTGCTACAGCTGGCCTATCTCTGGGTCATAGTCTTACCTTACCTCTCTACAAAATGCAAACAAATTAACTATGTATCCTCACTTGACATATTGACTTGTTGATGCATAGAAGAACACTCTTTTAAATCCAAAAAAATGAATGTCAGGCAAACATCCAAATCAAGATCCATCAAGTAATAATGACTGACATATCCAGAAGGGTGTTATGCAGTCTATCCTTTCAAGGCACACTTCATGGCCACGGTTAATGTTCAGTATTGGTTGAAATATTAACCTATGTGATCAGTTGATCACTAATGGGCAACTTATATGGAGTGCACTACGAAATGAAATTGCATAGTTAGAAACTAATCACAAAATAAAAGAAATTACCACTAGGTCTGCCTTGATAGATTTCAGCCACTCTACTTCAGATGCCAAAATTGCGGTACGTGGTGCCACAGCTGTCTCAGAGTACTATACAAAACAATGCAAACTTATAGGTTGATGTTCAATCTCATAGAAGGAAGAAGGTTTGTAGCTTTCTCAAACACTCACATACCTTCTGTAAGGATGCAAGGCGGTCCACAGTCAAGGCATCTGCTTGAACTGCTCCACAGTCTAAGAGCACCTAAATTTCCATACACATAACTGTTAGATGGATTACTGATTCAAATGCTCAGTGGTGAAGCATGATTTAATGAAATATTGCAGCATAATGATGATACCTTTCGAAGGAAAAGGTGAGGAGACTGTATTTCACTGGTATAAACATAATCTGGTGCACCAGTTACCACATGAACATCGTGTCCAGCAAGGATGAGTTGCCGGGCTACCTAAGAAACATACAGAAGACACGTTTAGTTTAGTCACCACAACATAGATGGAAAAACTGAGAACAGATCTTTCACAATGAAAAGTCTTTTGGTGACCTATGACAAAATAGAGCTCACAAAAGCTTGCAATGCCCACAGTTACAAGTTAAGTCCTTTCAGTTTTTCAACCACAGTTGCAGCTTTCATCAATTCCAGAATGATAGACTAGTAAAACTTCAACGTGTATACTTTACCTCAGATAGCATACAACAAGTAAGAGTTGAACAGGATTGTTTCACAAAGAAAGGTACACTCACAAATCACAATAAGAATGTATTGGATGAGTCTATACATAGAAACAAGATATGTATATCTAGTTCCTCTCAATATTAAGTGCAAGTGTAACAATGTCCCCAGCAGTTAACCCTTTATACAATTGAACAAGAGATCCTAATGAAGATTTACGGATTAAGAATACAGAGATTATTATACCACAAAACTATTGTTAGTCAGTCAAAAGCATTAAATATGTATAACACACACAGCACTAGAAAAAACATACAATCTGATCAGTGGCTAAGGACAAAAGAAGAAAAGGCCTACCTAAATTTGAGCAAGAAACATTGCAATACTAAAAACTAATCATTACATTACATAAGTTAGTTACTCTACAGTATCACAGGGGTTTGGTTTGGTCCCAACAAACAAACAATACCAAGAATTCAATCACACACACTGAAAACAATAAAAGATTCCAACTTTATTAAAAAAAAAAACAAATCAAACTTTTGTACTGTAAAAACACATACGAAGTAAGCAATAGCAAAAGGAATAGAGTGTAATACTAGACCTCAACGACGCGAGTGGCGTGACCAAAGCCATGGCCGGTAACATAGTAAGCAAACACTAGAGGACGGCTACCATTGGATGATCCTTCCTCTGTTTCTCCTCCCATATCTCTATCTCCAAGAATTCAATTCTTTATCTTCCTTAGTGGAATTGAAGAAGAAGAAAATGGTTGGTTTATATAATAACTTGTAAGAAAGAGAGAAGCAATTGAAGAAGAGAAGATATGGAATCAGAGTGATGGATGAGTGTAACGAATTTGTTAGCGAAAGATGGAATTGGGATGGGTTGATTTTAGTAAGTACCACTAGCAGTCAATTAATCGATATCTCGATTGTTAGAGGTTTCGGGGTGACGTGTATGTCTTATCCATGTTAGTCTTTCGAGGGAGGGAATGGAAGAAGAGAACAAGAAGAAGAAGTAATAATCATGCGGACTGGGAGTGAGAAGCCTATTGCGAGCTTAGCTACCAGAAACAGAGATGATCATGTTTAAGCGGTTGCGTATCAACATCTATTCATTGCAGACATCTCTTTTCTATTTTACTACTACTAGTCTAGTAGTATTATACTATTATTACTTCAAAGAAATAAATATTTAACTAAATTATATTATAAACTTCACATTCCAAATTTTCAATATATAGTTTTGTTCAATATTTTACCATAATGATTTAAGAATAATCTGTAGTCAAACTTTAAAATTGTTGACACAAAAATTTAAAACGGTGCAATTGTTTTAGTACGAGAAAGGAAGGAGTACTTCAATATTTGAAAAGATGGTTCAAGTATGATCCGAAGAAAATATAACTCTTTAGAATACTTGAGCATTTTGAACCAAACATCAATTTGAAAGATTTTGCAACATGTAAATTTTGTTTGGAAGATTTGAGGACGTGTGGGAGGAAAGATGAAAACTCCCCATAATTGACAATAGAGGACATCAAAATGCGAGAACTCTCATGCATCATATACATATACATGAAAGATTAGCGTGATTGTTTCTTGATTTTTATTTTCTTAGATAAGGCTGAAGCATTGAAATTTTGGAAGGATAACGGGCAATGGCGAATTCAGGACCCAATAAAGGGGGTCGAAAATTTGATCATGTAATCTATAATTAAGGATTTTTTTTGCAGAAAATGATATTTTGCAGAAAAAGAAAAAATTTAATAACTTTTTTGCAGAAAAAGAAAAAATTAAGGGTTGTTTTGTAAAGAAAAAAGAAAAATTAAGGGTTTTTTTTGCAAAAATAAAATAAAATACATTGAACACTAGCCATTTCATTACCCAGCCTGGGCAAAATCCCCTCAACTACAGAACTTGCTAGAAATTATTAGTACTAATATACTACTTATACCAATTCCAGCTGGGTCAACTGCCCCAGCTTGGATCTGCCACTGATAACGGGTATATTATTTCATTTTAATACTTTTTTCTATTCTACATGGCCAAGGTTTTGGATCTTAGATATATGTAGACAAGTAGACAACCAATTGGTACTCTATACTATAGTCACTTTATATCACAATCTACTTCCATTCACCTTGCACCATCTCATGTACTTATGTACTTAGATACATAATTATTATTTTTTTAGGTCGAGAAGTTTCTAGTTTCTACTTCAATTCAGATTTTTGGCAAACTTGTAATGAGATACGTGTTGTATTATTATATATAGTTGATCAGGTTGTTAGGAACGTCTCTAGATTTTAGGGGCCCTGAGCCGCCCTGATGGTGGCTTTCAATGATCTATCGATGCATTGAAGGTATGGTAACTAATTCATTCTAACCCATCATCCTTAGTACAAACTCCAATCCCAATAAGAATGGTTCTTTATCCTTGCAAGATTCCCTCTCTCTTGATTCAATGGTCCTTCGTCCTAGGTACATTTGATTGGCATCCTCGGACATGTCTTATTTCAAAGTGGGTATAACTGACTCGCTATTACCTATTAAGTCAAACCAGCAACGTACTTTACTAGAAGTAGTTTGATTACTGTCCTTGTGTGCTATGTAAGAGGTATAGTAGTAATGGTATAATAATAATACTTGCCTTGGCTTGAGATTTGAGCCCTTATATAGTTTTGCCCCAAAGTATGTCACTTCTTCCTAATCATAATTCATAACTAATATACGCTCTTGAATTAATGTGCCACGTATACAACTAGACCCGCTTCACATTTAATGGGCCTAGCCCATGTTCCAATATGGACTCTTCAAGGATAATTGAGACTTTTCGGGTTCCAATGAACATTTCAAAGATTTCCAAGATCTTCATATGAGCCTGTATTTGGTTGTTGGACCGGACTTACCATTGCCCTTGTGATAAGTTTATCGATCTATTATATTTTTGTGAGTTGTACCTTGTGGAAGGAACGGACCTCGTGGTCCGTCGTCAAGTCCCCCGTCTTATAAGACAGTAAGTTACAATGTGAAACTTTTTCTAATGTCTACATCCACCACCCTTGAGGGTTCCTAGGACGTAGGTTTTATGCATATTATGGATCATTCACTATTGTTTAAATAGAGAGAAGGACAAGAGGAAGCTTAGAGGGTTGGACCTGGGTGGTTCAAATGTGTTTCGAAAGAGGTTCTCCATATGGACACGTATTCCTTCCCCGTTCTCATATAGTCCAAGATGACCCTTCCTTCACGTGGGAAGGGCCGTACAGAAGACACTTAGCTCAGATGAAGATCGTCCCGCACTCCCATGAACCATAAGGCAAATTGTCTCTTACCTTATAACTTATAACGCTCGTATCATATCGAACACATTGAACATATAATATAATAATGATTCTCTTTTGTGTTTGAAAGCCAACAAAGAAGTTCCCAGACTCGTAGTAGATCTTATATCATATAGTAGAATACATTGCTTGTGCAAATGCTTCATGTGAGTGTGAATGAAATGGTTGCTTTTTTATCTTTAGTATGCATTAATGACAATGACATTAGCGTCGCAAAACACACCATGGGAGTGTAATAAATTTAAAGAAGAGTGAACTAAACTTTATGATAGTGTAGTGTACATATATATAATTAATTTATTAAAACCATCCACATAAAATTAGACTAGTAGTAGTAGTAGTAGAAGTACATGTCATGTGAATGACTTTGATTTTTGCTTTTTCACTCGTCACAAAAGCCACTTTGATTTGGCCTTTTCTTTATTTACTTCAACCAATCAATTTCTTCTTCTCTTCACCCGCCTCTGATCTTCCTCCCTCGCCTCACTATTATATAATGTCTCGATCCCACTTCATATTTTTCCCCTTTCCCCTTCCTTTCTCCCTTTAGCACATTATTATTCATCCATCCATTCTTCCCCGCTAAGTAAACTGCCTTCCTTCAATGGAAAACAAGAAAATAGCAGCAGTCGCCAAGAACAACAACACTTACTCCATGAAGAGAAGCCCATCTGAGCAGGCTCTTCAGGAGCTTTTTGCCTCTGAACATGACAACAAAACCCACCACAAACCTCACATCTTCACTGCCTCCGATCACGCTTTTTACCCCATGGAGAATGCTGCTGCTGATCATCACCATACGATGCCCTTTTCTTTCAGAAACTCGGTCTGTTCTGTTTCTCCATTTAATTAATTTATTATTCTTTAGTTATATGCCTTTCTTTCTTTAATATTTTCTGCCTGGCTTCCTTTTATCATTATACGCTGTACTATTTTAATTTGAGTATCTATATATTCTTCTCTGTAACAATGTAAAACTGGTTTTTCTCTGAGTTGGTCACTTATATGAACGGTGGCAATTAGTTTTACACCTATTATTAAATGTAGATAGATCAGTTTTATTGTCTTCACTACTTTAGGTTTAATTTATGTGATTTTCTGGACAGAGATTTAATTTATTATATGTTCACGTCCACCTCCCTCATGGCCAGAAATAGCCACTGTGTAGTATATATTTTTTTCCTGGGTCCAACTGGGGTAGGTAGGTTAGTGCATTTTTATTTTCTATCATCATGTAGTACAGTATTAACTTATTACATGTTGAGAATGACTTATGGGTACTGCTCTAGTGAGATCTTAATAAGACTCTTTTAATGAAGTATATACAGGTAGTATGAAGTTTTCTTGCACAACTGTGAAAAATTCTTCTGACTGGTGTTATCGCGTTCCGTTGGCTCTGTTGAGCCTGAGTTTCTAGCTTGCTCACCAGATGGATGGGATTATTTCATCAAAGTAATTTATGTTATTAGTTAGGTTCTGTTTAGGGTGAGATTTTATATCTTGTAGATTATTGACCATTTGATCAAATGTTTTGACTATTGGAAGCTTAAATCCTAAGTATATTTTCTGCAGCTAGTTTACTAAATACCTCCATTTGAATCAACTAGTCTATCATTACATACTGTTTTAAATACCTAATCAGCTAGCTTATCACGGATCAATTAGTTCATTAATTACAAGCATAAGTTGTTCTTTGCAGACACTTTTTGCAATTCGATTTCGAATAACTGTTGTAAACATAGAAATATGTCATTGTAAAAGAAGCTACGACCATAACGAGGTTAAAAAGAAGCTAACAATGTTGAAATAAGTTCAAGGAAAGAACTCCACCGGTAAATCTCATAGTCTTTTATTTACTACCACTTTTAATGATGAAAAGGATTTGGAAACGTACTTAGTTTGTTGTTTGCAAATTGTTTTAAAACATGCTTATCTGATTTTGTAACTATAAAGTCTAAATATTTAGTGTTTGACATCTCTGTTTTTGTGGTTAGTTGTCTAAATATGAGCAGTCAAACTGCTTTAGAAACCGATGAAGTTAGGAAATGTCACGGATAGGTGGTCTCTAGACTGTAGTACATTTTAAGTCCTACCTAATGATATATCTTGTACTCACAGGTTCTCATAAACCTCCCGTATCTTCCTCCGTTATAGGAGAAAAAATGGCTGCGGGAAACTTGAATTATGAAAAAAAAATGCTTTTGTTATTAAAGAGTGATACACATGCACCAAACTGAAATTGGTTATATTTACCAAACACTGGATAATTACGTTTTTACTACCAAAGTTACTTTTACTTGAGTAGATGCCCCACGTTCGTGCTTAAAATGAATTATTTTCAATGTTAAGCGAACTCAAATGATACCAGCAAGCAAGCATTTGCAAATACAAGATTAGTCTATTTGACAATAAAGGCAATTCCCATCCAACCATTAGGTATGGTTGGAAATTAGGTGTTTGGTTATGATTTGCTAATCCTACTCAGTATGCTCTACTTTTTTCTTCTCTTTTGTTCATGGTATTCAACAGGGTATGTAAAAGTGATAAGTGATTCTTTATTTGTGGTCAAATTGTTGATGTTCACTTTGGCTTTGCTAAAGTTTGTTGCTTTACATATGTTTACAAGATAGTTATGTCACTGGACCGCAATATCTTTAACTCTTTAATGTATAAAGGTACACCAGGAAAAGTAGTAATACATATCTAATACTTTCCAATGGGATGAAAACATTTTAAAGGATGTTTACTGATCACTTTCCCATTTCTGCTAATTTCCAAAACAGTGATGTCTAAAAGTATCTGCACTCAGTAAAGTTTGTATGTAATACTTTTCATGGTCATGGTTGGCTGTCCCCTTTTTCAACCCAATGTACATGAACCGTTTGTCTTCAGTTTTGTCCAAGTACATTAGTCTAGTAACAGCTTCACTGATTTCATTTATTTCTCCATTTGTTCATCAGTACATCCAAGTATCGAACAATGGTACATAGTTCTCTTAGATACTGAAAGAAATAAAGAATCATGCAATTGAGAAGAGATACCAGTCTGTGATAACGTAAAATAAATAAAAAATTAATCCACTCTATTTGAATACATAATATATTTGATCATGATGGTCGTTTGTCGTCAGTCCTTTATCACTATGTATCAGGAAACTAGAGTTCCAATTCTGATGATCAGAAGAGAAACCTGTTTACTTTGATAGCTTATGTTCTTGTTCTCCTCACGAGTTGAACAATATCTATTTTTCTGAAGGATTTGGTCCAAGCATACAAACTTCCGGAGATGAACAAGTACTACTTGTACTAGATATCTGTATAATTAATGAACTATGGATTCAATATGCTCATGTTGAATGGCAATGGCCTATGACTATAAGTTTCCACTGATCAGTTGGAGACTTGTATCATTAATTAGAATATATTGCTCGCTCTATCCACAAAAACAAATTATTCAAGCTGCTCCGTCAACTTAATAAATAGGTCTTGATAAATTGTTACTGTTATGATTTTTATTTACTTATGTACAGCTTGAGTTAATCATCTAAATCAATTTTAACAACTCTCTCTCTCTTTTTTTTTTTTGAAAAAACATTTGAACTTTTAATTTTTATGTTTATGCATTCCAACTGAATTTCTTAGGTGAGCACATGTTTACACCATGACTTAATCTGAATTTCAGGATATTATTTTGAAGGGGTTGCCCAATGCTACTTCACTGGAAAACAACCTGTTTCGTTCGCTGAATCTTTATTCCAATCAGAGTAATACTTCAGCTACGCTCGACTCCCAGTCGTCCATAGGTGGTAAGTAATCCCACAACAATTTCTACCTGCTCATTTGTTCTAATGGAATTAGGCTGCATGTGTTTCGAATGACTGAAATAGCTTGCTATGTCTCAGTTGATAGTCCAACATCAGGGAGTATACCAAAAGGGCGTGATAGTCTTGCTGTTGGAGCAAGTAGTGGTACATCACGCGATCAATCTGATGAAGATGAAGACGGCCCTTGTGAACAAAGCACAAATCCTACAGATATAAAGCGCATCAAAAGGTTTCTATTTGTTCAAGAATGCAATAATGAAAATGTTGAAAACTAAAGACTGAGCCTAACATTATGTATTTCAGGATGGTTTCTAATAGGGAATCTGCTAGGCGCTCAAGAAGGAGAAAGCAAGCGCATTTAGCAGATCTTGAACAGCAGGTTTATATTTTGAGAGATATAACATTGTATTATTTGTTAGATGTGACACTCCTTATTTGCTGTTAATAACCGGTTTCTTGATTTAAACAGGTCGAGCAGCTACAAGGGGAGAATGCAAACTTGTTCAAACAACTTACTGATGCTACCCAGCAGTTCAAAGATGCAACAACAAATAATCGGGTTCTTAAATCGGATGTTGAAGCTCTAAGAGCTAAGGTACATCTATTGTCTGTGTTTCATTCGTACCCTTAATTAGACGTTGCTCCCATGTTTGTGTTCTATGGACATGTGCATTAAATTATAAATTAATAAAATACACAAACCGAAAGACATTCATGTTATGTTCAGGTGAAATTAGCTGAAGATATGGTTACTCGCGGATCACTGACATCCAGTTTGAGCCATCTGATTCAGAATTACTTGAACACGCCCCAGGACTACGTGAACAACAACATGAACCGAATGGATAGTGTGTCTCCCATAGGGCCTGGTCATGGAAATGATGGTTCACCATTTCCTGGAATGAGTGATTCAAGCATTGGAAATGCTGATAACTTCAATAGTGGTGTCCCAAACGGAGTTAATCCTGTGCCAGATACCTGGACTTGGGAATCTCATGGCAACCCAGGACCAAAGTAAACAGTGAACTAGTGAAAAAAGTTTTAGTTCTAATAATATGTAATTTTCTATCCTTTTCTTTTTTTGGTCTGGTGTCATTGGGAATCTTCCTATTCTAGCTATGTGATGCCTCTCTTTTGTGTGTTTTTTTTCATTTTCTTTTTGGGCTTGTTTTTAATAGCTTGTTCAATGATATAGAAATACTACTAGTACTAGTAACTTTTTTCTACTGTATAATACTCAACTTTATACTTTTTGAGTAACCTTTCTTTATATTTAAGTAGAAGTAGTACTAGAATTTAGCTTCAAACATTACTCACAATTCACAACAAACAGATTGAAATTAAAGGAATTGAAGCGGTAAGATCAAAATTAATTAATCAAATACAGAATGAATGAGAATGTAGCAATGAATAGAAATAAAAATAAAACCTAAACAGAAAATTACTCCGTATACTCAAATATTACACCGTATATATTCGATGTAAACCTATGGCACCTATGGCATGTCATGGTCTTGGATACATGATTGTACCTTACGATCCCATTTTCATATCCGTCCTCCAAGATCACCAACGTATCCTTGTTGTTGTTGTTTCCACCATGAATTACACAACGCACCCAAAAACGGGACAACGATGATCCAGGAATAGTTGATAATGAAGTAATATTATTAATAAACCATTCGGAATAGTCTGTCTTGAGTTGATAGACGCTAAGCTGCATAGTAAGACGATTAATATGATGAGCAAAATATAGATGATCACCAGACTCTCCAAAATAACAATCTCTATCTTGATCATGATGGTCATAATTATCCATTGTGGTGATCATTGGTAGCCTAGGCATCGGCTTGAGCAATTGATGTTCAATGTTGAAGTAGAAATAGTCGCGATTATATACGTCAATCCAGTGGATGCGGCTACCATTCCAATATACTCCACCGTCATACGAAGGCCTGTATGGTTTGGTGAAAGGCCCACCAGCTACCCGCTTCCAAGTATGAGTTCCCGATGAGTATATATAAATCTGAAATGTCCTTCCGTCCGATGATGTGATGGCGACCTCAAGTACTCCGCAATGTAGACAACTTTGTAGTTATAAAAGCTAAGGAGACATGGCCGGATCAAAGGCCAAAAACATCCAGTCTAGAGTTTTTTGGCTTTAGAGTGGATGGCTTTCAGTTTCGGATGGAAACTATTTTGGTGGTTGGATTATAAACATAATAATGGTAAGTCATGTTCAAATAGATGGAACAAAATACAAGTTCGTTACAGGACTAATGGATATGATACCTTGAAAAAATTACATTTTTGGTCCCTCAATTGGCCAGTTCCCCCCTCGAAACTGGTCCCCAAGCGACATGTAAAATGCAAATACAGTCCCCCACACGCCGATACACAAATTGCTTTAGGATGAATTAGGGCGAATTAGAACTATAATTTGGATGATGAACTGGATAATAATTAAATTATAATAACAAAAATAAAAAATAACAAAAAGAATGGAATCCAGATCGGAGCTTAAGCTCCGATTTGGTACTCAGCTCTCCAACATGGCGGAGCTCTCTTGGACGGAGCTTTGAAAGCTCCAGCCGTGGCCATGGTCAGAGCTTAGAATTTTTCTTTTTTTTTTTTTAAATATTTCTATGATTTTTGTTTTTTTAAATATAAAATTACACCTCATGCACACATCATCCGCCACATAGACAAATATGTATAAAAGTTCTCCCCAATTCCCCTTAATTCGCACCAATTTGTGCATCGGCGTGTGGAAACCGTATTTACATTTTGAGAATCGCTTAGGGACCAGTTTTGAGGGGGGACTGCCAGTAGGGACCAAAAATGCGATTTGCCCATGATACTTTTGAATGGGGTTGAAATTCGATGTGATTCTTGTGGAGTAATCTTCATCACCGTATACGATGAATCTGTCCGCTTGAGAGTCAGCGAGAGGACTCTATAATTGAGCAGTGAGACATCAAATAGTAAAATGGTTTGATGAATTAGGTTTGAATTTGAATTTGGAATAGTTAGTAGGTAGTAGGGTAATAATTATTTTAGGAGAATGTTGGAAAAAATATTATGAGTGAAATTAAAAGTATGAGGAATGTCTGGACAAATTCAAAATTTTAAGTATCACGTACTTTTCAGATTTTTTTTTAAAACAGCAAAAAAGTTCATTAAGCCCAAAATAATGTAATGTACATAAGTAAGAGGGGTATACCCCAATCATGATACAAAGCGTAGCACTAAACCTCAAAAACCAAGAGATGACGTCATAAGAGAGTGTTGTAATATCCCTTTTATTTTTCTTTTTTTTAGAATTATATATTTCATTTTATTATAATCAACCCCATAAACTTTCAAATTCTCATAAACAAATTTCAATATTTTAATTTTACTCATTTCTCTCCCTTCTTCAAATTTTTCTTTTTTTTTCCTAAATGAAGAAGTTTTCTGATAAACCAAAACTTCCAAGCTCCATATCAAAGCATGGGAGATCCATGTTGGAGCTTTTAAAAGCTCTAACCGGAGCATGGAAGCTCTATGTCGGAGATCCCTAAAATCTCTAATTGATCGGAGCTTGGATATGCTCCAACCAAAGCTTCCAAGATTATGATCGAAGCCTAGAAGGTCTAGGTCGGAGCTTATAGTAAGCTCCGATCCAGACTACCGATCGGAGCTTTCAAGCTGCGATCGGAGCAACGGTGGTGGTGGGCGGTTGTGGAGCACTAGTGGTGGTGGGCAAAATGGTGGTGGTGAAGCAAGGATGGTGGTGAATTGATAAAAGAGAAAGAAGAAATAAAGAAGAAAAAGATTTTCACAAAGAAATATTTATGTGCACTTATGTGAAATACAAAATATATGAGTAAAATTTGTAATAAGAAAAAACTGTTATATTTTCAGAAATGTTTTATTCCAAGTTTCCAACAAATAGAGGCTAAGATAGTATTTTTAACAATGTCAAACCTCATCCTATTTTTTTATTTCGTCATAAATTTTGAAACATTATGGATCTAATTATTTACAGTCTATCTAGGTAACAAATTGTAAAATCAAGTACTAAAATATTATTAGGTCTCCACATTCTGCGTACAACTTCTATGAAAATGACTTCTAAACATTTATCTTTAATAGTTATCCCTCTTTTCGCACGACGAGTCTATATTTATATAGGTCTTTAATTTTTTCACCAATTTTGCCATGTTCGTGTTGAACTTTATCTTTATTTTGTAAATTTTTACGCTTCGGCATCGTGACTTTTGTTGAGTAAGGAAATGGGATTTTGAGCACGTTTTCGTGCATCTTTTCATTCATTTATACTTACCGGGACAATAAGAGTGTTTGAAAACAGTGCTGGAGATGACAAACATGTTAGACGCTCTAACGGACTGATATGCCCTAAATAAATCCAACAATTCAACTATAGTCGACAACAAGTTACGATCATTATCATATTTTATCAGACTAACACTGCAGTACCGAACCAAGGCATTCAAATATCACAATTCAAATCAGAAGCATCATAATTCATCGGTCGTCGTTGCCCAAATTATGTATTCATGCTTCCTAGTGAATTGTCCAAACATGTGGATCCATAGAATTTATCGAGTACTTAAAAACATCGAATATCGAGCTCTTTGATCGTGTTTACCGAATACCTAAAAACATCAAACATTGAGCTCCTGAACGTCCTTTAGAAATATACTTCTCAAAAAAAAAAGTTTGAGAGAATCAAAGACACAAAGGTCATGTCCGAGAAGTAATCATCCCTGCATCCAAGGTTTCAGCTCCCGCTCGAAGGAAAGCTATACATAGCACCTCGATGCGACCTCCCACTACAATGGTAGTCAGTCGTTTTAAGGTAGCCCTTGGTAATCTGGACACCAGTAGGGGTAGTCACACTCCATGGCAACTGCATGGATGTGTAAAGTACAACAGTCTCCCGTAGCTAGACCTGCAAAAAAGGTTCAGGGTTCAAGATATAAGATCTATTTTAGCTATAAAGGATGGTCGGAAAGTCATAAAAATCACTGAAGGTCCAAAGCCGAAAAAAACTAAAGAGGATGGTACCATTGATGATCCAAACCCTGGACAACAGGTTGAAGATCGGACAGTTACAACAGAACAGACAACGACTGAGATAGTATGTAGTACTTCTTATCGAATTTTTTTTTCTTTCGTATATGTATAGAACATAAGAATTAGTTGGTGAAGTATGGAATATAAGACTTAGAATCTAAATCAATAACCTACACATATTTCCCTCGAAAAAAAGGCACATATAAGATTAGGATAAATGACATACTTCTCCAGAACAAGTTGGCCTAGTCTCCTCTCTGACTTATCTATTTCCTCCGTCCCACTATAATTTATCCACTTTGATTATTTTTTTGTCAATGACGTTCGACTTTGACTACAACTTACTCTTCAACCATAACGATAAAATGCATAATAAAATTATATTATGTATATTCATGATATAATTTCGTTAAATATTTTATCAATATGTTTTACGAGTAATTTGTGGTCAAATTAGAAAAATGTTGACTGAGAAAAAACAAACTGAATAAATTATAATGAGATATAGGGAGTATTAAGACCAAGTGGATAGATTTCAACATCTTCTCACTTAGCATTTTATTTTTCCTAAATAATAATAATAATAATAATAATAATAATAATAATATAACACTGCCCCCTCCCAAAAAAAAAAAAAATAAAATAATAATAATAATAATAATAATAATAATAATAATAATAATAATAATAATAATAACAATAACAACAACAACATGCTCGTCTCTTTCCGCTCTGGCGATTATGATCGCGATGGCCGCCGCATCTTCCCTTCCCGCCGGTAGCGTCTCCTCCAATCAATTAAAGGTAAGCGTGGTAAGGTTCGGCTTCCCTCTTCCCCGTCGCCTCTCTATTCTGGGATCGATTGGGTTTGCAGTGATTTCGACTTCTCTCTGTCAATTGGGATTGTTTTTATTTTAGCCGGTTTTTCTGGGTCTCGCCGTGTTTGTGTGTTGTGCCATTTGGTGCCGGCGTTTTTTCTGTTGCTCTTGATCGGCCGTTTGTTCTCTTGATCGGCCGTTTGTTCAGCCGGTTACGGCCGCTTTTCTGTTCTGTCTCTGTATGGTGATCGTGGGTGCTCTGTTTGCTGTTGCTTACCGTTTTGGACTCTGTATGGTTGCTCTGTTTGCTGTTGGGTTTGTTCGGTCGGTTGCTGGACGATTTTGGGTTCTGCGTTCGGCCCTCTCTATTCAGGTTTTGGTTGTGTTCTGGTTCTGTGTGTGTGTTCAGGTTTGTGTGTGTTCAGTATGTCTCGGTTGGATGGGGGAAAGATTCGTTGTCCTTTGCGTGGGAGTGACAGTTGTGGTGGACGAGTTGGTGGAGCGTTCGCTAAGACCTATTTCATCACTCACCTGCGCACTCAGCATTTTAAGTCGGACGAATTGAAAGCCTCCTACAAGGCTCGTATCGCCAGCGACCTGTCTCTGTTTTCTGCTTTGGATCTCGCACTCCATCAGGCAGGCATTTGGTTGTGTGGCGAATGTCTTAGCACTCACACTTTCACTAAAAACTGCAAGCATGTTGATGGGAGTGTGGTCCTTGCGCCAGACCGTGCAGACTCTGCTATTCTTGGTATCCCGGCTCCTGTTGGTGATATAGGGCCGGTGGGGTCTGTTGAAGGCTCTGCTGGGGAGTCGGGGGGGTCTCATGTGCGTGATGGAGGTGCGAATCCCCTGTGTTTTGATATTGATCTCCTGGACCACGTCTTTTCGCTGCCTTTGCGGACGGTTAAGTGCATTCCTCCTAAGTTGAGGCTTGGGTTTGCCAGGGTATTCCTTAGTGCTCTTGATCTGGTCCTTGCGTGCCCAGGGGACTTGTCGGCATGGGTGCAACTTCTTGTTCTGCCTCGTTGCACCCTTGCTGCTTTTGTGCCGTCCAGTAGGGCACAGCGCCGTTCTGGGGAGAGGGCGCGACATCATTTTGAGGGCATTTCTAGTGCCATTGCACGCTGGAGAGACCCTGGGGACCGGTTGGGTTTGGTGAGGGACTGTTTGTCTGCTGTTTATTCACCCCCTCGGGGTTTTTCAGAGCCTTTTGATTCTGAGGAGGCTAATTTATCCCAGTGTATGCGCAAGCTGAGTGACGGGCACTTTACGGCAGCCATTAAGGTCCTCACCTCTTCTGGGGTTGCCCCTGATACCGCTGACACCTTGGCTGAGTTGGAATCTAAGCACCCATTTGCCCCACCTCCAGTTGTACCTCATTCTTTGTCTGAGGAGGATGCTCTGTAGTTCAGAAAGACCTTGTGTTGAATAGCATTCGGAGTTTCCCCAAAGGTACTTCCTGCGGCCGCGATGGTCTCAGAGCCCAACATTTGTTGGATATTTTAGGGGGTGCTGCTACTGCTGTTTCTGATGGCCTGTTGGCGTCTATCACTGGGGTCGTTAACCTTTTTTTGTCGGGTAAGTGTCCTCGCTTGCTTGGGGAATTTATTGCCAGTGCCCCTTTGACTCCTCTTGTTAAGCCAGGAGGGGGTGTTCGACCCATTGTCGTGGGTACTGTTTGGCGGAGGCTGGTTTCTAAGGTGGCCTCTTCCTCTGTTGGGAACTTGGTGGCTTCGTACTTGCAGGATTTTCAGTTTGGTGTTGGGGTCTCGGGTGGGTATGAGGCTGTTCTTCATTCTGTCAACAGGTTTGTGGAAGCTAGAGGAGCCGATTTTAAGAATGCGTTTAACTTGGTTGACAGGAGTGCCCTACTTCGGGAGACTCGGTTGAGGTGTCCGGCCATTTCGCCTTGGGTTGAGTTTTGTTATTCTCGGCCCGCTCGGCTTTATTATGGGGACTCGGTTCTTCGGTCGTGTCAGGGGGTTCAGCAAGGGGATCCTTTGGGTCCTTTATTATTCTCGCTGGTTTTACATCCGTTGATCCACGCTATTCATCAGTCCTGTGAGCTTTCTCTGCAGGCTTGGTATCTTGACGATGACACTATCATTGGTGATACTCTTATGGTTGCCGAGGCGCTCGATATTATCCGTGTTGAGGGACCAGCTCGTGGGTTGCATCTGAATGTCGATAAGACTGAGTTTTTTTGGCCAGTGGAGGACCCTCGTGGAAAGGTGGCTGACCTTTTCCCTTCTTCTATCTCTCGTCCGCTTCGGGGGGTCAAGCTCCTTGGGGGCTCTAACAGGATTCTGGTTTTTGCCTTGATCTAGTTGCACGCCAGGTTTCCAAGACCATCTCTATGTTGGAGGCTATCCGCAAGCTTGATGATCCCCAGTGTGAGCTTCTTCTTCTTCGCAATTGTGCGGGGGTGGCGAAGTTATCTTATGCTTTGAGGACCTGCCCTCCGATGGCTTGTGGTGATGCTCTAGTCCAGTTTGATCATGCCTTGCGTACTTCTTTGGAGATGATCGTTACAGGTTCAGGGCCTGGTTTCGGGGATTGGCAGTGGCGGCTTGCCACCCTTCCCATCAGACTTGGCGGTCTGGGGTCTTATGTGCGGCGGATGTCAGTCAGTATGCTTTTCTCGCTTCTCGCTTGCAGTCCAGCTCCTTGCAGGATAGGATTCTGTTGAGGTCCGGGGTTATTTCTTTTGGTCCTACCTTTCAGACTGCTCTTGACAGTTTCACGACCTTTTGTGGTGTTGATGTGCTCTCTGTTTCATCTAGCTCTCCTGCCCCCCAGTTTATGAAGTCTTTGGGAAAGAGTTATTTTGGAGTCATTGATGCACAGTTGCCCTCTCGGTTTGGGTTGAGTCAGCGGCAGAAGGCTCTTCTTAGTTGCATTCGTGCACCTCATGCGCATGATTACTTACTCACCATTCCTATTGATGGGTTGGGACAGCGGATGAACCAGCGTCAGTTTCGGGCTGTGTTGTGTTATCGTCTTGCAGTCCCTTTGTTCCCCGATGGTTCCTCTTGCTCGAGTTGTCGTGTGCGACGGATGGACCAGTGGGGTGACCACGCTGTCCATTGTTCTAGTGAGGTTGGGGTGAAGTCTCGGCACAACCTTGTGCATGATACCTTGGCTGACATCTGTTCAAGGGTTGGAGTGGTTGTGCGAAAAGAGGCCCCTATGGGGTTCCTCTCAGATGATGGACGGGACCTTCGCCCGGCAGACTTGTTATTATACAATTGGTCCCAAGATCGGGACGCCTGCTTGGATGTTACGAGTGTCTCTTCCTTTGCTGGGGGGGGGGGGTTTGGATTCTTGGGTTCCTGGCGCTGCGTTGCAGTCTGCCGTTCAGAAGAAGAAGAGCAAGTATTCTTCTAAGTGTGCAGAGCACGACTACTCTTTCATCTCGTTTGCCTTCTCCACCTTTGGGGAGCTCGATGCGGAGGCCCTGGCTACTTTTTTGCGCCTTAAGCGCTTGTGTGTTAGCCATTCCAATGATGTTAGGAGTGGTGTTTTCCTTTTTTCTAGACTTAGCTTTTGTATACAGAAAGGGGTGGGTGCACAGCTTGTTTCCCGACTCCCTTCCAATTTTGTGTGAATAATAAAAGTCTAGTTTTATAAAATAAAAAAAATAAAAAAAAAATAATAATAATAATAAAAGTCTAGTTTTATAATAATAATAATAAAAATAATAATAATAATAACTAATATATATATTGACGGGTTAGGCAGGGATGAACCAACGACAATTCCGTGTTGTGTTGGATTATCGGCTTACGGTCCCTGTTAAAAAAAAGATATTTTTATTATTGACTATCTTTTTTGTTAGAAAATTTACGGAAATGATTTTGAAGTAAAAAAATGAGTCGCTCCTTGTGTAAGTTTTTTTACAGCGAAAGTAAACCTTACAAACTTGTTAACAATAGACAAAAAGCACATAAAAAGGTCGTATCGATTTACTTCACCAATGCAATCTGAATGCGAGTCTAGTAAAACTTCACCATTCCATGCACAATATGATGTGTCTGTAGGTATTATCCGATTTTGATTGTCTTGTCTTATTCGTGTTAAAATTGGTTCCAAGTTATATAATCATTAAAAGTGAACACTAATCTATCATACACAAAATTGGAGGGAAAATTAAACATGTTAATTGACCAAACTGCCCCTGTATGAAGAACAAAATATATCAGCTAGAAGGGTATTAAGGTAAATACAAAAGGTAGTTATAACTACATTCATGTTTCGAATTCCCTCGTACAGAATCCGAAATACGTCACAAATCCCTCCTCAACCAAACGAGGTATTTCATTTCAAATCCCTGGAAATCTCTGTTTGTGGAAAATCAACCAAATAACATTCGGAGGGATTTGACACTCAAATCCCTCCTCCAACCCAAATAACATTCTGGGTTCAAATCCCTCATCTCAAATCTCCAAATTTGTCATTCTGAACCAAACGCGCGGCACTAAAACAAAGTCCACAAATTCGAATAAAACATAGAGAGTGATTACATTTAAAAGCACAACTCGAACAATAATTAACCTATCTTCTAGCAAAGTCCCCCCCCCCCCCCAAATTTTTTTTCTTAGCTATTTAACGATTTTTCAAGTTTTGACCTTCCGAACTTAAAAAATCTTATATATTAAATTTCGCCCCTCTAAATATCAATTCTGGCTTCGCCCCTGCACAACATGTCACTGTTTCATACTTGTGTTGTGTGATGGTTGCCAATGATTCCATAGTTCCACTTTGGTCTACACAGCCACGATCGATAATATTGTATTATTGTTCTATGGAAGCGGACGGGTTAGAAGCTCGACCCACTTTGCATTCTACGAGATGGATAGTGATTTGGACTACTTCAATTCTTGGTTGCTTGGATCATTTGGGCTTAGTTGGTCAGATAGCGTCGTTCAGATTTAACCAAAAAAAATTGCCAATTCATGATGGAGAGAGAGCAAGCGCAAGCTTTCTTGAATTAGCTAGTTTATAAAGGAAATTATCGGCGATAAAATCACTTTGCCCCAAGTAATCACAATTAGGGAGGTCCAAACTCCAGAGTCCAAACAAACATATTTTGAGGGTGTGAGTTTACTTATATACCACCTTTCATATTCCCCTACTTACTTCCTCCATTCCTACAAAGTCGAAACAAACATATTTTGAGGGCGTGACTTGTCAGTTTACTTAATTGTATACCACCTTTCATATATACATCCTCCATTTCTACAAAGTCCCTCTTGCATCAGCTATACCTGTTTAACCCATATATTACACTTAAATTATATTAATTATTGATAAAAAAAATTAAAATATTACTAACTTATAAACTTTAATTATATATTAAAAAAAAAATTGCATCCGTATAATAACGTGCGGTTAAACATGAATATTGTCGACCAAAGATGAATTTTGTAAAAATTCCAAGAAAGCATTTTAGATCGATGCAGACAAGGACTGGATCCAGGATTTGAAGTTTAGGGAGAGGGGGGGAATACATATAAGGTTATTTCCAAAGTTCGGGGCCTAATGAATTTCTTTGGCAGTTTCAAAAAAAAAAAAAAAATGTTCGGGGCTTAAATATACTAATTCGACAATATTACCTATAAAAAAAATTAAATTTTAATGGAGCCAAACGCTCTCCAATACCCAACGCCACCCTGGATGAAGAATGTTTTTTTTATCAGAAATATGTTGTTTTAAACGGTTGAAAATTTCAACAAAATCATTTGTGCCTTTGTGGTAGAGTAGGGACCCGTTTTAAAATTGGTAGAATCTAAAAATAACAATTTGCAGCCATTCACACAAACCGCATGCCCACCTAATTTTAGACACCTTAGGAGTGAAATTATTTTAATTCTTTGTCCATTTCTGAATAAATAGTATGTTGAAAACTTAAAAGTTGGTGTGGACTTATAATCTGCATTATCTTGTGAGACCATTAAGTTTGTCTGATTTCAGTTTATCTTTAGCGCACTCCAGACAAGAAGAAAGCGACAATGGAAAATTAGTCATAATCAGTACATAGCTGAAATATTGTTGAGCTCGTAGATGTGGACGTACTCGCTAAACTGAGAACATTAATAATTATATCATGATCAACTTTATCTGCGAATTTTTTAATAAGCAACTCAATTGCGCGCTTCCGGAAAAATGTGATAGTTACATTAGATCGTAACAACATTTTTCCAAACTCGTAGTCAACTAAGTATTTTAATTTAAAGGCGCATCCACATACTTCTTGTTGATCCCAGGATGATCGGCCATGTACTAGCTTTGTTTGATCTTGTCATGGGGCTGTTTCTATATTGGGCCTTCCTCCTTTCCCGGAAGCATTTTCATTAACTTCGGACCAATCTAAGACTGGACAACATCACTCGTTTAAATTTATTCAATATGTACCTAAGTGTGATATATACAAGATCAGTTGTATATTCTTATATAGCTAGTGTACACACATTGGTCAGACATAAGCGAATGATATTGTATATTGTTAGACCTCTAAGCAATTTTCTTTGGTGAGTCATGATAATATTATTCCCCTGTTCCATTAATATTGATCATGAGAAAAAAATTCTTTGAATTAGGTAAGCCATGTATGATGTACTCCATATGTAAGTTACAGCTAATAAACTATTTTATCATTTTAGCTATCTCGTTAGAATTGAATAATTTTGTCATTTAGAGAGTATATGACGAAAGAAAATCTTATTTTATTGAATGCGTATTGAAAATTGATAGAATAACACATTTCAATATTAGACATGAGCATCATATCAATAATCAATCTCATGATCATCATCCATACATCAATAATTAGCATCCCATATCGTAACATTCTGATCATACTGGTAATGAACCATGACCATGTCCATTAACATTACCATTACCTGCACTCTTCCCTGGAGCAACACACAAAATATCCATATTATACAGCACAGGCACCAAAGTAACAGAACACAGGAAAACTAGAACAGGGCCAAATATCCACAGCACCAGGGGCAAAGCACAATAGAACATCCTGTTCCCAACTGTGTTCAGCAAGAACCCTCTTTCTAGCAGATCCGACACATATTCGGGTGTCACGAACTCGTTGGTGGGACAGTTGATGAGGAAGTTCACTTGGTTGATGAACCGGATGGAGAGCGAGTGGCAGATGAAGGAGAACAAGAAGAGGAGGAGGAGGGTCACGTACTTTAGGGCCACCACGAACTCCCCATGGGCCCCGTAGACCGTGTCATTGAGTGGCTTCTTGATGCTGTAGGTGCTGCTTATAACTGCAGCTAGGCCGGAGCAGAGGAGGATGGACGTCGTCGCCATGAGGGTGGACCCCATTATCGTGTTTCGGAGGGTTTGCACTGCTAGGATGTTTTTCTTTTCATTGTCCTGCGAAATCAGAAGAGATTCAATAAATTTATCACTACTTGTGCTAGACTTTTAACATTTAAGTAATCGTAAAAAGATAAATTCCTTTTAATATTAATAGAAAAACCTTTAATCTATTAAAAAAAAATTGATCTACCAAAGACTAAAATTACAAAATATGATTTTCATGACATGTAATAGTATATAGGTCGTCCTGTTAATGGAATTAAAATGCATTTTACATGTTTATAGAATGTTACGTACATACACATGATAATTAAGTAACTAACTGTAACCACTAATCACATAACTTGTGAACCGCATATAGAGTACCAACACGGTATCTAAGTGGTAGTTAGCTGCATTGAAGGTTAAAGAAGATTACTAGTAGTTGTAAGTGGGATTCTAGGTTTCTAGTTGCGAATAGAAATGAAACTACAATTTCACATGAGAAAATGATGTTTTCACCACTTTAAAACGTCATGAGCTGTAACAGAACTATATACTTCAAGTAGGAAAAAAAAATCAAGAATGAGTGATCAAGGCATCAAGCAGAGAGCCCCTCTACACACATACACACATGTAACATGTAGCATCATCTTAGCAAGTTAGGTACAGATTAATTATGGTGAAATTTTTATCCATCCAATTTTAGAAATTGCGTAAGTAAGAGCATAATAAATGTGATATTATTAAAATGAAGCACAAAAATAGGGACGTTAACACATGTAGCCTGACTGTAGTCCCTGAAATATTAGTGGCACAGCTCATTTTTTTCACAAAAATCCATTCTTGGCAAATCTATAATTAAATTGAGAAATGATTGTTGGAGACTTGAACTTGGACTTGGAGTAGTAAAGTAAATAATGGACGTCATATTGATTGATTTATATCCTAATAAACGAGGATAAAGCGTCCTATGTAATGTTTCCAATTATATTTTACTTTTATTATTGTTTTTCTTCTTCTACTAGTTTTTATTATTATTATGATTCGACAACACTAGTTGCGTGTGGATACATGCAGAACGCACTTTGAAATCCTTATTTTTCATCTAACTTTATGCACTTGCTCGTACGTTTAGTATTTTCAGTTTTATGTCTATTATTATATAACTAAAATGACGACTCATGATATATAAAGAGTTCCAAATAAAATTTAAAAAAAAAAAAAAAGTTCACATGTGTACGTACGTACTTTCGGCCTAACGCTTCAATGTGTGGTGATGTAAGTTTATACTAGTAGTTTGGCAATTTTGGGGATGAGCCTATGAGATTCTACAGTAACAATGTAAAATATCATGGAATCCTGATCTTTTCGTACGAAAAAGGGTTATTTTGGTATCTAGCTAGTGGATTTTACACACATCAAATACATCAAATAGTAGAAACACTAAAAATTTAGGCATGTTTCTTTTATTTAAAACTAAAACAACAAAAACTCACCTATCGTCTGTTTATTTCAGGCTAATTCAGTTTAAATTTATGCAGAAGAATCAAATAGAACTTGAGTGAAATTAAATTTGAGCTAGGTCATGGTTTATATCTCAAAATGTTATTTGAAACGTACAAAATGGCTTGAGCATTAACCAAAAATTATATAGTACAGTATCTTAAAAAGGAGGGGAAAAAATTAAAATCTAGTACTTAATTTTTTTTCTTTTTTATTATTTAACAACTGTAAAATCGATTTCGCCTGGGTGAAACAAACGACAATCTACGTTACTTAACACACCTGCCAGACCTGGTTTCACAAAACACTTATCAATGTACAGTAACTAAAACTCAAAATGATCTTCCAAAATCTATATTCGCATTCATTCTTATTCCGTATGAAATTTCTTCCATCCAAAACAAACACTACGCAACATTAAACGCATATTATTACTGCATTCATGACTAATTCATGTTTACCTATATATAGTACTATTACGTGGAACCCGTAATTAGTTACTGACCAAAGAAAATGTGTAACTCAAATAATTATGATTAATTTTCGAATTCAGAGAAGAGCACGTATAACGCGGAAGTAAAGAAAAAAAGCCGATCCATGTGACATATGGTTAAAATCTCACTTAAACCCAGCCAAAAGTATTCAGCTCAACCACACGAAATTAACATGAAATATGGGATCGGAACTTTTTAAAGCTTGAAATCTAAACTCCGAAAAGTCTCATTTTCTCAAGAATCATAAACATATTTGAAAACCGAGATTTATATCCATTGATGTGTGAACGTATGAACGTAAAGTAATCGTACCTTCATGATGGCGGAGACCCAAAAGCGACGGCCGTGAGCATTTGTTCCGATGATGGTGGTGAGGGGCTGGGTGCGGACCTTGTTTAATAACCAGAAGTGATAAGCCATGGAAATTGCAAAACCCAGTGGCACAAGCATCATATCAAGATAATATTTTCTCCACTCCATTTCTCTCTTGATTAATTATTCGACAAATTAATGGATAAAAAAAAAACACACTTGCAGAGATTTAAAAAGGGAGAAGCTAAGAGAGGTTTAATTACTACGGGTTGTTAGTAAGAATTCTAAATGTTCATGCAAGTTGTTATATTTTGTTGGGGGGAAGACGTGAAGGCCTATATATAAACATTTATGGCAAAACATATGCTAAGGGTCGGACTCGGGTCGCTGACTTGGAAACCAAACTCGGACACTAATATTTTGTACTACACTACTACTAGTACTAAATTAATAAAAAGGAAATCCACTACTCAAATATATAGTATTTTTTAATTTATTATAACCAACGACGACATGGATTCAACAAATCACCATTATTATCAAATATAATAATGTAATTAACTACTCAATTAGCATTTACATATAGGAGTCATAGGACACATTTTTATGATGTAATGACCTTAGGTATCATACTTTGGTTGGTGCCCACATACTAAAAAATATTACTAACGTGCTCCTTAATTGTGCATGGTCGAAATCCAATACTAGAATGTCGTAATAAGACAACCGACGAGACAGACACCTTCTCAGATAGTGGGGAGGATTCACATTGCACACTAAATACTCCAAATATCTATTTTTTATATCGGGGTATTAATTTCAAATTAAATGTCACATATTTCGTTTTTATATGTTTAGTATATATATATATATATATATATGTGATGTTTTACATACATATTCCATACATTAGATTATTCATTTTATTCGCCCTACTTTAACTTCATGAACATTGATATGTATGTCCAAAATTAAATGTCAAATTTAATTTGATACAATAATAATATATGATCATTGTGGACTTTGGCCGGCGCACTTTGGAGAAAAGTGAAGAAAGTAAAATTGTAGCAAAATGAGTGATAAAATCCATTTACCAAATTGTGGAAAAAATTTGATGACTTTTTCAAAAGCATTTTACTGAGTTAATATAAGTAATTACCTCTTTAACGGTTTTGAGTTTTTGCAAGTGTTGAAATTCTATCATGCTATTATATCCATTGACAAACGCTTTGACCTAGGTTCGAATCTTCACGGATAAAAATTCTACCCAAATTAAATTTACACTTAAATGAGTTCCCTGAAAATCTAAATGATTTTAGTCTAATTGGAATTATTATATTGTACCCTATATATAGTGCACAGATGAGTTAAATTCGTGTTGGTACGGAATAACATTTAAATTTTAAAATGTGTTCATTGGGGCATGAATAGGGAAAAAAGTTACTTTATTGCTTTGTCAAGTAGCAAATGAGTAAAATATGGAAAAGAAGGGGGACACAAGCACACAAGTACTCCAATTGGACCATTGGGTTTCGGCTCCAAGGGGCACCAGGACTTTTCAAATGGCAATTACCGGGTCAATTGTTATTCGGTTGGTTTGCTATTATTTGTTGATCGGATAGCGTTACCCGGCAACCTGAAGCAATATTGGGAGTAGGGCTGTTAAACAGATATGTCGATTCGAATAGTGTTGAGCTCTGTGGAACTTGAAATAATATTTGAGTCGAGCCTAGACTTGGTTTGTTAAAATAATGAGTAAAATGTAAAGCTCGAACTCGAGCCATAATATTTATGCTCGAGCTTGACTTGTTTGGCTCGAACGAGCTCGAACCTGAGCCTTTACGAGCCGAGCTCGTGAAATTTTTAAAAAAACATGTGAAAACATGGAACAAGAGGTTCATCTTTTCTCGTTTGTTGTTGGTTCACCGAGATCCTTCGACTTTGTGCGGTTTTGTTATCCATGCCATTACCTTCACTTGAGTCCGTGGTGTTGATGGCCAAAAGCCCCTGGAGATTTGTACTCTCCCTTTGTGCTACACTGGAAGCCAACCTTGTTACCATGATGGCCTATTTTGGTTCTTAACCTTGTTACCATGATGGCCTATTTTGGTTCTTTCTGTGCATCTCTGTTAGTGTGGATTGATGGTGGCCCAGTGCTTTTTGTGCCTTACTAGTTAGCCTTAGCCTTTGGCCGGTTGTGTAATTGTTTTCTTTGTTTGTACCGGTTTGATGTTCGATTTTGAATGTTTATCACGAGTACTTCTTATGCTCGAGATAACTTTAATAAAAAATTTAGCCGTTTAAAAAAATATATATTATACATTACTAATTAACATATCAAATAATAAATTTATTAAAGGTTAACAAAAGTTAAATATAAATAATTCAAGCTAATAATCTAATGCTAACTGCCCTCAAATAAATTTACGATCATAGAAACAAAATAGATTGAGGGCCGAAATTGATTGAATTGGCAATGTTTTTTTTTTTTTTAAACACAACCAAACATTTTATTTCACTGGAGAAATTACAGCTTCTGAACTATGTACAACATCTTGGTCATCCCTATACAAAGAAACTCTTGGATGCCAAGCTACCACATCATTATGCAAAAACGGACATAACCATACAGGACACTCAAGCCAAACTATAGCACGGTCTGCTGACAGACTTGTAGACAGACTAGAACATGATGGAAGTGTTTGTATTCTATCATCACATAAACTGAGAACACCACTACCCAGTTTAGCCAAAAGTCTGCAACTTTATTACACTCCCTAACAACAAAAAGAAGTTGATAGTCCTCCAGCAAAAGCAAACGGCATCTTATGAGATCAATCAGAGTTTGGTGCCTCCAAGGCGATGTCGTTTCCCTGTTCAAACACGACACTACATATAATGAGTCAGACTGTATATCTAAACTAGAAATTCCATACTGCAAAGCAACTGAAACACCATGATACAGACCATATAACTCAGCTAAATTATTCTCAGCACAACCTATATTGACAGAATAACCACGAGCAAAGGATCCTTGTGATGTTCTAATTATACCACCACAACCAGCCATACCAGATTCCCTAGATGCAGACCCATCACAATTTAGCACCCAGGCCTTGTTTGTGATGGCATGCCATTTATAATAGACTGTTCTAACCTGGTGAAGTGACTTACCTGGCCAACAAAGTGTAGATTGTTTCTTGTAATGTAAAACCAGATAATAAAGAGACCTACAGTCAACTGGTTTATGCCTAAACAAGAACTCATTGAATTGGCAATGTTTTTTTTTTTGGAAAATTACTTCATAACAGCACAACAGTTATTTACAAGCCAAAGGCACATCGGCCTTTACGATCCTAGTGTTCGACGCTACTAAATCCTGAGCTATTACATTTTGCAACCATTCCGGGCATACATCATATATCAAAATGGAATGGTCATTCTTCATAACCTAATAGCTGCTAATACTAGTTCTGATAGTAGTATTTACACCGCTCCCTATGCGAGCCAAAAGGTCTGCTACTGAGTTCCCTTCCCTGAACTGAAACCGGCATGTACAACATCAAATCTGAGTCATCAGCCGACGTGCCAGACGGACCTGCCTCGTGTGCCTCCATGTTGGATTGATCTTCCTGTTAACACAATCAACTAAATAAGTGAAATCAGAGTGAATGAACAAAGAAGTAATGTTCAACTGCAAAGCTAATTGTAAACCATTTAAGAGAGCTATAAGCTCAGCTGTGTTAATGTATGTGATGCCAATGAACCCAAGAGCAGCTCTAACAAACTGTCCAGCCTGAGTTCTAATGACTAACCCAAAACCTGCTTCCCCAGTTTCTTGCAACACTGAGCCATCAATACTTAAAACAGTATTGCTACAAAGGATCAGGCTGCCATTTACAACTCACTGGATGAAGGACAGTTTGCTTCTTAGGAAAAAGGACTTGAAGATTTTCATGTAACTATAAAATA
Organism: Plantago ovata; assembly: GCA_028274465.1. Taxonomy (NCBI): domain Eukaryota; kingdom Viridiplantae; phylum Streptophyta; class Magnoliopsida; order Lamiales; family Plantaginaceae; genus Plantago; species Plantago ovata. The sequence continues at coordinate 32,040,215 of CM051457.1, forward strand.
AAGACTTAAACTTACCTGTCTTCCAAATAACTTTTCTAAAAATATAATCATTTCTAGCTTGCAAAAAAAGCCACCATAAGATAGCTATGTTCACCTGGACAGACCCATTAGTTCTAAAAGAAAAGAAATTGAAAATATTACCTTCCTCCTGGCACTCTAAGGAATAAAACATGAATCTTAGTGGACTAAAGTAAGGACAATGGAAGAGAATATGATGTACAGACTCACTATCCTGTAGACAGACCTGACAACTAGGAGACTCAATAACTTGCATTTTGAAAAGCCTCTCAGCTGTTGGAAACTTTTGTTGAAACACTTGCCAAAGGAACATCTTAACTCTAGGAAAAACCTGGAGCTTCAAAATCCTATTCCAAGGAATCTGAGGTGTAATTAAAGCCTCAGAATTCAATCTCAGAAGAGTATAAGCTGACTTAACTGTGACTTCACCTGATGAACGGAACCCCCACACTATTTTATCCTGCTTATGTAAATAAATAGGAACATCCATAATTTGCAGCACTATAGCAAGGGGTAAGAGAGTTAACAATTTCCTTGTTCCAGTGACCATTTAAAAAGAACCCATGCACCCTACTCTGTAGATTTTCAACAGAAGCAGCATAATCTAGAAGGGAATGAGCATGTAACCATTTATCAGTCAAAAAATAAACACTCCTACCATTACCTATTTCCCAAGTCACAAACTTCTTGCACTCATTCATAACAGATAGAATTTTCTTCCAAATCCCACTATGAGTGTATGAGTAGTCTTAAAAGGAGCATTCCAAATATCAATCATAGGAAAATATTTAGATTTTAAAACTCTAGCCCATAGAGAATTTGGATTAGTATACAGCCTCCAGGCCAGTTTAAGCAAGAAAGCTAAATTAAGAGTTTTTAAATCTCTAATACCTAATCCTCCCCACTTTTTAGGCATACACACTGTAGACCATTTAACTCTGGGTTTACAATTCTATGTGGGACTTGGATTCCATAAAAAATTTATGTTAATGGAATCCATCTTATTAATTATCTGTATAGGAACTTGAGTGATAGACATTGCATGTATAAGCAGGTATAGCAGAACTGACAGATTGAATTAACAAAGCTAGCTCTTCCTGCTTGAAACAGAAATCTATTATAGCACACATTGATTTTACCTATCATTTTTTCAACAATGTGTTGGTACAGATCAATTTTTTGTTTTCCTAAAATAAAGGGAATACCAAGATACTTATCAATTCTCTTATTTCTAGTAACATTCAGAGTATGACAAATATCATGTTTGACATGTATAGGTGTTTTAGGGGAAAATAAGATCCTGGATTTTTCCCAATACACCTTCTGACCAGAGGCATTAGCATAAATCAAAAGACACTTGACCAAATCATCTATGGTTTTTTTATTAGCCCTACCAAAAACCATGCAATCATCAGCAAAACATAAAATGGGAATGGCAGGGCTATGCGTAGCAACTTTCAAAGTATCAAAAAGGCCAGCTTGTACATGCTTGGCAATTAGTTGGACAAGGAGATCTTGACATAAAATGAATAAATAAGGTAACAGGGGATCTCCTTGTCTAATACCCCTACTAGGCTTCCAAGACTGAGAGTGAACCCCATTTATACTGACCCTAAAAGATGTAGATTTTATGCAGGACATTATTAGTTGAATAAACTTATCAGGAAAGTTATACTTGTGAAGAGCCATTTCTAAAAAATTCCATTCAAGCCTATCATAGGATTTTTCCACATCAAGTTTCAAAGCAAAGTTACCTTCCTTGTTTTTCTTTTTATTCATTGAATGAAGAAGCTCATGAGCAATGATAATGCTATCAGATATTTGTCTAGAAGGAACAAAAACATTTTGGCAAGGAGAAATTAAATCATTCATCAGAGGTCTCATTCTTGCAACTAAAAATTTTGAAATTATTTTATAAGAAACATTGCACAGACTTATAGGTCTAAATTGAGAAACAAATTTGTGGATTATCTTTCTCAGGTAGCACTATAATTTGTGTTTCATTCATACCCTCCGGCATATGTCCAGACTGAAAAAACTGCTTCACCAACTCACAGACAGTCTCACTAATAATTTCCCAATTAGCATGAAAGAATCCAGCTCCTAACTCATCAGGTCCAAGAGTTTTATTCTTTCCAATAGACATTACAACCTGCAATATTTCCTCATTTGAAACTGGTTGTAGTAGGCAGTCATAATCTTGAGGATTCACTTGAGTTGTAAATATATCATTAAGGTCAGTGTTATTGGTGACACTTTGGTTCTTGAAAAATAATTGAAAACTTTGCACACTTCCTCAGGATTATTGATCCACTCCTCCTGATCATTTTTAATACCATGTATAAACTTTTCTTCTTTTTATGAGTAGCCAGATTATGAAAATATTTTGTATTATGATTCATTCCCTGAATCCATCTACTCTTTGCCCTTTGTGCCCAAAACTGATGCTTTTGTTTAAGCAAAGAATTAACATGTTGCCTCATTCTTAATTCATCAAAAGCATATAGGGGAAGGTTTAACAGAACTTCACTTTCAATAATTTCCAACTGTTTGTAAGCATCATTAATTTTTTTATTAATTTCCTATAAATCACCCAAATTTCACCCTTTAATGACTATTGGAAGCTCCCTACTAATTTGAACAAAATCTTTGTCAGTAGCTATTTGAGGCCAAAACATTCTTAAGTTCTTTTAAAAAACCTCATTCTGGTTCCAAAAGTTCTCAAATTTAAATTGCTTTACAACTCTATTAATGCCACAATTAGTATCTAACAGTAATGACTTATGATCCGAAGTTGAACAAGGCAGGTGTCTTATGGAAGTGTTTGGGAAAAGATCATTCCACAGTTTATTGCCACACACCCTATCAAACCGTTCACAAACATAATTTGAGAAAAATTGCCTATTAGACCAAGTAAACATATGGCCACAATAACCTAAGTCCATTAAATGACAATCAACCAAGCAATTGTTAAAAATCTTCAATTCTATGTGTATTAGGTCTATCCCCTCCAAATTTCTCATGTGAAGACCGTAAAGCATTAAAGTCACCCGCAATAATCCAAACAACCCAAACACTCTTAATTGAATTACTTAAAGAACGTAAATGATTCCATACCTGACTTTGCATGGCCTGATTTGGAAAGTTATAGAATGCAATGAGGTAAATTGGCCTAGCAAGCCTTGGTAACATCACCCTGAGATGCAACACCCTTGCATTGCCATCTTCCAAGTCCAAGTTGATCTGGTTTCTGTTCCACATAACCCAAAACCAAAAGTCACCGGTTTGTGGGTGACTCTCAGGGGGCGCAAATATCATCCTGCTGGTTACCGGTAGGGTATCAAAAAACTCAGCTGAGCGCTCTCCTGTCATCCTAGTGTCCATGATAATGGTGATGATTGGTTGATGCTGATGGATATATCTTCTCAACGCATGTTGCATGAGATACCTATTTGCACCTCTAGCATTCCATATCAACACTTTCATCGATTCCAGAGTGATTATTGGGTACCAAACTCCTGTCTCCGGCGCTGGAAGTATCCCTCCTACTTCGTTTCCAATAGGCGTGGGGTGTACTATCATCTGATCCTCATTTCCCCAAGGCTGGATTGACAGGTTGTGCTGGACTTCTCGCCCATTTGATGGAATAGGCGTGTCATAAAGTACCTTAGAAAAATCGTATCCGTTCCTTGCCGAGGAAACTATAGAATCGTTGGTAGCTGGTAAAAAGTTTGAATCCGGAACATGTTCGGTCGAATCTGCATCAATCTTCTGTTTGTGAGAAATAAACTCCTCACATTCTCCGGTAAGTGTTCCAGAGGCACTCCAAACAGATTTGGATTGACTGGATTTGGGATACTGTTCCTTATGATCTGATAAGAAGTGAAAAACGGGTCACCCCTGTTCACTTGCCTCCGATACAAATTCCTTGGACCTAGTTGCATGGGCCGGAAAGGACCATTAGATGTTCTTGGTGGCAGAGTCTGATGAAGGACCGACCTTGGGCTCCTGGACCTCTGACGATTCCAATCTCCTCGTGTCGGCCCATCCTCTGATTCAGCACCTTGATAGTGTATATGTCCTAGAGACAGTCCTTACTAAGGGCATGGTGCCCTTGTAGAGGACATATATGTACTATTACACAGGTCAACGTAATATAATATATGTTTGTTTCATTTTACTGTTGAGTATTGCTTTCATATTTATATTACACCAGGCTGCAGCATGTCATATCTATATTGTTGTCTGTATTGATACTGAACATGTCCCCTCGGATAGATGACCGATCACACAGTTAGTGGGAGCTATGTGAGTTATCATCTATAACAAACTCTCCCTAGTCGTGGTACATCTCGGATGTGGGGGTCTGAATGAACCTGACAAGACTAGTATGCGTGGAGGTTATACTTGTTGGAGCAAGTGTGAGCCGATCCCACGGCCACGGAACGAATTGTTGGACAATCAAGGAACATTCCCATAACTGCGCATAGTTGTTCGAAGAAGCTTTATCGAACAATGGAAGTACCCACCGGACACTCCCATCGATGTATACTCTACACCGACGTGTCTATGGGAACCGGTGAGTTGTCGAAGTGATGCCATTCGTCCTTTGTATTTACAGGACTTTATCATCACATTTGTTGCTCCATATCCTTGGTGGACCCGTCGATGTCAGCTCTGAATAAGCAGTTGACCTAAGACACGATCCAGGATTATGGCTAAATACAAATGGGGGTGATAAGTGATTCTGTGAAGGATTCATCTCTCAAGTGTAGCACAGGAGAGCACTGCTCGTAGTCTGCATAGTTGTGTTGGTAAAGTCACTGGCCAGTGCAAATGATATATTATGATGGTCATAAGTATATCTTAACCAAGCAACTCCCTGAGACGCCCGTGGATGTATTATTGGGATAGACACTTCATCGATCCTAGATACATTCGAGCAAGTCAGATGAAGGGACGTTACCATCGCCGCGTTGAGCGCAACAGGCTTCGCAACGAAAGGGTTAGCTTTGAGAAACCTCTCAAACGTCCTCACGTATTAATATTGCAAATGGAACCGTCTAGGAATTCCATGTTGCCTAATCTAGGACTTGCTTGTTAGGAATTATGGAGCCAAAACTAATTAAGGAACCAATGATGGTTTTAATTAGGAAAAGGAGTTGGATTAATATTGTGACTTCACGTGACATGCAGCAAGTATATGTCTCCTATTGGTCCACTCTAAAGGCTTGTCCCATTCCTACTCGATGTGTTTGCCAATTCCGAATTGGTTTCGGAATTCCGCAATACTACTCGGCCTTTTAAGTCCTATATATATACCTCCATAGTCTTTGTAATATTTGTACCAAGACAATTCAATAGCAGTTAGCTTTGAGAGCTCGAGCAGATAGCCTAGAGCAGTTTAGCAGTTAGCTATTTATTTGTTAGATCCTAGACATTGATAGAGTAGAGACAGTTAGTCAGTTATTTGTTTAGTGGAATCCTGGCTTGGTAGTGCCCCCAGACGTAGTCAAAGTTATTGGCGAACTGGGTTAACAATTTTGTGTGTCTTTCTCGTTCCTACTTTTCATATTCATCCGTTAATCCCCTATATTTGCTGCTTATTTCCTAACATTGCTTAATACGATGAGGCCCTATGGGTCACACTATGTGGTGATTCAGCCTATCAGAATATCCTCGAAGATGGAATCGCAATTAATTTGGAATTAATTGTGATTGATGGATTATAATTGATTTGGAATTAATTATAATAAATGGTGACTCAATTAATGATTTGGAATTATTAATTGAATTGGCTAAGTAATTGTATTTTATGTAAATACAATTAAAGATTATATTTTGGAAATATAATGGAGGTTTGATTGTAAATGATATGTTAATTTAGAATTAACATATGCACTTGGGCAAAAATCTACTTGGAGTTTGGATTGCCTTAGAAATATATGTGGGTCCCAAAAGTGGGACCCACGTCCCGTAGGACAGGCGCGCGCGCGCGCGTGGCAGGGTAGGGGAAGGAGTTCGACTCCTTCCTCTATTAGAAGTCCATGGGATAAGTTAGATTTTCCTGATTGAGTTTTAATTTGATTGGGAATGAATCTAGACTTGATATTGGTTTCCTAGTGCGATAAGAATTAGATTCTTATTCCTTTACGAAGTCTAATTGCTTATGCTTTAGGCTTCTATAGACTACTATATATAGTGGACTATTGGAGAGAGTTTAATACAGAAGTTTGAAGACAAATTCAGACACAGCTATTCTACCCAGTTTTCTTAGAGAAAATAAAATTCTCCCCTCCTCCCTTAGCCTCACGCGCGCGCACACCGCCACCGGAGGGAATTGCCGCCCCGTCTTCTTGGTCACATAAAGAATATCCTAGCATTCTTCCGATAGGCTGTTCATCCGTGGATACCAAGGTTGAGGTTCTAGGAGCTAGAAACTAACTCTTATTGTCTTGCAGATATACAAAGTATTATAGATATCTTCGACTTCGACGAAGGAGAAGATACACCGGATTATTACGAAGACTTGAAGCTGCTTTGGAAGTAAGGTTAGTCTTCTAATTGACGTGTTTATATATATACGACATATGCATAATCAATTAACCAGTATGTTAAGAAAATTTTTAAAATTCCGCTGCGTACCCTAGGGGTAACTCTGACCATATTTTCTTACACACCTCCTGACGATTGGGATTGTAAAGCAGATAAGTTGGAGGCCTCTGTGGTGGGTTTGGATACCTCATATCGCCGCCTCCATTCCGTGCTCTCGGCTTACTGCAACCAAATTTTGGATCAAGTTTGACGGCATTGGGGGTGGCTGAGGAATCGGCACCGGTATCTGCCGTATCATTATCTGTGTGACCGGCACTCCAACTGGTATCTCTCTCCTCTCCGGAGAGGAGTGAGGGGTTGGTGCATGGGGGTTTTGTTGAGAGGGGTTTGTAGGTAAAGGGTTGGGAAGATGGAAAACTCTCGCAATCTTTGTAGATTGTGGTGGTTGGCGAATTAGGAAAAGACGGTTTTGACTTGGAGTATTCTGCATGGGGTTGTGATTGGGTGGATTGAGCTGATTGTTTGGGTGGATTGAGCTGATTGAATTGGCAATGTTAATTGCAAGCCAACAAGGCCATTTCAAATAATAATAATAATAAATAATAACAAGCCAACACACTTGGCATGTAAAAAATAACTTCAAATATGGACTATACTATTGAGTATATTAGTGTACCGAGTTGAACGAGTCGAGCAGAGTATTTATTGAGCCGAACGAGGCTCAGCTCATTAGCGAAACGAGAAAATTTTTAGGCTCGAACTCGACTAAAAAATGTTATCTAGCGAACCGAGCTCAACCTTAACAAGTCGAGCCGAGTAATCGATAAGACTCGCATAAGAACACTAATGGGGAGGCAATTTTGTTCTTACACTATACCCAGGCCGGCAGGGGCGGAACCGGGAATTTTAATTTGGGTTGGGGTTGGGGCGGCGGCGGGGGGGGGGGGGGGGGGGGGGGGACTTACATATAAATCGTTTTTTTTTTGGGGGGGGGGGGGGGGGCAAAAGTTGAAAAAGGGGGCGAACTTACATATAAATCATTTTTTGAGGGTCGGGGAGGGGGTGGGGGCAAAAGTTGAAAAATCATAAAAATTACCTTTAAATTTTTTTTTGAAAAACCGTAAATTCTTCCTAAAAAAGATTTTTTTTTTTTTTGGGGGGGGGGCAAGGCCCCGCCGGCCCCCTTGGTTCCGCCCTTGCCGGCCGGACCCTGTTTAATTCGTTTGAGAAAAATTAATTAAATGGAAATGGACTGTATCTATATAACTTGAATTTATTAATTTTATCTAAACAAAATTTAATTTATGAAAAACTATTAAATAAATTTGAACAAAAGATTTAAAATATGATGTTGAACCGATATATTATTTTTTCGGATCAATGAAACTATGAAAGAGAGATTTAGCAATTTTATCACATTACACGTATAGATTTTTTTATTTGCAAATGCCAGTTGACATTTCATGTAAAAGTCATTATACCGCATAAATATTACGATTAAAAAAAATTGTGGTATATACTAATCTTTTTTTCTTTTTCATTCATTTATTTAACATGGAAGTTTCATCGAAGCTTGATATATGATAATCTGCGTGAAGTAGCTGGTAATGCAGACTAACGGTAATTAAGATAAATAAGCGAGATTATTCGCCGCCAAACGAAGGCCCGATTCTTATTCCAGAATCCAGAATATATATTTATCCTATTGTGATATATAACATCACATGAAATGTACGTAAAAAAGCAAACTGGGGTATATATGGTTCATGTGAAGCTCATGTGAAGCTCATGTTTCTTGCATTTCTAGCTAGTTCTATATTAAGAAGATCCAACGTCGAATATTTCTCATATTATGCTTAATTCGTTAAGAATACTCTATCCCTTTTAATTATTCACACGCAAATTAAGATTCAAATTAAAGAATGGAAAAATGAACAGCTTAAATGTGACATACACGCACGGTGCACAAAGAAAGAATAACATGAGACACTGTTGATCCCAGTGTGAACGAGAGTAGCAATAGATTAGCGTTGGCAAATGATACGTTGAAAAGTGAAGGCAAGAAGAAGTGATTGAAATGTAAATACTTCTATATTATAAAAATAATCTCAAAGAAATGCATTACACTAATGTTAATACAGTATTATTATTATATGAAAAATTATTTCGTATCTAAATGTTTCATTGCTCCAGTACATATAAGTACAACTTTGTAGGCAATTAAATTTGTGTCTAACAAATCAGTAAATTAAATTTTCTGTATTTTATTGGAATTTTATTAAATTTTTTGTACTCCAGATCGAGTGCGCCAAAATCCACTTTTAGTACTTCAGAGTGGTAATCTTTAATTTAGTTACTTCAAAGTGATATATGGACTATGAATTTTAGTACTATGAATTTATTGAATTTAGGTTTAGATGAAGTTGGAGGTTTGTTCCGTGTATTTAAGTTGTATTGTTGTTGGAGCATTGCTGGTGCTCTTCTCTTAATAATTTTTTTTTTGCCATTTCAAAAAAACAAAGTGATACATGGACAGATTTTGGTACTCCAGAGTGGCTAGGTTCAATTTAGGTCTTCCAGAGGGATACATAGACCCATTTTGGCACTTTCTTGATTTTTGCCGGAAAACGTGTGTTACATGCGCGCGTGTAATACACTCGATGGTGGTTTCAAAAAATATGGAATCGCGCCCAATTAAAAAAAAATGAAAAAAAAACATTAGTCAACTACTAGTATGTGATAAAACTGAAAAATTAGGATTAGGATTAAAGAAAAAACAATGGGCGCTTCTTTAAGGCTTTTCCGGCCTTCTTCATTGAGGAGATGATTCACGGGGTTAGATTTGTTGGAATCAAATATCACGTTAGGGTTTTAGAGCTCAATCGACAATGGAGAAGGAAGGAGATGAATGTCTATTTGTAAAAAGGAAAAATGGGTTTTGAAATTTTAATTTATCGGTGTTTTTTTTTTTTTTTTGGTTGACTCTAGTTATTTTTTCTTAAGTTTAATCGGATACGTGTAATACACGCCCTTTATATCAATAAAAAATATAGATTTGTTTAAACTACCGGCGAGTGCATTCTACGCGCGCGTGTGGCACACGTTTCCAACAAAAATCGAGAAAGTAGCAAAATTAGTTCATGTGTCACTGTGGAGGACCTAAATTGAATCTAACCACTCTGAAGTGCCAAAATTTGTCCATGTATCAATTTGGAGTAACTAAATTGAATTTAGCCACTCCGGAGTACCAAAAGTGGACTTGACGCACTATAAAGTACCAAAAATGATTTTGTCCGTACATGTACATATAAGTACAACTTCTTAGGCACTTAAATTTTGTATCTAAACAAAATAAGTAATTGATTTTTTTTTATTGGATTTTTATTAAATTTAATTCCAATTATTCTGGATTTTGAGTTGATTTTAAATGCTCATATGTGGCCTATCGATCAAATTATGCCATGTTGAAACTGTGAAGATTAAAAAGTCAATTAGTATTATTTCTTATGAATAATAACGAGGGAAAGTTGGCATGCTTCTGACCAATCAGATGGTGCCACGAAATATTAACTCTATATTATGTTTACACTTAAAACTAAAGACATGGAAAACAAGATTCTAATTGACCAATCATGACGCGCCACATCATAAAATTGGTGCAGTTATAAATTAATTGCAAGTTAGAAAATACAAATAAGATCAAATCTATATTGACCAATCAGAATTGGTCCTTCGATTTTTTCTCACCTATATAAGGAGCTCATCTCCACCAGAAAAATCATAATTCACAACTCACAATTTCAGAAGTTGGAGTTTAGAGACCGGAATTCTAGAGCTCAAGAACATAAGTGAAGAAGTACACATGAAGCCAAGAAGATCGAAGACATCTTTCTAGCAGAACTATTGTTGTTGTTGTTATTCAAGAAAGCCAAGGCGGTTCAAGAAAAAGTCTAAAAAACCCTTAAAGCAGAAACAGGAGATCGAACTCCATCGAGAAAATCGTAGAGGCACTCGTTCAAAGATCGGAGCAATAACCATCACTGGATTCAAGATCAAGTCTCTATGGCCCTTTCATCGCAAAGATCAAACTCCAAGACCTGGTGTTCAATTCAAGATCATCAAGCTGTGACGGCCCTTGAATCAACAACCCCGAAAAGTTAACAAGCGATCGGCGCCAACTTCTAGTGAAGATTCAAGAACAAGTTGTGAAGGCTCTTGAGTCAAACAAATCCAAGAAGTTAACAAGCATCCACCGCCAACTTCAAACAAGTCAAAGCATCGTCTCAAGAACAAGCTGCTAAGGCCCTTGAGTCAACAAATCCAAACATCCAAGTCAATGCTGAAAAGGCCAAAGCATCAAAGTTCCTCGCTCAACTTCTCAAAAATCAAGTTCTAGATATTTCATGAAGAGTGAAATCATCAGAGGATTCATAGAGATTGTAAATCTTTACTAGATGTCAATTGGTTAGACTGAGGTGTCATGACACTAGAGGTCATAGGTTCAGTTCTCGCCAAGTGCGGGATTATTTATAATTTATTACTAGCTTTGTAATGGTTAGATTATTAAAAAAATTGTAAATCTTTACTAATTTAAATTCAATAAAAATCATTTGTTCAATTTTATTTGTTACAAACTTCTATTAGAGTAAAGTTATAATGTTGAAAACACATGAACTAAATTAATATTTTTTGTCATCCCAAAAATTGAAGTATATTGCCTCACAAGTTATCAAAGAATTCTTTGAATCCTACGTTTGTTGTAGTATCACATGTCTTGCAACCTTTGTCACGAATTAAAACTCCGAACCCCTTCTTGATCCTTACCCTTCATAGGCCGACATACAACCGTCTTTGGTTGAACACCGATGTAGCAAGATAGAGTCCTACGTGTATATTGTCCTTGGTGTTTGTTAATGGTCATTGCAAAGCAAACAAGAATAGGACATTGTCTTCTCTCAAACTATATTCAGAACTTTGCCTGGTCTGATGGGGTCATGCACATTATCAGGATACAAATGGTATTCCCCGCCCTTAAATCTGATATCATTTTTTCCTATATAACATGATTGACAAGTTTTTAAAGATCAGTCTCGTGCTATTACACAGCTCCAAAGATTGGTCTATGATCCTCAAAAGTATTATCATACAACCGACCTTTATCGCTATCTTATGAGCAGACAATCCTGATATGTTTATTCCATGAGAACCTCTATAGGGGACATCTCATCCAAACCATCACCATCATCATGCACATGGATTATACTATCTGCAGTAATATACTGAATCGAATTTTCAGGCATCTTTTACATTACATACTCATTTATTTCCTCCACTATGTCTATAGTTGGAGCTAGAACAACTCGATCATAAAAAAATATTGGATTGGTTGATGGATGAGCTATATGATCTAACAGGGATAGGTACGTAGTATCGACGATAGTTGAGATTGGGTCAATCACCTCTCGAATAAGTGTGATAATCTAGCAACTCAATAAGCATTACATAGTTAAGCATGCTTGTTCCGGATCAATCTTAGAATGTTCACATACTGAGAAGTTTTTTGTGCGCGGGAAAATACATGTGTTAGGATGTGAGGTTAACATATATAATTATATATCATTTCAAATTGCTGACACAGAAATAACTCACCAGCCCAAGGGATGATGAGTCTCCGGCTCATTAGTAAATAGTAACCGGTGCGTCAAAGAATTTCCAGGCCATACAATCAAATTGGTTTAATTGTGATTAATAACAGTGTGTTGATTTTATCTTTTTGCACAATCCTTTTAAAACAAATGTTGCTGATTGTTATTGTTCTTTATTATCTTTTACGTGCAACATAATTGGGCTAAAAAGATGATATCTCCATGCATTAAACCGTTCACTAGGCACCTGGACAAACGAATACAAACCACAAATACGTCCAGATGCATAATTCTAGCTACATGCATCATGGGATCTATATAGATATATTGAGTTTAAAAAGTTATATATTATATATTATCTTTGAGAAATTAAGCTATCCTTTACAATCAATAATGAGTATCGAAAGTGTCTTTATATATATAGGGACGAGACGTAACACTTTAATTACTGACCAACAAGGAAAAGGCCGCGGCATGCGATTTAAATAGTGGCATTACAAAATGTTACACAATGTATATGTAGCAACACTTTTTTTCTCTATAGGTGGCAATGTGGTGTTTTATGCAAATGTGCACAGTAGCGATATGTAGTATCAATGTTAGCAAGGGTTGACAAATATTTTCAGTAACAATATTTATTTATACATATAGCCAAGGTAACTCCCTTTTTAATATGTAAATATGTCCCTAGAGTTAGAGACTTAGTTACCAAGGTAAGCTAGACAATAAGCTCCACCTAGTCCGACACTTGGGACATTAGCTCGAAGTCAAGTTACATTCCTACATAAATATGGATGACACTTGGAAAACAGGACGTCCCAATACGGAGTCCTGGACAATATTACATCCAATCAGAAAGCCAAATATGATCAAATGTCTTAAAACTACGATCTAAGTTGGAGGTCTCGTGGACCACCTGGGCCCCGGTCAAAGTCAAGGCCTATGTGACTTTGGGCCCACCACACTAGCTAAATGGGGTCAAACCCATTAAGAGCCCATGAGTTTAACTGATACGTGTGGCGCGATCTGGAGCGGACATTTGTCGACGATCTAGAATCCGAAGCACACTATAAATACTTGTTGTAACAAATAAAATTGCACAAATGAAATTTTATTAATTTAAAATATATGAATTTACAATCTCTACGAATCCTCTAATTCGACTCTTCAAGAATTATCTAGGACTTGACTTTAACACTTTAACACTTTAGTCTTCTCTTGTTTGACGTGGGAGTCGAATTTGTTGACTCAGTGGCCTTCGCAGCTTGTTCTTGAGACGATGCTTTGACTTGTTTGAAGTTGGCGGTTGACGCTTGTTAACTTCTTGGAATTGCTTCAAGGGCCTTCGCAGCTTGTTCTTGAATCTTCACTTGAAGTTGGCGCGATCGCTTGTTTAACTTCTTATCGACTTGATGGATGTCATTGACTTCGTCTTGAGCTTCTTGACTTGTGTAACTTTATCTTCTTCAAGGGCTTCTTGGCTTGATTTTGATGAGCGCGTCTGGTCCTTCTTGGAATCTGGCCTTCGATCTTCTTTAGAGGAAGTTCGACCTCCAGGAAACGTTTATTCAAGGGCTTTGCAGCTTGATCTTGAATTAAACAGTACTTCTTGACTGAATTTGGTGAAGAACGCCAAGAACTCCGTCTTGAATTCTTCTTGCCTTCTTGATTTGGTCCTCCTTTGTGGAATTTGGACCTTCAATAACGTTTCTCCAAGTGCGCAATGGCTTTCTCCTGGATCAAACGTATGATTTTCTCCTTGGGACCTCCTTGAACTCCGTGGATGCCTTCTTGAACTCCGTGGATTCTCCTTGGACTTCTGGCTTTCTTCTTGGGACCTTCTTGAACTTCTGGAATTCTCCTTGGGCTTCTGGCTTCTGGAATGCTCTGCTTCTGAATTGTGAATTGTCTGGTGGAGAATGAGCTTCTTATATAGGTGAAGAAAAAGAGAAGAACCAATTCTGATTGGTCGATATAGATTTGATCTTATCTGTATTTACTTCTAGCAATTAATTAATAACTGCATCAATTTTATGGCGTGGCACCATTTGATTGGCCAATTTGAGTCTTCTTTCCCATGTCATTATTTTTAAATATAAAAATAATATTGACACAGTTAATATTCCGTGGCACTATCTGATTGGCCAGAAATAGTTCATCTTTTCCACACAATTATTTCATGAGAAATAATATTAACTGGCTTTCAAATCTTCACAATTTCCACGTGGCACAATTTGATAGGCCACAAATGAAGCATATTAAAATCATTTAAAAATCCATAGTAATTGAAATTAAATTTAGTATAATTTCAATTAAACATAGATAATTTAATTATTGATTTTATTAGACACAAAATTTGAGTGTCTACACTTGTATTTCTCCATTCAACCAATACTCTATCCTCATTCTACTCGTTATATACTTGAAGAGATCCTAGTCTCCTAGAGACTGAACTCCAACATAGTAAAATTTATCGTCCGTTTGGCTAAGGCAAACTGGTCATGGAGCACTAATTAACCACCCCTCATTTTAGTATACATAGGTCCTACAAGGCGAGGTCCTACATAGAACTACAACATGAAAATTTGATATTTCATTGACGATCTCTAAAACTTAAGGCGTCGTAAGGTTAACTACCAAAAACACCATAATCAGTTTTAGTAAAATGTCGAATTGTGAAGTGTTTGGCAACTTGAATATCTATCTAATGGAAGTGTTGCTGGTGGTGGTTTGATTTGAGATGCACGTGTGGGTTTGGATCTTAATTTGGTTTCTCAAAACAAGTTTCAGCATATCTCCATCAATCTAGCTGAATTATTTGAGCTACGGGAATGTCTCGAGATAGCATGGAAACGTACATAGTGAACAACATTGAAGTTGAGATTGACAGTTTGACACATGCGATTTTTAAACTACTTTCGTCAAATTAAATGATATGGGTAATCATAGCTTGCACAATCCGTTGACAGATTACATGCATTACAAACATTTATTTAAAAAAATAATAATTATAAAATCGACATTTTCAAATAATACAAGTACAGACAATTTTCAATGAGACTACTTGGTGCCGGAAATTCGTATTTTTCTTCTTCTTCTTATATATTATTATTATCTTTTTGTTTTTTGTTCATTTCTCATTAAGTTTTCTTTTAATTTTGTTAATTTTTATTATGAATTATGACATCACTAGAGGTAAAGGGTGAAAACAATTTAACAGTAGGGGAGTGTTTGTAATGTTCAGGTAACGTCAAGGGGTTTCAATGTTAATTTTTAACATAGACTGGACCAATGGACCATATAAAAAAAATGTTTTAAATAGAAGAACGAATACACCCATACATATTCGGTACGATACAAATACATGAATTATAATCTTCAGAAAAACATGAACACGATACAGTGTGAATATGATTATTGAACAGAAAAATGTTGCATATATCTGTATAAAACGTACAATAAACTAACTTGATTCCAAAATAATTACTTCGATGTATTGAAAATAAACAAAAAATATGATTATATATTCACAATCATTTGATATGAGATGACAACGTACGACATATTGCATTAACCATTACAAGTCACGAAATCACGAACACAATCAAAATCATCAAACAAATGTTGAATGAGAGAACGACTATGGTCAAAACGTCTATAGACTATAGATCATAGTAGAGTTATTAGGGTTACTGTAGACTGTAGTCTTATACTTACTATTTTATTTTATTTTAAACGGCTAACATATTTTATTGATTAAATAGCCTAAGAAATGCTCAGCATCGTTACAACAACAAGAGAAAGAAAAAAAAGAATACTTCCCCTAAACTATGGGAAAAGCTCAACCAACGACCAAAACCGATAACTAAAACAAACTCTCTACACGAACCACACCTCAACAAACAAAAACATAGAAGAACCGAAGAAGCTTTCACCAAGTAGAACAACATCACAACTTCCATGGAGGCAACAAGCCATATTCAAACCGGGAGCCAAAGGGGGAGACCAAGTATCATCAAAACCGTAGTATTTGAGAAGCCAAGAAGCACCCAACACTCTTGAAACAAACAAGTGAGCGCGAATAGAGTAACCAAGCAAGGGACAATCAAAACCTCAAATTTAACCCTAATTTAATCAAGTTCATAAATTTGATCCTTGGTGCATCCGACATGCCACACCAGTGTATTCGATACATGTATCCAATACTTCACTATATATTTATAAAATCTACCGCGCCCAACACTCTTGAAACAAACAAGTGAGCGCGAATAGAGTAACCAGGCAAGGGACAATCAAAACCTCAAATTTAACCCAAATTTAATCAAGTTCATAAATTTGATCCTTGGTACATCAGACATGCCACACTAGTGTATTCGATACGTGTATCCAATACTTCACTATATATTTATAAAATTTACCAACACACCACTTAGTCTATATGGTGCATGTTGCACCCTGTATCTATAATATGTATCCGACATGTTTTCTATACTGCCATGTGTATTAAAAAATTATTAAAAAAAGAAAGAAAGAAAGAAACTGTATATGTTAGTACGTCTGATCAAATTCGATCGATAAATTGCAATCAATCAAGTCCTGGTCTCATATCAAACCTTCCATGAACACTAGATCAAAGGAGATTACAAAATATAGTAGTAACCTTAGCAACTGATCAGGTGATCTCATGCACGTTTCCCTCATATCTTTTGTTTGGGCCATGTGTGGTATCTAATTGCAGTCATTAGGATAATGTTTTTTCCTCTTTAGTTGTATTATTTCCTCCTCAGCTTATTCTAACAAGACAGGTTAAAGATATTATTTCCAACAAAATTTGACAATTTGATGTTACACCCTAACTTCCATTTGAACATGATTTAAAGTGAGATTTGATGAAATATATACTTCAATATAATGGTGTGGTGATGTAGGCTAACAGAGCAGAGCACAGCACAAAGAAGAGTTATCATAGTCAAGAAAAAGCAGCTGGCATTTGAGGAGCATGAACATGAGTGATTTTCTGACTGGAAGAAAAGTTAATAGCTAGTGATACAACAAGAGTAGTGAGTGGCGGCCAACAAGGAGCATAACGTTAACATCATAAAATTATAAATCTTGCAATGCGCCCAAATGTAATGATGTCATATTATTCATAACCTAACCCCTTGACACGAGCATTGAATTGAAAAGGTATAACGTGAAGGGAGACGCCAACACAGTATATTTTTAATTTTAAAAAAGACGGATCGGATTTATAAGTTCGTTGCTTTTTCACAATTCCAAAGCTCTAATAGTTATTCCCTTGTAAATGTTTTTTCTAAAAGTTCAGGTTCAAAGAGGTTCAGGTTTCATGAGGTTCAGGTTTACGTTAGGAGGGTCCTTGTTTGTTGTTGGTCTAGGTGTTGGATGTAACAACCGGTGTCAGACCACGGTTAAAACTGGATGTTAGTGTTGTTCTCGTTTTCTTTGTAATCCGAGCATTACATATGCTCGTTTTTGTTTTAATTAATAATAAAAAAATTGACGTTTAAACAAAAAAAAAAGTTTTTGCTTGGTCGAAAATAACCAGCTCATTTATGATTTTTTTTAAGCGGCAAAAAATTCACTCAGGTAAAAATACAACTTAAGAAGTCTAAACTAATTAAACCGAAAAGAGTGATAAAAAAAAAAATAAAAAAAAAAGAAAAACCATTTATGATTTATGTATGAAAAAATTACAAATACAAAACAAGAAAGACCACCAACCAAAATCACTAAAGAGATATCCTTTAATAATCCTTGTAATTTTCGTTATTAGAGACCTAACTTGGTGCCAGACCTTGCATCAGCAATTTTGTTCACGTATCTCCTTTTCGCTTTCGATTCTTATAGATAAATAAACCTGTACCCTGTAATTCATATTCGCTTTCCGTAAGTACTGAAATTTTTATTTTTTTTAAAACATTGCGTTTTTTAAATATTACTATGAAAATACGATGATCAGTGTATATTTACTACTAGTAATTTGTTATAATTAAAAACCTGGCTGTGGGAAGAAAAAAAAAATCTTAAACCCGGACCTTGCACAATTCCGGGTGGATCACGACCGGTAAAGTAAGTCAGGCGGGATTAAATGCCTGTCATCCCTACGACCCTACATACCAAACAAAAAGGAATTCATAGAAGGAAACCGACGAAATCACTCATGCAGATACCAAACAACATTTATACAGTTTCCCCGTATTGGAAGTGAAATCCCGGAAATACATAAATGGTACATTACATACTATGTACACAACAACAGCAAAGGAAAAGATGAAGATGAGATGAGATGAGATGATTCATCTCAGATTCTCAATCATGAACCGTTGCAATTCTGGGCTAAATCGCAGAGCTGGTTCAGCGTTATTGAGATCTTCGTAAGATAATCAATCAGCTTATCACCTTGGGTTCTAGTCTGTACAATGTCAACCTGTTTCAAGTCAGTTAATTTATCACCCAATTCGTCATTGGCTAGGTTTGTTTCCAGTATGGTGTTTATTTCTAAGGCGTTCTCCCACAAGATTGTAGCCATCTGCTGCTCCTTTTCTACTACACTGGTGGTGTCATCAGGGACGCGTTTAGCTACATTCTTGCTCAAGATACCTGGCTTCTCCTTTACTCTGCTAGGTTCTTCATGCTTTATATTTGTGCTCGTGGAGTATCCCCAAGGATTTAGCTTTTCTAATCTTCTCTTTTTGCGCTTCATTCGGCAGCGTTGCTTCTTTGAACCTAGCGTTACAAAGAACAGAATGTTGATGTCCATATTGGGAAATAATGTTAACAACTATGCAAAGCTAAAGTACTTAAAGACAAGCATACAGTACAAATCTCAAGATAGTATTTATCAAAGTTTATGAGTGCTAGAGGGGCGTACATTGAACAGCAGTAACTTCAGGAATAAAGAATATGCTACTCTATTAGATTAATACATTCCAGTCATCAAAACCAGAGACAAATGAGCTTTCGGATCATATCATTGTTGTTCAGGGAAGAAGGACTAACCTTTATAAATGCTAATTCATGCATGCTACAACAACTAGGAATTCGACTAATGAAATACCTACATGCCATGCCACACTCTTTACATTAAAGCAAATGAAATTGTATGTACCTTCCAAAATTTGCTCAAACTTTCCCTGTTTTGTACTTTGTATTTTCAAATACGGATATCATAATTCATAAACTACTAACCTAGTATATTACTTTTCACTGCACAGCAGCAGACAGCCTACCTTTCATTATAAATTTGTAAAAACTATTTTACTCGTCAAAAATTCACCAAATCTTACACTCATTTCACACTCTAAAGCATTTTGTCAATGCCACTCTTTTCAAGATGATTATTGGTTTTTCATTTCCAAATTCCAACCTATTTCAGCAATTTCTGATAGTATTATGATAAAAATGATGCAACTGATACAGGAAATTGGTGGTAGACTACTATTCTAATATACATCCCACTTTACAGGAAATCAAGTGGTAGGCTATCATTCCAAAATACATCCCACTTTACAGGAAATCAGGTGGCGAGGAGTTTCTACTTTACAAGATAAAAAAGTCTTAGCAACTTTTCTCATTTCAAGCCACAAGCTTGAGCGCATACAGTGTAAAAGCAGCAGGGGGCGACCAGATGGGGAGGGGTTGCTAAATTTAACATTCTTTGAAAATTCAAGGGAACGCACTATTTCAGTAATCAAGGAGAAATTTGCAATCTCCCACTTTTCTTCAGGGGGCTTACGCCAGACGTTCCACACAAATTCTATTTCTTCCAGGAAGAGCATCTAAGAAAAAGTTCTACTACTGAATTTATACTGCCTACTACAAAATGATCGTGCTGATACTACAAACTTGATCATTGACTTGGTCCATGGCAATCCCATAAGGGGCTGGACTCACAGTTTCTTTCGGGAAAAAGTTATGATCTTGATAGAAATCTCATAATCGGGAAACCTACGCTAGGACAAAAACAAAAAGTCTGTTGAAAACTAAACCCAATATCAACTGTGAAGAACAGGTAGCTTTAAGTTCAATGTCAGGTCAGGGCTTCAGGGAGAGAATCGGAGAGATGTGAGAATGTTCTATCAAACAAGAAACACATATTTAAGACGATCTGCTTTTGAGGGTTTAAATGTGTGAGCTTATATGGCGTTCATGTACCTTAAGCTTTGAACAGCTGCTAGTGAGGAGATGTGCCTAACATTTATGTACTGGATACTCTTCGGTCGCAGACATAATAGTCGAGTTATGTCAGTTGAAGCGAAAAGTAGAGAATACATAATTAGCTAAAAGAGTATAATTGATTCTACAGTGATCAGAAGGTCAGCCTTTACCTAAGCAACTACCTAAAACTACGGAGTCTCATAAAAACGCACTTTATCAGCTGACTCCGGGGTTCGGCACGAACGAATTGGAGAAAATTATTCATTCAGTAAAGAAAATTCTGTAGACCAATTTAATTCCTCTTGCAGTTTATTTTCTTTTACTTGATTCATTTGTCCATAAATAGAGGTTATATTATAAATGTAAATTTATAATCAATCAAGCCTTCAATACTTGACAATATCTCCCATTCCATGTATGAAATGTTTCAGTCTATCACCATCTTCAATTCATATTTCGAATGTAGTATTTTCATCCTTATATAGTAAAAAATCTTCCCAGGTAAACAATTATGAACATGGTTTACTTGTTAATTGTTTCAATTCGTAAAAGTAGAGGAATATTGAATATTCAATATTCCCTCAGCTGAAGAGGTAAACTTGTGGCACAATCAGTTCCACAAATATCTACTATTTTCCTAGCCATTCATTTGCACAAGATACATATGAATTACTCCTTCCACAACAATTAAATTGACATTGAGAAGTTCTATGTAGCTTCTGTTCAAGGAATCTTCAACTCAAAGACCATTCACTTCAACACTGCATTTCAGTTGATTTCATACTTGGACTACAATTCTCATATCATCATCCTCTATAAGAATCCCAAAATTTCGGCATATAAACTCAACAAACAAACAAAGAAACCAAGACTTCAAAAGGGAAAAAAAAAAAAAGATCCATACCTCAAATCAAACTTGTGAAAATGGGTATGGTTTTTGGCAGAATTCCGGTGGAAACACCGAAATACGAGATAGTCCACTCCTCTAATGAGTACCAAGTCCGAAAATATCCTTCTTCCGTAATTGCTGAAGTAACCTACAACCCGGCTGATTTTAAGTCCGAAAAAGAAGCTGGTTTCAAAATACTAGCCAACTACATCGGTGTATTTGGCAAACCCGAAAACACCCGACCTGAGAAAATCGCCATGACAGCACCCGTCATCACCAAAACAACTCCTTCCTCTGAGAAGATCGCGATGACTGCGCCAGTGGTGAGTAAGAGTGCCGGTGAGATGCTGACAATGGGGTTTATTCTGCCATCAAAGTATTGTAAAGCGAAGGATGTGCCTAAGCCGGTGGACGAGAGGGTGGTGTTAAGGGAGGAAGGCGAGAAGAAGTATGGAGTGGTGACATTTAGTGGGAATGCAGGAGACAAGGTTGTGGAGGAGAAAGTGAACAAGTTGAAGGAGTGTTTGGAGAAAGATGGGTTTCAGGTGGTTGGTGAGTTTGTGCTTGCGAGGTTTAATCCCCCCTGGATCACTTTGCCGCCATTTAGGACTAACGAGGTCATGATTCCAATCGCTTAATGATCATGATGATGGCTAATGAGCTTTGGGCTTGTGTTATGTATTTTGTTTATTATTATAATCTTCAGGATTGATGGTTTCCTGTATATTACTTGTTTTCGTTTTATGATTCAACTTACAATATTCATGGTTTCGCTTCACATTTGAATGATCAAAACGCGTGAGCATGAATTTTGTCGACACAAAACCTAGAGAAGGAGCACAAGCGCTCACCTTCTAAAAATTTTAATCGATAATCATCACTTCATAACATAATAACGTATTCATGATTGGGCAACTACCTAATATTACGCAGGCTCACAAACATTTCAAGATTTAGCCCAAACAACATAGTCTAGTCTAGGTAAGTATTTAGTATTTACCACCACTGGACCAAAATACATGCTACGAATTCACACAGCTTAACTCAACCATACTCTTTGCCCATATCTTCACATGTTAGAGCAAACACTAATGCTTCTTCTACTGTAACCAAAACGATTGGTCTTAATCTCTACACCAATCTCTCAAGATTAAAGTGTTACAACTGGAAATCTCTCTTGACTGACTATTCTTAATAGAATAGTCAACAAAATCTACACCCTTCTCAATCTCAGTAAATAATTACCATGTTGTTGCTTGGTCATATTGCTAGAAAGGAACAAGACTATAAAACCAATCATAAGACAGCTAAGTATAACACTACTACAGCAACATGTGGACCATCTCCTAATCCAAAATAAGGGTTTAACAAAATCTCAGACGCAGCATTAGAATTAAACACAAAAATACCAAATTTGCACCATAAAAAACACAATTAAGTCTAATAATTAGATTTTAACTTCCAATTGAACAGAAATTACCTGTCTGAGGCAGGAACAGATCGACCCGACCCATCTTCACGTCCTGATCCGAATCAGGTTCAGTAACCATAACCCTTTCCTCCTCCTCCTCGTCACCGCCACTCTTATCTCTTGCGCCACCAACAAACACATGAATGGCGTCGAACAGCTCGACGGGAAATGACGCATTTGCCCTTCCTCCAATGTTGTTAGCTAATCTGTACTCAGACAAGAGGGTATCCCATTTTTGCTTACACTGGTTCAAGTTCCTGTTGACACCGAGGGCGTTGCAATTCTCGACGATCTGTTGCCATTTCTGGAAAGAGGGGAGAGTTGAACCCCACTCGGATTCGACGGAGTTGATTTCGGTGGCTAGGGTTAGGGTTTCTCCGAGTGTCCAATTGGGAGCTGCTTTGGAACGAGTCCGGTGAGATGTCTCCGGTTCCATCATCTTTTCAGTCAGTTTTGTTTGAAGGGGGAATGAATTAATTAACAAGTGTACTTTCTATTTTCTGCACTTTAAATTATTATTATATTCGTTATTTATTTAGTGATTGTTTGATTAAACAATCAATTTTGTGATTTTGGAGTAGTAAAATTAGTTTTTCAGTGTTTTATTTTACCGAAATAAGTTGATAAGCATGTAAATTGATGCTTCTACCTACTATTCGCAGTTCGTAATTCTTTTTAAACTAAAAATAAGTGTTAAAATTGAATTTACCAAACAATATAGCTTCTACTTTTGTGACTTTAAACTGTTTTTAGACTAAAATATCAAACACCAACCAATTTTGATTAAAGTCAACTTTTTTTAACTTCTATCAAAAGTAGGTCAAACGTACCTCCTAAAAATATTTTCAAACACTCACTTGTTGCTCTCTATGGAAAAGTGTGTGTATACATAGCTTTGTCCTTGCAAATGGTAATATACTTCACTCTTGTAAACTATAGAGTTGTCGATTTGGAAAATAAGTGATATCGTTTTGTTTGTTTAACACCTTTCATAGATGTTTAACGAGTAATCTGGGTGATGGATACCAAAAGTCTTGGATCGTACAACATGTGACTAGTTAGTGGATCCGGTTAGATAGTGGGAAGTATCTAGTATACGTTAGGTTATTTATGTTTACATGATTAATAATCCAATATCTAGGTTTACTAGAATATAAGGGTATTGCACTAATTACGTTGTTAATGAATAATAGCAAATGACTTTCCCGAATTTGATGTTATGTTATGTATGTGCCAATTCTTCTGACAATGTTCTAATTTCATGCGAGAGCGATCTTTCTTTACTTTCTACAAACTGTAGGACAAGTAATCTATCATAATCACAATGCTAATTCGTGGAGTGGCAATGTGTCTCGAGGGAGATCTCTATCATATACATTATTAAGAACATGTAAATTCATCATTCTTAGACCTCCCAAAACTTTTGGCTTACATACAATCTATCTATCTATTAATATATGAAATCAAGGTTTTATTTTGAGAAAAGAGCACACTTGGAGGTGTGTTCACACTATGTGAAATTTTGCTCCAAAAATATTTTGTAAATTAGTTTATTGCATTTTAGTTTCTTTTTTATTGTTTTACAAAAATCCATATTTAATGCATTTTGTAACCCCTACCTATCAAAAATTAAATTTTGTTAAACTTCATACTTCCTTACACAAAGCTCCCTGGGCAAATGTTATACGAAGTATCAATTATTACATTTTTGGTCTTTACGGTTCAATTATTATCAAGTTATGTAATTATCATTATAATTCAATCTAATTCAATGTACTGCTAACAAATATATCATAAATATCCTCCCGGGAGTTACAAAACTTTGATAGTACTATTAATTAAACATATTTGATGGATGGATATTTGGAGTAGACGAAGGAGACGTATGAAATTTATTATATTGAGCATCCATCCATCCATCCATAAAAGTAGAGATTTTTACGCCTGGACCCCCTCTTATGGACGTGCTTTTCAAATCTTTCCTCGTTAATAAAAGAATTACATATAGGCCCATTTTAAGCAGTTGGCGTTGACCTGCTTATAAGCTACTGTTCAATATTGATTCTCCAAACGCGGCCTTACAGAATTTAGCATTATATTCCCTATTTCTATTTTATTCCCTCATTTACTCTTTTCCCTTTTCTTCCCGTCTTCTCTGGTTCCCTCCAATATGGACTGCCACTCCATAATTCTTCATGTAATCGACCGATTCTTGTGCGATTCTTAACAAGGACTTCCTATTTTGTACTATCGAACACTGCCGGCCGTCGTAACTGAAGGAATTGAGCGAAACGGCGGTGAACTGAAAGGTAATGTGAATTTTGAAATTCCACTTAATTTTTGAAATTTCGAAGTGATTTTTATGTTGTTGTACTAGGTTGTTAGTAGGCAATGTGGTGTGTTTGCAGAAATTATTTCGAATTTTTTGATTTCCTACACCTAGGGTTTTTTCTGACTGTCTTTTCGGCTCCCTGTTTCTGTGTTTTCTGACAGTAAGATGGCGAGTAGGAACAATAGGTACAATATTCGAGTTCATTTTGATGGCAATACGTACGATATATTCGACGTCAACCCCACTAGGTATGATTTCATCAAACTGTATGATGATCTTGATAAAAACATTGGCTTTGGAAATTATGCTGCATTTAGAACTTTTGCTGACGTAGAAAACTCTTCTGAGCAAATACAAATTATAGATGATGAATCTGTTAGGAGTATGTTTGATAGGAATAGAGAATTTAAGGATTGCATACTCCATATTTGTGATATGTCATATGCTGAGCCTATAAAGTCTGTGTCACCAAAGCATAATGTTAAAGGGAAAGGGAAGAAATTTAGTGATCATGTAGATTATGATTTTGAGGTGCCTTTGAAAGATCCACCTCCTGCTAGAAGAAAGTTGTTTAGGGA
Source organism: Plantago ovata (assembly GCA_028274465.1). Lineage (NCBI taxonomy): Eukaryota > Viridiplantae > Streptophyta > Magnoliopsida > Lamiales > Plantaginaceae > Plantago > Plantago ovata. The sequence continues at coordinate 32,065,881 of CM051457.1, forward strand.
GAATAAGGCTTTCCCACCCAAAGGCCCTAAGACTAAGAGATGGCCAAGTGCAGAAGATGAAGTAGTTGATTTAACTGAAGATGATCCACCAGTCTCACAGTCTACTCAACCCTCACCACCACATAAAAATGAAGGCCCTGCACCTCCACCTGAAAATCATGTCCCCTCTCCTACACCTGAAACTGCAGCCCCTGCACCTCCACCTGAAAATCATGTCCCCTCTCCTACACCTGAAACTGCAGCCCCTGCATCTTCACATGAAACTGCTATACCATCCTCTCCACAAGAAACTTCTATACCACATGAAAATGTCTACATTCCTATTCCTATGACCGAACCAGACCAAACTCCCTTCAACTTGCCACAATTTTACATTCCAAAGGAGTATGTGGAACTGCTTGCTTCAGATGACTTGTTTGAGGTGATGTATCCAGATGTTGCAGAAGAGTTAAAGAGGTGTAAGGGTTCTGGTGGTGATTGTGGGAGTAAGCAGAGTAGTGGGATTGAGGAGACTGGGGGCAGTAAGGAGCCTGATGTGAGTACTGATAAAGGGGTTAAGGATAATGGTGATAAGGAGACTGGTGGGAGTAAGGAGACTGAAGAAGTTGTAGTTGAGGATTGGGTTGATGATGATGATATGGAAGATGGTGGTTCTGTCAGGGGAGGTAGTGAGAGTGATGCTAGTGATGATAGTGATTATGATTTAGGGGGTGTGGATCATACTACAGATAGTGAGGATGTTGATCTTGAGAATGAAGCAGATGTTGTTGATGATGAAAACCAGGCCAGAAATCCTCAACATGAGCCTAATGTAGTTGATGATGATGATGATGATGATGAAGCATTCATTGATTGGGAAAATGATGAGCCTGCCAAGGAGAATATCCATGAGGAAGAGGATATTATAATTGGGTTTAAGGTGGACTGTGGCTCTGACTCTGACAAGGATGAGGATCCAACTGCTGGTGAAGCACCTATGGAGGGGAATGAGGAAGAAGATACTGGACCAGTTCAGTATCCTAGTGATGATGGTGGTCTTGAAGAACTGGCAGAGGAGAGGGCCTTTATTGGTGATGAGTTTGAGGAGAATCATGAAATCCTTGACAAGGAGTTTCAAGTTGGTCAGATATTTGGTGATATGGATGAGGTGAGGATTAGGGTGAAGGAGTATGTGATGAAGGTGGGCTTCACTATGAAGAGGAAGAAAAATGACAGTGGCAGATATACAGTTGTATGCAAAGCTAAGGTAACCTTTCTTTCTTTCTGTTCATTTATCATAACTCTATTAATATATGTTGATCTTTCTTTCTTTCTGTACTTGCAGGGATGTCCATGGAGACTCCATGCCAGTGCCATTGACAAGAAGTCTGTGATGATCAAGAAGTATGAGGGGACTCATAGGTGCATTAGGAAGGTAGATCAGAAAATGGCAGACTCCAACTATATGGCTCATAAGTTTGTAGAGCAGCTCAAAGAACACCCTAACCTTAGTGCTAAGAAGTTAGAGGCATGGGTGAACAAGAAGTTGAAGGTTATAGTCCCCTATATGAGAGTGTGGAGGGCCAGGGAAAAGGCTATGTTGATATTAGGTGGGGACCCTGAGGAAGGTTATAGGTTAGCTCCCAAGTATAGAGAAATGATACTTAGGACTAATGTAGGATCTACAGTTGAGATTGACTATACTCCTCAGATTGAAAGACCTCCTTTGTTTAAGAGATTCTTCTGTGGTTTAGAAGGTCTAAAGAGAGGGTTCCTAGCTGGTTGCTCTCCCTTCCTCTTTTTTGATGGTTGTCATCTTAAGGGGAAGTATGGAGGTGTCTTACTTAGTGCAGTTGGCACTGATGCCAACGGTGGACTCTATCCTTTGGCTTGGGCAGTAGTAGAAAGTGAAACAAAGGATAGCTGGGGGTTCTTCTTGCATTGTCTAGAGAACTTTGTTGGGCCCTGGGACTCTGATCTACCATGGCATTTTATGGCAGATAGACAGAAGGTAATGATATTGTTTTATTGCATTTCCACTTTATCTTACACTGATACATGATATACTCTAACTGTAAATGTTGAACTGCAGGGTCTTGTTAGTGTCATTGATGAGAAAGCTCCTACTGTTACAAACAGGAAATGTGGAAGACACATATATGAGAACTTCAAGTTGAAGTGGAATGGTGTCCTTATGAGGAAATACTTCTGGCAGGCTGCAACTGCTTACACTGAATATGGCTTCAATAAGGCCATGGATAAGATAAAGGATGCAAGTGTGGAAGCTCATGACTGGTTGATGGATATCCCCTTGGGACAGTGGGCCAGACATTCCTTCTCCAAAGCTCCTCATATAGATCACTGCACCAACAATTTGAGTGAGTGTTTCAACTCTTGGGTGGATCCAATTAGAGCATTCTCATTCCTTAACATGATGGAGGTAATATAACTATATCCTTTTGTGCTTCACTTCACTTTTGAACATTTCATATACATGACTTAACTTGTGTATGACTGTATGCCTATTTTGTAGTTGCTGAGGACTCAAGTGATGAAAAGAGTTGTTGTGAGAAGAAGTCAAGGTGAACAATGTACCACTGTATTAATGCCTAGGCCACTTAGGAAGTTGAATGAGCATTTTGAACAGTCTAGGAGTCTCCATCTTAAGTCAGATTCAGGGGGGGGTATGTATGAAGTGGATGACCTTAACTTCACCTTCATTGTCAACATGAACACTTGGTCATGTAACTGTAATAGGTGGGATATATCAGGAATCCCCTGTAGGCATGCCATGGTTGTTATATCTTTCTGTAGGGATGATGCTGAGAAGTATGTAAGTCCCAATCACCACACTGCATCCTATAGAAGAGCATATGCCATGACCATCACACCTATAGGTGACCATAGATTTTGGCCTAGGAGTCTGACTACAGATGTCTGCTCACCACCTTTCATTGAGAAGAAAAAAGGAAGGCCTAAGCTTGTTAGGATCAGGCATCCAGGGGAAGGCAAGAAGAGTAAAACTCCCTTGCATAAGCAGAGAAGGCCTAGGAAATGCAGTTTCTGTGGAACCATTGGTCATGTGAAGCTTTACTGTCCTCAAAATGTAAGTTACTTTACTTGTTCCTTAATTTTTTCCTTTACTCTGTTTATATATATTGACTGTGGTGACTGTGGTGTATCTTCTCTTGCAGCCAAACAAAAAACAGAAGCAACCACCTAGAAAAAGGACAAGCCAGAAACCAGACCCACCTGTTGCATCACAAGCTCCTAAAAATGTAAGTTCATGGTGCTTATTTTGACTGTAATGTATGTGTGTAAATTAAGATGATGGAACTGTGAACTAGCCTGTTTTGTGTATTAACTGATGGGGATATTTGTTTAGGCTGATGCTGCCAATTTGCAAACTAAAAAGAGGAAGAGAACTGATGGAGATGCTTCCACTAGTACTGTGCCAGGGAGGAAAACCAGATCTCAAAAGGCAAATCAGTAGCCTAGGTCAATAGCATAGCTAGCTCAGGTGTTCTAGTTGGATTGTGGCAGACATCACTTCTATTTTGTGTGAACTGTGGCTCTTATTAGTATCATGTTATTTGGTTATTTTGTGTAAGTGTGACTGCCTCTTCTAGTAGTATGACTTCATTGGTTATTTTGGGGGTTAAGACTGATTTGTGACAATGAATTTATGGAAATTGAAGCCTTTAATCTACTTCATTGCTCTGATAATTTGTACAAATAGATACACAGCTAGCAACAACAGATTTATGCAAATTAACAGTCTAATTATGCTGTATTTGTCTTCAGCACTTCTTCTAGTAACTTTCATTTTCCTAGCCGGTTTGAGCTTCTCTTCACTGTGATCTTCACTTGCTTCTTCAACTATATCTTCACTTGCATGATTGTTTCTTGGCATGGTAAATTCCCATAGTACTCTAGGTTGGACAATTTCCCCCCTGCGTTGAGCTTCCAAGTTCTCTTCAGCCCACTCTGACCATCCATGGGTAGGACATTGCCATTGAAATCTCCCATTTCTTGCAACGGACAACACTGTACGCTTGCTACATCTTGATTTCTTGCAAACGGGGCGAAGCACATTCGAATCACTCATCTTTAAGTGTGAAAATATTTGACAAGAGAAAATATACTACATTAGCCACATAAAATACACATAAAAGGCAGTTTAGAGGGGTATATATAGCCAAAAATTTGAATTCCAACGGCTAGTAACGGATTCCTAACGGCTAGTTTCTCATTACATATAAATCCTCCTTATGCCCATTCAATTACATCCTGCCCCCATGTGTCTCGCATGTGATAATAAGCTGTTTGGCTCTTCCCAGAATCCAATATTTCTTTGAGGGCAAATCAGTACTTTCCGCGATTAAGAGCGGCAAAAGTCAAGATCGTGGGTTTATTTGTAATTGTTTTGCATAAAGAGGTTTTATACGTAATTCTTTTACTAACGAGGAAACATATGTAATTACCGAGCATAAGAGGGGGTCCACATGTAAATCGCCCGAATTTTAATTCTCATTATCCCGCGCTCTCCCTCCCTCCCTCCCTTATTCTTCTCATCTTCTCCCCTTCCTTTTCCAGAATCCCCTTTCCAAATTTGTTTGAAAATGTCTTCCGTGACGCGCCATAAGCTACTTCCACTGCTGAAATCCAGAACTCCACGGCTCAACTCCGCCGGTTCCCCATGGATGAGTACATTGATGAATAAGGAAGCGCAGATTCAATCGCCGAAAACCCTAGTTACTCGGCAATCGGATTCAATTGTTGAAAATACCGCCACCAAGGCTTCCGAATCGACGACCGTACAGCACGATCGGCCAAAAGGAGCTGATGATGAGGGAATCAAAATCCTCCTAGAGAGCACGAGCACTGAGAATTTCACCTCCTCCAGAGGAGTATGCCATGGTATCCAGGGAATGAATCCGGTTTCCTTTACGACAGGTCCGAGCGACAATACCCGCGCCCTAGGGCTTGTCTCAAAAGGCGTACAGGAATATTACGACAGAAATTATTTCCGAGCCCTCGCCTTGTACTCTGAAGCGGTTACACTGGATAGAACAAATGTCGACAATCGCCTCCACAAGGCTGCGGCGTTGATTGAATTGGAGATGTTCGGCAAAGCGGTTACAGAACTTGAGGAGGCCGCTAAACTTGACTCAACGTCCATCCAAGCTCGCCACCGCCTTGGCCATCTGCATCTGAGGTATATTAATTATCTCCGAGCACTCAGCCTTGTTATGTTTAAATTCTGCAGTGTTTAGCATGCATCATAGATCACTTTACATGTGTCTGGTAGGTAGTTTTAGTGTAAATGTTAATTAATTGTGATACTAGTCTGTCGGTTACCTTGTGCAAGAGTTAACTTCCCTAGTAGTTGAGAGTGAAATAGATTTTAGACCGGTTGCGCTCCGAGTGTGTGAGGTGAAGAAAGAAGATGCGGAAAGCACTTCGTGGATTTCTGTACCTGAGGCAAAATATCCTCAGACTAGCACTCAGATTATATGAGTCTTTGTAAATAGAGACCAAGACAGAAATCATATTGGTGGCTGCCAAACGGGGCTGCAGGTCGTAAATCAAGGCGCCCTGTTCCCTGATATGCAGGATCCGAATGTGGACCTGTTCGGTAACTTGCCTCATGGATTTGATCAGGGATTAGACTTCCTGAAACCTGGGCACCAGGAGGACTTGTCTAGTTTCACATTGGATGACTTTTGCTTGACCTGGAAACTTATATAATTTTAGGAGACTTGTAGGAAACACTGAATAGTAGGAATTTGTGGACATGTTGGTTTTCTGGTATTTGTTGCTGATTCTGTTCTTTTGCTCAACTGAAACCCTGTGCTTAGTAGATCAAACTAGTAGGAAGTTATACTGTGTAGCAGGTTTGTGAATGTCTTGGTAGCAGGGTCCTAGAATTTGTTGAGGATCTTTAGGTTACGAATGTGCAGGTTTGTGAATATATAGCTCCTATAAAGTGCAGGTTTGTGAATATATGGCTCCAATAATAAGGTAATAGAGTGCTAGAGTTTCTTAATGACTCACAATGTGCAGGTTTGTACAACTGCACAATTAACACCAAAGAGTGCTAGAGCTTGATTATCTGAATGTGTATTCTTCCAACCTTATTCAGGTTGTTGAATGTGATTATTTTAGGTACATTGCTGATTACTGTGTATTGTTTATAACTCATCAGGTTAGGTGATGTGAGTAATGCGAGCAATCATCTCTATTATGAGAGTCATTTGGTAGATGGTATAATTTTGAAGAACATAAGCAGGATAAAACTTCACATTTCAAATACCATTGCGGCTAGAGGTAAATATGATTGGAGTAACATGTTGGAGGAAACGAATGCCGCCATTAAGGCAGGCGCAGACAAATCTACACAGGTAGGTGTGTTATAGTTTTTTCCCTTGGAAGTCGCATTGAAATAATTCACATAAATATTTTAAACAAAATGAACTTATTTTTTTACAGCTTCACGCGTGTAAAGCAGAGGCTATGTTGAAGCTATGTGATGTGCATAATGCTTATCTGATGATGGATCACTTAAATGAATGTTTCTCCACCTTGGCCATGTTTGGGGAGATACCAGACCAAGCATACATTGCTTTTGTTAAAGCCCAAATCTGGTTGTCTTCTGGAGAGTGAGTGCACTCATATTATTCTTTGGATGTACGTGTTTTTTATCGAAGATTGTCTTTTCTGGATGAAACCAATTAATTGCACTCTTTGCAGATACGATAGGGCGAGTTTCGAATGTAAAAATTCTCTTGATGAGGCCCCAGATAGCATTGAAATTAGACATCTGTTCGACAAGATCAAGTTTGTAACTGAGGCCCATACCCTCGGAAATTCGCTGTTTGAGGCGAAGAAGTATGCGGAGGCTGCTGTACAGTACGGGCATGGCATAAAACATGACCCCGCAAGTGTTCATCTGTACTGCTCGAAGGCGAAGTGCTACTTAATGCTCCATGACTGGCAAAATTGTTTCACTGACTGCAACAAAGCACTTGAAATGTGGCCAAAGCTTACCAGTGCTCTCCGCCTAAGAGGGGAATGTTACGTTGAGGTGGGATATTTTATACTTGCTTTAGTTTTTCATATGTTAAGTGATCTTTGTACTCTACTTATATGTACGTTGCAGTTTAAACATTATGAAGAGGCTTGGACTTCAAGCTGTGCCGCCCCATTGACCATGACACGAAAGAAAATCTTTCACAGGCTGAGTTAGCTTTGATGAAAGATAGCAAGTGCGGATATAATGGGAGAGCTGATTTAGAGATAAAGAGCACAGAACAGAGCCAGGAGGAGTCATCTAAGATGGATGTGGGGTTCAGTTTCATTGGAAAGTGGTTTGGACGCGCTATCTTGCTAAAAGACATTTGGAAACTCCTGAGTGAAATCTTCGGATTAGTTGCTGAAAACCATGTTGTGCAGAATCTTGCTGTACGCCTGCACAAGCTTTACAGGGACTGGATCTCCAAGGGTGCTGTGAATCCTAATGGCAAAAGTCCAGTCAAACCTGGAGATGTGGATGAAGAATGTTAGGGCTACATATATTTTGTGGCAATACGTAGTACATAAAGTAGCCTATACTTCCATTCCCGATTGTGGCTTAGGTAAGGTGATGTCCTGTTAGTTTGTTACGAGTATATACTAGCATCGGCTGCCCTGAAACACATAATGGGCAAGTTACAAAGGAGACCAATATTGTGGTTGTCTCTGTGGTTGTGATCCAAAACTAGTGAGTGCTTGCACTGCAACTGTTTAATATTGTTTCTCATTGTGAACACGAAGATGTAGCTGAAGCGGTAGTTTTAAGCACCGTATTGATATTCATGCTGAAAAAACGAACAATTAATTGATTGTGTATTGTTTCTTCAATGTTTATCTTATCTAGAAAAGTGCAAAAGGTGACTCCATAAATACAATAAGTGAAGTTTTGAAGACTAATGATATACAGTAAGCCCCTTCAAGCCCTAGAATATGATGCATTTGTTATCCCTGCGAACAGAAAAGTCATAGCTACCTGCAACACACAGGAAACTGGATAAAATCAGTACTTTGAGGGCAAATCAGTACTTTCCGCGATTAAGAGCGGCAAAAGTCAAGATCGTGGGTTTATTTGTAATTGTTTTGCATAAAGAGGTTTTATACGTAATTCTTTTACTAACGAGGAAACATATGTAATTACCGAGCATAAGAGGGGGTCCACATGTAAATCGCCCATAAAAGTAAGGTTTTATTTTGAGCAAAGAGCACACTTGGAGGTGTGTTCACACTATGTGGAATTTTGCTCAAAAATATTTTGTAAATTAGTTTATTGCATTTTAGTTTCTTTTTTATTGTTTTACAAAAATCCATATTTAATGCATTTTGTAACCCCTACCTATCAAAAATTAAATTTTGTTAAACTTCATAACACCACTTCCTTACACAAAGCTCCCTGGGCAAATGTTATACGAAGTATCAATTATTACATTTTTGGTCTTTACGGTTCAATTATTATCAAGTTATGTAATTGTCATTATAATTCAATCTAATTCAATGTACTACTATCAAATATACCATAAATATCCTCTCGGGAGTTACAAAACTTTGATAGTACTATTAATTGAACATATTTGATGGATGGATCTTTGGAGTAGACGATGGAGACGTATGAAATTTATTATATTGAGCATCCATCCATCCATAAAACATATACACGAAGGTTTTATATTGATCAAGAGCACAAATGTTCATACTATGACAAATTTTGTTGATTTCCTCATCACAAAACATTTGAAAAGACAAAAGGAGATGGGTTTGTAATAAACATGAATCAGACGAATTGACCCAAGAATTGGTCGTAAAGAAGATAAAGGAGCAATTAAACACTCAAGTCATGATGAACGAATAAAATTTATTGCATGAACATATTATTGATAAACAATTTAAGATAATTCAACATGATTACTCCACATTCCATGATAATGTAGAATAATAATTTTGTTCTAAAAGATTATTTCACTATTACTTTGAAACAACAATTGTCCGACGGATTGTGCCAAATAAATTTTATTAGAAAAATACAAGGAAAAGTTCAAAAGAATTGACCCAAGAATTAGTTGGAAGAAGTGGAATGAACGACAAAACATTCAAGTTGTGAAGAACGGGTCCACCAAGCGTCGGACGGGATAAATCGGTGTATGGGACATTGGCACATGGTGGGAGGTTTGAATTTCGACGCATAACCGTGTTCGTCATACCTAAACAAGTATTATGTTAAGTGCATAATGAGAAAAAAGTTGGACATATTTCTTTTATTTTATTTTATTTTAATAAAGTAGGGAACAAAAAATAATCAAAATAACACACTTCAAGAACGAAAAGACAAAAGGACGTGGGTTTGTAAGAAACAAAAATTAGAGGAATTGACCCAAGAATTGGTTGTAAAGAAGATAAAGGAATAGCAAAACACTCAAGTCATGATGAACGAATTCAGCCAAGCCTCAGACGGGATAATTCGTCGCATTGAACATTGGTGCATGTGAGCCATGCACAACATATCAAGAAAGCGAGGTGGAAGGTTCGAATTTCGTCGAATAGCCACATGCGTTGTAATGCCCGCATCCCACATCGCTTAAGACTTAGTGGAATAAAGGGTATATATGTTAGACCACCACTCTCACATGATATGAGACCTTTTGGGTGATTTCAAAAGTAAATCTGTGTGGGCTCAGGTCCAAAGCGGACAATATCATACTGTTGGGACGTGTGTGGGTCCGTTCAGGAGTAACCACGCCGGCCGGATTGGTCAGGTCGTTACAAATGGTATCAAAGCCTTGATCAACCAAAAGCCCGCACCGGGTGGACGGTTGGTAAAGGTTATTGTCAGTTTGGGACCCCATCACTTAAGGCGCTCGACGAGGACGTAGAGGCTTGGCTTTAAGGGGGGTAGTTTGTAATGCCCCGCATCCCACATCACTTAAGATTGAGTGGAATAAAGGGTATATATATGTTATACCATCACTCTCACATGGTATGAGGCCTTTTGGGTGATTCCAAAAGCAAACTGTGGGGACGTGTGTGGGTCCGTCCAGAAGTAACCACATCGGCCGGATTGGTCGAGTCGTTACAAGTGGTATCAGAGCCGAACTATCCGGAACTGCAGGAGCTAAGTGTCATACGGGGCAAAGTGCTACACTATATGGGCGGTGGGAGCCACCTCTTGAGCCCGTAGGGACCACCTCTAGAATCCTGCACGAATGGTTGGTCCCGGGACAGATTGTAATCCCCAAGTCTCGACGAGGACGTCGAGAATTTAGGGGGGGTAGATTGTAATGCCCCGCATCTCACACCGCTCAAGAGTGTTTGGGATATAGGGTATATATGTTAGACCACCACTCTCACATGGTATGAGACCTTTTGGGTGATTCTAAAAGTAAATCCGTGCGGGCTCAGACCCAAAGAGGACAATATCACACTGTGGGGACGTGTGTGGGTCCGTCCAGGAGTAACCACGCCGACCGGATTGGTCGGGTCGTTACATGCGTCATACCAAAACAAGAACTGTATTAGGTACATAATGAGAATAAAAAAGTTGGACATATTTTATTGAAAAGAACAACAATCAAGAATCAGAAGAATTGATCCAAGAGTTAGGAAGAAAATGAAGGAACTGCAGAACATTCAAGTTAGGAAGAACGGATCAATCAAGTCTCGATCGAACGATATAATTTGGCAGATGGAACATTGGTGCATGTGAAATTATTTTCCTTATACGGTTTAGGATTAGTGTAAAGGTTTAATTATTTTTCTTATACTATTTAGGATTAATTTGAGGTAAAGTTGGATCTCGAAACATCAACAAAACAAAATATTAAACTTAAATTACGACGGATGAAATAGTAAAGTTCTATAATATCACTCTCCAATTTAGTATTATTTCTATCAATAATTTTTATACTTACTTTTATTTTACTCGGTTGTACTCATCGCTCTACGAGATTGAAAATAGGGAAAATTTTAGACGAGACATATTAGAGTATGTCCGTGTCAAATTCGAGAGACACAAAATGCAATTTCAAATAATCCATTGTTTATAACTTGCGGTACTAAAATGGTTATAATAATTTGTGATCATGTATATGAAAAAAGAATCGTAACTCAAATTCTACGTATGCCCTTTCAAAATACGAAAGATGAACTATGTTTAGTTTAATTGGTATTTTCAATGCATATATAGTTATTATCGTTCCTACAAACAAGGTGGTTGAACATGTTAAATATTTCGTTATGCAGTTGTTGCCCCTATAATTCTACGTACGTAGTAGTTGAATTTAGATAGCATCCACCGTAATTGTTGCGTTAGCTGAGAGAGAGTGAGATACTACATAAGCAGATATGCAAAGTGATATGGTTCGAGGCCTTTTAAGTTATTTCAAAAGCAAGTTTGAGTCTTCTAAGTGGACAATATTATGTATGGCGTAGTTGTGAGTAATGTACCATCCCGGGGTTCTATCTTGATCAAATATTTGATCGGTCTTTACGTATGAAATCGGAGTGGGATTGTCCCTAAACTCGCAAGGTCTGCGGATTGTTGGTCCCATGACATAGTTATCCCTGCCTAGAGGTTTGACGGGGATATTGAGAACTTAAGGGCGTTTCACATCAGTTGGTGGCATAAAGTATATGTAAGTAGACGTACAATCATACACTCTAAAATGGTATGAGGTATTTTTGATGATTTAAAAATCAAACTTGTGCCAGATCGGGTCAAAAACAGATAATATCATACAAGTGAGATGTAATGCATCTGACACAATCATGAGGCCTTGCAAATGATACGAAAAACAAAATTGTGTAACTGTAATACCTCGCATCCCACATTGCTTATGAGTGAATGGGATAAATGGTACATATGTTAGACCACCACTCTCACATGGTATGAGGCCTTTTGGTGATATCAAAATTTAAATCTTTGCGGGCTCAAGTCCAAAGCGGACAATATCATACAATCGCGACATTTTGTGGGTTCGTCATGAGTAACCTCGCCGGCCCAACGAGCCGGGTCTCAGCCCATTAGTGGTTGGGTCGTTACAAGTGGTATTAGAGCCGGATGATCTGGAATTGAAAGAATTGAGTGCTATACGGGGCAAAGTGCTACACCGTATAAGCGGTGGGAGCCACCTCTTGTGCCCATAGGGGTCACCTCTAGAATCTTGCATGTATGATCGATTATGAGTGAATGAGATAAATTGTATATATGTTGACCACCACTCTCACATGGTATGAGACCTTTTGAGTGATATAAAAGGTATAGTAGTGCAGGGTTAGGCCCGAAACGAATAATATCATACCAGCGAGACGTGTGCGAGTCTCTCATGAGTAATCTCTCTGGCCCAACAGGCTGAGTCTCGGTCTTTTACTGGTCGGGTCGTTATAGTACGGTGTGGAGCAAAGCAGACAATATCATAATACAATGGAGCAAAGCAAACAATATCATAATACAACGATCGATATGAGTACATGACCGATTTTAGATGTACTCAAATAATCATCAAATAATTCCGTTATATTGTAATGTCGTTTAGTAATCTAGACATTAGGAAAATTATACAGTGGCATCGCCACGGGCTATTACTAGTAGAGAATTTTAATTGTAATCACTTGATGTGGTCAATAATCGATAAACAAAATATATGAAGTACACAACTTGTTCTTACAGAAATACCTAGCAATTCGCTTGCTAAATTACTCAAAATTTCATAAATCTGCTTCATCTCCATCATCGGATTCAAACATAAAATTCACTGATACATGTGACTGGATTTCGAAGAATTGACAAGTAATTAGATGTTGCATGATATATTGTACAATATAATGAGTTTCATTGAAAACTAAGGAAAGTTATGGAGTTCACTTTAGTTTTTCTTTCTTCTCAGTTTCCAAGTCAAATAGCATGATTTGATAATAAAGATCGATGCATCCTTTTCTTTACTTATTTGAAATGTCAAAGAATTTTATATAGCAAAAAGGTAACATACAAGATAAGTGTATAAAATCAATACACCCCAGTCACACATGACAGTATGACACAACCATCTAATCTTCGCCCCCAATATCATGAATAAATAAACTACGGAAAAAAAAATGATTATTCTATATTGGCTAAATTACATTAAACCACCCCACTAAAAACTCATATTACGGATTCTCCCTCGCTAGTTTAACAATTACAGATAGTCCCAGTCGCCGGAAAAAAGTTGACTTGTCCGTTATTCATTTTTTGTTTTTGTCCGGCCAAACACGCCCTTAGCACAAAAAATACAGAGTTTTCCTTTTATTTTTTTATCTTTTCTTTTTTCTATCTCTTCTCTTTTTTTTTTTTTATATTTTCTATTTTCCTTTTTATTGTTCATCTTCTCCAACCGACACCGGAAAAATTACAGCTCCGGCAGGAGCTGTAGACCGACAGCTCCGGTCACCTCCTGCCGGAGCTTGACCGGAGCTGTTTTAAGCTCCAATCGGAGCTGTCAAACAACTCCAATTGGAGCTGCTTTCCAATCGGAGCTAAACAGCTCCGATTGGAGCTGTTAAACAGCTCCAATTAAAGCTCCAATCGGAGCTGTTAGCTCCGATCAGGGGTTTTTTTTTTATTTATTTTTTTTGGGGCTTTTAAAAAAAAAATCTTAATTTGGGGTTCTTATAGAATAAATATTAGTTCATTTTGAAATATATATAATTTTTGTGGTTAATGTGAAATACATTAAAGTTAATTTTGTAAAATAAAATAATTTAGAGGCAAATGTGTAAATAATGCAAACTTAACTTGTTTGTTTCAATTCAAATTCTGAAATTCCGACAGGGGCATAATTGTAACTTCCAGCTCTTAATTCGAAAAAAGTCAAATTCGATGTCAAATAGCTCCGATTGTAATTGTTTTTGTGTAACATCGGACTACATGTAATTGTCTAACTAAGAGAGAAAATTTTGTAATTAAAAAAATAACAGAGGGTAGATGTAAATTGCCCTTCTACATTACACACCTAAAGCACCCTTGACCACCCATACATGTTCACGACGCCACCGTATTAGTTTCAATTTGATCCCACCATTATATAGTGTGTCTAGGGTCCAAAAAGCTAAATGTTATATGAGATATCATGTTATAATCTGTTGGCAAAAAACCTGGTTACATGCAAACAAATAAACGTTAATGAAACCACCAGTAGTGCGAGTCATGCAATTATGCATTTTTCCTAAAGGATTATTCGCCTAACGGTCGAACTCCTCACAAGATTAAACGCACTCTTTGGTTTATAAATCGAATATCATTGACTTAGTAGAAATAAAGGTTTAGCCGAAAGTATTTCTTAATAAAATGGTTTGCATTAGAGCCTTTCTGAAAGATAAAAACATGTGTATGTGTTATGTGTGTATTTCTTTCAAGACAATCCGCCCTCATACACTCACACGCATGACAATATATATGACATACTCATCATTTTAGAAACTCACCAAGTCAAAAAGTCATCAACCATCTAACAAACCTCCCCATTTTAGTATAACTACCTTTGGACCATTTACATACTAAAAATAGGATCAAGAGTTCACTAATTAAGAAACCGGATTGATGATCAAAGACAAAGTAAAACTTGGTGATATTAAAAGAAACTTATTTAAAATATCTTGAAATATTAAAAATATTCCAACATAATCTACACATATATTTGTAAAGTTAATGAATGTATGTGCAAAAAAGGTGAAGGTTAAGAACAACAATATTCTTTAGGAAAAAAATAAACTAAATTAATGTTCATAATAAAATAGTAAATTTTAGGTACCTTTGTAGTTTGTATTGAAAATTTGAAGTATGTACATACATTTCAACTTTCTATAGGCAAAGAATATATGGTAAACAAGTTGGAGTTCAATGTAAAAGGTGCTTTCACATAATGTAGCCCACAATTTCTAGGAATGGATACTTGATGATGTAATATTGAATTTGGAAAACTAATTACGTGTCTGCAACTCACGTTTTTCATGGACCGCAACTACTAAAACAAAACACGTTTCTTTGTCTCTTCTTTCGATCTTCTCTAATTAATTAAACTTGTGGCACAATCAGTTCCACAAATATCTACTATTTTCCTAGCCATTCATTTGCACAAGATACATATGAATTACTCCTTCCACAAGCAATTAAATTGACATTGAGAAGTTCTATGTAGCTTCTGTTCAAGGAATCTTCAACTCAAAGACCATTCACTTCAACACTGCATTTCAGTTGATTTCATACTTGGACTACAATTCTCATATCATCATCCCCTATAAGAATCCCAAAATTTCGGCATATAAACTCAACAAACAAACAAAGAAACCAAGACTCCAAAAGGGAAAAAAAAAAAAGATCCATACCTCACATCAAACTTGTGAAAATGGGTATGGTTTTTGGCAGAATTCCGGTGGAAACACCGAAGTACGAGATAGTCCACTCCTCTAATGAGTACCAAGTCCGAAAATATCCTTCTTCCGTAATTGCTGAAGTAACCTACAACCCGGATGATTTTAAGTCCGAAAAAGAAGCTGGTTTCAAAATACTAGCCAACTACATCGGTGTATTTGGCAAACCCGAAAACACCCGACCTGAGAAAATCGCCATGACAGCACCCGTCATCACCAAAACAACTCCTTCCTCTGAGAAGATCGCGATGACTGCGCCAGTGGTGAGTAAGAGTGCCGGTGAGATGCTGACAATGGGGTTTATTCTGCCATCAAAGTATTGTAAAGCGAAGGATGTGCCTAAGCCGGTGGACGAGAGGGTGGTGATAAGGGAGGAAGGCGAGAAGAAGTATGGAGTGGTGACATTTAGTGGGAATGCAGGAGACAAGGTTGTGGAGGAGAAAGTGAACAAGTTGAAGGAGTGTTTGGAGAAAGATGGGTTTCAGGTGGTTGGTGAGTTTGTGCTTGCGAGGTTTAATCCCCCTGGATCACTTTGCCGCCATTTAGGACTAACGAGGTCATGATTCCAATCGCTTAATGATCATGATGATGGCTAATGAGCTTTGGGCTTGTGTTATGTATTTTGTTTATTATTATAATCTTCAGGATTGATGGTTTCCTGTATATTACTTGTTTTCGTTTTATGATTCAACTTACCATATTCATGGTTTCGCTTCACATTGAATGATCAAAACGCGTGAGCATGAATTTTGTCGACACAAAACCTAGAGAAGGAGCACAAGCGCTCACCTTCTAAAATTTTTAATCGATAATCATCACTTCATAACATAATAACGTATTCATGATTGGGCAACTACCTAATATTACGCAGGCTCACAAACATTTCAAGATTTAGCCCAAACAACATAGTCTAGTCTAGGTAAGTATTTAGTATTTACCACCACTGGACCAAAATACATGCTACGAATTCACACAGCTTAACTCAACCATACTCTATGCCCATATCTTCACATGTTAGAGCAAACACTTATGTTTCTTCTACTGTGGCCAAAATGATTGGTCTTAATCTCTACACCAATCTCTCAAGATTAAAGTGTTACAACTGGAAATCTCTCTTGACTGACTATTCTTAATAGAATAGTCAACAAAATCTACACCCTTCTCAATCTCAGTAAATAATTACCATGTTGTTGCTTGGTCATATTGCTAGAAAGGAACAAGACTATAAAACCAATCATAAGACAGCTAAGTATAACACTACTACAGCAACATGTGGACCATCTCCTAATCCAAAATAAGGGTTTAACAAAATCTCAGACGCAGCATTAGAATTAAACACAAAAATACCAAATTTGCACCATAAAAAACACAATTAAGTCAATTATTAGATTTTAACTTCCAATTGAACAGAAATTACCTGTGTGAGGCAGGAACAGATCGACCCGACCCATATTCACGTCCTGATCCGAATCAGGTTCAGTAACCATAACCCTTTCCTCCTCCTCGTCACCGCCACTCTTATCTCTTGCGCCACCAACAAACACATGAATGGCGTCGAACAGCTCGACGGGAAATGACGCATTTGCCCTTCCTCCAATGTTGTTAGCTAATCTGTACTCAGACAAGAGTGCCTCCCATTTTTGCTTACACTGGTTCAAGTTCCTGTTGACACCGAGGGCGTTGCAATTCTCGACGATCTGTTGCCATTTCTGGAAAGAGGGGAGAGTTGAACCCCACTCGGATTCGACGGAGTTGATTTCGGTGGCTAGGGTTAGGGTTTCTTCGAGTGTCCAATTGGGAGCTGCTTTGGAACGAGTCCGGTGAGATGTCTCCGGTTCCATCATCTTCTCGGTCAGTTTTGTTTGAAGGGGAATGAATTAATTAACAACTGTACTTTCCATTTTCTGCACTTTAAATTATTATTATATTCGTTATTTATTTAGTGATTGTTTGCCCATGCTTAAACAATCAATTTTATGTTTTGGAGTATTAAAATTAATTTTTCAGTGTTTTATTTTACAACTTATGCCGCAAATTCTCCTAAAAAAAATAGGTAACCGCAAGAAGCTGAGAAGCATGTAAATTGATGATTCTACCTACTTTTAGCAGTTCGTAATTCTTTTTAAACTAAAAATAAGTGTTTAAAATTGAATTTACCAAACAATATAGCTTCCACTTCTGTGACTTTAACTGCTTTTAGACTAAAATATCAAACATCCATCAATTTTGATTCAAGTCAACTTTTTTTAACTTCTATCAAAAGTAGGTAAAACGTACCTCCTAAAAGTATTTGCAAACACTCACTTGTTGCTCTCTATGGAAAAGTGTGTGTATACATAGCTTTGTCCTTGCAAATGGTAATATACTTCACTCTTGTAAACTATAGAGTTGTGGATTTGGAAAATAAGTGATATCGTTTTGTTTGTTTAACACCTTTCATAGATGTTTAACGAGTAGTCTGGGTGATGGATACCAAAAGTCTTGGATCGTGAGTTAGTGGATCCGGTTAGATAGTGGGAAGTATCTAGTATATGTTAGGTTATTTATGTTTACATGATTAATAATCCAATATCTAGGTGTACTAGAATATATGGGTATTGCACTAATTATGTTGTTAATGAATAATAGCAGATGACTTTCCCGAATTTGATGTTATGTTATGTATGTGCCAATTCTTCTGACAATGTTCTAATTTCATGTGAGAGCGATCTTTCTTTACTTTCTACAAACTGTAGGACAAGTAATCTATCATAATCACAATGCTAATTCGTGGAGTGGCAATGTATCGCGAGGGAGATCTCTATCATATATACATTATCAAGAACATGTAAATTCATGATTATTAGACCTCCCAAAACTTTTGGCTTACATACAATAGAGAATTTTAATTGTAATCACTTGATGTGGTCAATTAATCAATAAAAAAAATATATGAAGTACACAACTTGTTCTTACAGAAATACCTAGCAATTCGCTTGCTAAATTACTCAAAATTTCATAAATCTGCTTCATCTCCATCATCGGATTCAAACATAAAATTCATTGATACATGTGACTGGATTTCGAAGAATTGACAAGTAATTAGATGTTGCATGATATATTGTACAATATAATGACTTTCATTGAAAACTAAGGAAAGTTATGGAGTTCACTTTAGTTTTCTTTCTTCTCAGTTTCCAAGTCAAATAGCATGATTTGATAATAAAGATCGATGCATCCTTTTCTTTACTTATTTGAAATGTCAAAGAATTTTATAATAGCAAAAAGGTAACATACAAGATAAGTGTATACACCCCAGTCACACATGACACAACCATCTAATCTTCGCCCCCAATATCATTAATAAAGTCAAATATTAAACGTCGGAACATAAATTTATTAAATGTTGGAAATTTATTTTAAATTACATAAAGTATCTATAAATTATAATTTTACAAATTAACCCAATACTTTTAAAATCATCACAATTCCACCTTAAATAAATCAAGCCCCTAAATAAATAACCTAATCAACATATTTCAATTCAATTTGAAGAACACACCAAGAGATATCATCAAACTCAAATTGAAGAAAAACTAACATTGATCTTCAACTTGTTATATTAATTGATCTTCATATTTTATTGATGCACACATTGGATTTTCACTTATGATATATGTGTTTCTATTGTCCCCTTATAATTCATAATATATATATAGATAGATATATATATATATATATATATATATATATATATATATATATATATATATATATATATATATATATATATATATATATATATATATATATATATATATATATATATATAGATATATCTATATATATATATATATATATATATTTTATTTTATTACAAATATTTTTTTATATATAATTATAAATTTGTATAACTTTTTGACTAATGAACTTAAAATAAAGTACTACTATCTCATGATTATAATTCTCATAATACTTTTATTATTTATCATTTGAACATCAACTATAGGTATTGTGCATAATTAAATAAAATTTATATAAAAGTCTTTTTTTTGAAAAAAAAAAAGAAAAAAAAATGGTTGAAGGCAGGCCTAGGCCTGCCTTTCAGTAGGAGCAGCCCGAGCCCGTTGGGTTGCTCCTTAGTGACTAGAAGCAGCCCAGCGGGCTGCTGCTAGTCTGCTTCTAATCTTCAGCCCGTTGGACTGCTCGATTTTTTATTTTTTTTTTATTTTTATTTTTTATTTTTTTTGAGTTTGAATTTAAATGTTAATTTTTGGAACACTTGAATTTAGGATCAAATTTATCAATTTTTGGAAGTTTGAAAGTATCATTTGATCATTTTTGTTCAAGTGATAATTTCATGTTAATAATTTATATTTATGAGTGTATTTGTTTTAGGGAGTGTTTGTGGTAAAGTAGAATTGATGAATTTATTATACTTGCAATTGTTTATGATAATTTGTATGAATTTAGTAAGTTTGGGATTTATTTGTAATACTTGTAAAATAAGAGTCATTCTGTAAATTACAAATAAATTTCCAACGTTTAGTAAATTGCTACTACGTTTAATAACCCCCAATAAATAAACTACGAAATAAAAACATGATTATTCTACATTACACACCTAAGCACCCTTGACCACCCATACATGTTCACGACGCCACCGTATTAGTTTCAATTTGATCCCACCATTATATAGTGTGTCTAGGGTCCAAAAAACTAAATGTTATATGAGATATCATGTTATAATCTGTTGGCCAAACCTGGTTACATGCAAACAAATAAACAAAAATAAACGTTAATGAAACCACCAGTAGTGTGAGTCATGCAATTACGCATTTTTCCTAAAGGATTATTCACCTAACGGTCGAACTCCTCACAGGATTAAACGCACTCTTTGGTTTATAAACTGGATATCATTGACTTAGTAGAAATAAAGGTTTAGCCCAAAATATTTCTTGATAAAATGGTTTGCATTAGAGCCTTCTCTGAAAGATAAAAACATGTGTATATGTTATGTGTGTATTTCTTTCAAGACAATCCGCCCTCACACACACACGCATGACAATATATATGACATACTCATCATTTTAGAAACTCACCAAGTCAAAAAGTCATCAACCATCTAACAAACCTCCCCATTTTAGTATAACTACCTTTGGACCATTTACATACTAAAAATAGGATCAAGAGTTCACTAATTAAGAAACCGGATTGATGATCAAAGACAAAGTAAAACTTGGTGATATTAAAAGAAACTTATTTAAAATATCTTGAAATATTAAAAATATTCCAACATAATCTACACATATATTTGTAAAGTTAATGAATGTATGTGCAAAAAAGGTGAAGGTTAAGAACAACAATATTCTTTAGGAAAAAAATAAACTAAATTAATGTTCATAATAAAATAGTAAATTTTAGGTACCTTTGTAGTTTGTATTGAAAATTTGAAGTATGTACATACATTTCAACTTTCTATAGGCAAAGAATATATGGTAAACAAGTTGGAGTTCAATGTAAAAGGTGCTTTCACATAATGTAGCCCACAATTTCTAGGAATGGATACTTGATGATGTAATATTGAATTTGGAAAACTAATTACGTGTCTGCAACTCACGTTTTTCATGGACCGCAACTACTAAAACGAAAACACGTTTCTTTGTCTCTTCTTTCGATCTTCTCTAATTAATTAAATTAAAGAAATCTTGTTCCACACCTAAACCTTTCTTCATCTCCTCCTCTCAATCGCTTTCATTACAGGGCACCGAGATTTAATAAGACTTTGCCGCATTCCCATCTCCTCTCTCTGTAATCCTCTGCTGAAATATCATATCACCCTTTAACTATTTCTCTCCATGTAAGTAATTGTTTCGTTTTCTCTTTTGCCTGACAATGCAGCTTAATTAACAACCGCTTATGTCTTTCTTTCTTTTCTGCAGAAAACCAAGACGAATATGGTGTTTTGGGTATTCGGATACGGGTCATTGGTGTGGAACCCGGGTTTCGAATTCGACGAGAAAGTTATTGGCTTTATCAAGGATTACAGGCGTGTTTTTGATTTGGGTATGAATATGATTTCTTTATTATCTAGTACTAGTTTATTTTGTTAACTTCATCTTCATTTGATGTGCAATGTGATATTATCTTGCTAAGTTAGATTTGTTGGAATGAGATTTGGGACTTTAGTTTCAATTGCATTTGTAATGTACAGTATATCCAATATATCAGCTATATATTTACTTTATGTTGGAGAAAGTTAAATTATTTCAGGGTTTCGCTTAGTTTTCGTTTTAATTTGTTCCTTTCAGCCTGCATTGATCACAGAGGGACGCCCGAGCATCCTGCAAGAACCTGCACCTTGGAGGAATACGACGGAGCCATCTGCGTAAGTTTAAAACTTGCTCCAATAGTTTTACTTGATTGGATATTAATAAGATATATGGTTCCTTCATTTTGCAAGAGTTTTTTTCATAGCTTCGATTATAAAATGCATGATTGGCTTGAGAAGAAAGGGTTTTGATGTTCTTCGGAACAAGTTGAAAGATGCAGTAATCTTAAAATTCAGATTTTTCTTGCAATTAATAAATGTGGAAGTAAGTGGAAGCATGTATAGTAAGGTGAACTTTGTTATAGAGCAATACATACGCTTTATAATGTTTTGCCCTGCCTGAAAAGATTATAGAAAAAAACCTAGTTGAATGTTTATAGTATTTCATCTCTGCGTTATGTTAAAGAACGATCTAGCTCGTCTGTTATTTGCTTGTTCTATTAAATTGCAGATGACTTGTGCTTCATAGTGATGTTGATTGATCAGGACCTGACTATCTAGTGAGGTCATGAAACTAAGTCAATCTATATATATACACCATTGATAAAAGACTCTTGATGGATGAGTATTTGAACTAAAACGGATTGTCTTTTCTTGTGTTTTAGATATTTTATCTAGGTTATATGAAGACTGAAGTGTGGTGTTAGGGAAGAGCATGGGTTTTTATGATTTGAGTGTCGATATTGGTGGTGTACTCTCTCAAATTTTGATTCCACATTTATCTGATTCTCCATACTACTTTGTCAATCCTCATTGGTCTTAGATATCTCCTCCCTTCGCCTAATTTTATTCATTCATCCCCAAAGCTTAAACTGACTCCATCAATTTTTCATGAACGTGGGATATAGACATTACAATGAAATAGAACTCTTCTGTTTTCTTGTCTTTTTCCCTCTCTGTGTATGCCAGGCTTTTTGTGTGTGCAGAACTGTTATTGATTTATTGTATTTACAGTGGGGTGCTGCATATTGTGTGCGGGGAGGACCTGAGAAAGAAAAGGAAGCCATGGCGGTATGTATACATGATTGAACTTATTGTGAAAATTAAGCACGTGCTTCATATCCTAGAAATGTTAGATGATTATAAACCTTAAGGAGTTCGTGCTCAATTTGATATCAAGTTGTAAAACTGAGAGTTCTTTGTCATTTCATGTTTCAGTATCTAGAACGTAGAGAATGCGAGTATGATGGTAAAGCTCTGGTGGACTTCTACAAGGTGGGTTATCCTTCAGTATTTTGTTTTGGGTTTCTTATTTTCTTCTGCAATATGTCTTTGAATTATTCCATGGCAAGCTGATGTAATATGCTCTGGTATATAATTCGAAAACAGGAGGGCGATTCTGATCAGCCACTTTTAACTGGGGTGATAGTGTAAGTAGTTTTAGATCCAAATCTTTTGAATTAGTCTTTTGAGAGACATCCTTGTTTGGTCCAGTTCTCCAATTTTCTTGTTTTCTCAAATGGCAGCTTCACATCCACTCCAGACAAGATATCAAATAAGTACTATCTTGGACCTGCACCGCTTAAGGACATGGCAAAGCAGATAGCCACAGCTTTTGGTCCTTGTGGTAACAACAGGGATTACCTTTTCTCACTGGAAAAGGCCCTCTTTGATATGGGTAAATTCTCACTCCTACATCTACATTTTAGTTTTTCATGCTGTGTCTCTTTACTTGGGGATCCAATGAATGAGTTTGTTTATAGATGTCTTCAGCACTCTTTTTATGCATCTTATAAGGTTTTAATGTTTTCCTATCTTATAAGCCCTTTGAAAGTGTTGAGGTGGAAAAGGCTCTTATAGAAGCTCATACAAATCCCCCTAATACTGAAAGATAACGACAACTTCGAAAACTGGATTAGCGACACCAGTCTGGTTTTCTGAACTTAAAGCAAATTGCAACATTCTCTTAAAGAAACTTGTTGCGGACACGGCATTTTCAAATCTAGTAGTCATCTTATCTTCAATGGTTTATATGAACAGACCATGTAGACGAACATATTGTTGAGCTGGCAAATGAAGTAAGGAAGGTGCTTGGGATAGTTGGGAGTAGCGTAAAGGATAAGAAGCTGTCTAGTCCATCAGATGTCCCTCTCAAGTCCAGTATGTCCCCCATCAAGAGGACGCCTTTACCTGAAGCAATCACTCTCGATTCTTAGGAGCTATTAACAGTTCAGTTCAATGCAGAAGATTTACTCTGACCAAGTAAACGTGCGGTTAGGCTTTCTTTCTCTGCTTCACATTTTATGATTTAGCAGAGGGAAATTATCTTGATGATATTGAAGCTTTTAACAGTGTACTTTGGATTCTTCATATAATTATACATGTGAACAACTTCAAAAAATCCATTTCAATAAAGAGGTTTGAAAATTCAGTATATTTGTTTTCTTATCTAATTGCATTTGGCAATATTTAGGGGGTGGGGAGGGGGGGGGGGGGGGTTATGAATCTGTGAAAGGTGTGCCATTGTGCAATAGTAATCTGGTAAGTAATCAGTCATGGGTTCGAGTAGAAAAAAAAGGTCCCGACTCCTGCCATCGTTCTAACCGGCTTCCTGCAGAGTCTTGTTAATCTATCATTTGAGCTAGAAATTATGCATTTGTTTGTGTAAAGAAACAAAGAGAAAGCAGAATTAACAAAAAGACTATTGTCGTCATTGTCACTTTGATGGAGCTTGATTTATGAAGCTCAGAGCAAACTGTAGGTTAACATGCTAAAAATTTAAAGTGTTCTAATTGCTGGAAAGCAAATATTATCTAGTCTAGTATAGCATAATAGGGTAGGAAATCGCCGTGTATAACACGGCAGATTATTACATGAGGTTTCTCCGACAGAAGTACAAGCGTTTTCTTCATCTTCAAGGCGTCTCTGATCAAACAGTGTAGTGTTGTTGGATAGTATCGATGTCTAGTCCTTTGAGCTTCACGACAGACTCAACGTGCCCCTTGAGCGTATGCAATTCTCTCAGCCTGCACCATAGTTTTAAAAGTCAGTCAGGATGAAGAATATGCACTTGATGCATAAGTTTTGCAGTCTTGAAGTTAGGAACATAGTTCATTACCTGGCAACCTCAGCACGGCGTTTGGCTTGCTCTGCAATCTCAGAGAGTTCTCTGTAACTGCTTTTTCGGGGAAAATGTTGGTCGTTTCAGGTGGCTGCAGACCGTGCAGAGTCCTCTGTGCAGCAGCCCATTGTGCTTCTCTTTCTTCTTTTCCATAGTTAGACTTAGTTGTAAACGCAGTCTATCAAGGATAAAAGCCATTCCACCATCTTACTAAGAGTTAAGCAATCAATTTCTGAAACAGGAAATGGTAAAGATGAGTAGTACCTTATTTTCCAACAGATTATCCCAGGCCTTTCCGCTCAAAACGTAGCGAATGCAGAACTTAAGTATGTCGAGAGGGACGTAGGTTACTATACTATAGAGCCATATAGCACCTGCCCAGCCCCAACCACATCCTTGGATCTTCGCAAACTCCCAGTTTGCGTAAACAGCTATAAGGGTTGCAACCTGTTTATAACAA
The DNA here is from genome assembly GCA_028274465.1 of Plantago ovata. NCBI lineage: Eukaryota > Viridiplantae > Streptophyta > Magnoliopsida > Lamiales > Plantaginaceae > Plantago > Plantago ovata. The sequence goes on from CM051457.1 coordinate 32,091,159, forward strand.
GTTAGTCTTTCTGCAATACGGTAAATACTAGCCAAGTCAATGCCTTACCAGTTGTGCAACCATGAAAGCAGCTAACAATAACATTCCAGGGCGTTCAGCAAAGGACCAGCCTCGTGACCTTGTAACGAATATCAGGGCTTGACTCACGATACTCACTTGCAAGTACAGAGCCGCCATCATCTCCCGAGGATTGTGCCTTATTGATCTCACACCGAACTTTTCCTACAATGGAAAAACCAAGTTCAGGAGAGTCAGTATCAGTTATCTGAGAGTCTACAATTGAGGTACAATCCTGAACATAGATTCAAGATCCCTACCGGAAAGAAGTCAGTGTCTTTCATCATCCAGAAGAATAGCACTGTGGCTAGGGCCAAGTAACCTCCTAAGACAATTCCTGTAGCGAAAATTTCTCTGAGCTTCCAACTGTCTGGCATTGGAGATGGCTTCACCCTATCCTTTGAAATGGTCATAATTGTTCCTGTAGATAGTTGGTTGGCACGACGTTAGGGGCAAAACAAAAGTTTCTTTTTCTTTACTCGTGGGATGATATCAAAAGGAGATGATCTAACCGTCGTTCAGTATAGCAATGATCAGAACCATGAATGGAGCAAAGTCGAACTTCCATATCAATGCAATAAGCATGAATCCAAACTGCATTCAGTTTCAGAGTTGAGGAACTAATCAGTATGCTCATTATTCCATATACGACAACTGTTAAATGTTGGAACTGAATCATGACATAGCTAGTATAAGTGTTCGATAGAAAACTTACCACAATACGGATAGTAATTGAAACTGCGTAAATCTGGAACAGACATATCAGTGGATCAGTTAGATACATAGAATGAAATGGAGATAGCCTAAAGATGTATGAGAGTGGGATCAGGGATGAGTAAGTTACTGACAGTGTAGTTTTTCATCCTCTGGAAGATTGCCCTGCTGGTAAGAACAGCATGAATAATGACGCTGAGACCAGGTTCAGTTAAAACAATGTCGGATGCCCCTCGAGCAGCATCAGTTGCATCTGCTACGGCAATACCAATATCGGCCTTCTTTAAAGCAGGAGCATCATTCACACCATCTCCTGTCATACCACAGATGTGCTTTCTTTCTTGAAGTCTCTTCACAATTTCATATTTGTGCTCTGTAGTACGCAGACAAGAATACATCAGATGGCATAAACAATACTTCTAGAATGCAGATTATAAGAGCATATCGTAAACAACAGACCTGGAAATACTCCAGCAAAACCATCAGCCTTCTCAATCAACTCATCAACAGGAAGTCCTGCAATAGATTCGTCTTTGTGCTGGCCAAGCAACGAAGAGGAAGGGTACATGTTTGTCCCCATTCCAAGCCTGCGCCCAGTTTCTTTTGCTATAGCAAGCTGATCACCTGAACAAAGGAAGAAAAGGAACATGTAAGACACTAACTTAATCATAAAACAAGAACTTGTACAGGTACCATAGACGAGGCGTTACCAGTTATCATCTTGACGTTCACTCCAAGATGCAATGCTCTTCTAATTGTCTCTGCACTGTCATGTCTAGGTGGATCGAACAATGGTAGCAGACCAACAAGCTGCCATGGTCCACCAGCGCTCTCTTTTGTTTTGTCAGGAACCTCCTGAAAGTACAACAGAAGAGGGTATGAATGTTAAAACACAGAACTGAATCTTCTACATCAAGGGGGTTAATAACTTGAAAAGATATATCAAAACCTGTCGAGCAACTCCCAAAGAACGAAGTCCACGTTCAGCAAACTTGTCGATACAAGCATGAACCTTCCTTTTAACATCTTCCTTGCTGTTGCAGAGGGTTAAGATCTGTCAAAATAAAAATAAGTTACGTTCTTCAGATGGCCTTTTGTTTTGAGCTGTTTTGTCAGCTAACAAACAGAACAAAGTATACCTGTTCAGGTGCACCTTTGCTGGCACGATGCCAGTTACCATTCGAATCTATGTAGGTTAGCGCAGTCCTCTTATCCACAGGGTTAAATGGCAGAAAATGCACCTCTCTTATACCAGCTCTTGCCTGTTAAATGCACACGTAAAACGAAACCAAACATTACTAAGTGCACACATACAACATTGAACCAAAACCGAACACTATTGTGCAGGTAACTAATCTTAGTTACCTCCTTTGGATCTGCAAGCATTCCCACAATGGCAGCATCAATTGCATCCTGATTCTCAGTCCTCGAAGCCCTTGCAGCAAGTAACATCACATACTCCTTATCGACTCCTTTAGCATACACTTCAATGAGAGTTTTATCGACAGTCAGCTTGTTCAGCGTCAGCGTTCCAGTTTTATCACTGCAAAGTACATCCATTCCAGCCATCTCCTCAATGGCAGTCATTCGTTTCGTGATAGCACCCTGTTGAGATAGCCTGTGGGATCCAATAGCCATAGTAACAGACAAGACAGTCGGCATAGCAATCGGGATTCCTCCAATAAGGAGAACCAGTAAGTTGTCAATTCCGTCTCTGTACTTCCTGTGCTGGATCGGGTACATGACTAGGATCTCGATCACTATACCAACGAAGATCGAGCAGATGCAAAAGTTTCCGATGGCAGTGAGAACTTTCTGGAAGTGTCCGACTTGGTTCGTGCTGTCAACAAGATGAGCTGCCTTTCCGAAGAAAGTGTGGACACCTGTGGCTATCACAACTGCTTCAATTTCTCCCTGCTTACATGTGGACCCCGAGAAAACTTCATCCGACGGGTTTTTAGTTACCGGAAGAGATTCTCCAGTCAGAGCAGATTGATCGATCTTTAACGGATCACCTTCTAGAAGCCGAGCATCAGCTGGGACAATGTCTCCAAGCTTTATGCTTATAATGTCACCCGGGACCAGAATAGCAGCATCCTGTTCGCTCCAGCGACCATCTCTCAGTACCTATGTTGCATGTTGACAACCAAAGACAAATTAAAACATTTCATAATTTGTGTCCTGATTTGAAACATAACACCTGATTCGCTAAGCTGAGGCCTCATAACTACGAGCTAAGGGCTTGTACCTTAGTTTTAGGGGCAAGACCAGCCATAAGAGCTGCTGCAGCATTACCAGCATTGTTCTCTTCAATGAAACTGATTGTGGAGTTGATGAATAGCAACGCCACGATACCAACAAAGTCCTGCCAATCCGGGGGCCTCCCATCTCCATTTGCAAGGACGATAGCCATTAAAGCAGCAGCTTCCATGACCCATGATAACGGATTCCACATAAAACCCAAGAACTTGAGGACCTTGCTTTCCTGTTAGGAAAGTGTAAAAGCACATGATCATACTTCTCTTTGGAATGGTAAAATTACGTAAGTTGTAGCAAAACATGATGCATGTTATTATACCTTCTTCTCCTCCAACTTGTTTGGACCAAAGATTTTGAGCCGGTTCTCTCCTTCGGTTGATGACAAACCTTCCTGGGTACATTTTAGCTGCTCAAACACTTCATCCACAGGGATCTTTTCCTGTAAGTTCAACATTCATTGTTAGCATTCGTAAAGACTTGTACACTAACGCATTACATCAAGAACATGAAGCTCTCTAGTTAGTATTAGTCCATTGTGAAATATTTTCAGGTACCCAACAAATAGAAGATAGTCTATTGTTAAGATCAGTGACAAAGGTTCACAGTTCATCCAACTCTCTTGTATTATTCATCTGCACTAATCAGCATGTATACATAATGTCCTGTTACAAACTATGTTCTTTAATCTGAAAGCTAAAGGATGATCAGTTCCATTGTTCTTGCAAATGTTCTTGAATCTGAAAACTCATCTCCAATTAAGAGCCTATAATTAAAGGTATCATTTTTTACTTAGTAGTACTAAACAAGAACTGCAGGGACTTATAACTAGTCACATGAAATCTACCCTCTCCAGGTAAGAAAGAAAAGGCAAATTCTAGATACATCACTCTTCTTTTATTGAAAAGGAACATTTAGCTAAAAAGCATTCAACTTTCTGGAAATTACAAGAAATTTTTGTAACACAAATGATGATAAAACTAGTGATAGAATCATCACTTTTTTACATGTTCACAAGCTAAGATAAGGGTAGAATAGACCAATTTAAGAACACATGGTCCCAACAGCTTAGGATTTAAGCAGAATATGTATGGGTCACAAAAACATAGCTACAGTATTATACATTTATTTGGTTAGGAAATCGTCACATGTTGATCTTTACAACTAACTTCAAAAACATATCCGAATTTATGTAAATCCACTTCACCAATACAATTGTGACAGATTATTCAAACAAAATAACTATTGATTAGATATGTATCATCTAAATATAAACAAATGATCACCAAGTTAAATGTCTCATTAAGTGACAAACCTTTCCTTTCAAGGGAAATTTTCATGCAACAAGCAAAAGCCAAGAAATGACATATCTTAGTGAGACAAGGATCGTAAAGATGGAGACACAACAGAGAAAGCAAATTCAGATGAAGATTGATAAATTTAATCGACATCTAGACGTAATTGAACATGTCAAATCGTTCATAGCATAGTTGGTTAGCTAAGACACCTTCAATCAAGAATTCAGGGGTTCGATTTCCCAGAATGAATAATTTGTTTAGTTAGACTTGTTCGATCATTATAATTGTAATATTTAAAAAAGAAAAACGTAATCGAATATGAAAGCTAAAGTCTAAATTTACCCAAATATTGACCACTTGCATATAAAAGGATCGGAAGAAAAAGAAAGGACACAAGGTTTATCACTATATCAACCCCATGCAGTCAGAATAGCATCAAGAAATGATAAATACCAAAAAGAAAGAAAAAAGAAAGAAAAAAGAAAGAAAAAAGAAACTTTTTTGTTACAATAAAATGAAACTAACAAGAACAAGAATGGTAAACATGCAGAAGAAGAAGGGGTGTAATATATACCAGATCAACAGCTTCATTCTTGATCTCCTCAAGACTGAGACCCTTGGAACCCATATTCTTGTTAATAACAATACAATTATACTAGTAATTTTTTATATGTATATGTTTTAAAATTGTATTTGAAGAACACAAATTAAGAGCTAATGAAGGAGTGAAGAGAAAGAAAGAAGTAAGAAGGTCATGAAGGGAGTGGTTTATTTCATTCAAGAAATGAAATGAAATGAAATGAGAGTGAGAAGAGTGTCCAATTTAAACCTGAGAAAAAGGTGTCTATTCTTTACAAATTGTGGCAAATACATGGGACGTGTCTCACTGTATGTGGACTTTCTGGTAAAATGTAGGCTATGCATGGTAAATATCAGCCTCACCCTGTGGGCCTTTATTCTTGCACTTTATACCAATGGTATTGCTCCTCTTTTCTTTACAATTGGGTGCTCATTGGAAAGTAGGAGTATTCTTCTAATATTACAAAAAGATAAGGAAAAGAGAAGCGGTTAAAGTAAAAATTAACCGGGACGTTATTACCGTAATAATGCTACACGTACATCAGTCAATTTCATTTTCATATGTTACAAATTGTTCGGGTAAAATACATGAAAGTCCCTCTAAAGCTAAACAAATGCGATGTATCTCTAATTATCTAAATTGCATCAAATTCCGCGAAATATTAGTAAATGTAGCATACTCCATCCTCAATTATAAATTTGTGTAAAATCTCCCAAATATTGATAAATGTAGCACAAAAGTCCATTGTCGTTTAAACTGATGGAAGTTAATTTTTACATTTCTAGAGTGGGCAACTATTCATGCCCGTAAAATTACAATACCACAATTACTTTTTCCTTAGAATTACAATAATCTTTTTTTTATTAAAGAAAGGTGACATTGTTGAGATCTTGTACGACTTTATTCTGTCCCAAGGCGTCAGGCGGCTCTGGAAGCTACATGATAGAGGAAGTGACCCTGTGGAAACCTTTTAGAGAGTAATTTTTCATAACATAACTCTTTATTAATGAAAAGATGGGGTTTTATATAGCTAGAGAAATTAAAGAGAAAAGGAAAGAGAATCTAAAAGGTGATTGAAAAAAATCTAAAAAGATACTACTTGATAAAATATAAGTAAGATATTTATAATGAAAATCTTGAATACATAATCTTGACCTAATATAGGTTAAGACACTTGGGCTTTGCGTTCAGTGCGTTAGTAGTTTGGATTGGACTTCGAACCACACTTAGAGCATCTTATTAGGCCGTCTTCGTTAGGAGCGGGGACGCACAAGTCTTCATCAGACACCTTCAGATCCGTCTCCAAAGATCTTTGGTCACCATTAATGGCGATCAAAAGAGAGCACTTGTACAGAACATTGACATGGACGTTTACCTAGTAGTAAGAAAGTACAAATAATAGATAGTAAACGCCAAAAACACCAGCGGAAGTTCGCCAGAAGAATCCATTTGTGGTTGTAGAAACGAACTGATTCCTCGAGAATCAACTGTGTACACAAATTGATCTCAGCAATTTAGAATTTATATTAAAATAATCTTACCAATCAGTCGCTATTCCATGCGATCTTCGAGGTTGCCGAAAAATAATCTTTGTAGTTTCCCTTTTTAATTTATTCTTTTAAAATTTTCATTCAATTTAATGCTTCTGTCAGCGCCATGTATAATGTCGTTAGTCTGAAACATAAATTCAACCTGGAAAAAGTGTGCTTCTTTCATTAACATTTTGAAGAATTTGGTACAATTTTGATAATTGGGGTTGAATGTGCTACAAATCCACCTTGACGTTACATTCGTGTTGGTTGTGATTCGATCCCTACAAATCCTAAACGCTACATTCGAGTTTGTTGAGATTAGTTCCCTACTCTTGTGGTACGTCTGGTACGGTACCCAACTCGAACTAGTCTCTGTGCACTTGAGCTCAACTTAAGTTTTGTGGTTTTTGGGTTGAACAAAATTAATAGCTTAGGATGAAAGTGGAGACCATCCATATATGCATGTACTATATATATTCTGCAACTCACATGCAATCCAGTATTCATTCCCTAGCTAATTCGTACCAATCCACAAATGGGCGTGGACCGGTAAAATGAACAATTCCTACCAATCCCCAAATTATAAGCTATGATTCCCTTCAAAAGAGACTAAAGAGAAAGATGGCCTAGAATTCAAGAATCAAAACGAAAGGACACAATTCCAGAGAGGTTATCACTAACTAGTTTTTCCTTCTCGGTCCATTATGTTGAGTAGAACGTTTTATTCCCTTTGTAAGAATTCCGAACTATGGTTTACTATGTTACTTTCATATAAGTTACTCAATGTTTCTTATTTCTTATGCTCTTTTAGCTGCATAAAAAAAAATTCAGTTCATTAGACACTAATGTGAAAATTTTCTTTTAAGGTGTTGGTTTTATTTCGATAAAACGACTAATTATTGTTTGGTTGGAATGGCAAGGGATTCAAATTCGAGCTTTGTGAATGAAAAGAAAAAGAGGCTCCTACGAGACTCATTCTCTAAAAAAATGACTTGACGGTGTTCGACAATGGCCGTGAAAGAAAAAGAAAAGATGGTGCTATAAGTACATCCTTAACCATTGACGTTTATTAATAACGTGTTATGCTATGGTGGTACAACCAATTATGAACTAAATATATAGCACAACTTACCTAGGAACCCATAGGAGGCAAACAACAAGTACACTTTACTTTGTAGTCACTGGGGCATTCAAACCGGCATAATGGGCTATTCTATTAGTGTAAGTTCGCTCCATATATCAACATATGTACTTTCTCAATTTGTCCCTGAGTGGGTGATATGTGCATTTGATCCTCACTCGTGCACATACACTATGAAACTATCTAGCAGTTACACATCTAAAGATTAGTCACAACATACACGCTTATATATAGAACCCCTTCATTGAGGCCATATTAGCCACTAACTTTGGAATTCTTTTAAATGAAATTCTTCTAAGTGTACATTGTCGGTATAATGATTTATATATATGCTCAAATTATATTTAAACGTTTACCCTTTAGAATTTCATTAATTTTACATGTTTGAGAATCAAAATGTAATTTAATGTATAGAGTTGGAAATTAAGCTATGAAAGTTGAATGGATGGATTAGGTTGAGGATTCCATTAATTTGAAGGTAGACTTCTTTTGGCTGCAGCTCTGTGATTCGATTCGATCCTCTTCTCCTCATAAAAGTGATATGATATCATGTTCAAGGACCATAATTGAGCGCGCATCATTCTTACCAGCAGGGACTAGGGAGTGAGATTAGTAAATGGAGATACGTTCATCAAAAGTAATTGATAAACTAGGTTATTTGAGGTAGTGACCAAGACATTGATTAATTGGACTCAACTTTTATGTGAATAAAAATTATTATTTCACCTTTTCAAAATAAAATATAGAACTCGTACCACTTGACCCAATAACATAACAATTTATCCAAATTGATTTAATTATTACTAATGTATAAACATTTAGCATATTTAATCTTTATCTCTGTATATCTTTTTCAATTTGTTAAATTATAGGTCCAACTCCCAAGTCCCAACCAATACAAAAATATATTCCACTCCTTTGCGGACCTAAATTATTGTACACTTGACAAAAAATGGCATATCTCTCCATATATATCAAAACCCTTTTCGGACAATTATATCTTGAAATATGTTATTCCGTTGATAATTTTGAGCATTTCTACTAGGTGCATTTTGATGAAGAAAGAGCATTTGCAGTAATATTTTCCAGTCATATATAATTTGTAAGGGTACTTTAAATTGACATCTTGATGCCGTGGGGAGAAGCCGGGTTTCGGAATACATGGGGCTTAATGTAGGGATTGCGCGAAATTCTACACGCGTGGGCCGTGGCTAAATCGTGGGACATGGATAATACATTAGTGGGGAGTAATTAGGTGTTTTATTTTATTAGGTTTGTCAGTATTTATGAATAAGATTTACTGTTCAATGTGTTGTACGTAAATAAATCGATTTCTGACAAGAAATCATTGTTGTGAGCGAAGGTGAGTTTTAGACGAATTCCTTGATCTTTATCAGTTTTTCAACGGTAAAAATCCATGGCCATACATGTTGGCAGATGGTTTGAGTATAAAATACATGCAATTTTTTTGCCCTTATTTTTGCTACATTAGGCATGATATGAGGTACAAATTTGTGCTTTAGAATAGAAAAGCCCAATGAGCTATTTCTTTTTTGCCCTTGGAGACTTTTTCTATATACACAAATGCCACCCTAGGTTAGATATTTGCTTACTAGATGCAAGGAAAAAAAAAAATTCAGGCACATTTAATGTCTTGTGACATTCAGTTATGTAATGTAATATGATCAATATTATTGTAACAATTTGATCAAAATGGTGTACATATGGGTGTGCATATGGGTGTGCTATCACCAAATGGTGCGCATATGGGTGTGCATATGGGTGTGCGGCAGGAGAGAGAGTTATTTTGGTAAGATTGGGTGATATAGTTATTTTGATAAGATCGAGAGAGTTATTTAGTACGATTGGGTGATATAGTTATTTTGGTAAGTTTGGGTGATATAGTTTATTTTGGTAAGATTGATAGAGTTATTTGGTAAGATTGGGTGATATAGTTATTTTGGTAAGTTTGGGTGAGAGAGTTATTTGGTAATATTGGGTGATATATGTATTTTGGTAAGTTTGGGTGAGAGAGTTATTTGGTAAGATTGGGTGATATAGTTATTTTGGTAAGATTGGATGAGAGAATTATTTTGTGATATAAAAAATTGCGTCAAGGGCATTGAGGTCATTTCACTAGAGACTTGTATGTAATTTTGCAACAAATGACTGATCACCAAATTGAAAAAAATTGCATGTATCTTAGAACTTTGCCATCCGCATCTTTGTAGTGTACAATTTCTGCCCCGTTTTTCGACACCTTATCCTTATCGTAGAAGTTTTCAATCTTTTCGTGATTTACTTTCTTTATAGGCAGTTAGGCTTTTTTTATTTAATCACTTATTGGTTGTTTCGTTTAGATACTTTTAATTGTTTATTGAAAATTGGGGCTTCTTCAAATTTGTCAATTTTTAATATTATGCGGATTTAATAAATTTTGAGTATTATTCATCTTCTTGTTTATTCACGTACGCTACATCACATCTGCTGTCCTGTTGGTACAAAACATTGTTACGTGCAAGTAGCAACCTAATCGCACATTTTAGAACAGGGCCAACTTTCGCCAAATCGTGCTTCGCTTTTGTATATATAGAGCATATGAATTTATTCTTCTTTTGTATCGTGTAAGATTCATAGCATTAGTTTTTATTAATACATTCATATCTTTAAGAGGAAATTAACAAAAGAAGAAGAAAAAAGCGGATAAAGGTACAATAATATCACTTTTAATTATTGGTGCATGTTTACCATCGACTCATTCCAATTATGTAGTCCAATTTGACCTCAAATTAATTATAATTTATTACGAAAAAAAATAATTTTGAAAATTATATTATGAAAACATAAGAAGTGTACTTTCATAATATAATTTTTAATATTATTTTTTTCATGATGAAATATGATTAATTTGAAATCAAAACGAACACAGAAAAAGTCAACGAATGAGTAAGTAGTACTTATTAAAAATAAGTAAAATTGGAATCCATTTAAATGAAATGGCTGGCTAATTAGATCGCTGTTAACAATTTGATCGATTAAGGGGAAGTTTCATGATATATCTTTTATTAAATAAATAAAAAACTATATACGTACAGTGTGTAATGTAAGAACATACACCGCTCCTCCGTCGTAGGGAATATAACCTCTATGTCATGAAAAAAGGGTCTGAAAAACACCCAAATAGGTGATTTTCAAAATCGAAAGTTGACAAACACAGAACTAACTTTTTAATTGACTTTCGGAAAAAAAAAAAACTTTTTAGTAATAGGTTAACACCCCTAAATTTCATATAATAACCCTAATAAATCTCGCATGCAAATATTGGTATCTTTTTCGACATAAATATATATATATTTTTTTTAATCGACATAAATATTATTTTGGGATACCAACGTTTTGAATGTATTACTATATCCTTTTGGGAGATTTATATTTATTATATTTCAAAACATTGAAAAATGATAATATCCCACTTGGTATCTATTTCGACCTAATATAATGAGATTTATTAGGGGTTTAATTACATAGCATATGAAATTTACTCTTGGGACAATTGCTAGTACCCTTTTATGTGCGTACGTCCGTGAAAGAAAATTCGCTCTAGTAGGGTTTGAACCTATTACTTTTGTTTCAACAGCGCTACACTATAAAATTTTAATCCACCAATCAAAGAGAGCGAAATTGTTACAAAAGTGCATCAAGGATACACAGTTACACACTCAAGTCTATAACACTTGTTAAACACTACAAGAACACTCCATCCTTTCTCTGAAAGAAGTAAAAATCAAACATCAATCAAACATCTTGTTTTAGTCAAATGGTGTCCTCCACCTCCCAGTTTTTACTGCCATCAATATGATGGTAGTGTTTGTCCAACTTTTAAAATGGCAGGGGTTGGATGCATCAAAAAGAAACCAAGAAGGGAACTTCATAAGAGCTTCTGCTTCCTTCTTAGGAGACGTTGATGTCAACACAACACAGCGGAATGTTTTGCATTCAAACTAGGAACTCAATTATGCGCACAGCTAGACATAAAGAAATTAATTGTTCAAACTAATTCTACGTATCAAATTTCTTGTTTAAACAGGGAGGAAGCAATGCACTTAAGGCATCAGGAGCTTATGCGAGAATCCACTGAAAACATGAAGAGCATGGAAGAAGTTCAGGTCCAATTTGTGTATAGGGAAGCCAATAGGCCGGGTTGCAGATCATCTTGCAAACGAAGGAAGGAAAATAACTTTTGGAGGCACCCAAAACTTTTGTGGTTCTTTTAATTTAATTTGAGATTTTGCACCTTCTTGGTTGAACAATTTGCTTATTTCAAACTCTTTTAATTCGGTACGTTTTGTAACTTAACTATTTGAAAACTTTGTGGTGTGTTTAATATATTTGCTTCCTTCTAAAAAAATAACAATGATTATACTAATCCTGAACAACTACAATTATATTACTCCTACTTATTAATCAGGTGAGACACCACCTTTACCTGTATCATCGTAAAAGATATTTGAATAATAATATAATAACATAAACGTAGAATATGTCTGTGTTAATCCAACATGAGTATGTGGAAAGTAGTTTGAATTTGAATTGCACAAGGTAACTAATTAGGCACATATGAACATCGCAGTGCAAGAATATGATGAGAAGGGGAATACGAACAAGGAACCTTTGGAGCATCATTAGAATACATGTGATCGTGAGGTCTTTGTTGATGAGAATTGAGAGCTCATTTGACCTCCAACTCCAATATAAAGCACCGGTCATCACTCGATTGGAAGCTATATATACACACACATTTCACAGATAGACCTACCTTGCATGTTACTCCATTTTCATTAGTGGTCTCTAAGGCTGCTCAAATGAATCGCACCCGTACGGCTTTACTGACTAAATCAAATAGCCAAGCCGAACAAACATCTCATATGCGCATTAAAGTTTATTTTGTTTTGTTTGAGAACTATACGTATTAAAGTTATTAACTACACAATTCACTTAAGTTTCCTCATTCCTGTGTGCAATGCATTAAGTTATGTAAGGTTAATTATTTGGTTGTTCTTCCAATTATTGGCGCTAATTAAAATATACTTCACATAATTATATGGACTACTTTTAGCGTCCTGGGATTGGGTTGTCTAATTTGTTATTTGTGATTTCATCAACAAATATACTCGTCAACTTGATTAATTAAGATGCGACATGTGTGATCAACTAATCATCCGTATGTGACATACGGTATGTGAAGCTAATTAGAATATTATTAATACAACAATTAACGCACAACTGATGCAACTGATGGGTGAATATAGAATTTTTCCCAAATTCTCCAATTTGATTGGAATCATCACATCAACGAGACAGCCATCAGACCAGTACGTGTACGAATGAATGATACCAACCCTTCAATTTGCTCTGGTCCGCTCTTCCTCTTCTTTTGTTTCTTTCCATTAAGTTATGAGTACATCTACACATCACGCGTCTTATTTTTGACGTAGAATTAGCCTAAGGTTTAAACTTGAGAAACTTTACTAGTTGTCGCATGTAATAATAAAATCACAAGTATGCAGACCTGAACTAAAACCACTGTCAAGCTGCCAGAAACTCACAGTTAAACATAAAGTGTTGTTACTTGTACGTCTTAAGGCCAAAACACTCAGAATTAAGGTTAAGAAAAATTATTAAACTAATCCGCATGTATTTCATTATATTTTACTTACCTACTTCATCATAATTGGAGGGAGGTGGCAAGGTTGAATTTGGGAGTGAGACAGATGGAATAAGTTCGATTCGAGGAGCAATTGCCATATATAAACATGCAGTAGCATTCCCTGTGGACCAAATTTTTAGAGAGAATATAAATAAAAGTGCTCCTCTCCTACTAGTCCTACTCCTACCACTTCTCACTATCACTGCACGTGTCAACCAATCTCGACGAATATTGACATATCTTTCTTTTCTCTTTTTTTATTATTCACCACCCCTTTTCCGATTCTTCATTTGCATAATGCACTACTTCACTCTTTATAAAGCTTGCACAAAACTCCTTCATTTCTCACGACTTGCAGGAACACTACGTCATTTTCTTCACTTACACAACTTTCCCTTTGTTATGCGCAAATTGTGACTCTGTGAGTATACATTACGAGTTACGACAATTTAAAAGCAGAAACAAAAATATACATGCTTCAACAAAAAAATTACACTAAATCTTATATCCTACAGTACCCACCCCTCTCATTCTCCTCCACTCCAACTTCATTCCACTGCACCACACAGTTTTATCATTAACGCCGATCAACAATTTCAATGCACCCCCTCAACTAATACAAACTCAAAGTGAGCTGCACGCCTACACCTTACGCAATGATAATGCAACAAGTAATTGTGTTGATTCGGACACACTTGAAGTTGTGTCAAATTTTATGTAACATACCTTCCTTCAATCCTCTTGTCTATTTACATCCTCTTCGACAAATTATTAAAACCCATGGTTCTACACCTTGCTTCCCTACCGTAAAATAGACAAGCACATCTGCACATGTACAAGTAATCTTTAAAACTAAAAAGAAGTTTTGATTCCGCACGGGTTTCACGAACTACACTCAAGACTTTTTTGCACTTCACCCGTGCTCAAACACCCATTATGACTAAGCCAATTGCCAACCTGACAATCATCAGTCACTTTTGCCCATCAAATTGTTGTTATAGACTATACTGCATGGGGCACTTGTAACGTTTAACTTACTCAGGTTACGACTCTTTCATCTGAAAATAAATTCAGTTCAATTAATCTGATCAATTCAGAATTTTTCCTGGCTTTCGATTTAAGAATTTTTCAAACAAAGGGAACAAAACCTTAATTTGAGAAGTGCTGCGGTTAACCCCTTAAGCCACTTCTAAATTACTTTTTATATAAAGAACTGAACTTACCAAAATCATTATTACTTCTTTAACACATACCAGAAATTTAATATTACCAACTCACATTAAAGTAATCACAATTTCCTCTATGCTACGCGAAGGATCGACATCTGCAGCAGCTGCTTAAGGAAGTCAGACAAATGCTACAACAAATGGAGGATGTTAAGTATCGTTTTGTATACCGGGAAGCTAACCAAGCTGCGGACGCACTTGCTAAACATGGAAGTGAAGGGTGGGCTCCAGGAACGTCGCGCTATGCGCCATCAATACGGAGTGATCCAAGTGGTCTTCGTTGTTTTCAAGCTAACCAAGATCATGTGAGTAACTTAAGTGTTTGGGAAAAGGCCCCGAATTGGTTACAAGTTTTTGTAAACTCGGACATTAGCACTACCTTTCCTAGGCTAGTAGTAGCCTAAGTATTTTGTAAGTATGGACATATTCATCATGAAGCACTAGATTAGGACGTTTTGTACAACTTATGTAAGCACTAATCCTCCAATTGCGTAATATATGTTTTATTTCAAAAAAAAAAAAAATCACGATTCACATTAGTCATTACTTACCACCAGTAGAGGTTATTGTAAAACCTTGTCCAGTGAGATTCCTATTATCTCACCGGAAATTTCAGGGTTTACCTATCCAAGGAACTTGCAAAGGAGAAAAGGTCACAAACACATCATGTCAACACTAATTACCTTCCTAATCTCAACTCATAAATAAACTAAAAGAAAGTGACAGATGAACAGGAGTAACTTTCATGGTCTTAAGCCAAGGTTGTCTATCTCAAATGTACAGGCAAGAGAATGAACAAAATGATCATCAATCCAGTAGCATACCCAAAAGACAATCTATAATTACCCTGCTGCGGTTACCAAAGTCTCCAAAACTATCGTTTTAACAAGCACCCATTCTTCAGCAATAAGCATGTGAAAACTAAGCAGAAATGACGAGGCTTGCATAAGGTCATCCTCAGGCTTCAACCATTGGCTCAGGATCAGGTGAATCACTGCTTGATTTGTCGGATTGACGGACAGAATTGAATAGGATATCCTTGATGACCTAGAGGAATGAGAAAAACAATATACTTGTTAATCCAACAGCAAAAATAATATCCAAGTGGTGTGATTATACAGGAAGCCAAGAACAAATGCAGTGAATTTACCTGTGACATCAACCCGTGAACCTGCTCCACAGTTATCTTTGCACTATCACGACTAATCTTATTGAGTGTAGATTCTTCCTGAAATGGTACACAATGAATTGTAAGTCTGTGAGATTTAGATCTACAGAGAGTGCTCTAAGAGTCCCTTTGAGTTTACGCCTATCAAAGACTGACACACAGAAACAACATGATAGCTAGTTTTAAAAACATTGTGGTGTAAAACATTCACAGCCGACATAAACGAAAAAAGAGACAATTTTCACGCACTTCAATGGGTTAATAGAGTAAATATACTTGAATTTCAGAAGGGGAAAGAGCAGCTATATGACACATACAAAATAGCATATAGTGTCTCAGAAATACTAAGAGTTGAAAGATTAATCTTGACCTCTTTTTTCTTAGGAGTTACCACCATAGATCCAAAACGTGAATGGGACAATTGACCTTCGGCTTGCTCTATTTTCTCAGCTGCATGGTAAAAAAAGAAAAAATTGGCATTATAATCAAAAGAAAATGGCAAAAACCCCAAATTATGAAGTCCTGGGGCAACAAGCACAAAGGTTGATCCAAAAAGCCAGAAAAAAAGGTGAACAGTGAAATTAGCACACCGCCATGTTAGCAAGAAAATTACCTAAATCTGAAATCTGTCCTGCAACATAGTCTCCATGGCCTAGCAGTGGGGAGGAGGAGAGTGTGTTCACCCAATACTTGTTCCAAAGTAGATCTAGAAGATGAGTATCCAGGGATGACTTGAAATACGTGATATCCAATGAATAATACTGCAAACAATAGATACGGTCAACTAAAAGAAATTTTCCAGGCAAAGCTTATGAAGTAGAAAGAATGCAAATATCACCTGTTTACAATGCACACCAAAATCTTCAATTTTGTTCAAGGGGATAGTTTGATACTCAGAAACAGGCTCATCTGGAGGCTTGTACCCCTCAGGGTATGTCCTAAACGCACCAATCTCAACCTTCCCCGCGGACACAGTTCTGGTTGGATCAATAACAACTGCCAAAAATGGCTCCTGGAATTGCTGGTTAAGCATTTGGGTGGAAACATCAATACCGGAAAGCCAGCATCCATAGCCAGGATGTGAGTGATACCAGCCAACTACATTCTCCAAGCGCCCCGCCTTCATAACAAAGCCCAACGTAAAAAGAAAATCAAGGCAATGAACCAAAAACACAAAGAAATAAATAATGGCTTTGACGATGCAGATCCAAACACTAGATCATGATAAGTTGAACTGATATATACTATACCAAGCAATTTAATGTTCAATTGATCTGAACCGGTAGAGAAAATAGCTGAAGAGTTTCAGGATTAGTACAGTAATTATCAGTTTGAGAAGTTCCATGTTACAAAATAGCAGAAGCCTTTCCCTTTAACAATACTACTGTTAATTACCAAAGGCAAAAGCTTTACTCTTTACCACAGCAACATCAACATACAAAATCCAAACTTAACATTGTTCAATAAATCATCAATAAAACTAAACCCTAAGTACCAAATACCAACAATAATAACAGCAAGGCCTAATGAATAACAAAACTTAAGAGACAAAAAAAAGAGTAAACCTGCTTGTTGGTCTGGGAATAATCAACCATATACTCATAGGCATCAGCTTGAGCATTAACCCTAGTTTCAGTACCCTCAACAGGGAGGGCAAAAGCGTCCATGACAATAATAGAATCACCATCAACTTTCCCCTGCATAAGGCCCATGACCTCAATGGTACCGCCGGAGCGAGCGTGAACCACCATCTTGAGAAGAGCTAGGGCGGAGATCTTGACACGCTTGAAGTAGTGAGGGTCGCTAGCCCAGGGTTTCTCCTGCTGGAACTTAACCTGCGCGGCACTGTCGTAGCAGAATATGGCGTCAGAGGCGGCGGAGGAAGCTTCGGAGGAGGAGGTGGGCACGATGTTGTTCTCGAGCTCCCATGTCTGTCGGGCAATCGTTGAAGAAGAGAGATCCATTGTTGGATTGGAGAAGACGAAGAGAATGAAACCCCCAAAACCCTTTCCTCTCCTTCTGCTGCTCTGATGGTTTGTTTATATGTTTTTTTTTTATTTTTATAAATAAATACTAAACCGTCCTCTAAAATAATAAACGAACTAAGAGTCTATGATTCGTTCTGAACCGTGAAAACGAAAACACTAACGTGGGCGCATTTAAACCTTCTTCTTCGAAATCTAATGCTGCCATGAAGTGCATGTAAGCTAATTTCCCCATCAGCTGGAATTTTTGTATTGATAGGTATCTCTTCTTCTTTCTCTGAATCACCTTCTTCACACATTACTATTTGAAACAGCTTGCTGCATTTATGCATGTATGTATATTTTTAATGGCAAGTGAAACAAAGGCCTTTCTCTTTTCTTGAATTATACTCAGCCCTTGACAACCTCTTGACTGGCAGAACTGTCTCTTTGTTGATATCACTAGGTTGATTGTTGTTTGAGTTGGAAGAATAAGTGTTACTCTTGTAACTACTTAAGTTAGAAGTTGCAGCCCTATGAGTAAACTTTCCTTTCCTACTTCATACTTCAAGTGTATTCTCCATTAACCTTGCATGTTTCATAGTTGCCACTAGACCTGGCCTAAACATTTGAACTAGCACCTTGATTTCTTCCTTCAGACCCTTCAACAAAATAAGAAATGTAGAACTCGTGATTTATAGCTAGATGTTTAGCCCTCACCGGCGATTTAAGCTTCTCATACAGCTCTAAATAATTTGCTACATCTATTTTTTTACTCAAATTGGTGAAATCCACAACAATGTCTTCTTGTCCAGGGATGAGAAACTTCTCTAACATCAAATTACAAGATAGATCCCACTTGATCTGAGGCCTCCCCTCAATGTACTCGCACCACCACAAGTCGGCTAGTCCAGTAAGGTAATCAGAATTCTAGTTTGTATCTTGGTAACTGGATTGTTTATTGGTTGCATTGGGCATTAGTGTTGTATGGAGTTTGTTGTTGGTTGTATGGATTATTTGCAAGGCAAGTGACCGGAAACTATGGGGTACTATATGGATTAAGTACATGAGGTGCGTTTTGGTTGTCAATGGATTGATGGGTATTATGAGATGGTTGTTTACTGGTTGAACTATTGTTCTTGGAAGGATTTAACTGATTGCGCAGGTGTGGAGCAGTATAAGGTTCATAAGGCTTCTTCAAACCACTCTCCTTGCCATCCTCAGGCCTCCTTTCTCCAGTATCAACTTCTTCAATACTTACATCATCATCATCACATATCACCTTTTCCTTGTTCTTCTCCATGATGGATTGTTGCATCTGCAACAACTGGGCCATTTGAGCTGCTAAACCTGCCAAATTATGATCAGCTAAAGCAAATTTCTCATCTATAGTATTCTTCACAGTTGCCAGATCTGTATTGAACTGGGTTTAATAGAATATAAGATCAGACTATAGTTTGTATATCAGTATCATGTTTGTGTTGTATTTACAATATATCTTTCAATCCAGAATATGTACTGCCTGTCATAGCTAGAAAACGAACAAGAACTTGGCTCCAGTACCGATTGTAATGACCCAACTAGGCTAGACAATAAAATATGCAACTAATAAAGCAATAATCACAAATAAAAGACAATAAATTCAAGGTTTGATTCATAAAAGTAGATATGGTATGAATATAAACACTCAAATGGAAAAATGAATTGTCGGAGGGCCACCGGAGCACGCCTGCAGGTTGAACGGAATCCGATTAGTGAATGAAGTTGTGTATAACTTTAGTACTAAATGCAATGAATCTGGAGAGGATATTACCTCACTAAATCTCCCTGGTTGTCCTTGAGCCAGAATTTTCAGATAAGTGTTGTTGAATCATGGTGACTGGCTACTGTAGGTAAGTGTGATTAGTTTAGACCTTCGTAACTGCAATTTCACCCGCTTAACAAACATTTTACTCCACTACAAAAAAAATATGAGTTTTAGACACGGATCTATCCGTGGCTAAAAAGACTGATCCGTGGCTACAATGGCTTAGCCACGGATAGATCCGTTGCTAATAAGTTCGTCGCTACTTTTGGCGTAGCAGCCTCTTAGTAACGGATAAATATACGTGGCTAAAATGAGCCACGTTTCGGCTCCCCTAGCCACGGATAGATCCTTTGCCAGGTTGGATCCGGGCTTTGGGCTTTACCACTGGATAGATTGTATCCGTGGCACAACGTTCCAACGGATAAATTCTATCCATTTGAACAGCTGTGTATAATAAATGAAAATTGAAAAAAAAAAATATAGTGATGGATAGAATTTATCCGTTAGTGGCAATAGCGACGAATTGAGTATATGCCAAACAAATATATACGATTGATTCATTTTACGAGAATCTAAATTTCATTAAAAAAAACTAAAAGTGTACGTACAAACAAACTAAAGGGTACGAAGATAAGCATAAAATAAACGAGACTCCTAAAATGTACGAAAATATATGGACTAACAATCCTAAAAAAACTAATAAAGTACTAATCCTCTGTGCTCTCCACTATCCAACAGACACCTTCAGCATGCAACGCCCCATCAGTATGTGCCTGCTCACGGGTGACGTGGTTCTTCCCAATCTCCTCCCACAGCGCCCGATGGTCCGGATTAATGTACTCAACCCATTCTTTGTCCTGAAAGTGTTTCTCCTTGAATTGGCATGATAAATCAAATGCATGTGGATGTGAGCCGCCCGGAGGTTGAATACATTCCATATCTCCTCCGTATTGGAAGGAGGGATATAGTAGTATTTCTTCAACATTGCAACAATCCAACATCAGTTACAAGTCATGCCTACATGCATTCCAAACAGATATAGTAAAGGCAATGCCCCAAGAACAGATAATGTACACATATATAGTAAAGGCAATGCCTCAATAATAGATAATGTACACATATATAGTAAAGGCAATGCCCCAAGAACAGATAATGTACACATATATAGTAAAGGCAATGCCCTAGAAATCCAAACTAGAACTATTCAAGTAAAGATAGTGAAGTACCTTGAATTCTTCGAAAAAGTGCTCCTTCACAGGAAGAGGAACCGTAGTCGAACTTTCTCCGCCACTCCCAGGAGGCGTCAAATACTCTCTTTTCATGAGCATTGTCAATCTTCTAAAAGATAAAGGCGGGTGAAACTTGTCACACATTTGGAAAGTAAAAAATGGAGTACCGACAACTATATATGAAAACAATTAAATACCAACTTATTAAGAACTTACTTAGACCCCTCCACAATGGACAATATTGGAAGCCCATTGATCAGACGAGGGCCGCCCTGGGACTGTGCTTGACCATCCCCGTTCATTGTGGTTGTATGTATAAAATTGAAGTATAAACCATGATAATTAGTAACAAAAACGAATGCCAAACCTATATGTATGGTTTATATGATTACCGAAGTACAAACACATTGTCTCTATGTGTGTTCAGACAAACAAGTACATTCTGCCCAAGGTGTTGTGAACCCGTTCTATGGTAAGTCTCTAATGCTACGATAATGAAATTCAACCTCAAAGTATAGCATTAGCGATTTACCATAGAATGTACCCAATAACACAGCAAAATATAATTTTGTCATCATAAAATCATATAAAATATAATATAAAGTTTTTAAATATTACAGTATTCAGAAAACTACAATCAGTTCGACATATTGTCGGGGAGACTATTCAATGGGTCCTAAACAATATTTCCCTCACTAATTGATAGTAAACATGTAATATTAGGTAGGGCCCACGGAATAGTCTAACCAGCGCATCGAAACTAATTATAATAATATCATCATCACACTTTTAATTATATGTAAATTAAAGTTTTGAATCTATATTAATTTTCTTTTAATCCATATTAATAGAAATCAATCCATATTAACACAAATCATCCATATTAACAGAAATTCATACATATCAATCCAAAATTAACAGAATAAATAATACAATTTAATTTAACTCAATATTCAAAATTAATTTTAGTTAAATCCATATTAACATAAATTAATAAAAAAACTCCAAAAATTAATTTAAACTCATTAATTTATTATGGAATTACAACAACTTAAAAGCAAAATTATCCAAAAATAATATAAAAAAATCACTATAGGGTACAATCAATAAAGTAAGAGAAATTAATAATTTAGTTTATTTAATTTTATTAGATTAAGAAATCTGTTAATTTAAATTAGTTAACCTAAAATAAGAAAAATTAGGCAAATTAACATAATGGAGAAAAATTAGTACAATTAACGAATGAAAACTGTTAATTTAAACTGATTCTAGCTACACTACAAAACCAATCTAACAAATGAAAACTAATACAAGTTTAATTAGGAAAAAAAACTGAAAAACTCCAAAATACAAGGGTTAGGATTCTAACTTCAATTTACAGAGAATCGGATAATAGGAGGAGAAGTACTGAGATAACAATGCAACACGCCGATGGTGGTGGTGGTGTCATGGCGGCACAGAGCTCGCGCTGAGGTGTAGGAGAATCAAAAAAGGGGAAATTAACCAACAAAACCGAGGAGAGAAGCAATAAAATGAGGGAGGAAGAAGACTTACCGATTTGATGTTGTGGTTCCCTATGGAGTACGACGGTTTCTCCGGTGGTGGTGTTTGACGATTTGGGTGGGGGGAGAGAGTTAGGGCAGAGAAGAGAAGAATTTGGGGGAAAATAAATGAGGAAGAAGAAGCTCGATTTGAATTTTATCTCAGAGGTAGTCACGGATAGAATTATCCGTGTCCACATAACCACGAATAATTCTATACGTGGCAACAATTAATTTTTCTTTTTCTTCAATTGATTTTTAATTTCTTTTTTGAATTTTCTTTTAAAAAGGAAGGCCGGTTTGACCACGGATAGAATCTATCCGTGGCTAAACCGGACGAACTCGGGCCTTGACAGGCACGAACTGAGCGTTCAGGCTCAGTTCGTGATTATCCGTGGCTAATTTAGCCACAGGTCCGTGGCTACGTTCGGTGGCTATATCTAGGATTTCTTGTAGTGCTCTAACAACTAAAACTAGTGTAAAAAGGACATCACTAAACAGTAAACTAAAAGTGCCAAAATAGAAATGATAACTTAGAAAGTAAAATGCGATTTCTTCCCAGCTGGACTACTTGTCCTTGCTTTTCAGACACAACAGAGTCTTAGTAAATTGATAAAATAGGATATATAGAAAGAGAATTGATGAGAGAATTTCCAGTCATTGAGTTAATGGTAACATGTGAAACAATAATAAAGTTGGATTAAATTGTGGGGGTAATATATGGGGTAGAGGATCCGTCGTATGAGTACTTTTTGGTGATTCCAAAAGAAAATTCATAGACTCTTGCCAAAAGCGGATAATATCATATCAGCCATACATGTTTGACCCTTTCATAGTAGTTGTATTGGCCAGAGGATCTAAACTCTGATCAATTTACTACAAAAAAATGGGCAACATCAACTTGTATTTTTGTTGTTATTTGGTTGGTGTTGGCCTTCTCCAACAGTTTTTTCTGTCGGATAAACTGTTGGTGAAAGTGGCATTGGTAATTTTCAACGAAAATAAATTCCGTGGCTAAAAGTTTCCAATGACATTTCCTTGTCGGAAATTTGTTGATAATCATGCAAAAATTAACATGATTTCAATTGCTTTAAGGACGGAAAAATTGTTGGAAATTCGTTGTAATATCCCAACAACCAATAGCAACAAGCATTTAGTTGCAATTTACCTACAAACACTTGGTTGAAAATTCGTTGTAATATCCCAACAAATAATAACAACAAGCATTTAGTTGCAATTTTCCTACAAAAATTTGGTTGGAAATTCATTATAATATTCCAACAAACAATGGCAACAAATATTTAATTGCAATTTATCTACAAAACTTCGTTGGAAATTCGTTGTAACATTTCAACAAAATTTAGCAACAATAATATTGTTGCAAATTAGCTACAAATATATAGTTGAAAATTCGTCGGAACATTTGTAACGAAGATAGCAACAACCATTTTTGTTGCATTTTTAACTAGACAAAAATTGTGAGAAATTTGTTAAAAACGGCAATAGCTACAGTAGTAGCTACAATGATCTCGTTGTTAATTAATATTATAAACAATCAGTAAAATCAATTTTAAGCACATTTCATAATCAAAATTAAAACTAATATTCAATAAAAAAAAATAAGAATACCAAAAGATCAACTCAATTCAATTAAATTCAAAACAAAAATTCAAATGTGCTAGTAACATCAATGCGTATCATCATTTATTCAACTTCCTAATAATCCAGCGAAATAGTGTACTACTCCTACTCAAAGCATAACATGAACATAAATTAAATCTACTTCTCTTGCGTGGACCACCTTTATGAGTCTTCTTCCTCGCATATGTTTTGTCGATAACTTTGACTTTCTTCTTTGAATCCTGACGTGCATCATCACCTAAGTATCGACTCCTAACATCCTCAAAAGCTCTTTCAAAGTTGTCATCTTCACTTTCATCTTCACTCTCGGTATCGTTTTCGTCTTCAATCTCATCCTCACGCATCAAGTACTTCTGGTTAGGCCCAGACCCACCAGGATCAGCAATATTAGTGAGTCCCAGCTCTCCTAACATAGTTTTCATCATGTCAGGTAGATTAGTTTTCAGAGCTCTCAATTCTTCCAAAGCCTTATTCCTATCAGCCTTTAGTTCTTCCAGCTCATGTTCTATGGTTTGAACTTGTTCTTGAGATTCCAACAATTGTTTCCTAACTCCTTGACCAGGTCCAAAACCATAGACTCTTCCTCGTTCTAGGCCACCAGATGCAACACTCCATAAATCAAGATCAAATTTTGGACGTGTTTCGGAGCCTGGGTATGACTCTTCGACAGATTTTTCATACGTCTCCTATACAATAGAAAGTTAATTTTTAGACATTCATATAATAAATCTTTTGTTGTAACTTCAAGATTTGAACCAAAAAAAAATTCCAATAAAAAGGCTACTGTTTGATTCATAAACCAAGGCAATCAAAGAATCTAACTAGCATACTAGTTCGTCCAAAACTAATGTACAAATGCACAATATGAAACTTAATTGGAAAGAAAATACAAGAATTTTATTTATTAGAAGCTCATATAATAAATCTTTTTTTGCAACTCAAGACTTCAACAGCAAGTAACATACCAATAAAGAAGCAAATAACATTGCAAAATAAGCTACACCAAACAGAGACAACAAAGGCCATACCAAACATTAGTACATCCAAAACTTCCCCCGGAACCAATTAATCCAAAACCATCCTAGTTATCCAAATAAACAACCGCTGTAATACTACCATTCTACCCATCACCCAACTAAAAACAAAAACAAGACTACCACATTGACCTCACAAGAACATCGAACCAAACAGTGAAAAAAAAGAAAAAAGAAAAAAGGATGATAATGTATCTTACCCGCACTTTCTTTGCTTTCTGGCAAATGTACTCTCCTTTCCCCTTTTGAGTCCGGTGAGTTCTATCATATAGCTCAAGCTTGCTTATTGGACGCTTCAGTTCCTTCAGCTAGTAAAGATAACAAAACTCAGTTTCAGAAATTAAAACTAACAAAACACCTACCATCTTTCAATATCTTGACTACACTTTACCATCTTATCACGATGTGCAGCAAACGAACATGATCCACCGGTATGCGTAGGAGGTGCAGTACCATCTTCGGCCAATCTATTCTTCCTACCAGCTCTTGATTTAGTTTGCCATTTTTCAGTTGACCACACATCATCTATTAGTCCAATCCACCACCGTTTACGAATCCATGACTTGTAATTTTTCCAGTCCTTAGGCTTATCAGACTTGGCAAATGAAGTTGCTTTTTTGCGTTCTTCACATACAGCCTCCCTAAAACATTTAACACATGCTTTGTGCCAGGCATCAAAAACCTGCTTTTCCTGGCTAGGGTGCCACCTGAACTTTTTCTATCCAAAAATATTACAAACATGAATGTATGTTAATGCTAAAGATGAAAAAAGCCAATATGTAGAAGTTCTTTTTTTTTCAAAAGAAGGCTTTAAAAACTTTGACAGACAGGCAACATAATATTTTGCACATGGGAGGTGAAATATGAAACAACATCAGATTATAATTACCTTAAAATTTTCCCACATTAACTCTCTTCTACGTAGAGGAACTTTTAGCCATGTAGGCCATACGCCCTCATAGTGACCTTTAAAAGTAGCAGTTATATCTGAGACAACACCGCTGTCTAGAAAACTGGAAGTTTAAGATATATAAGACAGGTAAGTGGCATATAATTACAGGCGAATAATGATCCAAGAAATAATAATTTAACTTCTTACGTATCACCAGCGATGCGAATCCAAGCCCGCCTATTGGCATCATCAGGTACCTCTGCCCCATGGTTAGGTCCTCTTACTCTCTTAGGAGATACATTGCGAGACTCTATTCTTGCCTCCAATTCCAAAGAAGTCCCTCCATTGGTGTCTGTCTCGCCATTAGTGTCAGAGTCCTCATCACTTTATTGATGTGCAGTGTCCTCATGGATTGGAGCAGGTTCTTCAGGTGAATGAGAAGGTTCGCTGCCTTTTCTCCTAGACTTATCTGCCCCATTACTCTTACTGCCAGTTTTCTTCCCTCTCAGTGCCATCCTACAAATATTTAGATAAGAACATATTAAAACATATTAACTTGTTGTGTTGATGATATTATACTTAGAGAATGAAAACCACCTCTCCTATAATGTTTCATATGAAACATATGAAACAGGTTCTAAAAATAACTCTATCATGTAAAACTCATTATAAGATTCATTTCATATAAACCAAACCATAAACTGGATTTATTATTGCAGATGAAAAAAGTAATCCTACGACGTCAACTTAACCCATATTCACAATACGGCAGAGTGCATACAAACCAAAACAAAAACAACTAACCTATATGCTATCTTCTAAATTTCAGTCTCCTAGAAAAAACATGTAATCAATACTATCATCTATTAAACGAATACAAAGTATATCACCTATAAATTCAAAACCCATCTGAATTAGAATAGAGTAGAAAGCTGAAAAACCCTAAACTTTACCTCTTTGTCGACGCTCTAAATCAGGAATTCCACCAAAATTATTCTGAGACTTGCACCATATTTTCCCCTCTAGGTCTCTGATTTTATACTAACCTAGAGGCAGAATCAGGAGCGGGATCTTCAAGCGGGAAAAAATTTCAACGCGGTAAAAGAGTTTGAGTTGCCGGCAAAAGGATTTTTGGGGATAGCAAGTAATCTATGATGCTAAAGACATGATTTTCGCAACAGAATGAATTATCGGGAGGATTTAGCTAAATTAGTGAAATATTGTGGAAGAAAATAGGAGAGAAGTCGAAGGGATGAGAGATAGATCTGAGAAAGAGGAGAGAAGTCGAAGAGATGAGAGATAGATCTGAGAATATTATCTATCATAAAAATAAAAAAATAAAGTTGAACCATACTTTTTTCAACTATACTTTTTTGTGTTAGAATTTATTATTTATCATTTCTTGTACTATAAATTTTCAAAAAATCTAATTCTTGTGCAATGTTTTAAAACTATAAGTACACATAAATACACATGATATGTAGGAAATCAGACACCACTTCCCCCAAGATGGGACATACATGGCTCTACCCAATGCTAAAACCTCGGTACTTTGTTCTTGGTTCATGTCATAACCATTTGAACGAGATCGAACTCGGTATTTTCTATTTAAACGGTGTTGGAAATAATTTATCTTCTTATTGTTCACACTTCACACCACCACAAGGACCGAATTTCATTAAAAAATCATTTTCCTTTGCTAAACTTTCGTCAAGTATTCATTGTTAATGAGATAAACTTGCCGTTCTATGAAAATTTAGGTAATGAGGTCTTCATACCAATATATATACCACAGCAATCGGTGTGACAATCATCCGAAAAATCGAAGGCAACCCATAATACATTTTCGCCAGTTTTTGCAGCGGATAACTTCAACAAGCCACATAGGGACACTAACTCCAATGTAATACTCATCTCGCTTGATGTCGTTGGACATAGAATCGAGACGAATCCATCAACGAATTATTTGGAGAATCTGATCATGATTAAGGTTAGGGTTTTGACTTTTGGGAAAATCACTGGGAAACTGATTAATGGAAAATTGATCATGGCCTTGGGTCTACGGAGTGAGAAGGCAGCGACTTTAGCCGTCAATGTGGTGCATGTGAATAAAATTTCACTAGTACATTGACATATCATGCATTTCAAACATATCTTATTAATGGTGCCAAGCTTGTTTCTTAAATAACGACAGCAAGCTATGCCCGGTAAGGGAGTGATCTACAGTTCTACACTTGCGAGATGTGTGCACGCAACATGCACATTAATATTTTCTAATATAAAATCAAACTCATCCAAAGAAGTTGGATACATGCTATTTAGTTATTCTCATAGGCAACGACGTCGTAATTTTCATCTCCATCTTCATATTTACATTACTTTTATAAATCTGTTCAGAATAACAATATTTTAGTACTTTATTCACACTTAATGATCTTCTCCGCCCCATTATTTGTTGCGACATTTTCCCCTTGTTTTTCGACCTTTGAATATTCTATCCACTAAAATCTCTCGCGGAAGCCCAACATAGTATTGTATTTCAATATTTTGAACTTCTATGGTATCTCAGTTCTCTACAAATTCATTATTTTTTTTTTATTTGATTTTTTTAAGAAAAAAAAACTAATACTAAACTCATGATTTTATGTAATGGTTATGTTCATTGAAATTGTATTATTTGACATAAAAGTGAAATCTTGTACATATGAAAACTAGATGAGAGATAGAGCATTTGGTTTACAATTAAGTTAACAATATTAAAGGTACAATTAGCATATGTCCATACCTGTGTGAGGCTGCTCGTTTTTACCCGGTGGAACTTGGAAGCATTGGTCATAAAGTATTCTGAAAACATGATTGAATACATCATGATTCCGACTGATTTTCAGCCGGAATCCCCAATTCCGAAGTTCATACAAAAGATGATGAACGACTTTAGTAAGTTGTCCCAATCTTGGTTCATATATGTATCCGTAGTGATTGAGATAAAATTACATATAACAAGGTCTTCATGCCACAATGGTCTTGGAATGAAATTTTAGAAGTAAATTGGCATATTGTGCATTTAGTTGTGATCCTTATAGTAGAATCCAATATATTACATATAATTCTGGCAGGTTTACTAATTACATTTGGCTTTGATTTTTTTTTTCGGATTCATATTTTGAAGAAATGGGCACCATTCTTTGACTTGCACGCAGTTGCGTGCAAAACTAACTTCTATAAGTAATGTTATATTTTCAATATTTTTTTTGCCAATCTTATGTTCCATATAACTTATAAGAAAAAATAAAAATTGAAAAAGTGCCCACGCATCAGCCACCATTGGGATGACCCAAACGACGATGGAGCGTCGTCCCAAAACTACCAAAATGTACGACGACACCTCGACGTCGTTCGTCACCATTGGCCATGGTCTAAGTGAGATGAGAGTGCGAAAATGATTAAACTAAATGAAGATATATCAAATTGAGTATTTCTTCTTTTCTAGTGTTGGGTTGGGAACATTACTCGTTTTCCTTGAATCCCAATATTTATGGAGGAACTTAAACAACCAAGTAATAAAATTGTTAATGTTAAAATATGTCCAATTCGATGTACGAATCAAGAGATGACTTAACATTACAGAGGTCCGACATAGAGGGCATAGAGTTCCGATACATGTGCCCTTGTCCGACCAACAAAGGTATCCTGGGAGCAAGTCTTGTCAAGATCATGGTCCGACATACAATCCGAGTTGTATGATTCCAAGGACCATGGATCAATGTTAACTACAAGAAAAGGTGCACGACACACATCTTGTATCGGACTTGTTGGTAAAACACCTAAGTCACATTACTACAAGAGAGAGTGTCCGGCACACATCTTGTATCGGATTTGTTGGTAAATACCTAAGTCACATTACTACAAGAAAGGGTGTCCGACACACATCTTGTATCGGACTTTTAGGTGAAAATACCCGTCATATTTGTAGCTCCTATTGCTATTGGAACTCGGACACCTAAGTCGGACTGTGACTCGGACCATGTGTCGGATACAGGGATTAGACAAAATCCTAGAACGTTCCAAGGAGAGCAAAGTTACTATCTTAGCCTTGGGGAAATCCTAATTTGGGACGTGGGCCAGGCCCATTAGGCCAACTAATGTGCTTTAACCCTTTGAGAGTCAATCTTAAGCCTGACACTTGGCGCAATCTCAGGAGCTCTATCACCATTTGGGAAACATTATAAATAGTAGTCACTATTCACCCCTAAAGGTAATCAATCTCATACCTACTTTCATACTACATACACTAGAGAGGCATTCAACCCTCTAACCGTAAAGTCGATTATTCGGTTTGATCAATAGACAAACCGGAAAACTGTTACTAACCCTCCCCTTCAAGTTTCATTTCAGGTCTCAGTAATTATGAAAGTAAGCTAAAGTTAAGAGGACCGCGGATTAGTACGAACTAGAAGGATCCAATAATTTACCTATCAACAAAAATGAACACGTGCATCACTTGACAAGGTCTTACCAATCCAAGCTTGGAAGGAACAAGGGCACACGAGGTTCACAAGAAAGTTTATGTATTCACCATAATAGTGAAATTTCTAACTTGACTTCTCTACATTTGATCTTGACTTTTGGACGTTCACAATATAATCAATTACACCTCATTTCAAAATCTCAACCCCCTACCAAACTGTAATTGGTAGGACCCGACCCGACCCGACACTTTGAACCCGGATGTAACAACTAACAAGTGAGATCGACTGAAGCAGTAGCAGATCCAAAGAGCTGAAAAACAGAGCAATCAAACAAAGAGCCAAAAAGACTTGATTTTTATGATCCAAAAATGCCATCTTCTTCATTAACATCAGTGATCTTCTCCAGTAACAATCTCCTCCTACACGCAACCCTAGCAATCTCCCTATCCCTCTTCCTCTCCTTCCTCCAAATCCCATCTCTGCTCCTCTACGGCCTCCACACTTACATCCACCCTGACGATGTCAATCCCAACCCCAAATCATCCGGCATCAGACCCGCCATTCGAAGGCCCAGCGCCATGGATTCCGAGCCCCACTTAAAACCCAGAAAGAAATCCAAGGATAAATTCGAATTCGATGAAAACAAAGCCCAGATCTTCCGATTGAAGCTCGCTGAAGGTCACCTTGAGTCCAGGGTTTACTACAAGGAGTATTACGGCGCTTTCAATTCCACTTTTATTGCTTTATCATCCTTATTGCTTCATAGGTTCCTCAAAGTAGATAAAGATTTAGGGTTTGTGCGGAATGGGACTGTTATACCCCTGTTATTAGGGTTTGTTAGTGCTAGTAGGCTCTTGTTTGTGATTGTTAGGGTTGGATTTGAAAAGTCTGCATCCAAGAAGATAGATAGACAATTGAGCTATGTTTTGGGATTTCTGGGCTTTGTTTTGAGTGTTGGTATTGTTTTCGAGGTTGGTTCGAAGAGGAGGATTGTTGATTTTGGGTTTGGAGGTTCTTTGGATGGGGTTGGGAAGCTTTTGTTTGCTGTTTTCATGGGGTGGATTGTTAGTTTGCTTTATATTCCGGCGTTGAGGAATGCGCGTGCTTTTTGGTTAGGAACTGATCAGATTCGTTGCAATTTGTCGATTATTTCGTGTGGGTGGTTCTCGAGGACGGTTCTGTATGCTAGCTATGTTTCGGTTGTCTTCACTTCGTTGCTTTGGATTAGCCCGTTTGCTGATTTTCTTGTTATGGGGAGTAATGCGGGTGGGAGAAAAGGAGTGGGTTTGTTTGCTACTAAGCGTGTGAACGGAATGGAATTGATTGGTCAGGTTGGTATGTCAAGAGTGATGTTTGATCAGGTGAGAGTATGGTTGTTGTTGGTCACCGGAATTCTGCAAGTTCTAGCATTGCGAGGGAACGTACAAATGTTTCTAAACGAAGCAGTTTTGTGTTGGTACCAACGGTTGCATGCTAGCAAAGTGCCCGACATGGATTACAGCAGGGCTAAGGTTTTTTTGCACAATCATTACCTATGCTTGGTCGTGATGCAATTCTTTGCACCGGGAGCATTGGTACTTCTTCTACTTGGCTTCTCTCAGTTAGATTATAGTTTTCTTACGGGTATGGCTGATTATGTTTCACGTAAGACGGATTTAGTCAGAGAAGTGTTCTTGTTTACGGCTTGGTGGATTATATTTGTTTGGGCTCTGTTTAGCACGGCAACTCTTGCACTGTATCGTCGAGGGATTTTATACGTTTCCTGAATGAGTTGATCCTAACTTGCACTGTGTTTGTTTTTGTAACGGTATTCTTTGTATTTTTCCAAGGAGCTGCAGCAACCGAAGGAAATTTTGGCATTGTTTTACAACATCTCATACTTTTTGCTGTTGTTGTTTATGTAGTTGAGTTCAGCATTTAAATTGAACTCACAGGCTATAGTTACAGTGTTTTCAGTCTATCGAAATGTTACTGCTATGTTGGTTGGAAATTTTTACTAATGTTTTGGGTGTATTACAAATACCTGCATCTCACACTCATACACAACGAGTCATTCAAACAATATAGAATGTGATATGTTATGCGTAAAAATGAAATTTCAGAAGTAGATAGGCATATCGTGCATTGAAATGTATGTTACCATTAGTAGATAGATTGTGTTCCTTAGAGTAGAATCCAACAACATACAGGTTTACTAATTTTGCTTTCTTCTTTTCTCCGGTTTCACATTTTGAAGAGATAGACACCATTCTCTTGCATGCAAAAATTAACTACTAGTAGTACTGTAGGTAATGCATACGTGAGATGAGCGAGTGAATTGAAAGAACGGAATTTAAATGATAAACCAAATGAATATTATATCGAATTGAGTATTTGTTCTTTTCTATACAGGTTCTGGTGTTGGGTTGGGAACATTACTCGTTTTGCCAAGATCCCACATGTGGAGGAAAGCTAGTAAACGAAGTAACATGATGATGTGGTCTTGGGTTGGAAAATGAATTTGGGTGTTCTCCACATCTTCAAGATGAACAGGCTTGTAAACCATGAGATATGTTGGAACTTGGAACACATCCATACGAACTTACTATAACCTTAATAGTAGCATTTTCCACGTTTTGGTGAACTGATTATGATTGTGTATAGAGAGGGAACGTGAGTCCAGAGTCTCCAGTTAAGACTAGTAAGAGCCTTAGGCTAGTTGTAGATTTGATCGCAGTTCTATTCTCCTCAGTCCCACATAACTATACTCGCTTTCACACCAAACTTAATAGATATAGTAGTTCTTTAATTAAGAGACTATTCAACGAGAGTACTATATGGTTAGCAATAAGCTCCGGCTGCAAGAAACGGAAACTCTACTCTATAAATTATTCCTACATCCTTCGATAGATATCACAGAAGTCGAAATCAAATTTATGGTGTGTCAAACAACGAATTTATAGTTCTGAATTTAAGGGAAATTATTAAACATCCATATCGTTGAACTCCTCCCATCTCACATGTCCAAGAAAAGGAGTAATTTGTTCTGGATAAACTAAGTGGCTACAGTACTACACAAGTCTACTATGACTGCTCTAATTTCATGTCTTACAAATGCAATAGCTCAAGCATAATCCTACAAGTGGAAGATCCTTCCTACAGTAGTGTACAGCATAAATAAATTACCACGCTAACACATACACGGTCTTGCCTCATTTACCTCTTCCTCTGCCTCTACGGCTTACTCTACCTGTTTTTCTACTCTGTTTCTTCCCCGCCACAGTCTCAGTGACCTGTGTCTTAGACGGCTGAGACACATCCACTATTAGTTCTTCAGATTGCACATCCAAAGAACCACTAGCAATGCTATTGGTTTCGGTCACAATAGGGACTTCCACATAAGCTTCAGTGGGATTCACAGACTTCTTCTCACTTGTGGAATCCCCATTTTGCTGGTTATTCTTGTCCGCTTGTTCAAAGTTTTGGCCTGTACCAGCCCCTGCAGACAAACTGGGCGGAAGAAAGATTATTTGATTAGGGAACCACAGAGATGGTGAGTAAACACATTTCCGTGTATCTGACAACTGGTGCATAGAAGTAGCGAATGTATCAATTATCATTTACCTTTGTTGAGATGATAGTGCACCATTCGCGTTTTGTCTTTCTCCGTATTCAGTCACCTCAGTTGCTAAAGACCCATTAAGTTTACTTGCTAGTGGAACTGTCAAAGAAAAGTATAGATAAAACAATGGCAGATCGAATAATAACAAACACCAAATATCACATTGTGAGGAACATGGTATTGGGTCGAGGTGGAATTGAACAAAATAGCTACCAAAAGATACAAGGAAAAGTAAAAAATAAAAAAGCACATAAATATAAAACCCCACACTTAAAGGGAGCAAGAACGAGTAAGGGAGAGTTTGAGATACTTTATGTTAGGCCAAGACAAAGGCACCTGTGAACATTATCTTTTTTGCTGGCTTAAGCCATTTCGCACGATTAGCAAATAATTCTACACCGTTTCAAAGGTATTAATAAATCATAATGAGCAAGAAACCAGAAAATGACCTCTGTAGCCTGTAGGTACTCAGATAAGCAGAATATTGTGATTCTTTAAGCTGGCACTCAAATATATCCTAAACCATGGCTTCTTCGTTGCCCCAATTCCCCAAGTGCACTCACCACTCACCACTCACATCCCCTGTGGGGTCCCATATATACTGCCCACATACATCTCATAAACCCTAAACCATAATATGCATGGTGCAAATCACATCAGTATACTTGCGCAACTGGCAGTTGCTAAAAGTAATGTTGGCTTACTTTATTTTTCGATATATAACAGTTCAGAATGGGGTAAGGACAAGGATTAAACAAAAGAAGACCCAATTACACAAGTGAACTACTCGTAGCAAGAGAGCAAGACAGCGTCTTTTTCTTTTATATTTCAAACATTTTCATTCTTCTATTCTTTTTGTTTCTCCTATCATAGTTTATCAAGTTTTCCAGCCTCTTGATTTCACGTTCCTGCTTTGACTTGGCCACCCTTTCTGCTTCAGTGCTTGCTTGGTCATTTGCTTCAGCTAACCTTTGAATATCCGGCAGCAAATACACAGCTGCTTTTTGGGAATAATAAAAAGTGCACTTAAGACCTAGATGGGGTGAACATTTACTAGTTTACTTAAAAAACATGAGCCATGAATGAGAACTAAAAGAAGCCAAGTGTTGTGGACATCACATATTCTACTTGCACCATCCATACCAACCAATAACAGTAGAACTATTGCGTTTACCAACAAATGGAAAACATGCTATATGGATCAAACATCCACGCACAGGTAACTGCAGTAGACTCAGGAATGAGGCGGGACAAGATCAAAGACAAAAATTTACTCAAATACTTATTTTGACCAAAAGATAGAACCCTCTCATGTTACTCGTTTCAGTATAGAGCCACAGATTTTTAATGTCACAACTCACAAGGACAAAAGTGCTGTCTTCAGACCTTAAGAAGAGGTTCGCTTTTTTTTTTTGAATATCCAAGGGTGAGTCTTCAGACCTTAAGAAGAGGTTCGCATTTTTTTTTTTGAATATCCAAGGGTGAGTGTTTCACTGACAGAATTACAGGAGGGGCTAAATGTGAATATTCAATATTGCATCGTCAGATTTCCTGTATTAGTCGTTTGCTATTCTCGTTCACATTAACTAAACAAACTATCTTCTGTCAAGTCCATCCACAAATACAATAACCC
Source organism: Plantago ovata (assembly GCA_028274465.1). Lineage (NCBI taxonomy): Eukaryota > Viridiplantae > Streptophyta > Magnoliopsida > Lamiales > Plantaginaceae > Plantago > Plantago ovata. The sequence continues at coordinate 32,126,649 of CM051457.1, forward strand.
TTAACTTATGAGACTACTTCAAATAAATTAAGCCAGCTGAACTAGATGGAGAGAGAGAGACTAATCACCATTATGATGCTCCTCAGCTTGAGTAGAATTGGAAGGGCGTGAAACCTTCGATGTATCACATCCATCCATCTGAACAGCTTGTGAAGTCTGTAAAAGGCAATAAAATAAGATGGTAAGTGCAACGAGAAAATGCAGGCATGATGATTATCTACAGACTTAATGAATCAGAAACATGGGAAATGCTTTGCCAGTTAGGTACCTCATCATTACCAGAAGCAGGAGCAGCTGGTTTGGATGGTGGTGTCTCACCTATCTTACCATCTTGTCTTGATTCCAAAGCGGAAAGAGCCAAAACTAAGAAAGTACTCAAAGTTAGAAACCTGCAAGTTTAATAACATGCTGAATAGAAATACAATAGGCATAGCAAGTGGCCAACCTGCTAGAGCAGGGTCACGACTCACTCCTGCATCCACCAATGCATCTGTTTGCTTAATGTTCCTGCTGGACTCAGGCAGAGTAGTTTTTTCTCCTACAGCAGAGACTAATTTACCAGGTCCAGTCAAGTCCTTCTGACTTGATTCAACAGCAACAAATAATGGATTGGTTTTAGAAGGTGACGTGCGCAGCATATCTTCTGTAGCTTTAGAGCGTACTCTCCGCAACTCTTCTTGAATATTCCATGAACCAGATGCAAGAGAATTTCGTTTCTGCCACATCAAAATTACACAGAACTCAGTAGGTGGTCGAAGCAGCTTATTCATTCCAATTTATAAATTGATTCGAGAAGTTCAATTGGAGTGTTTGCAATAGCTTCACTCAACTTCTCTAATATTAAGGTGAAAAGCTGAAGCTGGTGAATTAATTTCTCTATACCAACTTCAGCTACTTAAATTAATTGAAGGAGAGTGGAGCTATTGCAAAAAAAAAAAAAAAAAACCCTTGGAATGGTTTATTGACAACACGATTCTGTGTAGCCAGCGTAAATAAAAGAGCAAAAGGGCAAGACCACTTGCAATAACACTCACTACTTTTCAGGTGACACCTTATCCAAATTCTAATCATTCGAAGAAAAACAAATTGCATTAAAAATTAAAATAACTAAATAAGTTAGAATGCTTGTGTATGAACAAGAGTACGAAATCCTGTGTTATTTCATTCATTGAGTAGATAATTACATAATACCAAGGATTATTTCATACAATTGCATAGTCCTCCACGAAATTGTACACATTGGAATTAACTTCATGCACTCTATGTTCTGTGACATCTAAGTTGTTATAAAGACAGATCCTACAGTTCAGACAGCTTTAACGAAGTATAGATGCAGCAAGCGATTAACAACACCTGGAAATTAATAGCTCCAAACCATGAACATACATGTACAAAAACATGAGATAAAGATAATGGTAGGAGTCCATGAGGGGGTCATTCTTGCTAAAAGGGACTAACAACACATTAGTATATCAAAACGCACCTTTGACAACAACAGTGAGTCATGACCAGCTGAGAATAGAGTTCCTTCCTTAAATGTCGTCGGAGTTGTCAACTCAAAATTTTTTGTGGGAGATGCCCAAGGTGGTCTGTCCTTCATATAGGATCTGGCCACATCCACAGGAGAACTTCCTCCGTCTTCCACCTGCATCAAATAACCAATCTCATCTTAGACAGCTTTATTAACACCATTATTTCTTGTCATGCCAGGAAATGGCATGTGAAAGAACATATATACTCAGGTTAATACTACAGAGGGCACAACTAATCTTAGTATGTGTTAAATATGGTCAAAATTTTGGGACAGAAATCATTTAAGGACAATAGCATGGCGTAAAATCTATCTTAATATACCTTGGTATATACTGTAAAATAATCACTAACATCCTCAAGACTGGTCGAATTCGTGTTATATGACCATGGAGCCAATTTTGTCCCTGAACTTGACCCCACTTTCTTGTCAAGAAACCATTTTTTGGCTTCCAACACTGCTTTATTACATGTATCGACATCTTCTGTACACGAAATGAAAACAATATCAGTGAAAAAATAAAACAGAAAAATTCCACACTGGAGTTACAAACAGATTTGTAAACTTGATACCACGATCAACTGCTTTCCCAGGAGAGCCATCAAGTAAACCTTTTTCCCCAGCTTCTAGTGGCACATCAATAACACGTGAATTTATGACTTTTACCAACCTATCACACTCTTCCCTGACAGAAAGAATATGAAAGGATAAGATAAAACTGTAAAATTAACTTCCTCCTAAGTACAACAATCTTAAATAAATCTTGATAGTAGAGACAACAGAAAACACATGCCAAATCAATGGAGAGAGATGACAGGAGCCACATTAATGGAATACCAAACCAACCATCCCTTTAATTATTTCATGTACTCCCTTCACATGCCAAATCTATGGAAATTGAAGAATAGATATAACTGAGATGGTGATTAATGCAAGGAGAGACATATAGACGAAATGATGTACAATACAGACAAGTGGCTAGAATTTGAGATCATATGAAATATCATATGAAGAACAAAGGATGAGGAGACCACACTGACTGGAGTAATTAACACCAAATCATGTCATAAAGCTGTATGCACAACAGCCTAGTTTGCAAACCAGAAATCTATTTCAAATGTAAAAAAAGAAACCCCCAATCTTCAGAAAGTCATCAGAGACTGTAATAAACTTACTTCTGATAGACTGATACCATATTCCACATTGTAATTTTCATTCTGTCTATTGTAAAGTAAAAAGGTTCATTTATTGCGTAAAATATTATTCTGATGATTTAACAAGCTGACATGTCACAACGAGCACAATAGAGAAACATATAAAGACGGCTGGTAGCAGCAAACATGCATGTACAGATAATTGTTCTATCTGAAAAGCAAAAATTAGAAAGAGCAGAACCGTTGTCAATTAAGTACATTAATAAAGGCAAGACTAGTAGAAACTAGTATGTAAAAGCAAGCATCGCTGTAGGTCATCCAAGTTCTGAGTTTTTCTTTTCGAAAGAACTCAAACAAAACGTGTAATGTGAAATGTTAATGTAAACCAGAACAGAAAAAACATCTTTCCAGAAAACAAGCTGGAAAAAGATCTAGATAAAAAAAGGAAAAGAAAGTAAATGCTACATTTGCATAATTATGAAGTAACATGCAAATGTTATAATATCTAGTCTAATACCTCGAAAATGTCTCCTTCTTAATAAGCTGCTCAATTATATGTTTGGTTTCAGTCCTCTGCACACCCAATTGAGATTCTTGTCCGCGTTGCACCATACCTGATGCAGTGGCTCTATTCTAGTACAATAAAAAGGAGCTTTTAATTGCAACAAACAATGATTAAGATATATGTACTAGGATGTACTAGGAAATGAGCATCCAAGAACAAAAACATTTAACGAAAGTAGATGCTAAAGTCTCGCATTTTATCCACCCTTTTCACCAACGTTTACTCAGATTTAACCCAAAGACGCCTACTTAGTACCTTACAAAACATCACTTTACTCCTATATTTTCACTCTCACATAATCACACCACCCAAAAAATAAATCAATAAATAAAAATAAAAAAATAATTAAACAAAACAGAACTCACAGAACTGATCACATCAAACAATTCTAGTCAGTCAGACAATCTCAATCCAGATGGGAAACACCTGAAAACACCTGAACTTGAATTTTTGTTCAGGATTTCAATCCTGGATACTTTCACCCATAACACCCAAACTTCCAATATAACAGGTAAATGCATACTGAACTCATTTTGGCCATCCAGCTAAAATAAGAAGTTTCAGAAGTCAGAATTCTTATCCACCCCACTTAGCTGTTAAAATGACCAAGTTTCAAAATTATGCATTTAAATGATTCCCAATTCATGAGACAGCTAAATGTTTCATCACGAAGGCTACAAATGATTTGAAACAGGGTTACCTAATTCGTAGTACATCTGATATGAATACATAATATGCTCTCGATGGGGTATTCAATATGATAAGGGTATTTGTATGAAACACAATACGCCATTTCGCAATACGATACGAGGCGGGTATACTAAAAAAATCCATAATAACTAAAGTTATACATTTTCACATATTAAACAAAAATATTTATAGTTTATCATGATAATTTTAATATAATTTAATGTATTATATTCAAAGATTATTTTTGTATTTCTATTTGCGATATAAAATCATTAAAGTCGTTTATCCTATAAGAAAAGTGGATAATGAGTTTTCTTAGTTCAGGCCCAAATGTAAAATAGATTGCAGGATCAACTTCAACCCTAATACTTCTGCTGCTCTTCATTCCATCCTGGGTCAACACCAACCATTTAGTTTCACTACTTCTTGTCAGAGCTCTACTTCTTTCCCTTTCTTACAATTCACTGGAATTGACATATCATACGAGTATTCCAACGAATTAATATGCCGGCAAACTGCATATTTGCACGTACGAACTACCACTGTGGTACGAGGAGTTTCACATGAATTAGGCAACCCTAACATTTTTACTACTACATAGGTTAAGGATTCTTCCTATCCTCTATAGAATGAAATTGTAATCACATATAAGTCACTAATCTCCAAGCAAGATTCTTATACAAAATTACAAATTATCAGGGTTGATGGTTTCGTCTCCCAGGGGCACCACCTCCTCATTCTTAAACTTAATTTTCCTTTTCTAAGATATGGTTAGCACATGATATTATGATATAATCCAAAAATAACAGATTACTTTATATTATTATGCTACATCATCAAGTAGAAAGGCAAGCATACCTCTTGTAATGCACTAACACCACCATAAGGATTTCCATACTCAACCTCATTGTCATCATCATCCTCTGTAAATTAGGAGGGGGGGACAAGTAGAAAAAAGGGGACAAAAGAGACACCAAAAAGGGACAAATGTTAGTAAAAAATTTGTGGATGGACAAATGGGACACTGTGGGGAAGAGGAAAACAAAAAGGGAACAACATAATTACATTAAATTGCTGAATGCGTACTTATCGAAACTAACGTGAACCAAATAGTACTTTGAGTAAAATTGGCAATAATAGTTCAAACTTGTTTCTGTAGAGAATGAGTTACGAAAACTTAGTTAAATTTGAAAGTGCATATACACGTTCAGATATGATGAAAGAATATTATACCCACATAGAAGTCAACAATGGCCAGTGCCAGTCCAAATGCATAATAAAGTAAGTTTATGATGCTTAAATCCATGTGGTACAGCACCACTAAATTGTATTCCATCTGTCTTAGCACAAGCTTCACATTTTTGTTAAATATTTTAGGCTTCTTTTAACCTCAAGTTACTCCTAGATCTCATCGGAAAATAATTTACAAAAAAATATATTATGCAAGTATAATGACAAAAAATTATGATGCTTGTGCTGGGATGGAGAGAATATCTACTGGTGAACCAGACCTGGAGCTCAGCATAAAATTTTTGCTGTTGTCGAAAGCACAAGTTTAGAGTACAATCTTCCTTACAAGTTGACAATATAAGATGGTACCACCAGTTTTCTCTGATGCTTTTTTTGACACAAATGACAAACTACAACACGTGCAACTATGGGTTTAACTCATCCACACCCGGAAGAATAATACAAGGGACTAGCAGATGCAGCAGAAAATTTAATTAATGGGTGCATTACATTCAGAACCCCTAAGAGTTTGCCTAAATACACTCTCATGGGTACATATGTAATTATTCATACTTCAAGCTCAAGGGCCTAACTGAGAAGTGGGCATTTAGTAGGGGTGTAAGTGTAATTAATCCATGCTTTTATTGCAATCACACCGAGACCCATTCATTTCTTTTAAATTTTACCTTTTCGTTCCCCCACGCATTTATTTATGTTTTCTTTTTTGGATACTTTCCAAACTACTTTATTGTGGGTCCCACCACTCAAAAAATATTGCCTCCGCCCCGCCAAAAATGCACAAATTTCCTTTTTTGGTGTCCCATTAGAATCTGCATGTCCAGAAATGGTAATCAAAACTACACCCCACTCACAAATCTTAATTATTTCCTCATCCTTGTTTTAATCATTCCCAACACGATACCTCCTTTAATGTTTACGACTTTCCCTAATATTTCTTAATCTCTTGCCCACCCAAGTTTGTGCAAATTCGGACAGGGGCGGTGGGAGAATAATAATACAACATACTCCTAAAAAAACAGTGAAAAAATCAAAAGTAGAGAAGTGAATGCGATAATTTGTGAGGGAGAGACCTGGCAATGCATCTTCCTACTTAGCACCATGCACATTATCACCTTCAGGTTTAAGGTAGCTCCAAAGACATTACAGATGTCTCCATATAGATCCTAACATTTCAACTTATTCAGATGCTTCATTGAATCTAAAAGGTGTATGTATCTAATTCCTATTCCCAAGGACTTCTATGATGGGGGGGATTATCGACTAATTATTCTGCAGCAATCACTACTGGTGAAGAATCACCACAAGATCACAGTACACACATTTAATTTTGAGTCTCAATCGCGATATACTTCATATTTAAACTATTCCGAGTTCAATTCTGCAGCAATCGAAGACGGTTTACAATATCCCCACCTTCCCCAGGCTTAGGGTTTTCCCCTTCCCATACTGTGTATTCTCTTACTCACTATTGCAGAGGCAAACATTTTACTAACTCAAAGCACTTGCACAGGAGCATTTATTATATGCCTATGAATCTCAATCTCGATCGCGAAAAGCAATTTCTAATTTAACTTACTCCCTCTGCCTCATGCATTGTCTCTTCGAAAGTTAACCAAGCACATCTCTACTTAAACAACAAACGGAACGCACTAAACTATAATGGACGAACACATATACAGAAATAATGAGCACTTGGTAATATGTACGAGCAGATAAGCCAAAAATGACAAAAGCAGACAGTAATGGAGTTGGAGCAATAGAACATTACCTGAAATATAATCCTCATCCTCTTCGGAGGATGAAGCATCCGACTCTGATACGAGAGTCGAGATTATTTTACTGGCGCCAGAAGCTAGGGCTTTGGCAGAGGGAACAATAAGGCCGGTGAACCAATTGGTCCTGGTCGGTGGGGGAGGTGCTGGAGACGGAGCGGTGGGAGGCGGTCGGTCATAGGGGGTGGCGGAGAGGCGCTGGTGGCGGCGGTTGTTGACAATTTTTCCGCCGGCGCCGGATCGGGAAGTTGACATTTGGGGGAGAATTTGAAATGGAGGAGGAGAAGAGAAGAGAAGAGAGATAATTGGACGTCGTTGGTTTTGTTTCAGGTGGTTAATTTATTATTATTTGTACAGTAGATGCGTTTGGATATAGAAAATTATTTAATTCATTTTAAATTAAAGTGCTAGTTTTTGCTGCCGTTTTTTTGTTCTTATCCGCTTTTTGTAGTTAAACATGATGAGTTCCAAAATTTTCTTCTACAAAAAATAATCATATGTCCTGTAATGAATCCAGGACTCAATGTGAAGGGGTCGAAAATTTAACCATGAAAAGTATAATTATACAATATATGAACTACTAATATGATACATATTTCCAAAATAATAATCTCAATTTTTTTTATCATTTTTAATGTTAAATTGTGAAAGATAAGTAAAAATACGGATTATTTTAGCTAGAAAAGAAACAATAAGCATAAAAATTGTTAACAAAAGTGTAAATAGGGAAAAAGATGGTAAAAGAACTAGGATTTTTGGGATGAAAAAGAAAAAAGAAAAACATTAAAAGTTGCAAATATGAAACAAAGTTGGGAAGATTTGGAATCGAACTGTTGATAGGTAATTAGTGCTTTCCTCTAGAGCGTCGTAGGGCGAAGGTTCTAGAGCGTCCTTCGCACTTCAAGTGTCTTCCGTACTGTACCTAGGACCTGATGTATAACTTAGCAAGAGGGGGTTAGTGCCACAAGCCCGGCTTGTCTATGATCAAACCGGATGGACGACTTTACGTGTAGGGAGTTGGTACACTTCCCTAGTAAATGTAGAGTGAGAAAGTAGTGTGATGAAATGTCTTAATGATTGAATGATTGAATACCTTGATTTGAGTGAGCCAATATTTATACTAGCAATAGAATATTGCCTTAGCCCTTAGAATCGTGACAAGTGTCCGGCCAAGATTGAGTCTCTCATGGGCTTAGGCCCATTTGAAGTGACCCATGGGCTTTGGCCCATATCTTCTATTGAGGTTGGCTAGGGTAAAATGGTAATCCTTGGTACCAAAGTGCTCCTAGGGCGGGCGTCGCCCTAGTACCGTCCGAGGACGGGGTAGTAGGGCGACTGCCGAGCTTCTAAGGTTCGAGGACCACCTTCCTTAGGACATGTTAATTCTTCCTTGACGTACGGAGTTATGTCCGGCCACCTGTGGTAGTAGGGCGGAAGGACACTCGTCCGACTACCAGTGCTAGTAGGGCAGAAGGGCACCAGTCTTGTTCCTCTCGGTGTGCTACTAGGGCGACCCTATGTAGCCGGAGGTTGTGGTGTAGCCCGAGGATCTCTTTGCATGGCTTGCCTTTCTCCTAGCTGGTGGCTACTAGGGCTTTGTCTGCTAGTAGGTCGTCCCCACGCTAGTAGGGCAGTTCAATGGCTAGTAGGACAGTTGTACTTCTAGGTCGAACATGAGGACTTAGGCTATTTCGCCTAGTCTTTTGTCTGGTCGGACCATGGTGAAAGGTAATCGGACCCTTCTATCATGGTCGGCCCATGACGCCCTAGTACGTTTTTAGACGCCCTTAGGGGTTGGACAGAGAAGAAAGTGAGCAAGCTTCCTGATATTGCCGAACATAATCTCATACATATTCCACAGCTGCCAAAGGATCCCACCATGTTTATCATGCACCAAATTGTTACGGTTGTTCCAAATATGCCAACAACACCACCTCCTGTCTCGATCTATCTTCTCATTTGTCCTCTTTACAAGAGAAAATTACGCGGGGACCCCCTCTTATGGACCTGCTTTTCAAATGTTTTCTCCTTAATAAAAGAATTACATATAACCACAATTTAAGCAGTTTGCGTTGACCTGCTTATAATCTACTGTTCATTACTAATTATCCAAACACGCCCTTATACAATTTAGCCTTATTCCTTTAATCTTATTTGCAATTTAATCCTTTTTCTTTTTTTTCTTTTCTTTTTCTCTTTTTTCCTTTTCTTTTCTTTCTTTAATTCTATTACCGGATATTACCGGATTCCGGCAATGGGTTGACCGGAATCCGACGGGAGCTCTGTACATCGGAGCTCTGTAAAGAGCTCCGACGAGCTCTATTACAGAGCTCCGTCGGAGCTCTTATAGAGCTCCGGTGGAGCTCTGTAAAGAGCTCCGACGAGCTCTATTACAGAGCTCCGTCGGAGCTCTTATTGCAGCTCCAGATCTGGAGCTGCCAACTCCAGATCTGGAGCTGTAACAGCTCCGATCTGGAGCTGTTTCACGGCTCCAGATCGGAGCTGATGGTGGCTACCGGATTCCGGTACCGGAATCCGGTAAATTAGAAAGAAGAAGAAATAAAAAAATTTGAGGGAATTTATAATTTAGATAAGATATGTGGGTTTATTTTGTAATAACTTAAAGTTGAGATTGTTTGGTAAAATTTAAAATCTGATAATTGTTCAGGGACAATTATGTATTTTCCATGATTAAGAGCGGCAAAAGTCAAGATCGTGGGTTTATTTGTAATTGTTTTGCATAAAGAGGGTTTATACGTAATTCTTTTACTAACGAGGAAACATATGTAATTACCGAGCATAACAGGGAGTCCACACGTAAATCGCCCTCTTTACAATGATGTCCATCTATGGTGTTTACCATCTAAAGTACATCATCACAATAGTTTAAGGTGAGTAATTTGACTGTCAACAGATCTAATCATGTAAGTAGGTGGCATATCCTTATTCTCTTCTTCTACCGCTGCCTCCATTGTTTTATTATATAAAATCCGCGCTTGGAACGTTAAGAAAGCTGAAAAAGACACGAATTATGTGACTAAGTTCTAGCCAATGTAGCTAGGCTGAACACTGTCGATGGATTTTTTTTTTTTTTAACACAAAAGGTAAGAAATACACTAGTCAATGGATTAGGGCAAAAAAGTTGGTGCAGGAGCACAAAGTAATGAAGTACGCTGCCAACAAATAGGATACTTTTTCAAGACAAGTCTTCACAAATTTCAAATAAAGCAAACAGACAGAACAGTTCTCAAAGGAGGCTGTAATGAGACGACGGCATTATAGTTCCTCAAACACACTCCGTAGGACTAGTATGGTACGTTATTGGGCAGATTGCGTATAACATTACTCTTCATGCCCATCTTAGAGCGCATGGCTTCAACACCATACTTGTGCATTGCTTTCACTGCTTTCAATCTTACAACATGCTCTCTGGACTGAACGGTTACTAGACCCATGCTCTTGTACCTGCAAATCAAAGTTAAACACTCCATCACATTCCACTTTTTTTGGATACGAAACGTAAATTCTTAATTTCTTTTGGTTAAAAGCCCATCCAAAGAAACAAAAACAAAAAAAATATTGCAAATAGCAAACAGGCATTTGATCAAGTAATCATCCACAAATTTCAGTGATATTTCTATGCAACTGAGGGGGAAGGGTCTCAGTAATTTATAACTGATTTATTTCTATGATAAAATGAATAGATGGTTCACCAACCTTGAGGATAATGCAGCGATAACAGCACCATTTGCAGCTGTAGGGCGAGGTTTTTGGCGATAATATTTCATATATTCCCTTGAACCAAGCATTTTGGTAGATGTCACCCGGTCATTTTTCGTGGTTATAACTAGTTCTGAGCCACCACTACCCAATTCAACAGTGTTCTGGACATCACCAACTGCAACCAATTGCTTCCCGTCCACAGCCTCATAACTATTACACCAAAAAATAAAAAAATAGTGAAGCGATCAGACAATGTTAATGAAAATATTACTAACAGGTCGCTGATTGAAATTATAAAAGCAAAACCTAAATGCATAAGAATAAATAGGATAAAAGCAAAACCTGCTGCTGTAATCATAAAATTCTTCTAGCTCAGCTTCCTCATCTTCACTTCCATCACCATAATGTACTTTACAATGACGTTTAGCCTCCATATGCTTCCGCACAGCTTCCAAACTACTGAAAGGATGGCACCTCTCATTGCAGTACAAACATATGTAGTCCCTTGTCACCTGAGAAAGGAAACCATGAGTATGCAAGCTGCACATGAAACTAGCATAAATGGATTCAAACGGCCAAGAAGAGGATACCTTCAGGCTGAGATATGTTAGAAGACCTTTAGGATCCTTCAAATATTCAATATCAGGAATAAAGAACCCATGCTGCTTATGCATGTGGACCATACAGCTTTCTATTGTATCATGTTCTAAATCACACATGAAGCAACAAGATGGATCAACTCCTGCATCCTCATCCATATCACTAGCAGCCGAAGCCTCATCTACCTTCATAGAGTCTTCTTCAGGATCAACCTCTTCCCATTCACTCTCATCACTCTCTTCATCCTCTTGAACCTCTGAAGGATCCTTTATGACACGGGGTGGGAGAGGCTTGATAATTGTACTAACTTCATGTTCACCGCCCGTCGCTTCAGAAGCCCGAAGCAAGTGGCTCTTAGATTGAAGATGTTGTGCATGAGCTTTTGAACTTCTATAGCCCTTGCCACAAATACCACAACTATACAGCATCGGAGTTTCTTCCGCCTTCTTCTCTTCTGCAAGTGCTGATTGTCTAGCCAAAAAAAGTGTCTCGGTCACTCCAGGAACACCCGCAACCTATAAAAAGTAAACCACAATGAAGGATTAATAAACATGTGAACTTCATAGAAAAACAGCTTCAAGCAGGACATGACAAAACATACAGCCACCTTTTCTGTAATACGAAAGCATTGTGAAAAGAGCAAGTATGACCATGCAGAATCTCGGTTCTAGTCCAACACTAAAAGGTAATGGAATAATTGATCATCATATTATATCAGACAAAGAAGAGCTACTTAAATTGCAAATGTTAGTATGAATGACAAAATGCATATGTACACCCTGCTCTTTAAGGCTTAGACACACAAGACATTTCCGATTCGTGCAGCATGCGCTCCTTACGTATGATAAATCTATACTACTTCAAGAACATGTCCTATAATCCCCATGAAGATGCTCATCTTTCCAGACAAATAGTAAAACCAACAAAAAGGCATGAATATATAATTCCTCCCTGGCATGTGATATTCTTCATTACCCCCTCTTGAAGATAAAAATATAATTTACTTCCAGATGTAAGCATTTCAAGTTAATCAAACGGAAACGGCCGGTCCATCTTGGTTATGACTTACCAAAACAATGATATACACTTTGTAATACAGGTAGAAACAAAGTATTCACAAATCACAATTAAATCAGAGAAATCATATACAAAATGCAAAACAATTCAAAATATCTCTTGCACATGTATCACTAAAGAGTCCAATACAAGAAAACCATATCTATGTATGCACCATACTCAAGTTCTCCTTGCCATGTTTCTTGTGTAATTTTAGGTTTTTTTTATCCATTTCTGATGTCAAAATCATCGAAACTCCATCAAATTCAAGTAAATAAGAAACAACACAACTAATAAAACCTCATTTCACATCAATCAATTAGCTCACGTTATGAATCTTGCAAATAATTTCACAATACACACCATTTCTACATGATTAACCACCAAATACGCAGAAAATATAGAGCAAAAAGGAAAGAGAGGAGGGCGATACCTTGCGCTTGAGGTTGTAACGGTGCCATTCGGATTTGTAATGGAGCTTCTGGTCGACATCGTCGGTGAATTCCTTGTTGCAAGCGTTGCAGGTCAATCCAGGCATGCTGGTGAGGTTAGGTTAGGTTAATCTTCTTCGACTGCTGCCTCTCTGAATTGGATTTTGATTTTATGAGGTTTTCCGAATGGGAAAGCCAGCGAGGGTTTCTGGAAGCTAGGAGAGATGGTATGTATTTATAGGCGACACGGAAAATGAAATTCTAAATGGAAGTGAAACGGTGTCGTATTGGTTGCGCAAGCTAGATCGTCAACATCAGCTAGCTTCATTGACCGAAGTCGTTCTGTAAAGCGGTGCGCCTCAAAACTCAAAAGGCTCCATAGATTAGGGCGGTCCTCTAAAAATAGCTAAATTAAATCATATTCTACAATGTTTGAGATTTTTGTGCATCCATGTATAACAACAATAAAAGTATGGGAATAATGCTTTACAAATACTTTCAATTTTCAAAGATATTTGGAGTTTGGACTCTATCTAGATTTATACTTCTATTTCATAATTTATAATCATTGTCCCGTCCGAAACTGCACAAATTTAATTTTAATATAGCAAGCATATCCGAATCCGAAGGTATGAGAAGATTCAAAGCGGAAGCTATCAATCTCAGTGCTATCATTTCTCACTAAATGAGTACAGATGTATCGATTCCCTTTTCATGATGCGGGAATTGTTGAAAATTTTAATAAATACGAATGATCTTTCAATTTGTTTGTCTAACGGCGCTCGATACGGTTTCATGATCGTGTGTCACTAAAACGCGTTAAGTCGCTAAAATTCATTGGGCGTGTGAAAAGGTAATTAATGCATAAATGAGTTTATCAATACTTAATGAACTAAGTCGATCAGACATATGGATGAAATTTTATTGTGCTAAAATTCGAGTCAAAGAGCAGATGAATATCGAAAATCACTTGAAAATTCAAGCTTTGCAAAAATGGAATCCTTGTAGCAACGAAGTTTCTTCATTGTTGTAGCATTGATATCAAATAAAGTTTTTGGTTAGGTTTTGAATCTCCCTAAGTCAATTCAGGTTGACCCATGAATAACAGTCAAAATACCATAAGAATTCCGAGTTTGGATCAGCTTCTCATTTTCTAAAATTACATCCACTTTCCTTCCTGGTAAATTTTACTCATATAATACGAGTATTAACCTTTTCATTTCACATTTTATTATACTTCATTTACTTTTTTAATTATTATTAATTTAATAAATAAAAAACTTTATGTCATTAAACTTTGCGCGGTCCCAAATTTTAATGGATACTGTTATCCTGGAGTAACAGTTTTTCATCAATTTCATTCCTAGACTAGTCCATTCAGCTGGTCAAGCCTTAAATATAAGTGGACACAATAATAACGCAATTCTCTCCGTTGAAACGTCCACAATTCGTTCATCGGAGCAACACAACTAGAGCGTGGTCAAACTCCAGTTTTTCAGGTAAAAACAAAACAAAACAAAAACAATAAGAACGGAGATCCAAAATATGATTGCATTTTGGAAACTATGCAGCAGTGAATGTATCATGATTACAGTTATCACTGATGGAACGAATTTTTCAGAGATATTTACAATAATGTGTGACACAAACACCAAACTTGTTCTATCGTAAAATGGTAGAGACAGACCAATTACTTAATCAACCACTGCATTCAATTCATTCTGTACACAACAAACACCAAGCTTGTTCAATCATCAGTCATCACTGTGTAGGAGCAGGGGCAGCTTCAGCCTTGCAGATTGGGCACCAATTCTTGAGCCGCAGCCACTGGTTTATGCACGTATCGTGGAATCCATGTTTGCACTCCACCAGCCTCCCCATCTCATCCCCGCTCACGTACTCTTCCTGCAATACGTACACAATCGAGAGGACAAACAGTCATCCACTATGGCCAACGGTTTAACCAGAGGAAAAAAAAATGAAGAGAAATACTACACAGACACATATTCGCAGGTAATGTCATTTTAAACAGAATTTGGATAATGAAAATCACAAGAAGAATTTCATCAGTCAGTTAGACTAAGAGAATGTTGGCCGCTGATTCTTGGAAGAGAAGAACTTGTGTTAAACGGTCTACAACTGTTTCATGGGGCGGTACTGAGGAGGTACTTCATAATATTTACAGCGTGTTGGACCGTTAGACCGTCTAACACAAGTCTTCACCCACACTGTTTTCCAACACTTGCAAAGTCTTTTTGTAAGTAATTTTTTCTCACCTTGCTTCACTGCTTCAGTCAGTTGGCTACAAAGAGTATATTGTCACAAACAAGCGCCAAGAACCTCAAATAATAATAATAAATACTCTTTGGCATGTTGTAGACACTTCCAACATGCAGGGCCTCAAGAAACCTTTTGGCAGTTATGAAACATATAGATGAGAAAGTCTAACATGCAGGGCCTCAAGAAACCTTTTGGCAGTTATGAAACATATAGATGAGAAAGAAACCGAGTGTTTCGACACAGTATAGGATCAACTCTTGTATGTGGGGGAAGGTAAGAAAAGCAACCAAGTAATTGCTCCAGTCATTGTTCAATCATAAAGAAATAAGATAAGAACCTGGCAAATACTGCATTTGGTGTCATCTGCATCCTTTTCCCCTGATTCAGTGATTCTTAGGTCAGATGGAGTAACTTGATACATGTCTCTCTTAAGGCAGCTCGATAATGCCTCTTCCGGGAGCGCTGTACTAACTGTCCCCATCCTTTCTTCCAGAGCCAATAATTCCTGTCAAACATCATAAAAACTCCCTTTTCTAAGAAATCACATCTAGAATTAAGATGATTTCACCACAGCCGAGTACAATAATCCAGGGAAACAGAGGAGGAAAAGACCACATTAGTTAACCAACCTCATATGACATGTTATCGATGTCCAGCCTCATGTCCCTGTGCTGGTCATACATGTTTAAGCCACTCAGGAATAAACTTGTCTCCAACGCCTGTAATTGCTGCAACATAGAAAAAAACTCAGTTAAGTTTGACCAGTTACAAGTAGCAGGTAATGTAGGAGAGAGAATGATTTAGTACCTCATGTGTAAGCTCTTCATTCTGTTCGATCCTCTCAAGAGCTAACAATACCTGGATATGAAAAACAACATAACATGTAATTTCATTTCTATCGTAAAAGTACCTGAATAACACATCATTGCAAGGTGATTCGAATAGTATTATAGGCTACATGGATCACAGATTTTAAATTCTTGCAGGTGATTCTCTAGAAAAAGCAAGCAACATCTAGAAGCAAGTAAGCAACCAAACCAACTCAGAGCGGTGCTTTTGGCTACTTTAAGCTTAAGACACTGATTATGATGATTATATATAATTTACAGATAAGAGAAAGCTTTGTTTTCACTTAGGGTACCAAAAGCAAAATAACGCAACTTTGCTTCCAGTAAGTATTTGCAAACTCTTAAATGCATACGACAAAAGAGAGGTAAAACAGACACAGAGATGTAGTGGATACCTCAGCGATTCCGTCCATGTTATACCGGTGCAATGCATCACGGTTCACTAAATTGGTAAAGCCAAGATCTGCAGGGGTGAATGGCAGTGACCCAAAGCGATAATCTCCATTATTACTGCTATAAGAGCTCGAACTACTAGGAGATAAATTGGCAGAAAACTGCCTCAAAGAACCTCGGCCACCAAGATTAATAGGCATCTCATTATCTAATATTTGAGAAGTACCACTGGAATGGTTCCTTCCGTTTTGTAAACAAGAAAGCCTCATCCTCGAGTTCCCAACTGTCGACCTCCGACTCCGAACAGAAGCAGCAGCACTGCTACTCTCTCCTGAAGTAGAGCCGTTTCTTCTAGAGTCTAAGATTGAGATGCCACTAGTTGAAGGGGACACATGTCGATCCAGGGGCAATGGTGTCTTTCTCCACTTACGGGATGAACTGTTCTCGGTTTTTTCCATCACATTCTTTCCAACTGACTTTGAATCCGATGACGAAGAATTTGGCGGAACAGCATCTGACGATGAATTGCATTTCAGATTCCTTAAAGCATATCTGCTTCCATTATTGTTAAGCGGTCCTTCATCAGAGCTTTTACGAACAGGCTTAACATTCTGAGTGTTTTGGCTCTGTGACACTGGTTTGTTAAGCGATACTTTATTCCCTCGATCATTCAATGATGAGTTAGATCTCCTGCTTTCAGTTATCATAAATTTTCCAGGTTTTCTCATGGAGTCTGCTTGATGACTGGCTGAACTACTACTTGATGAAGATATTACCCCTACAGAATCACTAGACATACTGCTTTCTGATGTATAACTAGTCACCTTATTCCTTAAACCAAAAGCTGACCTTGTCACTCTGGCCAATGTAGGATTGTCCCTAGAAGAATTCCTAGTCATTTCGTTACCGTTTGAAGAACCAACCACTGGCATAGACTGTTTCGCTGTATCTGAGCTTCCAGATTTCACATTCTGACCATACTTAATTCTTCCACTGCATCCTATCCTATTACAAAACTGACCATCCTGACCCCTTTCAGGGGCTGTATCTTTCAACGCAAACTTATATTCTTTTTTGCCTGCCATGAACCCACGTTCACCTCCTTTACTGTATTTATTCATCAATAGGCGTCAAATCCTGTTCAGCAACAACAGATTCATTAGACATTATGGAGAGCCAAAAGAGCTGCAATAAACAAGGAATCATAAATTGAGCTACCGATAACATACAATATTAGAAATTTCATCTAATTATAAAAGAAATGACCAAGGTTCAGTTCATGTAGCCAGGAAAATGAAACACAGAAGATACACAGATGTGAATTCTTAGGAGAAACCGGTATTTCCACATTAGGAAAAACCACACCACATCACCAAAGTGTTTGGCATATTCTAATAGAAATAAAAAAAGAAACTTCCCAAGACTTGCTCAACATAAAACATCAAATACCCATTTAGCACCTGTACACCACATAAACAGAAAGGCTTCTCAAGGACTCGGGCTACATACCAACAGCCCATGATTATATTGGGCATGAGCTAATACAAGCAAGCCCTCACCCAGAATATTTCCAAAATCAGTAATCAGACGATATACAATTTAACAAGCATACCTAAACCACAAGGAGCATCTCACTTTTTAATCAATCATCATAAACCAATGCAAGAAAAGGCAAAAGAAGATGCCATAAGAGCAAGTAAAAAGAAAAAAAGAAAAAATAAAAAGAGAGGCTTCTGTTGTCAACCTCAAAGCAACAGGTTTTTTTTTAATCTATAACATGCAAAGCTCCTAAAATGGTGGGCAATTTTATCCTTTTACCTTGAAGAGACAAAAGAAATCCAGAAAATCCTAATTGATTGCTTCACACTTTCAATTCTTAAAGGAGTAACTTTCCCAGAATGAAGTGACCACAAAGTTGAAGCAAAGATTGACTAACTCCACCACTCTCTCTTCAATAACAAACAAACACATCAGATTAAAAAATAAAATAAAATAAAAATATACTATATCACCACAAAAATTCAAACATACAAATTATCACCAAACAAAAGGGGCAGTAACTAAAGACAACAAATTCAATTCAACCAAATAACCACCGCGATCATATTCCAATCAAGATTCTCCATAGAAAGTAACAATCGAAGAAAAACAGAGCGATCATCATAAGGAAGAAGAGGAAAAGACGAACCAATCAATCAATCAATCCTATTATTGATAACAAGTCAAACAGCCTTGAAACTTTTTTCTTTTTTCTTCTGTTAATTTGTTACTCTCTCTTTATCTTTTGTCAACAACAGAAAAAGAGACAGAAGAAAGTTCCAATTCCAACGGGATACGAGAAGTGCCTTAGGCCTTTTAAAGATAGGAAGAGAGAGAGAGAAATGGAAGAGAGAAGAGAGAGAGAGACGTGGTGAGTTGAACTTTCGAAAATAGTGTAGGTGTGCTGCTCTGTGTGTGCCAAAAGTTTGATCCGAGGCTAATGGGAAACTGAGTTGTTGAAGAAGAATGAAAATCATCAATCAAATTTTCAATTCGAGCAAAGAGAGTATAATAATAATAATAATACGGAAATGAAATTGAAAAGAATGAGATGGAACCATTGACACATAACAAACCATTTTCCTTGCTGATTTGCCGTCCTTTCCTTTCTCTATTTTATGTCATTTCGGAAAACGCTTGCAGCCGTCGGATATTATTTTATCACTTTTATGGACGGTCAATGATGACGGGCCGCTCGACACCTCAGAGGTCAAGCCTCAACTGGGCCTACACGCCTACTACTACTAACTAACCATGCTCTATGGTTAGTTTGCCTTTCCTTTCTCAGTTTTGTGATCAAACTGGCCGGCTTTCCTTTCTAATTTCTATGCCTGCCTGCCAAGTGCCAAGTGCCACCCCCTCTAACCATGGTTAGTTGCTGATGTGGTGTGAGTGAGTGATCGAGTGAGTTCAAGTATTTTTACCATCTACGTAGATACATGAGTGTTACATGGAAAGATGTGAACGTATATATCCGATATTAAATCAAAACCGACAAGGTATAAATGGGCTGGTAACAATCTGCGTAGAGCCGTAGATGGTTATGAAGTAGTTGTAGTTGAATTTGTGAATTGTATAAGTATCACGTGAAGAATCAATTTTTTTTCACTTGTAAAACACAATTAGGTCTACAATTCAATGATAAACTAGATCCACCTAAGAATTTTTCATCAAATATATGGATGCAATAAGTCTGATAACATAAGACATATAGGACACATAGGTATAATACGAAACGCGATACCAACGTGGCTGGAAGGGGGAAGTAAATTAGATTTTGATCGAACATGAGTAGGAAAAATAAAGTGTTTATTTTGCTATAATATTAATAAGTTGCGCGCGTCCAAATCGTTGTCCACTCGCCAAACATGCATGATGATAATTTGTTTATTAGCGGGAAAAAAACTCACTTAAGGAATTTCGAGAGATATGAGATAAACAAGTACTAGCAATCTATCTATAAACTGTGGTCAGTTTCACTAGCAACATTAGTCAATAAACAAATTAGAGTATCGAGGAGTTAATCACATAACTAACACGACCTCAAAAAAGTCAAACGACACATTTTTAGCAGAACGGAGGGAGTAGATTATATACCATAACCATCGCTCATACGCAAATCATAAAACATAATCGTCATAAAAACGTAAATCAACAATCATCATCATACATGATCATACACCCTAGCATATATTACTAGGATGCATATTTTTTAGGGTAGCACATAATTTTTCATATTAACCAATCTCCATAACATTCTGCAAGTAATTGTTGTAGGATTATTATCCATCATACATATTTATGCATAATGTTTATTTATGATTGTTAGTACACCTTGAAGCACTCTACACAATATGAGAACCACATGGTAACACGATTACATTTTCTTTGTTTCTATTTATTATCATCTTTATTAATATTGAGTACTACGAAACTGAATTTTAAGAATTTGACTGATTGGAACAAGTTCAAGTACATCCACCTAGCGTATGATGTGACGATATAAGTCCAATTGGACATCTAGAGATGAAATTGAAAGGCTATCCATTAGTCCCCACAAAGCATACATAATCCTAAAACTCAACTTCCACAAACGATAATGTGAAAATGTTTTCGATAAAAGGTGATTTCAGTAGACAACTACTCGTGTGATTCTTTCGTGACACACTATCGATTATTTCAACATTATATTGAAATATAATCAATTTGTATTTTTGTGATCAATAGTCTATTTCTAATCACACTTCATAAATACTCATGAAATTCTCTATTTATTTAGTTATATATGATTTTGCTTAGTCATAGTTAACGAGCCGTGCCGAGTATTGTTTGGCTTGGCTCGTTTACATAATGACGAGCTAAAATTCAAGCTCGAGCTCAAGCTATATTTGTTAGGCCCGAGCTCGGCTCGTTTGGCTCGCTCGAGCTCGGCTCGTTTGGCTCGAACGAGCTCGAGCCTTACCGGACTTGAGTCGAGTCCATATAAAAAATATATGTGAGAATTTGAAATAAGATATCAAAAGAGTATTCAAGTATTCGAGATTACTCATTAACAATTAATATTTCAAAACATAAAGCATCAAAGACTAACAAAATTCAAACATAAACATTTTAATCTCACGAGCCTTAACGAGGATGTTCGAAGCTCGGTTAATTAATAGAATGAACTTTATGTAATTATCGAGCGAGCCGAGCCCTCGTTAAAACTCGGCTCGCATGACTCTTATTTGTACTCGGAAAACGAGAAACGACATAGTAAAGTGTGTAGATGTCAACTTCAATATGGTCATATGGCATATGGGGTTCTTTTTGCAGATAGTGCAATTACTGGGGGGGTTATAACACAAATTTCCAAATTAGAGGATAAAAGAAACAAATTAAGTA
This sequence comes from Plantago ovata, assembly GCA_028274465.1. NCBI lineage: Eukaryota > Viridiplantae > Streptophyta > Magnoliopsida > Lamiales > Plantaginaceae > Plantago > Plantago ovata. The sequence continues at coordinate 32,147,866 of CM051457.1, forward strand.
ATTATCATTATACATTTGTCTACAATTTGCTTATGCTTTTGTGGACTGAACCAAATAAGAAAACCACACCACTGAGCTCAAAGGCGGCCTACATGGCCACTTCCTAACCGATTCATTTGCCTTTTCATTTTATTTATTTTGCTTTTCCATAATTTGTTCTCATCATCATGTCACTTTCTTACTTATCTTTTGGTATTATCTTAATGGCTTCAACCAATTTTATTCTGATTCAAGTAATGAACCCATTAGGTGCCTGCATTATTATAAAACATGTAAGTCACTTGTAATTGGGGTTCACGAACTTTGGTCGGAGATCACAACACACACTTGACCCATTCCAATTTCTTGATTTACTTACTCCGACTCCGTTCCATTTTTATTTTTACAACGCACAATTTCTCCGTTCTACGTTAAATTATACACTTTAATTTTTTACTTTGTAAATTAAGAGTCCAATTGACTTCAAATGATCGAATTCCAAATCATATTTGGAAACAAATTAATTTAAAAACGATATAATTAGGATCTTCTGCAGGAACATTCAGCGTCACGGGGTAGAAGTGATTAATAATAATTTGCGCACGAACGTTCAACATCACGGGTATTGATGATTAACATCTCGTGTAGTTTGGTGGGTTCAATTGATTGGTTGTCTACTGCTTCAACAAACAAGTAATCACTAATAATCATTCTTTATTGATTTGGTTTAGTGTTAATTAAGTCACACCTTATGTATTCCGAATTAAGGTCTTATCTTTAGTTTGACGTTGAACTAGCTGATTATTGTGATAGATTTAAATGTGCACCTTGGCCATTAAATATCAACGAATTATATAAACAACATGTAACATGTATATATGTCGTCTGTGCTCGAACCATGTGGATTTAATTTCGACAATCTAGCTAGTTCATGCAAGTTGATAGTGTCAAACGCGTGAGAACATTTTCGTGAAAATCGCACTAATACATACTCCTACATAGCTACGATATGACCCTCGACTTACTTATTATACCTCTGACTCGACTTATTGGACCCCAAGTGCTCGACTTATTGAACCGAAAAGTAACTCGACATATTAGGCCATCTCCAGCAGTTATAACCCAACAAAACCCAAAATACACTCTCTCTTCTGCCACATCAGCTTTCCATTCAACAACCCAAACACCACCAACCCTCTCCAGTGGTTAGAAGTTAGAACCCAACAGAACCCACAATTTAATTTATTTCCTCTTTTTTTTTTAAAACTCATTCTTTTTATCATTTCTTTTTTAAACTCATTCTTTATTTTATTTTAACACCAATAAATAATACTCACGTTACATTAATTTTAAAATTAAAATACTTGATAAATAAAAATTACAAAAAATAAAAAATAAATAACAAAACATACTAGTAGAAACTAAAACTACCACGATAACATAAAAAATACTACTTATTACATAAAAATACTACTCCTTTTCATTAAGTACAAATTCATGTGCTTCGTTGTACTCGATCGTCTCAACTTCACTAACTGGTGCTCCTTCCTCCACCTTGCTTTGGTACTTCTTCACGAGAGCATTCTCGACCTCATCATAGTTTGAATAGCTTTTATAGTTTCATTCTCTTCTCGTGGTGTGCTTTTTGTTTGTTCTTTCCTTTTCATTTGATGTCTACCTGGGGGCGCTCAAGATTTACTTTCGAAGTATCATTTGGCCCATCTCCGTTGTTCGCACCGGAAGAGGTTTTGTATTGGCCAACTTTATTGCAAAAAACTTTGATCGAACTAACATGGCAGAAGCATGGAGTTGAATGATGGTAGAATTATCTAGTTTTAAAGTAAGTGTATGGATTTTTTTATTAGGGATTTATAATTTTAATTATTAGGAAAATGAGTTTTTAAATTCTCATGTATTATTATTTATAAAGTTATCATCTATTGCGATTTTAAATTCCGTTGTGAATATTTCGTTTAAATATCAAAATCTAAATTTGAAATAACATTGGTATATAATTTTAAAACATAAAATTGAAGATCAACTTTTAAATATGAAAAATAAAATGCAAATATAAAAGAAAAGGAAAAAAAAAGTGGAGATAAAAATCTAGAAAAGAAAGAAAATAAAACAAAAGAATAAATGAAATTGAATGATATAAACGAAAATGAAAAAATAAAAAGTATAACAAAGAAGATAAAAAAATAGAAAAAGAAAAGAAAAAAAGTAACAAACTCAACAGAATCGATTCTGAAGAACAGAACGGGTTTTGTTATTAACTCCAACAGTGTTCTGTTGGAGTTCTATTGAGGCTAACAGAACACTGTAGATGGCTTTTATGTTTTATGTCTTGATTGACTCATCATATCAACTCATCATATCAACTCATTACTGGTACATATTAGAAGTTCAAATCATGTACTAATGACATGGATAGAAAAGACATGTTGTAAGTAAATATGTCCAACTACGTCATTGTTGAGCATTTAATATTTTAGGTGAACTACAGGATCGATCATGCATATAAAAGAGCTCACTCGGGAAAGAATAAGGGAGCAGTCATGCCTATAAGAAGAGCGCACTCGGCAAAGAATAAGGAAAACCACCTCCACTCTACTTCTCCAGACTTGTCTTCTAAATATTTTCCAATTTAATATTAATTTATCAACCTCCAGCCTACCCAAGGTAGCCTGGAAAAATACTAATCACCCCTACCTGTCCAGGTAGTATCACATCACTCGCTCTAAATAAATTCAGTCCTTGTCCACATATTAGTCCCTACAAAGAGGTTAAAATTCGGAGATGTGCAGTACCACTTTTGCACTTCATCATTTGGCGCTGTCGTGGGAACGGTAAAAAATCATGGGTTGAAAAAAGGCTAAGCCTAAGTCGACAATTACGATACCAAAGAAAAATCAAATAGAAAGAAAGGACATGCAAGAAGCATTTGTTTCTTCCCTAAGCAGGCCACGCCCTTCCAAAAAGATACGAGCCTTGGGAGACTTGGCTAGTGATATTCTTGAAACCTCCAAAAAAGTGTGAGTAAATAGAACTGTAATAATAAAAGAAAAGGAAAATATTACTTAGATCATCCCCACTGAAGACCTAAATACATTTCTTCCGCTTTTAGAGTAACAATTACATCTAATCCCAATGCGGTAACTTCCAGTTGACCGACTTAGGCAAATTTACTTACCAAACATGACCTTAGTCTTTGCAAATTATTATATTTTTCTTTTTTTTGTTCTATTTTTTCTTTTCTTTTATTTTCTTTTTTTTTTTTTTCTTTTTTAATTTTCTTTTCTTTCTTCTTCTTTAAACCTCCGACCGAAGACAGGATTCCGGTACCGGAGCGTCGGAGAAGTTGTAGCTCCCTATCAAAATGATGAGGACTATATAAATTTTCGTCGTCCGCGCACCTCCAAATCCTGCAACTCAAACCGTTCAATGCATTGCAATTGAAAGTTAATAGATAGGCTAAGATTCTGGGATAAACGGAAATCAATGGAATTAAGTGATTACAAGTTGGGCTATTGTGATTGAAGATTAATTACGGGTCTTTACTCTTGAATTGAATTGGGGAAGAAAAATTAGAAAATTATTGGAGAAGACAATAGGTTGTTTGAACTTTTGATGTACACATACGTATATGTATTTGAATACCGATTTTTTTTCTAACTACAAGCCACAATACAATAATATTGTGGAGGGGAAGTGGAGTGAAGGAGAGTTGCACCGGAAAGGAGTTTGGGAAGGTGATCCAGTAAAAGGGAGTTGGAATGGTGGAGGAGAGGTGTAGGGTTCGATCCCCAGCGAAAATATAAGGTGGTATAGAATATATTAACTTCAAAGTAGTGGGGTGTGTGGGTGATTGTGGACATAATGGATCGAAAATACATATAATTAGCTTGTACAAAATAGGAAATGCAAAGAAATAACGAAATAAAAAAACTCTCTTCTTGTTTCATGAAACACATTTGCATGACGATTGAATTCGAGGCCTGCACGGACACAATCTCCTTAAAGCAAAATACGCCCTCTCACTACGGTACTTGAGACGTTGAGCGGCTGCTTCCCAAGATACAACGAATTCCGAGATCACTTAGCCGCACAAGCTAGCAATCCCCCGCGAACGAGAACTAATGCCTGGATTATGCACAAGGGGAGAAGAAGAGAATAGAATAGGGAGGGTTTTTCTCTTCTTCTATTTCTTTGGATATCTTTCTTACATGTCTTACATCTCATATATCTTGTATATGTTCTATATGTTTACATGTAAGTGAAACCTCTTTATATATGTGAGCTTGGAGTATGTAACTCCCAAGTCCTTAAGTGTCTTTCATGTCATCTCATAAGTGTCCATCAATATAAAATATTTGGAGCATTATGGATGACAACAAATGTCATGTTAAATATTTGTAACTCCCATGAGTTACAAAAGCTAACATGGGTCAACATTCTTCTAGAAGGTCTTAAGAGGTTGAACCAGCAAAAACTCGGTTCGGTTCACATTGCATGTTCGAGGGTCGCGATCCACTCGTACACAAGTCCTCTAGTTTCGTGTACCAATCTGATCAGGATTGTACTCAACTCATCTATCTACACCACTTGGACACCAAGTAGTAACTAGTAGATTATAAACTAGAGACTTCACTTTATCTCAAGCAATGTGGGACACACCCACAACCTTCTTACTTTAAGCACTTATTTCTCACTAACCCAAAGTCCATTATGGGTATCTAATATATTCATTCGAAGCTCATACGAAGTAGCTTTCGAATATATATTACTTTATCTTAATTACTCAATAATTAAGAAATGGCCTCCAAATAAATAAACCACAAAATGTATTATTTATTTATCATTTTTCTTCATAATTTCCAACAGTGATAACTATATTTTGGGCTAAAAAGTAAAAACTGTAATTGAAGATTTACTTAGTATATAGTAGAGATTTGAATACCGAATTCAGGTACCTTTAAAGAAGAAGATGAAAAAAAAAAAATTGGAATTTATTTTGAATTTTACTTTGTGGGTAATATTTGAGACCTGTTTACAATTTAGATAAGTTATGTGGGTTCATTTTATATTACGTTAATATTGTATAGAATATAAAATATTTGAGGTAAATGTGTAATAAACATAAAATTTAGGTTGTTTGGGCTTAATTCTAATCAAATACTTATTTAGGGGTAAAAATGTACTTTCCGGGTGTTCATTCTCGGAAATTCAAATTCCTGGGGTTAGATGTAATTGTGTGTATCTAGCATGGGGGTTATGTAATTGTTACTTTAGGGGGGGAAGAAACGTAATTGATGAATAAAACAGGGGGTCTGGATGGGATGCCACTAACTGATATTTAAAATTATATATATTAGGAGGAAAATATACAATTTTCTAGCAATTTTAATTTGAGAATTTTACAAAATTAAATTCCAAAATGACATTGTTAGATTATTTTATATATTTAAATGCAAATATGTCACATGGTAAATGTGGAAAGAAATTAATAAAAATCATCAAAATTGGCAAATATATATGATTTAAATCAAATACAAATCATATATTGATGGACCAATAGGATTGCTCAATTCCACTTTCAAATATGGAAAGAGTTCTCACCCTCCACTATAAATAGAGGAGCCCTCATTCAATTATAAAAAAAAAAAAAAAAAGGCTACAAGTGAAGAGCAAGAACATGGGCAAGGAATTCTCTCAACATTAAGCTTGAAGATTCAAGGAAGAATTCAAGAAGTTCATCAAGAAGTCGAAGAAATCAAGCGTTTGATCCGAGCAGAAACCGTTGCGCACTTGGGGAAACGTTATTGGAAAGATCAAAATCCACGAAGGAAGATCAAAGCCCAAGAGACTGAAAAAGTTCTTGAAGTTCTATAGCAAATTCAAGCCTAAAGTGACGTTTGATTCAAGACCAAGCTAACAAGGCCTTGAACAAACGTTATTAGAAGATCAAACTCCGCGAAGGAAGATCAAAATCCAAAGCCTTGAAGAAGTTCCAACAAAGTTCTTGAAGTTCTACATCAAATTCAAGAAAAGAAGCATCGTTGATTCAAGAACAAGCACAAAAGCCCTTGAAGAAACGTCTGTGAAGATCGTGATTCCTCTAAAGAAGATCGAGACACACAAATCCATAAATCGTTCAAGAAATTCATCATCGTTCATCGCAAAGTCATCAAGTTCAAAGATTTGATTCGAGATAAAGTCGTGTAGCCTTCGAATTGACATTTCCCGAAATTGAAGACTTTGAATATTTAAGTTCGCCACTTTGAAAACTAGAATCAGAGGATTAGATAGAGATTGTAATTCTAATTAATTCTATCAAGAAATAAATAAGATTCAATTTGTGAAATTTTATTTGCTACACAGTTTTGGCACGCCCAGTGGGACATCTCTATCTCTCATCTCTAGTCATTTTCGAAGTTAAACAATTCAATTTGTACCCGTTCTCTGCATATTTGGAAAAATACTTCAGTTTCTTCTTCTCTACGACATTGTGCAATGCCACCCCAGGGGCCCCAGAACTCACCCACCACCAGCAAACAGAGAGACACCCATCACATCCAGACATGCGTATCCTTGCCTTGGGACCAGTTGACAACAAGAAGTTTTGCAGGCCTAAGTTCATGTCCGTCCTTAAAGAGAAACCCCATAGGGGCCTCCTTCCGCACTGCAACACCAACTTTAGAGCAAATATCAACCAATTATCACGCACGAGATTATGTCTGAACTTTACACCAACCTCACTAGAGCAATGAACAACATGGTCACCCCACTAATCCATCCGATGGACATTACAACAAGAACTAAGGGCGTCTCCAAAGAACAAGGTAAGCCGATAACCCAACACATCACGAAATTATCGTGGGTTCATCCTCTGCGCTAACCCGTCAATAGGGATGGTGAATAAGTAGTCATGTGCGCGTGGAGCACGAATACATCGGAGTAAAGCAACATGACGTGGACTAAGCATGTACCTGGGCACAAGTTGAGCATCAATGACACCAAAATAGCACTTTGCCAAAGGTTTCATCAACGGGGGGGGGGGGGGGGCAGGAGAGCTAGTGGTAGCAGAGAGAACATCATAATCACATAAAGTTATTATAATAATAGATGACGTTTGCAATCTCATAAATAGTTTTCGTTTTAGGAGTCTATCATAGTTGACATATACTATTAATAGATGTGTTTTAATATTATTAGGCGCGTATGTGAGAGAGTTTTTGAATTAATTTACTATTAATAATAGGTGATGGACCTATAATATAGAATAATGATTGTGTAATGGATAAAACGTCATCTATTTAAAATAGGAGGGAGTAAAATATATTATTATTATTATGTTCACAACCAACATTTTGCAATACACGAGTACTAGTAGTAACAGTGAGCTCAAGCTCAACACTTACGCCTCTCACGGAGACGCAACAAGGGACGCAAGCCCCTTTTAACAGAGACGGGCTTAGATGTTAGTACATCTAATTTTAACTTTTTAGAGTCAACATTATTAGAATTATAAAGTCAAAAATATAAAAATCACCCAAAATATAGAAGCATAAAACAATTCCTTTAAATATAAGTATGGGGAATTGCTAAAAAAAAATGGAAAATAAAGATTATATCTCCAACTTTATTTTTCAAGGTCATGCTCGAAATCGGAAAAACTACTTCAATAATCTTTACCCAAATTAAAAGAGAAGATGAGCTTTATGGATTTTACTGTACTATTTAGTGGTCTAATTCCATTCAATTTTAATTAAGGGTAGATTATATTGGCTTTGAAATTGTCCTCATCAATTATAAGTTTGTCTTCATATTAAAATGGGGAAATAAAAAGAGATTCTTCTAGTTCTTGTTTGTGCTCCTCACGCCTATATTGGTATGTCATTGGGCTATGCATGTTTTGCGGTTATATGACAACCTGTCAATCCATCACCTTCTTTCTGCAGCCATATTGTATTCATTTGTTTCAATTCCTTCATATATAAATCATAATCTTCATTTCTACATCAAGAAAAAGTTTCTTTGCTTTTCTTTAAAGTTTCATGGAAAAGGCTTTCTGCAATTTGCTTCATACCAGGTGCGTTTTTTCCATTTCAACCTGTTGTTATTTTAATGGTGATTATGGTTTTGACATGTTTTATAGACATGGAGCTAGATTTATTAAGTTGAGGTAAAGTTCATATTTGGTGTATGTTTTCTTCGTTTTATGTGAATTTAGACGGTTACATATGTGAATAGAGTTGGTGCACACGGTTCTTAATACTATTGTTATTCCAATGATCATCGCCATAAATTGTATCGACATACATCTTTGCACCATGCTACGCGAGATGATCAAAAGATCATTAACAACATTGAATTTGGGATCCAATCCATTAGCCCAGCTATATTTTTGGCTGGAAATTTTATTCTCCAAAGTCATGTCAACTAGTTAAAAACACCGTCCATTTTGACTTGTTTAAGGCCTCTTTCATCACAAATTACTCCAATGATGACCACTTCTGTTGTAACTTTGTAATGCAGGTGTTGAGGACTAATATATTTCAAAGATGGCAACAAGAGTGCCAAGAACAAGAGATGGTGGTACTCCTCCCGCGACGGAGAGGAGGGGAAGATCTCCTTCGATCGGAGGGACCACCCCACCACAGAGAAGATCTCCCAACACCTCCAGCCGAAGCTCACCTGCCAAAAGCCAAGATTCATCAACAGCACCAAGTACCCCAACAAAAAGCATTCCAAACTATCTCAAGCCAACAAAAAGTATTCCAAACTATCTCAAGCCAACAGTAAGTTCATCACCTGATGTTTCCAAGCAACAGGGCAAGAAACCAGTTCTCAGTGACAGTGCCAAACTCCTTAGAAGGAGGTCCTTTGACAAGCCTCCACCGCCTTCTCACTCACCAAAAACGCGCGTTTCACCTAGCCCAGTTTTTCGATCTTCCTCATCATTTTCAGGGAAAACAGCAGTAAGTTCGCCGAGACTGGTTCCAGATAAAAATTTGAGGGCTCAGCGCGAGGCAGGGAAACAACAAAGCATGTATGGTGCAAGTGCTGTTAAAAGAAGCAGCAGCTTTTTGAAGAAGAAACAAGGGACCGGAGTACTAGCCCCTACTTCATCGAAAAAGGAACGAGGTACTAGCCCTTCTGCGAAATCTGATGCTTCAAGTCGTACTGATAGAGAATCTATTATGTCAGAAGCTGAGGAGCAGATGATACAGGATGAGAGTAACGACGACAGGAGCACTGACACCGAGTATCCAGTACTGCCAGAAGATCAAGAAATAATCACAACTGAGCTGAAGGAAATAGAGAAGGATGATGTATCTGTTGATGTCAAGTCAGACGATGAGCAACCGAAAGATGATGATGCTGCGAATGAGATAGTTGTGAGTGTTTCGATGGAACAGGCTTATGAGAAGGAGCCAGAAGAAGGTACACTATTGGATGGCTCAGTGGAGGATGAGTTGAAGGAAATGGAAGTCCAACAAGTACCTGAAATAGAAATGCAGGTATCAGAAAACGCAACGGTGGAAGAACAAGTATCAAAGAACGAGGAACAAGAACAGAAGCAGGAAGCCGAAAACACACCAGTGGAAGAGAAGAAGGAACCGGAAAACACACAAGTTGAAGAGAAGGAAACAGAAAATGTTGCAGCGGTATTAAGTCAAAGAATTGTGTACGAGAGGAAGGATTCAGGGCTTTCGAACAATGTGATAGAGGAGACGGCAAGCAAGCTTCGGGAACAGAGGAAGAATAAGGTGAAAGCGCTTGCTGGGGCGTTCGAGACTGTGATATCTTTGCAGGATAAGTGAAGAGCTAGCCATGGTATTCTATCTGTCAAGAGAATGTCACATGTTTTCATGGGGGAGTTTTTGGAGATTGCTGTGTGGTTTGTGAATGGTTGATGATGTTGTTTATTCGCATGTACTAGTTGTATACTTGAGACTTGAGGGAGTGAGTTTTGCCTTGGCAATGGATATAACTCCTATACATGTTTTTTTTTGTTTCTCTTTAGCATTCTTACACACACATAGTGACAAGCATATTATACTTTGCTACTGTAGGCATAATATCAGCAATCACATGATGACCAAACACATAAGTCTCCTATTGAATCCTAAGCCATTAAAATGCTAACTTTACGATCAAGACCTAAGAACAGGTGATCCACGTCACTGGTAAAATTTTAGGCTATTACACAAACACCAACTTATCCAATCTGCATCTAAAAAAGTAGCGGTGGCAAGTTTTTAATTATTTCGAAACTAAAATATGGCAGCTTGAGTTCAATCCTCATCACTCGTGCACAAATCAGTATGCCTTACTGTTAAATTTTATACTACTCATATACCATTTTATGCCTCCTTCGTCTTGGATCAACCTCTCATTTTCGCTCCAACTCCATTTCACTTCACCACCTTATAACTCTTACAATAATTTAGTGTAGGTTTAAATGAGATTATAAAAGTTTTTCATACAAACATGTAATATTTATATTCGATAATCCAACCGTATAGTTTACCACGGTGATTGCATTAGAAGAAATTGATACCCAAAAACAAACATCCTTTCTTTTTACTTTTTAATTTTCACATATATCCGCTACGCCTAGTGTGACTAATCTAACCGAGCATTGGTACCCTTTTTTTAAAGGGGCGTGGCTTTTCCATCCTAATGACTCAATCTCAAAACCTTACTTAGGTGAACGACTCAAATCCCTTACTACTTTAGTCTAGTCAAGTAAGTTGTGAAATCACATCCCTCCGTGTGCGTGTACTCATTTCAATTAATCGCCAACCGGTCTAATGTTATATGAACAGTCTATCTCTGATGTGTTACTATCACGGATGACGTTGTCGTCTATTTTAGAAATGAGTGAATGAGAATAGTCAAATGAAATTCCATTTGACTAATTAATTGCCTGGAAACGATATGAAGCAGTCATAAGTTGAACAAGGACCAACGAAATTAGCAGAGCATCGTAATCGTAGTATTCGTCAGTGACATAAACGCGTGGTGTACTCGTCTTCTTTCCCAAATTCATAAACCTAGGATCTACCTTATTTAAGAAGATTTAAGGAAAAAAAAAAATGGGATGATGAATTAATTCTCTGTATCTAGTTAGTAGTCTAGCTCATTCTAGAAAACATCAAATTCCACCGTCCCTTTCCCCTTTTCAATACACACTTTATTCAATCTTAGTATTTTTGTTTTTTTATATAAGTCACAAACAGAGAGAATTTAGTATAGTAGCATAAACAAACCCCTTCCCTGAGAATTCCTTTCTCTTTTCTTTCTGTTTCATCATTATCCATTCAATCAATCAAACAATCATCATATACTACTACTACTAGTTCTGTTTTGTTTTGTTTTGTCGGTGTGATCCTTTCAATCCAAGCGGAATCAACAATCAGTCAACTATGTGTCTGGTATTTGTTTGCGACGAAGACGAGAAGGTGATCGGGCGGCAGGCGGCACCAGGAGCATGTCCGTACTGCGGGGGAACGGTTCAGGCGATGGACGTGCAGAGCGAGTGGAGGTTTTGCTTCGTGCCTCTCTATTTCAAGACTAAAAAGAGATTCTACTGCTCCATCTGCTCCAGGCGTTTAGTCGTCCAATGATCAAATTCCTAGCCCCAATTCCATGTTTGCTTATTCAGTCATCAATCATTTCCAGTAGTTCTTGTTTTACCTGGATGATGATTAATTGGTTGTTTTCTTCATTTTATCACTAGGTTCTTCTTTTCTTTTTTTTAATTTCTATATGTTTGTGTATATAAAACTTATAGGGGTGATGGACTGATATGTACAGAGCGAAGGTGGAATAAAAAATAATACTACTGCCATTGTATGTTTACTGCACTCTGTTTCTGTTTCCTGTCACTCTAATCGTATAGAGAATCCAAGAGGGTTGAGATTACCATCAAATGCGATCTCATCCAATCCATTTGCCCATATTTGTATACTTGCTCCTTAATAAAATGAACATAAATGTAGGCTCGAGTTAACAAGGTCAGGCCAAGTTATCAAAACTTAAAGCTAGTCATACATAGCAATTCAAAATGGGCAGTTAAAAGTGCAATCTATCCCAATTCCCAAATGATAAAGCATCCAAGTCTAACAAAATTCAACTATAGATTTAATTGATTGGATTGAAAAATGTAATCTATAGAATACAGATATATAGATATGGAGGTGTGACGAGACTCTCAAGTATTTATCAAGCCGGGCACGGTATGTAATCAGGGCTCGAGCTCGATTCGGAAACTTTATCAAGCATGCCGAGTCGAGTACTCAGTAAGGCTCGGCTCACATAATTACATAACATCATTACTCCATATCCCCCACACTGGTAATGTTTTTGTAGGATATTTCATTCAATTAGATTCTAGATAATACTGTATCACACAGAGCATTGTACTCAGCAGAATCACAAGAACTTGTTATAGTACTCGTAATATGCATCGAGAACACACAGGATTCTTCAACCTTCCGATGCAGCAATAGAGTTCAAGATGAATGAATAAACACATGCGACAAATGAATGGCTATAAATATGAACCTGAATCCAAAATTTTAGAAGCAACGAGGCGAACAATCAAAGATATTCACCAACAATGTTTAAACCTGCACTCTGATCTGATTTCTAATCAGGAACATGTTCACCAACAATGCTAAAACTAGCACTCTGATCTGATTTCTAACAAGGTAAGTGCAGTGCACAACAAATCGAACGTATGAGTTTAGTATGAGTTTAATATCCAGAAATAAACGATAACCATTACTGGAGGGCTAAATTTCCCATAGTAACTAAATACTCCCATAAAATTAATGATATGAAGCGTACAAGATTACAACAGATTCACAGTAAAGATTTAGCACAACTTAAAACAAGAAACTGAACACAAATATAGCTAGTATATCCATAGAGCGAGCAAGCTTACCCGATGTCCGAGTAGCATTATTGGCTTTTCCTGATCAATCTATTCAGATGCAAATCGGAAAGAAAAAAAAATCCTCTTCCTAAGACCCTTCTCCACAACCTATGAATGCTTTGCTTTGCTTTACCTGCTGCTATCGTTTGAGACCACATTGTTAAATTTCCCACTCGGATGTCTTACCTTTAAACTGCCATGTTTCACGAGCTTTGGTAGAAACAGAGTGTTAAACATTTCCTCCAATGATATTGCTGTATATTTCGCATACTTGCTGGCACTCGCATCTTGATCAACCAACGGGCCATAATTTTGCATGTAACTTCGGTAAACAGGCACAACTGTCTGGATTATAACCTGGCATAATTTCTCCCGTAACTCTGGATCCACAATAATCCAATTCGACTGCTTCTTATGCATTTCATCAAAAGCTTGGTTGAAAGCTTTCAACCTCTGTTTTACCAAATTGCGAGCAGTTGCACGCCCACCTGAAAACAAAATTAAACCTTCGCGGCTCAAAAGGGTTGGAAGTTTGGCCCAGCTCTCACGCAAGAACATATTGAAAAAGTACTCCTTATACTGCTCATGTTCCTTTAACCAAGTTTCTCCAAGAAAACCCCCAAGTTTCGTGCCTCTCAAGTGCTTGTACAGATGCCAGTGATTGTTCATCAGGAACAGATATGAAGCGACCGCATCATCATAACCCTTGGACCATGTTTCGAGGTTTAACTCAATAGCTTTAACTAAATTCAAAAGCTCATTAGTGAGGATTTTTTCTTGAAACTTTTCTTGCTTCCAACTTCTCTCGATGACTAGAACTTGGGTAAGGATTGGTTTGTAGTCATTCCCCAGAAGCTTATTGCAGTAATCAGTTATAAACGTGACCACTCTAGGTATACTGCAATCAGGAGGCGGTGGGGTATGCCGCTGCAATTCAACTTGAACCAAAAGCTCCCAGAAAATCTCACATGCCCCTTCAATCACCTTCTTGATTAACTCCCTTGTTAGGTTTTGAATCTCAGCACAGGGAGCTCCACCAAACAGTCGGTTAAAATCTGATCTTAACTTACTTAAGGATGCAAAAATATCAAGTAGTTTCAGTAACTTAATAGGATCTTTCTTACTTTCAGTTACCGTTTTTCCGAAATGCAAGAAAGCAAGGAACCCTGCTTGGGCAGCTATATTTGCGAAACAAGTCTTCCAGACATCCAGGCCCATCCTTTCAAACACGTCATTGCAAAGTTTGTACTCGGCTTCAAACAAGTGCTTCACCGCAAACTCCAAATGCCTGCCCCACTGAGATATGTACACCTCTATGCTCGCGACATCATTAAATTCAGAAACTGATATTTCAAGATAATCCAAATTTAGTGCCCGCAAACTAGCCCTGACGTTCGAACTCCTCACCTCAACATAAATTGCTATACAATTGTCAAGCCTGTTGTTCGCAATTAACCTGCCTAAAATAGCCTGTAACTTCTGAATAACACTGACCGGCAAAGGTGACGGGGCGATAACCTCCTGCTCGCCAGGCAAGGGCGGAGATGACATAGGCAAAGGTATACTGTTCTCGGTTAACAACCGCCGAAATTCATTCTCCAGTCGATCCAACGCTGCTTCGAGTAACCGTCCATCAAGGCGGCCCTTTTCTTCTCCAGCCTCCAATTCTCGAAGATTCTTAAGTGATTTCTTTAAACCGGAAATAAACCGTTCATCCGCCACACTATGATCCTCCAGATACTCCACAATATCCGCCAACCACTGAATCGCCATCCCACAATTATCCCCCAGAAATCTCAATGCCTCTTCTAGCCGTTTCAGCACACTAAGATACCCCGGAAGATCCGATTGAGGATCAGATAACGACTTCTCAAGCCCATGAATGGCATCAAAAACCTTAAGAACCGCAGCCGCAGGGACTACAGCTCGATTAATATGACCACAAACAGTAGTAAGAGCATCCGTAGGAGCCCGTATAGGCCGAATCGCCACTTCTAAAGAAGGTAACCTCTGGTTAATCTCTTGCAACCTAGGCCCAGCTTGTTCTAAAGACAATCTCAAAGCCATAGATTTCTCCAATCCGGCTTTCAAGGACTTCCTAGCAGATAACAAATTCTCAATCCCTTCATCCATTAGGCCTAAATTAGATCACACACAACTTATCTATCTCCCCACGAGCTAATCCCAATTACTCACCAACTACACCAAGACCAAAACTTTTTTGCACCTTCTCTTCTTATTTCTCCCTTTCCCACCAACCATTTAACGGAAATGGGAAAAATTCAATCTGGGCTCTAGTCAAAACCAACTTCCATTCTTTCCCATCACCCAATAGTTCAACCAAATCTTGAAAAACAGAAAAAATAAAAAAAGACTGAATATATCAACAAGTTGGATTCTGTGCAAGCCTAACAAGCAAAAATCCTACTAAAAATTAGCCGTTTTTCGTGTATACAAGCACCAAATGTTGACACCGTCTTAAAATATGTAACAGAACATGAAATGATAAAGAAAGATTCAAAAAAAGAAAGAAACAAAAAAAACTCACCGGAAAGTGGGGGAATTGGGTTGGAATGAGGTAACGGAATGAGAGCCCACGGCGAAAAAGGAGTGGAGGGGAAGAACCCTAAATCGGGAAGTGAAAAAGGAAAGCTTTTGGGGAAGAATGTTTGCTCAAGGCAGATGAACCGTGTAGCTAGACTGGCACTAGTAAAAATGGGATTGCTTTAATTTGTTTTCTTCTACTTTTCTTTACTTTTTTCTCTGTTCCTTTTCTTTTGTCTGTGTCTTTCGAGGAGAGAGAGAGATAAAATGAGAGTAATAATTAATTAAATATAGGATTTTTTTTAATTTTTTTTACAGCTCAAGAAATTTCATGGTATATTGCAATTGGCTCCTGCACCGTCATTCATGATCAGATTTCTATCCTTTTCAACCCGAAAATGTTTATTAATTGCTTTCCCATACAAAATAAATATTTCTATTTACTCTATTACAGTTGTTTATGACTTTTATGTATAAAGCAGGTTAAATTTGGATGATATACTGGCTGTTTGGAGCCCGATTCCAAAACTCAATTCGGCAAAACTAATTTAAGGAGGAATAATAAAGTCTATTAAGGAGATGGAGAGGAATTGTGTTTGAAGTTAAATTAAGGGAAAAATAAATGTATATAGTAGGGTAATAATTAGGTTTAAGAAGTAATGTTTTTGTTTTGTTTTGTACCAGGTACGGAATTTGAGTAGAATACGTGGTGAAGATTTTATTTATGGATGTAAAATAATAGTAAAAGTAAATTAAAAAAAAAGGTCAAAATCTGAA
Organism: Plantago ovata; assembly: GCA_028274465.1. Classification (NCBI taxonomy): domain Eukaryota; kingdom Viridiplantae; phylum Streptophyta; class Magnoliopsida; order Lamiales; family Plantaginaceae; genus Plantago; species Plantago ovata. The sequence continues at coordinate 32,164,115 of CM051457.1, forward strand.
GAAAAAAAAATCTCAAGTAGAATTTTGGGATGAATAGTACTGAGTCTATTTTGGAATTGAACTCCAAACATGAAACTCAATTAAGGAGCTCCAAAAGAGTTCCTTAATTGAGCTCCAAACGTACCGATAGATGTTAACACATTTTAAACTTTAAGAACCGTTTTAAAGTAGGAGACTTATGTTATGTGATGGAATAATTTGTGTACAATCTTATTCAAAGACCTTGATTTCTTGCATTAACATGGAGAAACCAATAGGGTCCGGCATCAAGAAATCCTAAGGGGCACCCTTGATAAGTTCATAAGATTGAAGACGGTACAAGCAAGCTTTGTGTATAGGGAGTGCAATGGGGTTGTTGATCACTTGGCTAATGAGGGAAGAAAAAGAACGTTTGGTCACTCTCAGGCTTCTATTCTAGATGATCAGGCCTTTACTTTTGTCTGGAATATGCTCCCTGTTTGGTTATGTAATATTTTGCATTTAAATGATGTTACTCTAGTACGGTTTTTACCTAACTCTATTTCCTAATTTCGTAATGAATGTTTCCCTTTTGAAAACAAAAAGAATGAATTATGAAATGGAATGAATAAATATGTATCTATGAGAAAAGAATGTGTTAATGTATACAAGAAAATGTATATTTATTAATAATGTGAATTTATAATGGAATTTTAAAAACAAAAATAAGAATCTTTTTTTTTTTTGGAAAATGGGGAGTGATTTCTTTTCTTTTTTACCAAATTGAACTAGTAAAAACATTTCAGATCTTTACATACAAAAAAAAAAAAAAAAAAAAGAAGAGAACTCTTCATATCATTATAAAATTGTTATTCCCTTTAAACTCAACTTTTTTTACTTTCTCACATTATTTAAATATCTCTCATACACACATCATGTAGTACATAGTACATACCTACCATTTGTTTCAAAAATAAATAAAGAGTACATACCATGTGTTTCCTCTCTTTTATTGCCAAATGGACTGACTCCAACTTTTATTCGTTTTTTTCAATACTAGTAAATTAACACGCGGTACCGCGTAAGTGTAATCGAATTCCAAATGTCAATATCTAATATATTTATTATAAAGTTAGTTCAATATCTAATATATTTATTATAAAGTTAGTTCACGTGACCTTTTCTCTTATCAATTTGTTAGAGTACAATTGTCTCGTAAGTAATTGTAACTATTACATTCTTTTAATTAATTAATTAAAATTAGAAAAGATTAATTAAGTAGTGATCTTAGTGGGAAAAAACTAATTTTTGCAACTACTTTTGAACATTTGATTAGTATATAGTATAGATTTGAACACTCTTTTTCTAAGTTGTTATTTATTCAATACTAGATAAATTTTACGAAGCAAACTACGTATATACGATTCATACAAGTGAATAACTACTGTGGCGGGATGTCCCAAATCTGAGGTAACGATACAAGAGACTCATTACCGTGAAAGGGTGAACTACTTAATTGCTAAACAAAGCACGGCCTAGCTTGGATAAAAAGTTCGTTGTTGAGTTGACTTTTCGATAAACCACTTGTAATTTTAAGTCTTCAAAAGTTCTCAACAACTTCTTGATGTAAGTAGGTCATGTGCGCTCTAAACTGGTACCATATCCCTGCAAAGACATGAAAAAGCATAATACGAATGAGGGCGGAACCATAAACTATTTAATAATTTGATACTTTGTATAAAGCTGTGAGATTATTAAAAACATAGAATACTAATATTACATGCGTATGTCCATTTTTAGGTTGCTCTTGCTCGGTTAGGTCATGCATGCGTCACATATTGTAGATTGTCATCTAATTTGCCAACTAAATCAAGACCACCATCCTCTATTGAAACAGATGCAACCTCATGATTCCTTGATTCAATTATTAGATCATAACGACGTTGTACCATTACATCAACCACAATGCAAGTAAAATCCACTTGAGATCGTACCTTATGTGGGATACTCGCCTCCATCAGTTTGACTACCACTATCTCATCAACAATCTCATTTGTGATAGGGAAGTGATATAGTTGAAGCACAATTTTTAGTGCCAGAGCAACCTATGGGCACTACCCTCTCATGCCAAGATGAAGAAATATCTCATCAGACATAAATCAAGAAGTAAATCACGAACTATGATTATCCCTCCTAAAAATAACTACATCCCTCCCACTGAAAAATAATAGAATGATGCAATTACCAACACTAAATCATGCTTCATAGTTTATTCACCCATACCAAAAGAAAGCGGGGGACTTTCACTTGCCAGAGCTTTCCGACTAATGATTTTTCTTGCTAGACATTTGTCCATGTGATTTCAATTTTTATGCTACGATTTTTTGAGGAAGTTGTGTTATTTCAAATGATAACATATGGCGGTGGTGCTTCCATACTTGCCTCCATGGAGCGATGATCATTTCCTATTCACGTACATCAGTTTTGGAATAAAGATAGTTTTTTATTCCGTAGTCAATGAAATTCAACGTCTCAAATACATATAACTGGAAAAACGAAAAAACAGAATGATCAAAACAAGACAGACTAATGAGCTAATCTAGGGAAACCAAAGAGAGATTTGCAAGCTTCCTGGAGTTTTCATATCCGCCCAGCATCTGCCAATGGTATTCCTCACCACATTGCGCAACAGAAGATTCATATCATGCGTTTGATTCTGAAAAACTCTTATGTTTCGCTCTAGCCATATCGCATATACAAATTCTATACACAACACCTTAAAGATCCTATTTTTTGATTTTTACCTTTCACTCGCAGCGCAGAGGAATGCAATTTGCTGCTGCCAATTTCCAGAGATAGCATTTAAGCCATACCATCGAAGAAGAGCAGTGCAGGCTTCCGCAATCTTCACACAGTTGAAAAGTAAATGATCCAGAGTCTCTACCTCTCTTGCACATAAAATACAAAGGGGATCCACTTGAATCTGAAATTTTATAAGCCGATCTTTAGTAGAGAGTCTCTGCCAAAGTACTAGCCAAAGACAGAACTTGGCTCTAGGCGTAGCACGATTGTTCATCATAAAATCTTTCCAAGGAACTTTCAAGATAGATGTTCGAATAATAAGATAAGCGGACTGCTTATCGAAATGCTCCTTATCCATCAGTTCTCTCCGGTCCCCAGAATTAGTAACTAAATCCCTGCATTTCAATGCCTTTTTGAAGAAATACGATGCCTGAGGCGGCACAAACATCGTCATCACCTCAGAATTCTTGATGTAGTATTCATGCATCCACTTTATCCAAAGTTTATTGGACTTCTTATTGATTGCCCAAAGGAGTTTCACGAATGAAAGCTTGTTCCAGCTGGGGAGATGCAATAGTCCCAATCCCCCTTCTCCTTTTGATCTACAAACAGAGTCCCAAGAAACCAAAGAACGCTTACTATCACCTGCTTGACCAGTCCATAAAAACTTACGACACAAACTCTCCACAGCTGTCATTACCTTCTTGGGGAAGTAGAAGATGTGCCCCCAATAATGTTGAATCGAATAAAGTACACTTTGTATGAGTTGTACTCTACCGCCATAACTCAACATTTTCGAGGTCCAGTGGTTAATTCGACTTAGCATTTTCTCCAAGAGTGGCTGGTACTGGGTAATTGATAATCTTTTTGCATTAAGAGGAATACCAAGATAGCGGAAAGATAACTTACCCAACTTAAGCTGGCTGTAATTCAGGATGCTGACTTTCACTTCATCCTTGACACCAGCTATGTAGATCTCACTTTTATTGCAATTTTCTATAAGGCCTGAGGTCCTACTGAATAAATCAAATCGATCATTGACTGAATTAAGAGTACCCTTACTGAACAGCAACAAGTCATCAGCAAACACTAAATGTGTTATTTTCAACTTATCACACTTTAGATGAAATCTATAAAGAGAAGAACTAGGTTAGCCTTGCACTACAAAAAATCCGTCGGATACCGACGGATAAAATAAAGGATTTTATCCGTCGGTATTTACCGACGTATCGCTCCCCGTTACCGACGGATGACGGATAACAAACAAAGTTGACCACTTTGTTCGTCATCTGTCGCTAAAGAGGACCTATCCGTCGGTAATTTAGCGACGGATAACGTTATCCGTCACTGAATTACCAGTTTTAATTAAAAAAAAAAAAAACAAAGCTTACCGTCGGATAACATTATCCGTCGGTAATCTTCACTATATCGCACCGGCAGTCTTCTTCTTCTCCGTTCTTCTTCTTCCTCCATTCTTCTTCTTCTTCATTTTTCTCTCTTCTCATCTCCATTTCTCCTTCAAAACTCCACCATTTTCATCCATTTTGGTAGCAAATTGAAGCTTATTGCACAAGCAACAAGGAACAACCTTCAATTCGAAGTTTTTTTAGTCAATTTGTGCAAAATCAAAGGTATGAACTCTAACCCTTATTTGATTTTTAATTTGGGAATTATCCAATTGTTTGTTAAATTGTCAAATGTATGTTACATAGTAGTTGATACAAGTCTATTTTGCTTAAATGTGTAGTTGATTGTTGTTAAAATTGAGTAATGAATCGATTTTGGGATTTTGTTAATTTGGGGATTTCTTAAATTATGGAAATGTATGTTAGTATTAAGTAGATATTAGTTGTTATAGTTGAATGTTAGTTTTGGATTATGTTAATTTGGGTTTGTTAATTAAAATCGAGACTTAGATCAATTTAGGGCTTTTTTTAGTTTTGTATTTGATCGAATTTCATGTTCCATAACTAGCTTATGTACTTATATAAGGTTAATTTTGTAGTTGAATACGATAAAATTGAGTAATTTATGAAAATCGAGACTTGTAGCTCAATTTGGGGGTTTTGAAATAAAGTGAAAATGGGTTCGAGATGATGATATGATGATGATGTTAGGTTAGAGATGATGTTCATATGGTTGTTGTTGACAATGCTAGGCTAGAGATGATGTTGTTGATGGTTGGTTGATTGGTGATAAGGTTGATGATGTTAGGCTAGAGATGATGTTGTTATATGGTTGATTGGTACTTTAAAGAACGTTGTTTGGAGAATGATCCAATAATGGCAGATGATACTATTGAGTACTTACGACAAAAACAAGTGGAAACTGAATTTCCACAATGGTTTGGTGCATATGCAAGAAATCCTGCCAACAATATCACATGTCCTTACGTACTAGCTCTAGCAAGTGGTCCTTTGAGGGGGGCCGTGACATTCACATCGTACGTAGTAAATGGACTTAGGTTTGACACGCACGGCAGGTCATTGCACAAAGAAACTGCCAACAGTGGGGTTTCTATGCTTGGGGCAGATATAGGAGGAGAGGGGCAGGATTTCTTTGGTACCCTTAGACGGATTGTTCGTATTGAATATCCAGGTGTACCTTTGAAACGTACAGTTCTATTTGAGGTTGACTGGTACGACCCTTCTCCAGATTGTACGAAAACACATGCGAATTATGATTTGGTTGAGATCAACCAGAAGAAGAAGTACAAAAAGTACGAGCCATTTGTGTTAGCCAGTCAAGCAACACAAGTTGTCTACTTTCCCTATCCAGGTGTGTCTAAGGCCAAGGGTGATTGGTTGGGTGTGATACCCATACGTGCTCGTTCCAAGATTGAGTATATAGAGAAGGACGAGTCCATAACCAACTCATTCCAGTCGGATTTAGTGGATGATGTAGCATGACGCCCTATACAGGATAGAGATGGGCAGTTTGCCCTGCACGAGGATCATTTTGTAGAGTTAGAGTTGGAGGAACCTTTAATTGGTAATAAATTATGTTGCTATGTCATTTATATGTATATTCAGTTGTATGTGCATTTACGTTAATTGATAATGGTTTATATTGTACGTGCATATTTCCTATCATTATACTAACCTTGATATTGTTTTATTTGCAGATGCCGAAACCTAGGTGCAACTACATTCCACCCGAGTTACGAGTTCCTGGAGCCCCAGGGTATGAGCAGGGTGTAGTTCCACCCATCATTGGATTCTCGGAGGGGAGTAGTTCCTCATCGTCAAACAGGAAGAAGAAGGCTAAGTTTGACCCATTTGCGAACCTACCTGATGATGGTTGACAATACGTGATGCCGGTCCTGGGTGCCATGTATAAGGGGAAGCCTGTTCTGTTCCCTAACGGGAAAGCTGCGTAAGTACACTTTCTGCTGTTTAGTTTATTGTTCAACTTGTGACATATTATGTATACTTTATTATGCTTATTCATTCTTATTTGTATTTAACAATCATAATAGGTTTTACCCTGCCTCTGCCCATTCGAAGATCGGTGACATCATCACCCAGAAGTTCATCGCTCCAGCACCAACTGAGGACCGTGGTGGGGAGAAGTGGTCAAGGCTGCCTGACCATGTCATTGGCTTCTACTTCGATGAGCTGCGGGTATTGTAACAATCTTAAATGTTTAGTAAACGTTGTTTTATTTTTATTCTAAATTTACGTGAGTGGTATGTTAGCCACTATATTTGGGTGATATGTTAGTCACCATGTGTTAGTTGTTTTTTAGGGCAATGTGAGTGGTATGTTAGCCACTATATTTGGGTGATATGTTAGTCACCATTGTGCTTATGTTAATCTTGTTCTTGTTGTATTGATTGTTGTGTCGTTCTAAATTGTGACCTTTGGTTGTTTTGGTGGTTAGAAACACTACTACTTGCCAAACGTGCTATTGAAGGATCTTTGGTTTGTTTTCAACACTGTTGGTGCTCGTTGTTACCGAGACAAGGTCCACGACCTTAAGGAGTCTCCTCGAGTGAAGCCTAGATTCATCCACGACAGCGAGTGGCCTCTGTGGTTGGCTTACTGGAGGACACAGGATGTCGAGGACCTAGCAAAACAGAACAAGAGGAATCGAGCACGGGCGGACAGAAGCAGCTCCGATGATGACGAGGACTATTCGACGCACCATCTCGGCACACAGTCTCAGGCCACTCGTGACCTCAATGCAGTAAGTTAACTTGTGCTTTACTCAAGTCACTTTCAATATTCTTACAATTTTATTGTAAACACTGACACTTATTACTTTGCAAAATGAACAGAGGCTCACTGGACAAGGATGTGAGTCGTACTTGACCATGGTGAAAAATGCCAAGTGCAAGAACGGCAAGTGGACATGCAAGAAAGCCCAGAAACTGAATGTAAGTACATAAATGAGTAGTTCGAGTTACTTGTACTGTATTTCTTTTTAAAAAGTTTGTATATGTATTGTAATATATCAACTCATGTATTGCTTAACTGCTTGTAGGACGACGTTGAGGCTTTGTACAAGGTTAAGATGCAAGAGAAGGGTAACATACTTACGACGGAGAAAGAGAACGCTGCCTTGCTCGAGGTGAACCCTCCTGGCCCTAAGTGGTCGGTCTATGGCTTAGGGAACTTGGGACGTTCTCTTGCAGCTGAATCATTTCAGCGCTCATCCAGTTCTACCTCCAGCTCAGATTCTCGATTGGCTGAGGAGATGGCAACACTTAGGGCCGAGAATGCTAGGATTATGACCATTCAGAACACACTTGTGTCTCAGGTATATTCACTTGTATGCTAAGATTATGTTGATATGTCATGTAGATGTATAACCACTTGTATGCTCATTTATATTGCTTGCATCTAGCATTCATATTCTTAACTACATCGATCATTACTTGTGTCAGGTGGAGACGCAGAACTGGGTGCTGAAGCAGCTGCTGGAGAAGCATCCCATTGGCATAGACCCGTTCGCAGAGGGAGCTGTGTTTCAGACCGGGGAGGGGAGCCATGGTACGGCGGAGAGTGCGGGTTTGCAAGGCAGTTCTCATGCTCCTTCGAGTTCCAGTGGTCGTGGTTCTACTGGTCGTCGTTCTTAGATTTTGACATTTTAGTTGGGCATTTGTAGTACTATTGTAGAACTTTCACATTTACATTTGTAGTAAACGTTTTTCTATTTTGAAGAATCGAATTTTATTGAATTTTATTTTCAATTCAATTTTAATAATTTTTAATTTTTAGTACGTAAATTTATATTTATTCCCGATACACAGGTTGTTGTATAATTATTAAGAAAAATAATAAAAAAATTAAAAAAAAAATACCGACGGATAAAGTTATCCGCCGGTAAACATCACTGACGGATAATTTTATCCGTCGGTCAGACGAATAAGGGCTGGTCAACGCCCTTATTCGTCAGTCCGTCGGTATTATCACTATAAAAAATCAGAACTTTACCGACGGATAAAATGACGGATTTTATCCGTCGGTAAATAGCGACGGATCGGGCATTATTAGCGACGGATGACGGATAACGAACAAAGTTGACCACTTTGTTCGTCATCCGCCGCTAATAGGTTTTTATCCGTCGGTATCTTAGCGACGGATAACTTATCCGTCGCTAAATATTAAGAATAAATAAAAAAAAAATTAAATTACACTTACCGACGGATAAGCTTATCCGTCGGTAAGCTCCATTTATACCGGCCGCGACTGGCAGAACGCCATTTCCATCTTCTTCTCCTTTCTTTCTTCTTTCCGTTTTTCACACTTCTCATCTCCATTTCTCCTTCAAAACTTCACCATTTTCATCCATTTTGGTAGCAAATTGAAGCTTATTGCACAAGGAACAAGGAACAACCTTCAATTTGGATTTTTTTTGGTCAATTTGTGCAAAATCAAAGGTATGAACTCTAACCCTTATTTGATTTTTAATTTGGGAATTATCTAATTGTTGGTTAAATTGTCAAATGTATGTTACATAGTAGTTGATACAAGTATATTTTGCTTAAATGTGTAGTTGATTGTTGTTAAAATTGAGTAATGAATCGATTTTGGGATTTTATTAATTTGGGGATTTCTTAAATTATGGAAATGTATGTTAGTATTAAGTAGATATTAGTTGTTATAGTTGAATGTTAGTTTTGGATTATGTTAATTTGGGTTTGTTAATTAAAATCGAGACTTAGATCAATTTAGGGCTTTTTTTAGTTTTGTATTTAATCGAATTTAATGTTCCATAACTAGGTTATGTACTTATATAAGGTTAATTTTGTAGTTGAATACGATAAAATAGAGTAATTTATGAAAATCGAGACTTGTAGCTCAATTTGGGGGTTTTGAAATAAAGTGAAAATGGGTTCGAGATGATGATATGATGATGATGTTAGGTTAGAGATGATGTTCATATGGTTGTTGTTGACAATGCTAGGCTAGAGATGATGTTGTTAATGGTTGGTTGATTGGTGATAAGGTTGATGATGTTAGGCTAGAGATGATGTTGTTATATGGTTGATTGGTGATATGGTTGATAATGTTAGGCTAGAGATATGTTCATATGGTTGTTGTTGATGATGCTAGTCTAGAGATGTTGTTGATGGTTGGTAAAATTAAATGAAATGATTATAACATAATAATAAAATGATTATAATGTTAACTTCAAATCTGTATAAGACATATAAATATCCTTAAAACTACATTTCAATTCTAAATATGAATATTGAAAATGTATGAATTTAATAATTAAAGAATTTCAGGTTAGTCATTGTTGAAATGGAACCCGATCGGTCTTGGATGTATAAACGGACCAAGCATGGGATGATTCTGCCTAGTTTCGAGCAGGGGCTTGATTCATTTATTGCATTTGCACTTGCACACCCTGATTGTTTGAAATGTGGGGATATGAAGTGTCCTTGTAGTGCAAATAAATGTAGAAACACGCAATGGTTGAGCCCCAATATGGTTAAGCAGCACGTGAGAAGTAGGGGATTCGTGCCTGATTATTAGGTATGGAATCATCACGGTGAGACTGTTCCTTTGCTCCTAGACTATGGGAGCGCGAGAAAGATGAGACGGACCAAGGATTTGTCCGCCGTTTCCTCGGGTCCATCGTCAGTACATGGTGATATGGATGCCATGTTGGAGAATGTTGCACATGGTATTGATTTTGGTGTCAGTAATATGGAGGATGTTGAGTAGTCTCCAAATGCCGAGACTATGGCATTCTACGAGATGTTAGAGTCCTCAAAGAAGCCTATCTTTCCAGGCAGTCCTATGACCGAGTTAGAGTTGGTGTCTCAAACTTTGAGTGCCAAAGCTGAGGGTGCCCAATCAGAAGAGAACTTCAACACTTGGTTAAACATCCTTAGGAAGGCGTTTCCCGAGCCTAACTTGATTCCTACCAATTTCTATCACGCGCAGAAGAAGATGCGTGGTTTGGGGTTGCCTATGGAGAAGATTGATTGTTGCCCCGATATGTGCATGATTTATTGGGAGGAGGATGCAGAGTTGCTAAGTTGCAAACATTGTGGGAAGGAACGATACAAGCGTTACAAGCCTGGGGCTTCTAACAAACGACAAAAAATGAATCTTTCCCACAAGAAGATGTGGTACTTTCCTTTAGGTCCGCGTTTGAAGAGGTTGTATGCTTCAAATGCTTGTGCAGATAAAATGAAGTGGCACAAGGAGAGGGTGATACCTGCAGATATGGCGGGTAAGATGGAGCATCCAGCTGATTCACCGGCCTGGAAGGAATTTGATGAGAAATATCCTGAGTTTGCAGCGGAACCGAGGAATGTAAGGTTGGGCCTTAGTTCTGATGGTTTTAACCCTTTTGGGAATGAGCGTAAGTATTCCATGTGGCCGGTAATGGTAACTCCGTACAATCTGCCGCCGAATGATTGCATGAAAGAACCATTCATGTTCTTGAATGTCTTGGTTCCCGGTCCTGATGATCCGGGACAGAAGCTGGATGTGTTCTTGCAGCCCCTGATCAAGGAGCTTCATGATCTATGGGTGAACGGTATACCTGCTTATGATGTGTCTAGCAAGAAGAACTTCACTTTGAGAGCAGCTCTTCTGTGGACTGTTAGTGACTTTCCGGCTTACTCTATGCTTTCTGGGAGGAAGAATTCTGGATTTCATGCTTGCCCACATTGTTTGGAGGATACTAATGCTTTTAGACTTGACAAAAGTGGCAAGGAAACTTGGTTTGACTGCCACAGAAGGTTTCTACCGGATCATCATCCATTTAGGAACGACAAGGATTGATTCCTTAAGAATAGAGTTGAGACCAAAGGGCCCCCCAAACAACTAACCGGTGAGCAAATATTTGCAATTATCGAACACTTGGGACTTATGAAAGTGACGGAGATTGGTTGGGAGAAGCATAATGCTAAGATTCAGAAAGGTTGTGGGTGGAAGAAGAGGAGCATCTTTTGGGACTTGCCTTATTGGAGAAGTTTGAAGATACGTCATATGCTAGACTTCATGCATATAGAGAAGAACGTGTTTGAGAACTGTTTCAACACAATTTGCCAAATACCCAACAAGACCAAGGATACAGTTAAGTCTAGAGAGGAATTGGGTGGCTTGTGCAAAAGGCCAGGGTTATCGAAGAAGAATGCCCAAGGTGAATGGCCCAAGGCGGCTTACATGATAGACAAAGATGCTAGAGAAAAATTGTTTGATTGGGTGAAGTCTTTAAAGTTTCCCGATAACTATGCTTAACTGCTTGTAGGAGGAGGTTGAGGCTTTTTACTTGGTTAAGATGCAAGAGAAGGGTGACATACTTACGATGGAGGAAGAGAACGCTGCCTTCCTCGAGGTGAACCCTCCTGGCCCTAAGTGGTCGATCTATGGCTTAGGGAACTTGGGACGTTCTCTTGCAGCTGAATCATTTCAGCGCTCATCCGGTTCTACCTCCAGCACAGATTCTCGATTGGCTGAGGAGATGGCAGCACTTAGGGCCGAGAATGCTAGGATGAAGAGCATTCAGGACACACTTGTGTCTCAGGTATATTCATTTGTATGCTAATATTATGTTGATATGTCATGTAGATGTATAACCACTTGTATGCTCATTTACATTGCTTGCATCTATCTTTCATATTCTTAACTACATCGATCATTACTTGTGTCAGGTGGAGACGTAGAATTTGGTGCTGAAGAAGATTCTGGAGAAGCATCCCATTGGCATGGACCCGTTCGCAGAGGGAGCTGTGTTTCAGACCGGGGAGGGGAGCCCTGGTACGGCGGGGAGTGCGGGTTTGCAAGGCAGTTCTCATGCTCCTTCGGGTTCCAGTGGTCGTCGTCCCTAGATTTCTACATTTTAATTGGGCATTTGTAGTAAAACTTTCACATTTACATTTGTAGTAAACGTTTTTCTATTTTGAAGAATCGAATTTTATTGAATTTTATTTTCAATTCAAATTTAATAATTTTTAATTTTTAGTACGTAAATTTATATTATTAAACAGGTTGTTGTACAATTATCAAGAAAAATAAAATAAAAAAATTTAAGAAAAAAAAATATACCAACGGATAACTTCAAAAAGTGTTCATTAGTTTTCTCAACTCTTCGAAAAGGTTTTAACTGCTAAGTTTTAATCATTCAAAAACCGTGAAAGATGAAAACTATCTTAATACTCTTCGAAATAAGCATGTTGGTATAGAGGCTTGTAATAATCACTTGTAAAAACCTCTGAACAATTGAGTACGTACAATTTGTGGTGACACCAATATTTATTATTTATTTATTTATTTATTTACTTTTTAAAATAATTCACTTCCATGACTAATTAGTAATTATAACCAATGAAAGGTGTACCACTTGATTTACAGGTTAAACACTAGCTACATTATGTTTTGAAAAACAAAGGTTTATCTTGTTACGTGCATGATTTTGTAAAATAAATAAATAAAATTACATATAAAATATATAATAAACGAATTTGTACTAGGCCCTAAACGCATGTGTCTGTATATGTTATGCACAAGTAATCATACATATAAGTGCATCAAAAGGAAGGGGAAAAAACGAGCATAAATTATAAGCTTTGAGAACATTGATCGTTGGACCGGGCTCTTTAGGAAAATTAGAAAAATGACCTAGAGAATACATACAAACCTTTGCATAGGACTTCCTGGAACTCCCCCTTGATCTCGCACATGGATATCGGAACCTTGGAATTTCTTACATAATACTTCTATAAGCAGAGGCGGAGCTAGGAATCGACCATAAGTAAGGCACAAATTATGAAAAATTAAAAGCAACTACTAATAATGGTTGTCAAAATGTAGCAATATACAATTACGTACCTTAAAAAATCAAACTAATTACAATTTGACCTCGACAGTTAGCCGTGTTTTGAAACTATCGATCACAACTTCATTTGTAACCAGACTAAATATATGTTTTTCAAGATAAACAACAAGATTATCATTCATAAACTCATCGCACATTCAATTTCGAAGCCGATTATTCACAATATTCATCAAAAAAAAATGTTATTTCAACTACAACCGGCAAAACAAGGCTAAAGTGACAAGTCGGTAGGGATATGTGATATTTCTTCGAGTTTCAACCATTTTTTAGATACATCACCAATACCCATGAGGCTTAATTGAAATATCACTGGGTAAGTGCAACAATGACATACTTGTATTATCTGCAACAAATTAAATTAAGATAAAATCAAAATAGTAGTTGTAATTTTATGTTATCTTGATATACTCAGATAAATTTGCTAGTAACAAGTAATTAAGGTGAAGATGTAGAGACGGATGTTGGTTGTAGACAAAGCATTAGATATTTAGATAAAACTTTAACAAAGAAATTAGTAGGGTATAATAGTAACTTGAGGGCCAAATTTGAGATAAGACATTTGCCTTATCTGACCCTTCATTGCATCCGCCCTTGTCTATAAGCCCGCATCATTTTCTTAAAATATTTTTTTAGGCGTACTAAAACTCTCACATCATTCCCATAAAAACTTCTATAACCCCGCATCTGACCACGAAATCTAGTTAAACCACCTATAATGGAACTTTTCTACTATAGGAAAATTAAAAAGAAAATAAAATTTAGAGAGAGAACATAGAAAAAATTCCGTTGCCGGGAATCGAACCCGGGTCGCCTGGGTGAAAGCCAGATATCCTAACCGCTGGACGACAACGGAATGTTGTTAAAGCTTAACTACATTACTTATGTAAACGTAGCAAATCAGAATAATTTGGACTTGATTACTTTGAAAGTATAGTTAGACTAGTTCTTTTCATCTGAATGTATAGTTCAATTGAGTATTGACCCATGAAATCAAAGAGGCTTCTGAGTTCTGACTTCTGAGAGCCACACGAACGAAGAATATTTGGCTCCATCAGAAATGGACATATGCTTTCTGTTAATAAAAATCAATAGCCTAATGTTACAATCTCTGATTACAAAGTTTTCGACGTTAAATTCTTGTCATTCATCTACTCTACACAAAGCTACAGTAGTATATAAACTTCAAAGTGAAGAAATGTTAACAGCAATGTAACACTATTTTCAATGACTTGTCATTCATCACTGAAACCTAAGAACCTATTAATAAACTTAGCAACAGGAGTTGCATCACCTGGTTCGTAAGCTACAAGAGAATCTGGATCCATCGCTGAAATGGTCTCGTAAAGCTCCTGGGGACGAGCACAAAACAAATGCTTTCGCTCAGCCAATTCTTCCGCCAGCTCAGCTTGATGATTGTCCATTAAATCCTCATTTACTACCACAATTAAAGGTTTTTGCAGTCTTAGAGACTCGAATATGCTCCCAGAGCCTGTTAGTACAAAAGAAAACTCAGTAACCGGGATAACATACAAATCTTCGGGCAAGAACAAAGGTATCTCTTTTTTTTTTTTTAATTCAAAGTAAGGACATGGTTTTCTAGTTTGTACCTCAAGGATACAGAACATGAAAACAAAATTACTGGTCATGTTAAAGTTGTGGTGAATACAGAACATCCGAGTACCAGTAAGAGGAAAAGAAAAGAAAAAAAAAAAGAAGGCAAGTTAAAAAAAAGTAACGAATTAATTTCAATTCAGAATTAGGAAATACAAGGGAAGGGAGCGTAGACTTTGTCGAACTCCTGGCATTGGAGACGTACCAAGAAATGCAGGTGAAATCATACCGTGGACAGATGTGTAACCAAAGATATAATCAAATAGAACAGGTAACTGAAAAATCAAATGGTGTAAGAAAACTAAATCTACCTGCATGACTGATAACAAGGTCTGCAGACTTCAAATAGTCGGCTATACTTGATGAGAATGTGAAATAATCTACAGAGAAGGATCCATCTTCACCGTCACGCTGAAAATCAATTTACAGATATTACTATGATGAGAGTTAACACATCAACGGATACGCAATGATGTCATGCTAAAAACCTTTTAACTACAGCCAAAACTAGGTTCTGAGGCTTAGGATTCTTGAAAAAGGTCTAGGAAAGAAATCTCAAGCACACACCTCTCTAACGGAGAAGTACAGGGATGCAATCTGTGCTTTGAATGGCTCTTCCAGAGCTTGCCCCGGGGCATTTTGACAATAAAACACCCCAGGGCATAGCAATGGGGTGCAACTTTTATGAGGCTTATGCCCCATCGAACGGGCCATACAGCCGTGGGGCTCAGGATTTTTCCTTTTAACACCCTAGGGTCAAAGCATACAAATCAAACTAAACTAGAAGAAATGTTTAGAAAATTTGACAAATCATGAATGCAAACATGTTTCATTCAATCATAGAAACAAAGATGAGGTTCCCCCCCCCCTTCTTATAATATGGTATTCTACCATATTATGAACCATGTGTTAAAAGAAGTAAAACTGCAGCATACGAGGAATGGAATGAGCCCTAATACTCTCAAGCTAATCATTCTGGGAAACAAGTATCAATAAAGACTTAGCCCTCCTTGAAGGGACTCAGTATCACTCATCTGCTATGAGAGCAGGATCCAAGGTAAAGCCTTCAGGCAAATATTGGGATTTCTAGAAACAATATGACGGACAGGATTATATAACAAATAGCCATCTGAACATCGGATGACCGGACCATGAGCTTCCCTCCGGATAATCACCCACTTAAGCTTCTACCTGGCGGATAAGGCCAGGGACACAAAGATGGAATTACAGTGAATCCACCCTTACATATAAGTATTAGACAGCTGTAAAGCCGGCCTAATCCTTTTATAAACATTCAACTTCAATCTTCATGAAGCAAATGACTCAAAGCAACCAAGACAACACCTTGCCTTCGGATATGTACTCAATATTTGAACTCTGGACTCTAGAATAGCTCCAAGGTTCACCCTGAGCCTGCTTACTTGTAATTCTAAATTCTAATGCCTTTTTCATATATCACTTCTTAAAAAATACAAGAGTTTGTTTTCCTAGTACTCGGCATAAAGCTTTGAACAGGTAACAGTGAATTGCAAATTTGAGCCCACTAAACACAAAAATGAGTGATGAACTCAGCAATACTAGATATTATCGTAGTTTATTAGACCAGTTGACGCAAAACACACATTTCAAGGCAAAACACACATACTGCTGCGAATTAAACATGACATATTTGTTGGAATTTTAGTTGTAGTTGAGTCCAAGGAAATGCTATCGTCACAATTTTTCAGGCCATCAAAACTTGATCATCCGTAATCTTCTTTGGTGTTTGTTATATCGTCGCTTAGCATGTGAGATAAGCTTCCAACAATACATTACACACTTGCAATAACTATCAGTTATACTGAACACCCTGAAAATGATTTTGCAACTGTAATAGTACTATATCATTAGCTCGTCTCACAGGCTATGCAACCATATAACAAATACCTAAAGACATTTACGGATAATCAAGTTGTACTGGCCTGGAAAACCGCGAAAATCACAATTTGTTGGACTGAATTCCAACTAAATTTCCAACAATACTATCCAATCCAACTCCAACAGCCAAAAGAAAACTTGTAGAAGTTGTATTCGTTCACAAGTAGAGTCTAAAAAGTATGAATCATTACATTACATTACATGATAAATAGGACACAAATGAATATGGGATGACAATAATAAATGTATCATGTATGTATGTATGTAACTATGTACCTTGGTGGGGATGTAGGAACCACGACCCATTTGAACAAGAAGATGGGTATAGCCCTTTTTGAACAAAGCTTGTTGAACTTGCTCACTATCAACACATCTAACCAAAGAATCGAAGCAAGTAGTACCAACAGTCACAAAAGCTACTTTATTTGGCCTATCATCATTGCCCATTTATCTATCTTCTCAAGCTTGATCACAGAAAATAAATGAAGAAATTAAAGAAGAGTGTCATGATCTGAAAATGGTTTCAACTTTCATACAATCAAACTAGCAAATCCCAAATTCGAAAAACTTAAATAATTAATGTAAGGGGTCAAAAAATAGATACACTTACAATCAAGTCGAGAAAAAAAAGTTGTCTTGATCTTGGATTCTTGATTGCCCCTTGATAGCTTATGCTTACAGTCAGTGACGATTGTGCTTGTTCTTCAGGGACGATGAACACAAGGCACAAAACCAACAGAGTTAATCAGTCAGATAATTCGCGGATTTAATAACGCCTCGAGCGCGAAGTCTTTCTTGGTGAACGGGTAAAACTTCATACCGGCTACGTACGCTAGGTACGGCCGACTGTTGTGGGCGTGAGCCTTTATTTTCTGGAGGGAAGTGTTTGAACAATATAGAATGTAATAAGGCGAGTAGAGTCGATAGTTTAATTATCTTTCCTTAAGACAAGATTGCCCCGCTCGTGGTGCTTACGGAATAATGGCAATAGTCTCCCAGGATAAAACTACTCTTAAGACGGCTAAGTAGCCTACAATAGCCGAATCTATCGAACTTACTTTGAATATGAAGAATGCAAGAGAACAAGAAGGGAGAAGGAGATGGAGTTTGCAAGTGTGTTAGAAGAAATGCTTTCTTCTCCTATTTATACAACAATTGCACCCTCTCCCAAGTGTTACAACTCTTCCAACTTGTGTCTAAATCATCATCCAGGTGATTTTAAGATGAATGGATGTGTCCCTTCACAAATCAAGGGAAGGGATGTATCTCTTCATGAAACCACTTGAAAATTCGCCACTTCTGAACAAGTGCGAACCTGTTCGCAATGCTGCAGCATTGCCTTAGTGTTGCTACTTCAAAACTTTTACAATGAGTTTACGAACCGCAATGCTGTAACATTCATTTCATAATGATGCAGCGACATTTGCTTGATATCAATGCTGCAGCGTTCTATACATCAATGCAGCAGCGAAGCTTTACAGTAGCTTCCAATAAGTTTCTATATACAATGCCAATGTTACAACGAGTATAGAACTTTGCTGCTTCAAGAGTTCCTTTTATCAAAACTTGTTTTTTTCAAGTAGTTTTCGATATACGTTTGCTCATTAATTCGAATTTTAGCACAATGGAACTTTCACCCATGTGTTTATAAATGACTTAAATTCATTCAAGTATTGATCAACACACTTATTGCATTAATCACCCTTTCACCTCAAGGGGATTTTAGTGACTTAACGCGTTCAAGTGATACACACAATTACGAACCGTGTTGGGTCCCCTTAGACCAATACAACGAACGAATTTAAAGCTCGTTTGTTTTAACTAAAATTCCCAACACCCACCAGGCTTTGTATGGGCAGGCCTAGTAAGAATAGAGCCCAACTTTCTACGGCAATGGATCAAGGCCATCATGGGCCCAAGAGTCTAGAACCAACCGGAGTTGTGTGATCCGGAGCACACACTTGACTTGACAATAATCAGGAATAGATAGATATATTTTATCCAAAATCCTACTCTTCAAGATAGTGCTTATTCCAAATGATAATGGTACGTCATTTATGAAACTTATACGACTTCAACTTATAGTTGAAAACTTAGCCTAATGCTAACAACTCCCAATTTGTAAAATGAATCTGCCTCCCCCTACCCTCCCCCCAAACCCATACTATAGGTCCTAGCAAGTAGCAAATTCTTGTGTGGGTATCCTAGAATCTCCAACTCTATCCTAGCAACTTACACCTCGGAGATTCCAGAAGTGTTGGAGAGCGTCTTGAACTTCATACACATTACACAGTAAAGAGATCGACACTAGAAGTTTCCAAATAACTCTACCATCATGGTTAAGAAGGCGACTACCTCCAAGACAACATCCTCAAGAACTAAGACATTAATATTTGTCTTTCTTACCAACAACTAATGATTTGTTTTTTTTTCATTTAAACAAAACTAAAATTGAAATTAAAAATTTAGATAAAAGGGACTAAACTAAATACCAACACCATAACACATTATTATTACCATTTTTTTTTCCTAACGGATGTAAAGTCAAAGCTCATATAAAATACTAGAATTATTTAACACCAACATATCACCGATCTCTTATTTTTCGTACGTTACCATAAAATTGGTGTTGATTAAATTACTCTTCCATTCCAATGGTAATGATACCAGTTGGGGAGAATTGAGAATCGGTCATGAAATTAGAACGTGAGTTTGTCATTGTGAGTGAAGCCGGTGACCAGTGACCACGGTTACAATTTGAAAAGTAAACTATGCCCGTAGTATAGAAAGAAGTAAATATATTTCTTTAAAAGAAAGGAAATTATTATAAAGTGGATATGATTATTTTACTTTTTTAATAATGAAAACAGAAGAAAAATGGAGGACATTGGTACTTCCAATGTCATCGGTCAATGTCAGTCGTAACGCACTAATTTAATTTATTCGATATTAGTCCAAATTGATAATGGACTGACAGCTACTCCTTATTTCTTTAGTGCCCAATCTTTTTGACTTTGTCAAAAACAATCCTTATTCTATTCCTCCCAACAAAGACCAAAGCCACAAACAAACACCACATCACCAATCTCAAACCATTAACAAAGAAAGAATCCGATGCTGGATCTAGAAAAAGTCATATCCCATGCAAATTGTAAATAAAATAATACCAATAATTAATAATAATCCATCCAACTTGCTTCAATTAATTAAAATATCATCCCCAGATTTCATAACATTTGCTAATTCTGTCCCTACTCCTACCCCAATTTACAATAAAACCCCAAAGTCCACTATTCTCTGTATTACAAAAACTCTCACACTTTTCCACACCCCCACTAAGTTGACTCAAACACCACTAACTGAGATGGTGTAGCTGCAATCTCCTGCATCGCCCCTTGCATGTGACGGTGTTCCCCTTCGTATGTGACAATCAGCATCGTTGGATCATCTGTTGCCCTCTCCACGTGTTTCCTCGCTGGGCACCCTCTAATTGTACTGCATTTGTAGTACCCCCTATAATCAAAAAACAGATCATATCAATTAACTGTCCTAATACGATTTTAGAAGGTTGGTAAAATGTGTTCAGAAGGGAGGGGATAGTTACCGTGGGTAAGGGGAACCTTTGATAGGTTTTTGGCCGTACTTTCTCCATGAAAACTCATCTGGAGGAATATCGGCGATTTTGGAGCTGATTGCTGGAACTCTAATTGTTCTTCTGACCTTTGATTTCCTGTAAATTAAAACAATCACTCAAACTCATTAATTAATTAAATAAAAATTAAAGGTCAAAGTCAAACAAATTTAATTTAAATTTTAAACAATACACACCTCTTTTTGCAGTGGCAACCGGAAGACTTGCCGGAGAAGTTCTCAGAGTGTTCGTGCTCGCGGCACCTCTTTCCACCGGCGAGCGGCGGTTTAGAGGCAGAGATAGTCGGAGTAACAAACATTCCGATTTTACCATTCGATACGCTTCCTTCTCCAGTAATCGACGAAACAAACGTCGTAGACGACGAATTTCCAGACGTAGAGAGCTCTTTCGCGAGGATTTCGCTCTTCGAGAAAGCAGCGGTCGGCTTCGTGAAATCGAGTGTCAGCGGCTTGGCCGGAGGCGGTGTGGCGGTTTGAGGAGTAGTAGAGAACAAGTTGAGAACCGGATTCTGAGTTTGAGGCTGAGATTGAAGAGGCTGAGTTGGACCTCGTCGGAATCGGGCGTGACCGGATCGGTTAAGGATCGAGATGACGTTTTTGAACTTGGAGACGGTGAAATCAGTGATTTCTCGGCAATCGATTTTCTGATCCCGGTACTGGTGGTTCTGGTGAGAGACTGTTCGGATTAGATGCTCCATGGATTTCAATCCGGCTGAAGCAGCTTCCTGTAGAGCCATTTGCTCGTTCAGATTCGAGTAGCCGAGCAGTTCCATTGCCATATTTTCGATCTGTTCTGTGAATTTTGTTTGCTTGTTTGTTTTTCACTTCATTAGCAGAAGAAAAGTGAGAGAGAAATGAGAGAGGAGAGAGACGAATATAAGGAAGAGGGATTGACCGGCTTAGTGGGTTACCGAGTTAACGAGTCAAACTTTGGATTTTAATCGGACGGCTGAGATGAGTTGTTTGAAAACTTCGATACTGTGGGGTAGACTAAAGACCAAAACAGTGGCCATTTTTCTGTTCTGGTGTGGGGCCTGTTTGGTTGAAAACTGGGAAAAACTGATACTGCCACTCTGTGGTTTTATCTGCCAGGTCTAGGTACAGGCGTCACTGCGCGTGGTACTGCTTTGTTTTTGTGGTTTGGAGTGGGGATAGGGTTGGGGTTTGAATGAGAATATTGGTTAATGTGGGGTGGAAGTATGATTTGGGGATTGTGGGCAATGATTGTGATAAATGTGAATTTTCTCGTGAAGAGAATAGTTGGTGGAAAATGACGAAAAAGGGATTTGGTTGTCGAAATTTTTGGTTTTTTGTAATACTGAAGATTATACGGTAATACCAGCACGGGATTTTCTCTGTTCCTTCCACTTGCTTTTCTAATTTGACTTATTATTACCAACAAAATATTCGACCCCGTCCACTCTTGACTCTTTTAAAACTTTTTTTCATAAAAGCATTTTGTTAAGTGTAAGAGTATTTTAAGCGATAGTTTATCGGAAAAGTATACCGACAAATATAAGGTTATTACTGAATATTATAGAGTATTTATATTGGAATATTAAACATATTATGTGTTTTTTTGTAAAAAATTACATTTTTTTTTAGCAATTTAAGCGTTTAATTTAATAACATCTATACTTTACATAACAACATGGTATGATTTATTTTTAAGTTGAGTATAGACGATTTCTAAAAAGAAATTGTATTCTGTTAATTATGTAAACTTGTAATGCAGATATCACATGTACATATTATCGTTTAAAAAGAGACTGAAACAAAAGAAAGGTGTGATAAAAAAAAAAGTTGACACACATATTCATTATTACAAAATCAAAATTACACACTTCCACTGAAAATGAGTTGTTTTTTAGCCGATAGCTCCTCGGCTCCTTGACATATCTCTCTTGAATAAGGAATAATTACCGACATAGGGAAGTAAAAATGCAAAAATGTCCACACCTATTTTATATAGAATATTTGAATTAATAGTTGTAACCGTCATTATGGCAGGACACTTCAAAATTCAAATATGAAGCGTCATGACTTCGAGCAAAACCAGAAAAGAAAGAAAAATGATGGAAAGCAAGAGTAGGAAGAACAATTTCTTTTTTTAAGTTTCTCAATCGACACAACATATGTAAACATCCCCTAATAAAAGTCCACTAAGAGGTTAACATGGATTCTATATCCCTCATAATCTACTCCATTGCGGAGCAAAATGGGATTGGATTTCCCGAGTGCCAAAACCACAAGGAAACCCTCTTTCATTGTTTTTTTTTTAGGTGAAAAAACCTTGACACAAAAGAGTTTGCCTTCCCAAGCATGCGTGCCTTGTTTATGGGGAACTTTATACCATATGTACGTCAACACAAAGCGACACAAATCCAATAAAATCGGGATTAATCTCTTTTTTTTTAAAAAAAAGGAAAAGTAGGTTGTATTATAACCAAAGGAGCAAAAAGCTCACAGTTACAAAATGAGGAACAGTTACGGCGCTAAAAACGACTTAAGACAGTAGGATTCATCTCTTCATATTCCAAACATATGGTCCTTCCGAACTTATTAATTAAGTATATATCTGTTGCTCTAAATTCGATACTTTAAGTACTTTGAGACAAAGACCTTAATTGTTAACACAGAGGGTGACAATTTTACCCACTTTTTTTTCTTTTTTTGGTTTTTCCATATTCATCCATTTTAAAAAGGTTGGGACTAGCCCGTTTATAAAATTCATAAAATGGGTTACCCATTTAGTATTGGTAAAATATATATGAACTATAAAGTGGGTAAACGGTTTACCGTTTGTAAGAGCATTTGCATTAGTATTGTGCGACGCCATGGCATCGTGGTGGTTTTTTGCACTATGTCGCGACATCGTGGCATGTTTATGCATTGGTTGTCACGATGTCGTGGCATCATCTAATTTTATTTTTTATTTTTTTATTTAAACAAAACGAAAATATATCATGGGGTGTTCCAAATCGGTAGTCGTTCCCAACATAGTAAACAGTAGTCTAGATATATAGATTTCAAAAAAATAAAGTTGCTGGTCATTTTTATTTATTTTTTGTATTTTTATTTTTTCAAGTTATAGTATTTAAGATGTTGGACAATTTGTTAAAACAAAAAAAATGAAAAAAGGAGACAAATCAAGGCTGCCACAGCCCCTTTTGCTTCTCGAGATTTGAAATTTGATGGACGTCGTGGTTGATGCCGTGACGTCGACAGACCGATGCATTCGCACGCCAGGGCTCCCACCGGTGTCGTCGGTGCCGACTTTCCACGCCACCACCGATGCAGACTGTGTAACATAAAACCTCAATACACAACTTAAATAACATTATAATTTCATATCCCTTCTCATTTTATTATAAATGGGTAAGACTTTTGCCCATTCAGTTTAGCACATATCCCACCACTAAAAACTTATTTGAAAGTGGGTATAAATAAGTGTGTAAAACCTGTTACCCATATTAATTTATCCTATTCATCTTCACCAGTCCAATTGCCACCCCTATTTATCCATAGACTTACCCATAAAAGTTTGTCCAAGGTAATTCGGTTAAAGTGACTGACCGTCTGACGATTCTCTATTTCTAGTTGGAAGCCTGGAACTAAGTAATTATCAAGGATTTAAGGTAAAATCATTATTGAACTCTGGAATGCGTAGTGTCCAATTTACGTACTTCATAGTGGATGTGTCCAATTTTATTTTATTTTTAATTTTGATATTCTTGGTAACAATCATTCCAATTTATTATATATGTTTTCAATTTACCACCGGAATTCATCACGTGACGAAGATTGAGTCTTAAACGTCGTTGAAGATTTAACATACTGAAAAATTCCGGCATCAATACCACACACATTCAATTAAAAACAAAAACGAAAGGAAAAAAAGATTGAAAAACATTGCATATGCACTTTATATTGGGATTATTATATGTAACACATTGAATATGACATGAGTTGGTGTTCGATGGGTATGAGTGTTACGCAAATTATATTTTTTGTTGAGTATTGTGTTTACTAAGTTAAATATGTATACAAATTAACATGATTAATACAATAAAATATTAAAATTGGTCACATTCACTCTACGGTGCCCACATTATCACTCTGAAATATCAAAAATTAATTTTACCATAAAGATCTATCTATATAAGTGATTAGATCTAACATATTTTATTACAATCAACTTGTAATTCATACTTAGACTTTATAAATTTGAAAAAAAAAACACTAACCCTACATCATGTGTTACACAAATCCTTATGACTTGTTAGAGAATGATTGGTTGGTGCATTTTGCCAAAACATTAGGTCCCGAAAAACATTACATAAAATGTTAAAATATTATGAAAAATTAGTTAAAAATGTATTTGTGGAATTTCTTTTTATGTGGAAGTGGAACTATGAGGATTTGAGTTGACAATCAATAGTAGTATTAGCAATTAAATTACACTGATTTCAAAAAAAAAAGAAAAGATTTCAAAAAAAAAGCAATTAAATTACACATTAAATTAAATTAAATTAGGAAAAGAAAAAGGTATAATAAAGGAAGGCTGACTTAATTAAAAATATATAGTGGTGGGACCCGGCCAACAAAATGGCATCAGTTCACATGGAAAATGGTTGACCAACTTTGATCTGACCTGTACAACACACCGTATACAGCAGACGTTATCTGAACCGTTGGATTAAAAGTGAGATCTGATCAGATCCATCCACCACATGCATGTGCTCTTTCTTATTTTGTTGGGTCTTCTAAGTTTAATGTGGTGCTGTTGACCACGGCTCCTCTTGCCTTTTGAGTTCACCTCTATAAGTTTAATGTGGTGCTGTTGTCCTATTTTATGCATCTTCACATGGATCGCATTAACGGTACGCTATACTACTACAGTCCACTTTAAGCAGATTAACTCATATACTCAGTTCGAATTACCAAAATCCGGGTACAATCGAGTTATATATAAGTATGTCCGTGATAAAGATGTTGGAGTAGTATATGTGGAGTTAGGGTTTAGAACTTCAGCGGAGGATTAAGATTGGTTTGGGCGTACTTAAATTTATAAGATAGTAAATAAGTAGTGTAGACGTGTAGGAGTAAGAGTAGGGTAGTTATATTTACCATTTAAAAAAATGTTGGTACAAATCTTATTCAGTTTAGCTTTGATTAAATATCCGACAAAATAGTTTCATTACTCTGGAGGAACAAATTCTAAAGAAATGTAATAACATTCACAACAACTTTTCTAAATTAAGTTTTTTGCTTAAATATTGACAAAAATATAAAAATATGTGTAAAAGACTAGCATATCGATTCCCTAAAATTTATATAAACCACAAAAAAGGGGAATTTTTTTCACATGCTTAAATTTGTGCATACCTAAAATGTTTTTTTTTTTTTTTTTTTTTTTTTTTTTTTTTTTATATTCATCATAAATGTATACTATATATGGTTAAATTTTAAAGCTTTGTTCAAAGTGATGCAAGTAGACAAACATAG
Organism: Plantago ovata; assembly: GCA_028274465.1. NCBI lineage: Eukaryota > Viridiplantae > Streptophyta > Magnoliopsida > Lamiales > Plantaginaceae > Plantago > Plantago ovata. Next base: position 32,189,867 of record CM051457.1, read on the forward strand.
TTAAAGGAGTATTATAATATCTTAACCTATTTAATTACTCTCTTTATTATTAGACCCCTAGGAGAGTGGAGAATCAAAATAGAGAAAGGCAAAGTAGAGAAGAGAAGGAAAGAACAAAATCATCCATCTTTAAATCCAGGAAACCAAAAACTTTGTGATTGAAAAAGTTGTTTGTAGTACGTCGAGTGCTAAAGTGAGACACCCATGAGTCCATGACCAAGAGAGAGTTATGGGTGGGTCCAACGCCGAACAGTGTAATATAATACTCATCTGTGTTTTTGAACTCTATGTGTTTGATTTTGGATCGAAGTTTTAAGAGATTTATATAATGAGTGTAGTGTGTTGGTTTAGTGGTATGACCAACAATAAAGTTGTGAGATAAAGATTTGCAAAAAATGGAAGCGTATAGAATCCAGAAAAACGGACGAAAATGAAATATATATAGAATCCAGAAATACAAATGAGTATTGTTTTGAATTTTGATAGTAGAGAATATATGAACAAGATAGAGTTAAACATATTAATAGTGTAATCATTATAACTAAAACGATATGTAACTAAAACGATATGTATTAGTAAAATAGTAAAATTCCAAAATGACAACTAAAAAAATTGTAAGGGAGTAGTATTACTATTATTAATGATCCGACAACTAATCAAACACGATGTAACCTTTGAATCGTTATAGGGCAATGCCAAAAATTTGAAACACAAATCTTATTTGTATGAAATTATTCATTTTAAATCAGAGTTGGGATTACAGAAAATCCAAAATTGTCCGGGCAAGGAGAAACAAATCTCCTCCATGTTATTTATTAATGCAACTCGTCCATTAAAATTTGGAAGCAAGAAGAAATGGGTTACTATACTAACTAACATTAACAAAAACATGACTTTGAAGAAACGAGTTTTGACCATATAGAAATTTGAATGCCGTGAACGATCTGGAACCTTTGACGGACGGACGGCCTTGTATTTTAGGTTATGTCACAAGGCAGCTAATTTCTTCTCTGTTAGAATTTAGATGTTGACTTCTTGTCCACTGAATCAATCGTTTAATACGACTAATTATCTAAGCTAGTTTGTTTGTCTATATACAAATGTTTATTTTAGTTGACTTTAGATTCATTTTTCATTGAATTAGAAGCCACCCCCCATCTTTTATATGGTTAAATAAAATGTATGTGGACGAGAAAAGGGGGATACGTTTTGATTTTTCTTCTTTATTTCCCAATAGTCAACCTAATATTCAACCTCAACTTGGAAATTTTAATTCAACTTCGTCATGTACCAAACTCACAGGGAGTGCCCATATCACCCTCCACGTATATATAAGTAATATTTATTTATTTTCTTTTAAAGGAAACTACATTACTTACTCGGGGATTTCTATTCTCAGGTCGGCTTCGTACCGACCTAAATGTAGGTCTTTATTATATATTTCATTCTAATTATTAAATTTTGATAAAAATATATAAATGTACAGTTATACTCCTACTTTCAAAAAATTCATTTAAATAATTTAAATAAGTTCTTACTATTTATAAGTATTAAATTAAAAAAAAAAATTACTTTAACTAAAATTAAAATTAACCAATATATATCAAATTAATTTCAACAACAATTGAATGGAATATTCGTTTTCCATAATCTAATTGCACTAGCTATCAACATTTGTAGAGGACAATAACAGAGGCTTATTTTTTTAGCTACGAAGTATATTATTTAGAAGTGTTCGATAGTTTATATATCATTAAAATGGATAAATTATTGTGATCAATTAACTTTGATTTGTGATTAAGATTAATTAATAAGGTTTACGTATATGTAATCATATAAATTGAAATTAAGGACATTATAGTTAATTTGTATTTTTGTGGTGATTTTTAATGTTAAAGAAAATTAATTATAATCCATCGTACCAAAATGACTTTGAACCGAAATGAATGGATGAGATTAAATTAAGCGCCACATGTCAACTATTGAATGAAGACCTGAGTTTAGGTCGGTACAAAGACGACCTGAGAATAGAAAACACCTACTTACTCAACGATTTGAAAACTGTTTTTTTTTTTGTCACTCTTGTGAAAATTATAATTTTTTTAAATAATAGAAAAGTCAACACCTCATTGATATATATTTTGGAATTATATCCAACACTTGATAGAAATACATTAATTTTACTTATATTTAAGAAAATTTTGATTTTTACTATAATTTCAATTTGTTTTTTAGGTTGAGACTAACGTTCACATTTCACTCTTTGGAGGCTCTGATTAAGGTTTTATCCAGAGTGACAGAGGTAGCAACTTTTAGCACTGAAATAATCTTCAAACAACACAGGAGAAATTATTTCTACAAGCTACAACCCGGCATTCCAAGTACACAATTTTAGTGCGATCATTTATGAGGACACTCCAGATTTGAAACCTGAAAAATAAAAAATATCCTGGTCATCTTGAACAGCAAAATCTTTTCAGTTTAAAGGAGCACTTGCAGACTGCAGTGACGCTGCTTCTCCAACCAAAATAATGTAAGAAAGAATCTATGCAGAAAATCGAGGTGTAAATGTGAAGGTATGCTGGGCCGTAGTAGATAATCACTCCTGTGTTCTTTCAAGCTTGAAACAATCACCCTTGCCAACTCTTTCTGGATTTTAAGAACAGAGAACGCTTCAGGTGACAATAGTTCTACGATCAAGAATTCAAGTTATAAAAGAGTCTATATATGTCATTATCCAGCAGCAACAGTTAAATAGAGCTCTGACCGAGGGATCAACCCTCCCCCCCCCCCCCCCCCCCCAATTCAACCATCTAAGCACATAAAAGGCACATCCGAATCTAAGTGATTGATAAGTATGACTCGAGGAAAAGACAATCTTACAAGTTCACCAACGTGTCAAAGATCAAATATCATATGTATATAGGAGCGGGGGACTTGTTTCTGTGTATACAATGATGCTTTACTTGTTCCTGCACTCTGGCAAATGGCTAACAAATCTGACAACTATGCTGAGAACTTACAATAAAAGAGAGATCTCCTGTAGAGTGCAAACCACTACATTTCGGTATTTCCTATACGATGAATATCTTCCTCCTTATTGCACACAAACCAAGACATCTGTGATTTGTATAAAAGACCGAAAACCACAGTTTCCTGGCTCACAAATAATGAATGAATACACCTCCTAATTAGTGAACCTGATTGGACATAAATGCTTATAAAAACATGCATCTGAGGTACAATATGGAGATGTGACGCCAAACTGTGCATCCATCAAATACCACTGCAAAATGAACTAGCAGGCAAGGAATCCTTGGCAAACTAGCCATCACTTGGTCACAGGTAGGGGAATAGCAAAAACCTACAAGAGAGTAATCATTCAATAGCATCAACTCTGGTTCACAGTTAGAATGCAAGTGAAATAACCTAGTACTTGTACCCTACTTGAAATTTTATAATGGACACTCAGTTTCTAGACCTAATATTGTTGATAATTTGGCTAGAACTGAGTTTTCATCCATCAAAAAGTTAAATGAAACGTCTAAATCCCAATGAAAGTTAGATGCATGGTTGTGGAATAAGAGAAGCAACAGGAAAAAATATATCCAAATAAAAAAGGCCAGCAGAACAACTATAGTTGAAAGTTTCCCAAGTAATGAAACACTAAAAGTAGACTTTATTTTCTCTGTCCTGCTAATAAGTTTATAAAGCTATGACAAATTAACGGCAGATTGGTTGACGTATTTTTCTGTCCAGTAGTTTTACAAGAAGAAAGGGAAATCATGCCAGAAGTAAAGGAATGAAGTAGAGATTAAAGGATTTACCATTATTGAGATTCTCAGACTACAAAAACTGCCAGAAGAGTATGCAAAATCGCCCAATAGATAATGACACCTAGCCGTAAAGCGGGTTGCCTCATTAGTGCCCGATCACAGGATACCCTAGCAAAATTCAAAAGTTGAATTTAGTAAATTATAGGTTCGAAAACAGGGACCTTTCCAAGACAATCACGAAAGGATAAAGTAAAAGAGATGCATACCATAACCCGTCAACCATGTCCGATATTGGTCTAGTAAATCGAGGGACAATTTTTGATGTAGTGAGTGACTTGAAGCCATGAGCTGAAACGATCAAATAACAGAAAGTTTAGATGAATATATTGCCCATGCAGACTACTACTTACATCTGGGCTACTACAGGTACAAAAAAGAATCACCTTTATCATCATCATCATCCAACAAGTCACTGTTTTTATCATCATCTATCGCAATGGCAACTTGATCATTATTGGCTTTCCTCAGACTGCGAACTTGTTGTGTTGAGGTCCCTGGAGGGGCCCAATTATTTTTCTGCATAAACAGATTGTAGCGAAAAAAGATTAAAATGTGCTTGGTAGGAATAAAGAAGAGTTGAGTCATATACAATCTCAGCTTTTTCTAAAGATTAGGAAAAACCACTCACTCTAGTGTAAATTAGGGGAATGTGCGAAACAGGTGAGTCGTTGTGTGGTTTTTCCTAGTATTCGGGAGAAACAGGTTTTCCTAAAGAGTGAATTAAGAGAACTGTGGCAAGGAATGAAATGAAAGTAAAACCGAAGTCATATAGCCAGCAAATCAACCAGCAGGTTCAGTTAGACAGCCTTTCCACACCATGTTACTACAAATTTCTAATATCAAATTCAATGTTCATAACAGACATTTTAATCAATAACAGTGACATCTTGCCAAGCAACAAAATCATCTTAACAGGTAGCCTCATTAGTGAGAGAAAACAACCAACCAGAGAGAATTAAAAACATACCATTTGATCAACCTCCACAATCTCTGAAGTCGAATTTGTTGGTATTACAAAATCACTAGAACCTTGCAGTGCAAGTATTTGAGACTCCTTGGCACGTAAAGAGTTCTTAAGAAGTTGTTCTTTTTGTTCAAATTCTTCAAGTTTAGTTCTCTCTTGTTGCAAAAGCACGTCACTGTTCTGGGCCACTGAGCGAAGATTCTCTAATTCTGATACCAAAGACATGATTTGCCTTTGCAGAATCTCCTTGCATTCATTAACCTGGTCTTCCTTATATTCAGATGTCACAGCCTGGTCCTTCACACGAGATAACAGAGAATCGAACCACATAAGCACATTAAGAAGTTCATCAGAACTTTTCTTCTTGCTCATCTGAGTAACAGCTAGTACATCATTGGTACACCTAGTAACCTCTTGTCTAAGAAAAGAGATTTCTCCATCTCGCTCTTGCAATTGTGACTGAAGCATCTCAACCTCAGACACAAGATTCTTAGAGAAATTATGCACTTCGTCAAACTTGCTCACTGCAACAGCATGTTTCTTTAAAGCCTTAGAGCGAGACGCTTCAACGTTCTCAATCTCTTGGTTCTTTTGTAGCAACTCATTTTCTAGCATACCAATTCTGTTCTTGAGGTCTTCCATTTGAGTCTCTTCCTCATCAAGTGCTTGCATCAACGCCTCATTTTCTGCAAGAAAAGCAGAAATTTACAACAAAGTACAAATGAAGATTACATTTGTTGTTTTGAAAGCATAAAAGAAGCTAAAGATAGTCAGTAGCAGACCTTGTTCTTTTGCAGCAACTACATTAGTCAGTGAGTTAATTTTCTGCTGCAAATTGGTGACATTTGTTTCCTGGTGCTTTAGTTCTCTCATTCTTTGTTCCAGCACCTCGCGCTCCTCTTCCATCACAGCCACTTGGCTCTGTAAGTCAGATAGTTCAGTTCTTACCTGCTGAACCTCATGTCTATAATTATTTGCAGTAGTTTCAGCTTCCTTTATCTGATTAATAAGTTCTGTGCAAATTCTGTCTCGTTGGACATCTTTCTGCTGGAGCTCTTTCCGTAAGTTCAGCAAGGTACTCTTCATCTCCCTCTGACCATCTTCCATCAGTTCACTCTGCATGTTCATGAAATCCTTCACAAGAAGTATGAGTTTCTCACGCATGCCCCTGATCTGTTCCTGATTGACCACGTGCATGTCATTTGTTAAACAGTTCCCTTCTTCAATAGACAATTGAGACCTCGAGTAACTTTCGGGAAATTTAGATAATAATGCATTCCCAAGAACCTGGCTTTTCCAATTTTCAATTTCTGAAATAATATTAGTACAGGCATCATACAGCAAGGAGATGCTTCCACGCAAATCTTGCAGTTCTGATTCTTTCTCTTTCTCAATGAATTCCAACCGTTTGATATCGCTCATCACGGACTCATGCTTCTCTTTTTGAGAAACATATTCTCGATGAACATTGAAGACTACTTCAGCTACACGTGAAGCTTCTTCATGCAGCAAACGTGAGTGGTTATATAGCTGTTCCCTGAAAGAACCAATTTCCACCAAAAATACCTGCAGATATAGTAACATTATGCTTAGATATCCTAGATACTGAAATTTATGTGGAATGAGTAACACAATGGTTTCAAAACTAAAACATATGAATTTCTTGACTCCATCAAGACAACTTGTAATACTTTTGATTTTCTGCTTCCAATACTTTTTAAATAGGAATGTAAAAGAATGTTACTTAATTACCCACAGATCTCATTGGATACTTCAAACATTTCAGGCCTGCATAGAACAAGTGCACACGTTGACAGCTAAACCTATTTCAGAACATCTAGAACGTACCTATTCTTTTGATAACACTCGCAAGATGATAATTTTGCTTCCAAAATAAAAATATATCATTAATAGACACTGTACCTTGCTTTCTGAATTTATCGATTTGACAGGGCCAGTGAATCCATGGGAAAATGGAATTAACTCGCCACGTGGTTCATAAAATGACTTCATCATGGCCTCCAGACTGTGCAAAACCTCCACATTTGTGGAAAATACATCACCTAGTTCTGTTTCTGTATAAAGAAGCTCCTCTCTAATTTGATCCACACCAGATTTTAACACCATAAGTTCGGACAACTGCCTGTCTTTTTCCTCCGAGCGTATAGATAGCGTTTCAACATGAGCAAGAATTTCAGATTTGGCAGTTTCAGCCAAATCCTTTTCCCTGGAGACTTCTGACAGCAAATGGGAAACTTTTATAAGCTCTTCCTGAAGAACATCATTCCTTTCTTGAACCTCATTCAACTCTGCAAGGAGTAGTTCAGAAGCTCTTTTTGACTTTCTTGTTTCCTGCTCAGCTGAATTTAAATTGACACACAGATCACGTAAGTACTTTCCTAATTCCTTGACTTTCTCAACAGGATCTCCAGAATCCAGAGCTACTCCGACATCTATATCACCTAAAGCATCCAACATACTGCTCCAGATAACCTCTTTTTCATGCAAAGTCCATTCGTTTTCGGCAAGACGACCCCTGAGCAACACAGTTTCAGATTCCAAGACTTGTGCTCTTTCTTTGAAAGTTGACAACTCCTTGATCCTTTCCTCATACTCAAATATGGCTTTTTCTGTGATCTTGGTCTCAGATTTTAGGCGCCCAACCTCAGCATTTAGCTCTTCGATCACTTGCTTCATGCCATCCCTCTGTTGCACCAACGATTTGCCTTTCCTAACTGCCATATTTAACTTCTCTCTTACAGAAGCTGACTTCTGCTCCTCCTGATTAAGAAGCTCTTGCAATTCATTCTTTCTTACATCCAGAGTTTCAATTTCACTCAACAGAGATTGATTTTTCAGCATGTAGCTATCCTTCTCTTCCTTCACGGTCATCAATTCACCCATACAATCTTCCAGCCTTTTCCTCAACGTTTCTAGTTCCATCTCCTCACCATCCCTTGAAATATGAGACACCTCACCTGTTCCCGAAATAGACACATCAACAGGATCAATGTCAAGGTGCTTCATGGAGGAAAGTGCTTCGTATTTTTCTACAAGACTCCTCAGCATTACTTCTAGATGATTGATGCTATTATGATCAAATACGACGTCTTCGGTAGTAGAGAACTGAAGAGCATTCATAACAAGTTCTTGCAGTCGTCTTACTGCAGCCTCAGTATGACGAATATCCTCTTCCATCCGAAGCCTCTGTTCTAGCAATCCGCTCACTTCATCTTGAAGTTTCTCGTTACTAACTATGACATCGGCTGCTTTCCTTGAGATTTCATCATTATCATGCCTCAAAAGATCCAAGTCCCTTGATAAAGTTTCTTTCTCCATGATAGCCTGCTGAAAAGCGGTGTCAATCTCAGATATTCTTCTTTGCGAATCTTCAAGGCTAGCAGATTGGGATCCACAAGTATTCTCCAAGTTATCAATCTTCTGCTGGAGTGAGCTACACTGATTTTGAGCCTCAGCTAATGCACTTTCCAGCCACTGAATCTTATCTTCAGGCTCCAACGATCGCAATTGAGAAGGAATATCTATCCTGTCCAGAATCTCTTCCCAATGCTGAATATGGTTGTTCCTCTCCATCAATGACTGTTCAAGCATCTCATTTTGCTCAGCCAACTCATAAAATTTGCTTTGCAGTTCCTCATATCTCATACTTAAGTCCTCAGTGGAATTTGGATTTGGTTTCATCTCTTCCCTAACTTCACTGACGCCAAGAGTGCCACTATCCGAGTGTGAACCCACTCCTTCTGAACTTCTATGATCCCATTCGTTTTGAGGCAAAGAGGTCCTTGTAACTGATTTCGTTAACCAGTCTATCTTTTCGATTATATCCCTGGAATAGAGGTGCTCTGGCAACTCCAAATCTTCCAAAATCTCCTCTATTCTCTGAAGAGCAGAGTCCTTGAGAAGAAACGATTCTCTTAATGCAGTTGCTGAATTGCGAATGTATGAGAGCTCAGATTCCAAGGCTTCCATGCGCTCACCAGCTTCAGCATAGACTTCAAGTTTTGATTCAAGTTCGTGAAGACTGGCATCTTTCGATAGCAACTCCTGAGAGGACTTCTCGAGTTCTTTCGACATCTCTGCCAAGGACTGCTTCAGATTGTCACGTTGTGAAATAAGACCTTTCCCCTTTGTAACAGCTATACTTAGCTTTTCTCTGAGGGATGCCACACGTTGCTCGGATTGTTCAAGCTCAGCCACTTTCTCTTGTAGAATAGAGTTTAGAGATACTGCATATTCTTCAGCACTTTTCAAGCTCTGCTTAAATACAAGATTTTCATTTTCACATTCAACAAGTGTGGCATTTAAGTGTTCCACTTGCCCCTGCAGTTCAGTCACTTGCATTCCCAGCAGTGTAGATGAGCTTAAACTCTGGCCAGCCACATTGTATTTCTCAAAGAGCAAATTGATCACACACTCTATTCTGTGTGCAGGTTCACATGTGTCAATTTCTACACCATCCTTCCTCAAAGATTGCTCAATATCATCAGCCAATTTTGTGATTGTATCCACTTCGAGACATTGTTTCTCTAGTTCATCAATATGTCTCGTCTTGTTCATCAACTCTGCGTTGAGCTGTTTGTTAGTGGACTTGATCTGCATTTTCTCATCAAGAAAGTTTTTCAACTGGTCTAAGAGAGGTTTGAAACCATCTAGATGTAAAAGATCTTGCGAGCTATTCTCCACCAGAACATTCTCAATTTCATCTGAGCAATTTAATGTTTCACTCACAAGTTCATGAAGTTTATTATGCAATATGTTCAACGTATTTGAAGCCATCTCATTTTTGGCTTGCAAATTGCTGCTTTTCTCCATCATATCATTATATGCGCCAGATGCAGATTCATGGTCTATTCGAGTAGCTTCAAGTTGTCTTTGCAAATCTTCAATCACTTTCGTAGCACGAACAACAGAAGAAGCAACACAAGTAACAACATCACGATTGTCAGTGGTACCAGCCGACGAGTTGGAAGACTCAACAGCAGCATCTAGTCCCCAGCTATCTGAAGAATCTGGGTAACAATAGATTCCCACTCTTCTTCAAGACCCGATTGCCTATTAGACACCTCTTCCTGGAGAATCTTCAGTTGATCAGATAGAGAAGCAACCGTATCCTCTGAGCTTTTACAAATTCCATTCAATTGGCTCTGCAGCACAGTAACTTTGACTTCGAAGTCATTCAGTTTCTCTGTGAGTTGAGTATTTTCAGATTTCAAAATATGCTCTTGCTTCTGAACTGAATCACATAAAATGCGAAGCGCATCCTCTTTTGCAACAGCATGGTTGAGATTCTGTTTCATTGCTTCATATAGAACCATAAGTTCTATATTTGATCCTTCGACTTGATCAGTATGTTCACTTAAAGTATCATAGCTGCTCCTCAGTTCTGCCCCAGCAGCATCAGCAAATAGTTTATTCTGAAGTATTTCTTTGCAGAACTCACTTGCCTTATCAGCATCCCGAACTATGTCCATCATCAATGCTTCCAAGTCTTTTGTTACCAGTTTGGTCATGACATAAGGATCTCCAGATGTTTGGTTTTCAGATATAGGAGACTCCACTGTTTCAGGGTCATCAGTGACAACTTTTGACTCAAAAGCTTGAATCAACTTTGATACTCCAGGTGCAACAGTTTTGCCAATTGACCTGCTCAAGGAATTGGAGTACGAATGCATACTCTCGATTGCTTTCTCAAGATTCAGCATTATGGTTCCTGCCTCCTCCAAGTGCCTTTTCAATGCCAAGAATCCAATAGAATCATCATAAACATCCAATTGCAGTGGATCCCGAGAAGACGAATCAGGTTCGGGCTTCATGTGTGTCTGAGCTTCACTTTCACCAGAATTATTTGCAACATCCCTAGCTGAGAAATTCTCCTGATCAACTCTTTTGATATTAGACTTGTAAAATTCTGAATTTGTTTTAAGTGCTTCGTTTTCATCAGCTAATTGATTGACCTGAAATGTTGCTTCTTTTAGGTCATTCACCACCTTGCTACATTCAGCTCGTAAATCTGCTTCAGAAACTTTAATCTCAGCCAACTCTTGTGATTGTTTTTCATACTCAAGAAACATCTTCTCTCTCTCTTCTTCAACTTTTTTCCTCTCCTCTGTTATACAATTCAGACTCTCCTTCAAGTTGGAGATTTCCATCTCAAGAGTTGAAACCAATTGTTTGCAGTCCATCAAATCATTTGAAAATTTCTCTGCCTGGTGGACTACTGTTTCTTTTTCCTCTCCAAGCTTCTCCTTCTCTTCTGACAGTGCAGATAAGCTCTCATTCAAACTCTGATTTTCCACTCTGAGAACTTCTACGCTGCTCTTATACTCTTCCATATCAACAATAAATGCACTTTTCTCATGAACAACAAGTTCCTTTTCCTTCTCAAGCTGTTTCATGCCATCTCTTGCTGAAGTCAGACTATCTGTTAAGACCACTTGTTGCATTTGCAATTCCTCTATAAAAGCTTTAAGCTGAGCTAATTCTCCCTTCATCTTTAAGTTCTCAAGCAAAACAATTTCACTCTCCTGAAAGAGTTTTTCTTTCTCTTCAGTTACCGAATGAAAACTCCCGTTTAGGCTTTCCTTTTCAGCCTGTAAGGCTTCCACCAAATTCCTGCAGTCAACAAGCTCGGACATAACTGTTGACATTTCAGTTTGTGTCGTTTCAAGTTTATGCTGTAACTCGTTGATTTTGGAAGAAAAGTCCTTAATCTCATCATTGGAAACCTGAAGCTGCTTCTCCAGTTCTAACCTCACAGAAACTACTTCTTGAATTTCATAACGGCACTGTACAATTTCTTCCGTAAGTATTTTGTTATTCTTTTGAACTTCATCCAAGGAAGCATTTGTTATCAAAATTTCATCAATTAAATTTTGATGCTCAGAAAGCTCCAAACAGAAAGCATCTTTCGAAATAGTTGCAACATACAACTGCTCTTTCAGCCACTCAACATCATCATGACTAAAAGATTTAATATTTTTCATCTCGTCTGTATCTTGGAACTTCTTAACCGATGATTTTCTTGACTGACGCAAGAACTCCATTTCGTCTCCATCAAGAATTTCTGCAAGCTGGGAAAGTTTGATCAAACTTCCATCCAGTACTGATGACAAATCCACTTGTCTGCATCCAAAAGACGATTTAGTTTCATCAATATGAAGCTCCAACGATCTATCTTCACCAATAACCCCAAACCTTGCAGGAGTGACTTCGACAGATCCATCACCATTATCCCCTGAAATACAGAGCGGATCAACTTTCTCCACATTTGACAAGACAGGTATGCCTTCATTCTGCTGATCAGTAGATTCGACTTTTATCAAATGCCCCGTCTCTGTCTCATTTAGAAGATTATGGCTCTCCTGGGCTTCTTCTGCGTCATTGATAGCAACATCAATTGACAATGCATTGTGAGATTTGCTGAGATGTGCAGATGCATCGGCAGATTTCTCTGGCTGAGTATTACTTGAATTGTTTGTGATATGATCTCCTTCAGTCTGATTTAGCTCGTTTGAAAGAGCACCAGGTCCTTCAATCTCAGCTCCCCCACCCTCATCGATTTGATTCAGACTGGAACTGCCGGCTTCCTGCGTTGCCCCTAACCATAAGAACAATGTCAGCTTCAAAGTTTACGAACTAGTAAAAAAAATATGGAAAGCTGCAAACAGAAAGCTTGGAGAGTGAAGGCACAAACCTACGTCTGTTACCTGCTCTTCCACATGCTGAATTTCCGTCTGGGGTGAAATATCAATAGGCAAAGGTGGAATGGACTTATTGGACTTCTCTATGGAATTAGTTGGATTGGAGGTATCTGGCATGTTGTCAATTTCGTCCTCCAGAACTAACAATAACCCATCTCTCTCTTGGACCCCATGATCCAACTTATGTCCATCATCTGGATTCAACCTGGTCTCATCCATTCCAGAATCCTCGGATGGAAACTGGACGCTCGCTTCAGGTGATGCTATTTCAACACTTGTAATAGCCCCCACCGAAATTGCATCAGTAGAAGCAACAGCATCACTTCCCACTGGATCTATTCTAGTGTTTGATCCAGACAATGAAACCGTATCTTCTGTGGCAGCTCTAGATTTGCCAGCTTTAGAAGATTTGCTGCTACCCCCTTTGCTACTCTTCCTGAACTGTTGAAGCTGGAAAGACGATAAAAGGTATCAAACTTATAAATCTATTAAAGCAACTTTAATACTTCATGATACTAAATGATTACTTTGCCAAAATGAAAAGTTGAACTCTTGCTGTATGTACGTATGCAATTGCAAATTTATTGTTAATTGTTTCAATGATACGCATATCAATTTCTTAGTCAGGTTTCCAATTCTTAATGATAAGGATATAGAGAATCGCTGGTCATGAAATTATGAAGTGCATATCAGTTCTCTGTTTCATGAAACAGGCATCTCATCTTTAGAGATGAACCAAGCTTTAAAACGAGAATGAATTCAAAATGCATACCCATCAAATCTTCTAATGAACTCGTGGTCAACATATCAATCATGGCTTACCAAAAACACACTAGTCCCTATAATAAATGGCAGAAAAACATAATAACATATCTAATCCATACACTTTCGTAGAACTAAATCGAGTCTCCAGGAATTTCAGGATGCATAAAAAGTCATTCAACTAATCCTGGAATTTCTGTATAATGTTGCATCCGATAATTGATGTATACTTAATATATTAATCTTTCAACAACAACAGCAGCAGAGAAAAACAACTTGTGAAGTTCTACAGGAGAAGCAACAAAAACTATAAATGAAAAAAATAGATTCCAAATACAAACAATCACAGAAACTAGCGGTAACTAATTCCATTGGAAAGGGGCAAAAACCAGTTACCTTTTCCCGACCCGCTTTGAGCAGGTCTTTGCGGTTTTTGCCTTTGTCCATCTAATCGACAGTTAGAAGGTCTGAGGCGAACCCTAACACCATCAAAATCGACAGATCGCCCCCAAATCTAAAACCCCATAACAAGCAGGAAGAATAAGAATTATAATACGACCGATAACAATAATAATAATAATAATAATATATCCAGAGTTAAATTAAATGAAATATATGAAGCTGAATTGAAAAGTTGGAAATGAAACGAGAAAGTTGAAATTAATTGATGATGAAATACCTAGAGGAAACAAGGCAGGAGTTTAGTTAGGTGCGTGAAATCGCAGTGTGGTAAGATCTGAAGCAATGTCGTCGGTTCGGTTCTGTACGGTTCTGTGTTTGCCCCAGCTACTACTGTTGTTACAATGTTACGTTCGGTGAACTCAATTGACAAGAAAAAGCTAAATTACGCCAGGATGGGGACGTGGGCTGCAACGATTGGCCCATCAAATCCTCATCGTGTTTCAATTATATTTTTCCTAATTCATTTCCCTACGGTTTTTCTTTTTAATTTTTTAATTGATCATATAAATTGAGATAATTTATTTTTAGGGGTAGTTAATTAATGGTATTCGTGTCATTTTAAACCCCACTAAACTCGAATGTCATACCTAGACAAAGACAAGTAGATAGCCACAATTACATTTTGGTCCATTTTTAAGTGGACCATCACAGTTCAATTTTTGTAAACCAAACGTGCCTTAAATTTTGATTTAGAAAAAGAAAAAGTAAAAATGAAATTAAAAAACAAGTCCCAAAAATGGACTAATTTTAAAAGGATGAAAAATATCCTCTTTTTTTTGTTATTATTCTTTTTTTTGTAAAAAGTTCATCCGGTACGGAAGCTGCTCCGCTCAGAGCTATTTGTAAGACCCGACTAGAGCTTGCACAACGCCAATCAGAGTTGCGCAAGCTTCATAACTGGAGTCTGCACAGAGCAAGGTACGATTATATATGGAGCTGTCTTTATGTGGAGGAACCCGAGAAAAATCTTCATTGAGCCATTCAACATTACAATTGTAGAAGAAATTGTGGCAACACTAGTTTGCAACTTCAAAGGCACAAATTTATTGAAACTATGTTAACCTCTTTTGATGGTTCATGCTGAAATTTTTGATCATAACAAGTCAACAGTTATAATTGAGGTCCAGTAGCACTCATCATATGTCTCTTGGTTGTTCTCGACATTCCTTTGCGGCACATGTGCTATGAAATGCAATAGTTAGTGTGTGACACCACACATGGTGTCCAATCGGCAATCAATATGAGTATAATCTTTTGAAATAATGGCTCTCGTAGATGAACAATTTCTTGTATTATCCCCGATAACTTGAATAACATTCATAGGCTCATCTCCTTTGATAACTTCGATTCTCTCATTAACATGGAGATAAAAAAAATTATCTTTGGTTTCACCGGAACAATCAACCACCTTCAAGAACATAGGCCCACTCTCTAGTCACAATTGTAAAATTGATCAACAGCCTTCTCTTTGTGTATCACTCCAGCTATCACTCACAATGTTTACTCCTTTCTCTTGCCTACTACTCTGAATTGGTAACAACATCCGCTCAACATTCGCTTTTATTGTTGCAATAGTAGGCCTCTTAGTTGATTATATCTCGGTGGGACATAACCACCCAAATTGTGGTTGGTTGCATATGGCAAAGCTGCTCACATAATAAGGATTTCTTGCCAAGGGAAAAGGCAAGCCCGATGAATAGAAAATCCTCGCAATCAAAGCATGTAAGTGGTTGTGTTCTTGTGTGTTTGCTCCAATAGTATTATACTATTATTATACTCATTCCCCTTTCTTATCCTTGACTTCTCAATCTCACAATCATTTAACACACCGTATATTACTCATGTCAAGGATAAGAAAGGAAAGTGAGTATAATAATAGTTTAATACTATTGGAGCAGACACACAAGTACGCAGCCACTTACACACTTTGATTACGAGGGATCATCGGGCATTGTAAAAAAAAGTAGGATGCTAATTCCACCTTTAGCATCATTCAACAAATGTGTTCTCAACATCGTGTATCGCTAGTCGTCTTACTAACATTGCAACAATTACACTGCCATGCTACTCCTCCACCCCCTCCCCCCACAGGTTTTCTTATTTTGTTTTTTACAATTTTACACAATGTCATCTCTTTTTCATCACTATCACCTGCTATGTTGGAGTTAATAAAACTACATGCACTTTGAGAATTAAATGAAGAAGACATTGTCCTGAAAATAATATTGGAAAGCAAGACATTGTAACTTACCAAAATAATTAGCGTGTAAGACACTGTAACTCTATAACTGTAAATTTAAGACACTGGTAACTAAATTTACACTATAGGAAGCAGCCATACGAATACGAAAAATAATAAAATTCAAAATATAAGTTTTATACATATTTTAATATATTTGATACATTACTAAAAGTATCAAACACCAAAATAAGTTAGATGGTTTAATTGCTCAATCATTCAAATCAATCATTCCCTTCATTTGCACCACCATCATCGGGAACATGAAAGATTACAATCTTCAAGTCAGGCTCATCTAGGGAGAGTTGTGCAACCTCCAATTCCCCAACATCCTCAAGTGAACCAAATTCTTCACCCCCAATTTTCCACAACTTGCCTCTCCTTGCACTTATTGAGGGGTTTCCCATGACAACAAACGAATATTACTATGAATGCAAACCAAATATTCGGCTCATTTTGGTGTCAACTTATTTCTTTTTACGAAATTAACAAATGAATATAAGTACTCCAATTCCTCTCGGCACATGAAGATGATGAAGGTTGCACAAGTAACTTCAATGCCAATGTTTGAAGAATAGGTTCACTTGCACCGTACACCAACTCTTGGGATCCATATTACTATAACGATGCTCAATAGAATCAGAATCACGAGAATCTCCTCATTTGCTAGAAAAGTTTGCAAACTCTTCAATTACCTTCTCTCTTTCATGGGGTGACAAAGTATTAATTTATTCAAGCATTCCGTGCTCTCTTTAGCAATGATGTTATCTTTGTGCGGGGGTACACAAGAATAATCTTTGGCAAGCCACTTATTATCACTATAATATCTATAACTGCAAGCAAGACAACTAAGTATGTAACATCATATTTTAATAATTTAATAATTGATAAAATACAATAACTAAAAATAAATAAAGATAAATATAGTAAACTACTCATTGACTAAATTGTCAATCTAATCAATCATACTCCACAACTAAATATATAAATTTACTAATTGACTCATGAATCTCCCAAATCCAATAATGCGGATATTACTCTAGCCCAAGTCAAATCAAAGAAGGGACTCATCCACACCAAAACCTATAAGACAGCTTTTCCAAAATTTTATCTTGAGCTAGCCCCAGCATTGGTTCAAAACATATCAACACACTCTTCAACACCACAATATTCAACTTCGAAGCTTCACCGATGAAAGTAGTATCATCCGTGAATTACAAATTACAAATCTGACCTCCTCTTTACTCACCTTGTATGGAACAAAAAGTCAATCACTGCTTGATTTTCATCATATAACTAAGACCTTCTACAACTATAAAAAGTTTTTTTTTTTTTTAAAAAAAGAGAAAGAGATCGTCTTGCCTTAAACCCCTCGTTATTTCAAATTGCTTACCCAAACATCCATTAATCAGAACCGAAGAATGAGCCGAACTAACACATTCCATTATTCAACCAATCCACTTCTTTCCAAAACCCATAACCACCATCATCTCCTCTAGAAAATCCAGTGTCACCGAATTATAATCATTTTCAAACCATTCTTACAAACAATCATCATTCGCCTCTTCTTCTTTGACTCATTAACAATTTTTTTCGCAATCACAATATTATCTGGAATGTTCGCCCCCACAAAATCATTTTGATTTAAAGAAACAAAGAGTCAATTAACTTTTTGCTTAAACGATTAGCTAACAACTTTGTCAAAATCTTATACCCACCCCCAATCAAAGAGATTGGCCTAAAATTCTCAATCGCCACCAAATTAATCTTCTTCGGACTAAGAGTACGTAATAAACGAACTATTCAGACCCTTTGCCAACTTCGAATTCATATGGAACTGTCTAACAAACCTCTCAACATCCCCTGCTTTATCTCTCAAATTTTTTATTAAAAATGAAAGCTAAACCAATATGGACCTGGGCTCTTATCAACACTACAATCCCAAACCGCCTTCTTGATTTTCTCCATATCAAACTCCTTCCAACTCCTCGCTATGCACAACTGACAGCCTACTACAATTAATACCACTCAACATGATCCACACCCTACTCTTCAAACTAAAGTGATTAAGAAATGTGTTCTGACACCTTCTTGAAACTTATCTACCTCCTCTAGTCCTCTATCCATAAACCATTTATACGCATCCCTTCCATCAACATGTGCCTTCCTTTACGCTATAAACAAACATGGAGTTTTTTGTAATTCACATCACCCTCTATTTGTACCCCACTTTTCTTTAGCTCGATGGTAACATATGTTACTTTGAAGTACCAAGGCCTCCGTTAACTCCTCATTCAGAACCTTCATAGTCCTCAAAGTTTAAACAACTCTTCATCTTCGCAGTCCGTTTTCAACTGCAATATCCAAACCCTAGTAGTTCCTTGGTAAGAAGATCAATCTTCCCCTTCAAATTACCCATATTTTTATCCAACCAATTCGTAATATTAAGTTTCAATGTCTTAGACTTTTGCTTTAACACAACACCCCCAACATGCAATAGCACTGCTATGTCACACATCACAGACCAACTAGATATCTCATCTTTTTGTCAACCACTAACATATCTAAAAGACCTAGGCCCCCAATCTCTTCTTCCAGCTTGAACCACAATCACCGCATGATCCGACACTCTTCTCCGGAAACGAAACTGAGCCAAGTCCTTCCATTTATCACACCAACCCTTAGAAAAAATAAATGATCAAGCCTACTACAACACGCAACATTTGTACGAAACCAAGTAAACCGCCTCCTATCTACCTGAAGATCAACAAAATTTATACCACCAATAAACTCATCAAAGGCACACATATCAGTAGTCATCACACCTTGATCCACCCCACACCTCTTTTAAGGACCTCTCACCGCATATACATTGCTTCCCAACACCACACTATCCGAGATACGCTCATGTAAACTTTTTTCACAAAGCCACTCTCTCCACATTATTACTTGGACCATAAACACTAGTGATACTAGTTGCCTCTCCTTCCCAATCCCTCACCACTTCCAAACAACCATCATCTCCCCACATGCCTCTCCATACAAACACCATTTTATCCCAAATGCATAATAACCCACCCTAAGACCCATTTGAACGACTGAAAACCACAATCAAAATTCGTATTCCCCCACATTGCTTCCACCAATCATCGTTGATCCACATAAACAAAGTTTGGTCTTTTGCAAACACACAAACTCGACCTTTTCAGTTCTGATTAACTCCGACACCTCCCTGCGCTTCACTTTCTCACCAAACCTCTAATATTTATACTAAGCATCTGCATTCGAAACCAAAGTTGTACAACCTCCTGAGCCCGTTGCTTTCTTTTTCCGTCCCTCGTTGTCCCTCAATTCCCAACACTTAAAAGCCTCTACCACCTCTCCTGAGCCCTCCAAATTCCCCACCTGCCAGGCTGATTCGGCCTCACCACCGCTCAGCGCTGCAATACTATATATGTCCCTCGCCATTACAAATTCCATCCTTTTAGCCCGGTCTCTAGTGAAACTTCCCCACGAGATTCCAACAACTCAGTCTCAACACCCACATCATGCGCCTCCTTTCGTCCAACTTGGATTGAAATGTTTCCATCGGGATGAAAATCCAAGCATGAGCTTGACGCCGATTTACCGTACTCAAAGAGATCGACGGTATCTTTTGACCAAACACTCTGCTTCCTCATCCATTTTATCCAAAATCGGTTGTAAATTAAACGGAATCGACCCGTTTGGACCCGAATTGAAGCGGCTGCATGTGTACATGGATCCTTAATAGTCTCACCCAACCCAACAACTAGTGGAACCAAAACTGGCCCAGAAACCGGCCCAATATCCAAAACTGGCCCAGAGGAAACAACAATTGTCACCAACCAGCTTGGTTGATTTGATACTAAGCCCAAACAACATTCAAGTCAAATGTTTTCCCAGCAGCTAACTCCACCAAAATCTCCTACCATTGACGAGGAAATATTCCTCCGGCCCAGATCGAACACCCAAACAACTTGCGAAATTTTAGGGAACATAACAGCATTGACCTTACCTCCCCATATCTTCCGGCTCACCATCCAACAACTCAACCAACCTCCTCATCCGGCTCTCCATGTTAGTTAAGGTCTATGAAACTAGGAAAGGGTGATGGATGATTATTGTTTTTCATAATATCGTATGTAATAGTAGGATGGGAAGGGTAAAGTTGAAGATACAAAGGCTGGAGAGCCTAAGCAGCCGACAAGTAACTTATGGAAAACGAAGAGCAGGAATATTGAAGAAGGCACATGAAATTTCCGTCCTATGTGACATCGATATTATCCTCATTATGTTTTCTCCTACCGGCAAGCCATCAATATTCCGTGGACAGCACAGGTACGTATATATATACACTGTCACGTCAATTTAATGGTTTATAGGGCCGATGACAAAAAATCATGCATGTTATGCTTATAAAACTTTCTTGAGTTGAAAAATGTTCTCAACAATCAATGGATGAATGATGAATCACTGAGAATGCTCATTATTTCCTTTCTTACACATTTTGCTGAATATTGAAAGTCTTTCAAAAAAACTTTTGTGATTTCAAACATTTCTTTTGGATTTCTAAAATATTTCTAAAGATTTTATGTTCAATATCTCAATCTAGATAAACAATAATACTCCTAATTAGTAACAAGAACTAGCAAGCATTCGCAAGGTGGCATGCACATTGCCCGGCTGGTTCAGGGCAAACACAATTGCTTTTTTATCAGCAATTTAAGGATATGATGGATGATTTATGTGAACTGTCACTGTTTTCTGCTCTCTTTTTTGCTACCTATTTTGTAATTGAAGTAGTATCACTTAATAGTTCTTATGTTTGTTACCATTTCAGCAACATTGATGAAATGATTGCAAAATATGCCCAACTCACACCTAAAGAAAGAGCAAAAAGGTATAGACTGGATACTTTCTGTTGATTTTGTTTTTCAATTAGGTCTTTCCTGCAAGCTAATTCATTTCCTCTTGAATTTGGACAGGAGGTTGGAGAGTCTGGAAGTAAGTTTCGTATTCTGGCCACATTAACTTGTCCTACTCAACACTTCCATGGAAAAAAAAAAGTGGCATTAATGAATTTGTTTGTATTTGATGTCATGATAGACTTTGAAGCGAAACTTTAAGAAGCTTGATCAGGATGTGGATATAGAAGAGTTTCTCGATGCAAGGTACGTATAAAAGCTTATTAGTTACGGATATCCTGATCGAGCTTAATGTTCCATTTGGTCATTTCTAATTTTTCTTTTTCCTTCGCTTTTTTTGCAGTACCATGTCAGTAGAGGTATCTCTCACTTTTTCCTTAAAAGTTCACTTTGATTATTTGAATCTTCTCTGGCGCTATAATTTGGCCTGAGCCTCTAGCATCTGATTACAGTGCTGTGTTACAATAGGAAATGCACAACCAAGTGGGGATGCTGCAAGCCCAACTAACTGAAGTACGTAAAAAGTTAAGGTGCAAAACCTGACCTTTAGTCCAACTTTATATGCAACGATGAGCTCAATACGTTGTGATTTTATGAACCTTTAAGTCATTACGAGAAATATACAGTGAAAATATATCTTAATCTTTTCATATACAGTAAAGATTTAACAGTTTGCTCTTACTACTAGTATCGCATTTTACTATATACTATTTCCTAGTTATCTAGCTAGACATATTGGGCGAACTCTTCGCCAAATTCTCTCAACTTTCTCGTGATATGAAGTGTTTACATCATCTACTTTTTCAACCTCAGCTGGTGGGCAAACCCAGACAAAACCGAAGACATTGAACATCTGAATCGGATGGAAAGTTCACTTCAGAACTCCCTTGAGATGATACGCATGCAAAAGGTATGTACTATACATAAGGTTCTCAAAATAAGTTCAAGATGCGCGCATGAGAAAGTGTTCCCATTTCGTTTTGTTCCTGCATTAATGTGCAAGAGCCTAATCGGCCAATCTACTTTTCTCTTTCAGCAAGAAAAATTTGCAAAGGAAACAATTGTTCAACTTGATTGCACAAACCAGGTAATGAAGCAAACATTCTTGAAACCTATCCTTTTTTTTCTTATCATTTCTGATTCAAGTCATTGTGTAAATGTGTTTAGAGACATTATTGATTGTTTCTGAGGAAGTTTGTGAAATATTGCAGTTCCAAAACAGTATGCATATCCCCATGACAGGGAGTAATCAGGATTGCCAGAATCAGTCTTGGTATCCATTGTGTGAGACTCAAGTCAGTCAACATATGATGCTACCGAACGAGCCCCAGTTCTTGGTCAATAGGTAAAATGACATTGTAATATCTGATTGACTCCATTTTACTTTTTGATTGGTCAATATGTGATTGTAATGTCATCATGTGTGTTGCCAGAAAATGAATAAAATGCAGAAACTGTCTTGTAGTTATGATCATTCTGATATAAAATTGAGTAACGATTTATAATTGTTTCAGAGATATGGAGTGCTCCAGAGATGCTGCATCCTTCCCAAGCAGTTCTGGATTCTTCGATGATGTGAAAGATCAAAATCTGGATGGTTCAAGACATATGAAAATTGAGAGGCAAGATGGTGGAATCACGGTTGATGATTACACGGGCTCTTCTCAATTGAGATTACCTCTTGGCGACCAATATCTGTATCAATATAATAATCTAAGTTTCATGGATCTATTGGAGGGTGGAAGAGACTCAGGCTTTCAACCAAATAACGCTGATTGTCAGATAAATGGAAACTATGAGATCCCAAAGGCTGTTTATGGCTCTTACCAACAGAGCTTGGGTTCCGCAGGAGGATCATGCGGCCTTTCTATGTTTTTCGAGAACCCTTATCCTCAGGTGAGCTGCTTGTACATGTAATTTCAATTTTCATAAGCACAAATAGTTATTAAACACTCATCCTTTTCCCTTTTCTTTTAATTCGACCACATTGTAGATGTGAGAGTTTCTTTTGTACAATATGGTCATTGAGCTACAATGTACTATTTGTTACTGAAAGCAAACTAAGAACTCTGCTAAACCTAAATGCATCTGCTAACCTACATTTATATTGCATTTTACCTGTACTTTTCAGCCTCCGAATTAGTATCATGCTATCAAGCAGAGGACAAGCTCAACCACGGATTCGCTGGCGTTTCAGAAGCTGTGAAGATTTTCCATTTGAAAGATGCATTTAGAATACTAGAGACATTTTCATGTCTGGTGTGCTAAAGCCAATAAGAAAATTGCTGCTTCTGCCGGCATTTCTTTCTTTCTTTTTCATTTTTTGTTTGTCAACTTTCATCTCATACAGATGTTAGTTCAGACTGTTACTCAAAACTCCAGTAGATAACAAAAACCTGAAGAAAACAAATTAAAAATTAAAAAATAAAATCTTGTGTTGGTCATGTGGAAGGCTATTTCTTCCAGATTGATTTTTGCTGACAATACAAGCGGTAAATGTCATTTTGACAGCCTTGCCGTTAGTTTTGATGTTTGCCCAGTATATTCTCTTGCAATGGTAGTAAATTTTCAGTAACATATTTATGGTCCATGTACAAATCGAATTGCAGGTGTTTTGAATATGCCTCTTTGTAAAAAATCTTCAATTCCACTTATTCCTTTTTATAATGTTCCATTACTATAGTAGAGTATTTCTTTTTCTCTTTTGAAACAACTATCTCCACTTTCCGAATCTAAATTGTTGAGTTTTGGCTTCCAACCAATCACAATCACAGACATGTAGGATCAAACAAATGAACTACTTCAAACTTCATATGTTTTGGCGCTTTGGTGGCATTTGGCATAGGATTTAGTTCCAAAACTGAAATTGATCAAATACAGCATATATTAAAATCACATTTTCATACATCATTTCGTCATTCCTTCTGTCTCTCATCATCTGTACACTTCAACTTGTAAAAATTGAAAATCCAATACCAAAAGTACAAATTCTCAAAAATTCAAATCAAAACCACAAATTAATAAAGGAGGAAAGAAAAATCCCCAAACTTTCACCAAAATCTAAAATCCAATCTCAAACAATTATCACTCACAAAAGCATACTCCCCAGTTCCTCCGTCTCAAAGATATTACAGCATTTTAACTTCTTTTACTATCAAGTATCAATAGATTAACAAGAAATTACTCTTAAATCATGATTAAAATTTTATAGTATAACTGTAATAAATTTTTAACATTAACAAGTATTTATATTCAAATTTTAAAAATGTCAAAAAGTCAAAAATGATACAATTTGAAGGGGACTGGACATTGTGAAGTAAAGTCAAGGCAAGTCAACTGGAAGACTTAACCTGATCCTCAAACTCCTTCACATTACCTCTCCCATCCCCATCATCACCAAACCGCCCCACTCTAAAGCGCGTGACATCCACCTCCCTCCTCCCCTCCACCATCTCCGCCACAATCCTCCCAACCACCGGCGCCATCTTAAACCCATGCCCGGAGAACCCGCCCGCAACCACCACATCCTCCCCAAACTCCCCTCCCAACAAATCAATCACAAAATCCTCATCCGGCGTCATCGAATACATACAGCTCTGCGTCATCACCGGTCCCGATTCCCAATCCACCATCTCCCCGAACCGGTCCCTGATCCACTCCTTCAACGCCTCCACCACCACCACCGGCGCGTGCCACGTACGCTCCTCCGCCTCGCACGCTCTCCCGCAGTGCACCGGGATCTTCACTAGCCCCGGAAACTCCACCGACGGGGTGCCGTATATGTACGGCTCGCCGTAGCTCGCGAATGTCGGGAAACCTGATTCGATCGTGAATTTACCTTCGTACCCTTGGTTGATCTTCCAGTAGTGAACAGTAGTTTCTAGAGGCTGGATTGGGAGAGTGATTTTCCTTACCCTCTCAACCAGTCTTCTCGTCCACGCGCCGGCTGTGATCACACATTTCCTGCAGCTGAAAGTTGTAGCAATTTCAGCTGACTTCGTGACAACGAGGATCTTACCGTCATTTCCCCTCTGGATATCAATTACTTCTGTATTGTCTTTCAGCACGGCTCCATTATGCAGACCAAGTGTTTGATACATTGCCACTGCTTTCGTCGGCTTGATTACTCCGCCTTCCTGAGTGACGACTCCAATCCAGCCTTCCGGGAGGCGGAACCTGCCGGAGAATCGCTCATTTACTTGTTCCGGGGAGAGAATCTCTACCGGGAGGGAGTTTTTGTTGCAGCTTTTGATGACTGATTGCAGAGACTTGTTGTGAATTGGGCCTATGTCGAGCTGGATTGTTTTGAAGTGGACTTTGTACCCTGCTTCGGCTTCCGCTAAGTCCCAGAGGCGGTTCGACTCGAGGACGAGAGGGGTGTAGTAGTCTTCGGGGTAGGTGGCGCGTGTGGTTCTGGACTCGCCGTGAGAAGAGCCGCGGTGGTGGAGGAAGTCGAATTGCTCGAGGAGGAGAGTGGAGAGGCTGCGTTTTGCGGTTTGGTAAGCGGTTGAGCTGCCCATTACACCTGCGCCGATGACTATCACGTCGAAAGCTGCTGAGTTGGCTTTGTCCATTTGTTGGTTTCTGGGATGAGAAATGGAATTTTCTTTAGGTGCAGGAGCTTTCTAGTGCAGTGCAGTTGGAGAAGATGTGGTGCTAACGTTTTAAATGCTTGGTCAACTTATTAAAAAATCTAGTGGACATGTATATGAATACAAGTACGCTTCTTCCTTATTTTTCTATACTAAACAAGTACAGAAGTACTTCTACTACTTCTTACTAATTTGTTTTGATTATTCCGATAAATTCTTTCTTCCCTTCTATCTAGAGACTTCAAATCAGATCCCTTGCGATTCCAATTTTGGTACGTTATTCCAATTTATTTCGGTACGGTCTGGGCCCTCTGGGGTTTTACTAATCATGAAAGGCTGGTGTAAACAATAAAGAAAATCGCAAAAACGCACTTTAAGAGTTAGCATTTCATACCTGGAACAGATACATAAAAGCCTATTGGGTGAATAGTGTAATGGTGCCTTGATAAGAAAGCTGCTTGACCCATATAAGCTAAAAGAACAGTGCTGTATAAACCAAGGAGCTGAATGCTATCTGCCCCGCAAGAAACATAAACTATATAAGATTAATGTAAATCACAAAATATACAAACTGAAAGTACCATAGAAATGGAGGATATTTTACCTGAATTGCTGCATATGATGATAAATGGCCTAGATCAACAAACATTGCTTCAGAGCCTGCAAATCATAAAGCAGGAAGAAATCAAATTATAAACTTTCATGGAGAAACCGATGCAGGTTCCATGACTTACTTGTAGTACATATAAAGACTTTACCTGTTATGCACAAAAGGATGCCGCCCAAAGACATCCATCCACCTTTTCTTGTCTTCTTCAAAAACTTTATCATGTATAAAGGGGATAGCGCTTGATACACTTGCTGGTTCCAGTGGAAAATGTTATATATGCCGAGGGCACTGATGCATATCAACCAGGTCAATACAACTGGTGCGAAAAAGAAACCAACTCGGTGTGTTCCATAGTGTTGTGAAGCAAAAATGCACACCAATATGAAGCAAGTAATTGGAATTATTGCATCTGCAAATAAGCAACAGAATGAACAGAGAATTGAATTCAACAAAGCCTGCTAAAACAATATAATATACAATAGCTTAATCTAAACAAGAGACAAGCCACTTCAATTAATACACATAGTTTGTAAGGAAAAATCATACCAACTTCACCTAAATTGGCAAGTAAAGTAGTTTTTTAATAAGTCGCAAGTGTCAAATTTCTCTAATTGGCGTTCCTATCGCATAGTCATGTCTCAAAATCTAGCATCTCGTAGCAGCAGTTACAATTTAGATTTTCTTTACCGAACAAGAAAAGTGGGAGATAAAAGTTGAAACAAACTCATATTATAAATTGACAAACACCTCGAAATGGTTCAACCATCATGATATACTCATCCATGCACTTCAGACTAAATCGAAAACTATAACGAAACAGAAAGAGGGGGAAGTTAACATACTCGGGAGTCGGGTCACTCAGATTTTGGGAAGGAAGAGATCTGTTTGCACCAGGCCCAAACTGAAACCAACAAATAGCATCATATTAGCAACTGAAAGTTTGAAGCTGGGTGATAGAAAACTAGATGTGATTGAATGGTGAAGTAGTGAAGATCCAGATACTGAAACTCTGTCCAGCAACTGCGATTATTGGTTCTGCATAGGAAATAATTAAATATTAAATCTGTTCCATGCCCAAAAATCTGAAAAAATCTAAAGTTTGTTTTGTTCACATACTCTGTTTAGTTTCTAAAATCCTTCATAGGCTCAAGGTAAAAGATTCAACATGCAACAGTACATCACATTTTCTTTATAAAAAATGAGAAGTTCATCACTATGCCGATGCCATTTATTGGTTTTCTTTAAAGAAATTTTTAATTTTGATCTACTCTATAACTTGATAAACACACTGAAAGTGTGTAGAAGCATAGTATCGTTTTCTCAAAGAGATCACAAAATTAAATTTCAAGTAACTCATGCATTCTACCAAATTATCATACCTGGCCCAGTCCAGGCATTGATGACTTCCTTCGCTTCAATTGAGCTAGAAGTTGTTGCTGTTGATGTGAAGGTAATTGCATGAATCTCTGCCTCTATTGCAGCTGGTGTTGTTGTAATTGTTGCGGCTGCTGTTGCTGGTGAGACTGTTGCTGATGAGATGGTGTATTCATCATGTTTGCACCAGATCTAGGTGAATTGGCATATTGCAAGGGAGACGTCGCTGTATTATCAAGAGAAGTACCCCCAGCTGAAGGTGAAACTGCAGCCCTTCCAATAAGCTGTGTCCCAGAAGCCTGTCGATCCATAATAGCACGGGTTAAAGTTTGACGGATGTGCCATAACAGTAATAACTTGGAAATAATCCCCCCCCCCCCTTCTGACTCAATGAGCGTTTTCTTTGATAGAATTAGAGTACAGCGAAAGGTCCAGTAAACTCAAAGTAAAAGTGGAAGAACAATGAAAACTCCAGTAGAGAAAATAGGGGTAGTGAGTCGGGTTGAATCTAGTACACAGAAATCCCAAAATGGGTAACCAAGCACCGCGTTGAGATGCATAATGGCCCCTTCCCTTATCTAAAATAAAGAACCCAAAACTCCCACATAATTTCCCAATGCGTATATATTTTCCATCTGAAACTTGCACTATTGTTGATCTGAAACTCATTCTGTAAAGAATGAAGCAAGATGGATGTTTCATGAAGAGCGGGTTTTCAAGAAAATATAGCAGCATTATACAGCACAAAGGTTAAGGGGCCATCAGACTAAAATTCCTCCTCGAACAGGTAGAAACAGTATGACTAGCCCGTTTCAAGTTACTATGAAATGATTGAAAGCTCATCTGTTGTAAAGAAGCCTGGTTGTTGTTACTGGAAGAAGACATAAGTGGAGGTGTATTCTTCTGGTACATCCCTGAAGTTCAGAAACATTTCTTATTTATACACAATCTGGGAAAGCAGCTCAGGTGAAATAGAAAAGAAAAGAAGGAAGCAAGAAATATATAGCAGCTGAATACCAGATGATTCTTGAAACGACCGAGTAACATCATTTGCCGAAAGTACATCCACCAAATGCTTTGGAAGTGAAGATGTTACTTGCCTCTGGTTTGCAGGTATACGTAATCCTACAAAAGATACATTAGAATGAGTACAGATCTCAATTAAGAATCACTTGGTACACACATACAACAACACTAAGGAGGCTCAGGAACAAGCCCATGCTAGAAATATGGTGAACTGATAATTATCACTCTTTCCTTTTCTTTTGTTTTTTTTTCTTTAAAATTTAAATAGTAATGGGTAGTCAGAATTATATCAAAAGGAGAAAGGATAGTAATTGTCCCGCTACAGGCGACCTGTAGCGGGATCGACAACACTGCTCAATTTCCTTTTCCAAAACCAAGCCTAAAGAAATCCACATCCTTCTTAGTCATCAACCAGTAGAAATTATGTTTGAGCCATGGCTCCAGTCCAAATCTTTATAACCCTTTTGTAAAGTATGATGAGGCCTTCTTTACTTTGAGATATGCAGGTGGTTCTCAGGAAGTGTATGAAAAATGTGGGAAGCTGCAAATAGAAGTTGTCTAAGTCATTGTACAAATGCTCCTCATGTCATGATTCAACAAACAAAAACCTGATTGTAGAACAACCCCAAAATAAACATGATATATTAGCTGAAAATAATAATCAGTGCAAGACTCCAAGATGTACATACAAATACAATTAGGGCCTCTAACAAGGTCTGAGAAACTGATTTGAAACTTCAGTTAAGACATACAAACTTCTCAAACCTGAACTAGAACTAGTTTTGAAGGACAATCATTTGTACATGGCTGCCACAGCACTGGTAGTTTCTTGGAGATGATCCCTCGCCTGTGCAATTCTTGATCCAACATGTTCTTCATACTTTGAAACCGAATTAATCAATTGGAATAGCTCTCCAGCACATATATTAACTTCTTTCTCAATTTCAACGATTGTTTCCTGCAGCTGTGCCTTCGATACCTTTAACCAAAGCATGTCAAATGACAAATAAACACATCAGACTCTCAAGGAGATTGCTTTGTCTTGGGAAATGGGAGTAGAAAAAAAGGAAAACACATACTCTCCACATACAGAAGAGATTACAAGTCTTATTGATGGCATTTATGATTAAGCAAATAGCATAAAGGCCCTAAACAGTAAACAGGCATACCTGCAGAAACTCTGCTGCTTCGTTTTCCACAACTGACAGTTTCTGGGCCTCCATCTCAAGGTCTGCAACCAATATCCTAGCCTCTGCTGCATACTTAGAGATACTTTCCTGGGCTCCTTTCTCCATTACGATTTTCTGTGCTTCAACCTGAGTAAATCAAAGCATTGAAGGGTATTTCAGCTATTATTTTTCTACATTAGACAACAATGTCATTTTTTTCTTGCACCAGTAAACCATGGGGAATTCACAGTACTGTTTGCAGGAAATAGCATAAATGTTAGAGAGACCATTGGTAGCCAGGTAGATGACCCTAGCAATTTAATCGTTGTAAGCTTGATTGTATTGAGATTTGAATTGCAAGTAAAATGAGTCAACTCAGTGATTAACTTGCGCCTAGTGGATGGTTTACTATATAATTGACTTGATAAACAAACAGAACCCAGTAAACCCAATTATAGTACAGTAATAGGTATTGTTTACTAGAATCAGCTCATATATTATATATATGACCATGTTTGCATTGAGCAGGTCATAATGGGTTCAAGCTATCAAGTAGTGATAGATAGTTCGAGCATATCAATGTGTGTGCTTAATAGGGGCACCAGAGATTGCAGGAATGAATAATCAGATCACTTCAGACATGATGCATATCATATAATCATGTTAGCATACACCCAGAGCATGGGAAATTAAGAAACAAATACACATGGCAATATCAGATACAGGTACTTACTCCGTCAACATAAGACTGAAGGGCAACAATTTGATTTCGCTTCTCGGCAATCTTCACATCAAATTCACCCAACTGTTTCTGAAGAGATATCAGTTCTTGCAACTTCTCCATTGAGTTTCTTTTTACGTCCTCAGCAAAAGAAGCAAGCTCCAGCTTCATGGACTTAAAATCTAGTCCCAAGATCTCAGGTGGAGTGGAGCCGTTAGCATCTAACTGAAACTGAAATCCATTCCCAAGTTTCAACCTGCAAAATTACTAGATAAAGCTAGCTGCCATAATCAAAGTAAATATTTACAGAATGCCTTCCAACAAAGAATCAGTTGTTTTACAGAGATACAAAGTCGGAGACTTATCATACTTCCAGAAATAAACAAATGACGCCAAGCAAAGTATTTGACCTTGAACAGCAACGTCTTAAGTATTAGGAGTTCTTCTTTACAGAGATCCAAACTGGTTACACATAATCACCGAGCAACAATTAAGGGAAAAAAAAACGAAAGAAAACAATGTAAGACTACATCCACAGAGAGAGCCTTCGGCATGTGATAAAAATAACTTAACAATACTGTTCATCAAATTGCTGTTGTAGTAACTCTTTCAGCAAAAAGTTATATGGCTAACACTGCCAGTGCCACAAATACATAAAAGGGTGCATGCATAATCCTCAATCACTTTTGACATGGAAACAGCTCAATGAATCCAAATTCATTCAACAAAACCAAAGTTCGTACATTTATAAGCCATAGACCTTTATTTATCGCATGCACCAAGAAAGAATTTCCAAACATGATAAACACAAAAGACATGGATGTGAGTTAAATTCAATACTCTTATATTTAAGAATGACTGGATAACACTTAAAAAGGCATGAGAAACACAAACCTTCTTAGAGCTTGGTTACAGTCCATGGCCAGCTGCTCCAGGTCCTTAAATTTATGACCAATGTTAGAATCAATCTCCCACTTCTTCTCCTCCCACTCAGTAATGGCAGCCTCCAGTTCCTCAATATCCCTCACCACAGCTTGCAATTCCCTCTTAATCCTCTCAGCATCTCTCAAGTTAATACCTTGTTCTTCAACATTCCTCTTCAACTCCTCGTTCTCTTCAAGAATCCTCTTCCTACCTTCCACCTTCTCCTCCAACACCTTCTCCTTCTCCTCCAATCTCCTCCTTGCATCCATCAACGTCCCATCCAACTTCTCAATCAGCATATGAAACTTGGTGATATCCTTCTCCAGTACCGACTTTTCCTGCTCTAGCACCTCCCTTCTACTAGGCCCCTTGAGCATTTCCAATTTCGCCTCCAAATCCTTGGCTTCTTCCTCCAAACCATTCACTTCGCTCTCCAACCTACCCTTCCACTCTGCATACTGGCTCAAGTGTTCCGCATCCAACGCGTCCACCTCTTCGTCCTGCCCATTAAGGTACAAAGTATAGCCATTCATGGCATACACAATATCTTCCCCAACCTGGAAACTATCCTCCGAGCTCGTCGTATGCTCCGTGTACTCGATTATCTGCACCAACCAGTGAATAACAGCAAGCAAATTAGGCCAGGAATGCGGTGTTCCAGGGGCACGGAGTGCGGATTTATTCAATTTGAACGGACATTTCATAAATTTCATTATGTTGATTAGATCCTCGTCCAGTTTCTGCGAATTGAACCCTAATCGCTTCACGAGGAATTTGAGGGTTTCGGTGATGTCCTTAGCGGATGGGAGAGGGGGTTTGAGTGAAGAGGGGAAGGACTGAGAGGCGAGGTAGGAATTGATAGTACGTAGAGCGGGGAGCTGGTAGGAGCGGTCGGAGATGTTGGGGATGGCGGAGGAAGCGGCGACGGTGCTGGTGAAGCTGGCGTCGGAGTCGCGGTGAGAGACAGGAGTGGCGAACTGCCAGTTGTCGACGGAGGAGAAAGGATTCGCGCTGGTCGGTGTTGGTGGAGGTGGACGGCGGTCTGGTGCCATGGAATCGACTTTGCGTCGGCGGTTAGCGGCATTATTCATGGTGGTTAGGGTTTGGTGGTGGTTTCCGGCGAGGAGTGTTTCTTCCCGCCTACGAATGGGGAATAATTTGAAAAGTGTATAATGTAAAGTAGACCGGATCGGATTCGGATCGATTTCGGTGAGTGAGTTTGTTTCGGATGATTTTGGATCGGAACGGGTCGAGTCGGATTCAGATGTGCTCGGATTCGGATGTTATTCGGATTATAAATTTCAAAACATTTCGAATCGAATCGATCCAGATTTAGTGTTGATTGAATATTTAAATGTAAAATTATTTTTATAATGAAAATTTATGAAATATTACTACTTCAGAATTTTAATTATAAGTTAGTTATATTTGAAATATATATGTTAAATGAAAATAATCATGTATTCCCTATAAGTTTAATTTGGGTCACATTTAATTCGGATTGGGTGAATTTCAGATTGAATTTATTCGGATGGTTTCAGATTGTTTAACTCGGATAAAAAAAAAATTCGGGTACTTTCGGATCGGGTTTCGTGTCAAAGTTCGGATGTTTGACCATAAACTTTCGGGTGAGACTTCGAATTTCAGATCGGGTTGGGTTTCATATTCAGTTTGCTTTTGCCAGGTCTAATGTAAAGAGTCTAAATATAATTGAACCAAACTTATCTAAATTCAATTAAATCGAACGATTTAAACTGAATTGAATTGGTTCGAATCGAACTAAATGGTTGTTTCAAAGATATATAGTCTTGACTTCTCATTCACTTCTTTTTACCTTTTTTTGTGGTGAATTAATATTAAATAATATCGATGAAAATCAAAAAATTTATATTAAAATACCTAATGTATTATAATTTTTTTTAATAGATTTTTTTCTAAAATTTACCTATGATATAATCTAGGAGTAATTTGCAATAAAAAATGGTGAAAAAATTCAAATAAAAATATTTTACTGAGCGGAGGTGGTACCAAACTTAAAACTTAATAATTTTGTTTTTTTTTTTTTTTTTTTTTACATTTTTATTCCAGCAGTATCGAAGAGTACAAGAACAATTACACAAGTGATCAACATAATCAATAGCCAATTGTCTCTTGACCACCCTAATTCACGAAATTGAAAGAGGAATTTCACTCAATGACATGTGTAATCTCACAACTGCACCGGCAATTTATATAAACATAAACCACGATTGATCTCTGGAAATGAGAAAGAACGAAGAGCCCGTTTGGTTCTAAGTAGGAAAAGGAAATGGATGATTTCCTAGGAAATCTGGTTCAACTTGAGAAGTAGGAAAAGGAGTAGGAAATGTTGTACATTTCCTTGTTTGGTTCCTTAAATGTAAGTAGGAAATCTGGTTCGAACCACATTTTCTTTTCCTTGTTTGGTTCACCTAAAACTCATGCTTGGATGTTTGTTTTTCCACAAATACCCCTCTGTGCTTAAAGGAAATTGTTTGTTACACCACTTACATAAATGACATACATGATCCATATTATTCAAAGGGAGCACAAGTACGCTCCATTTGATGGCAGATCTATGTGGCTCTCATTAGATTGTCATATACATTTTACAATACTTGTAACGTTTACAAATGTTGGATGATTTTCTTGTGTCTAATTCAGCTAGCAACAACATATTGCATTGGCGAGACAAGGCTATCTGTTAACGCACACCCACTTCGATAATAATTCAGAGGTCCATTAACAATCACAGCATTTATTGTTCCCTCTGGTAGTTTCCACACAATCAAAGTCTTTGAATCACAAGATCTAAGCAAATTTCATCATCCCCAATAGGACACAGAGGATACAACATGTGAGAAGCACCAATTGTTGAGCAACATTTGGTCCAAGAATTAACTTGTCCATATTCTTTCATAATCCATAAACCTGCAGTTGTTGAGCAACTTAAAGAAATTACCTGTTTAATTGGCAGCAGGCAAATCGAGTCAGGAACATTGGTCTTTCCATACATTTGGCAAAGTAGATAAAGAAAATAAGGAATAAACAAAACTCGAACAAACAGACCACATGCTCTACAACAACAACAAAAAATATTGTAAGCATACTAACAAAAT
The DNA here is from genome assembly GCA_028274465.1 of Plantago ovata. Taxonomy (NCBI): domain Eukaryota; kingdom Viridiplantae; phylum Streptophyta; class Magnoliopsida; order Lamiales; family Plantaginaceae; genus Plantago; species Plantago ovata. Next base: position 32,224,350 of record CM051457.1, read on the forward strand.
AAAACATACACATCTCACGAGTATCACTTGTCTGGTGGGAAAATGCCAGAACAATACACTTGCTGATAAAGAAAAGACAAAAGGGCAAATGTATCTTGAAATACTACATATGCTAGTCTTGTACAAGTCAATAGTCATTAGTCAATATTAACATGCACATAGTATTCAATTGAGACATAAAATTTCCATCTATAGAAACAACCACAAATATAACAATACAGTGTGTGACTCATTTCAGACATCATCAGCATTTCCTACAAGCCCACTATACAATATTTACCCAAGTATATTACATTGAACTCATTAATAGATCTGATGTGAACACAAACTACAGTGATTTTCCCACACCCTCAAACTCCAGTTTTACTAATATGAGAAGATTTCATTTTCTCAAAAACAGAATATTAAGTGCATTAACTTGCAGTTGTTGAGCAACTCAATGGAAATTACATGTTTAATCGGCAGCATACAAGTTTCAGTTTCCTGCCTATGGACCTGCATCATCATTCTCGGATCCATGACAGTATAGTATATTTACTACTAGCACTCTAATCTTGGTAAACACAGTGAGTTGTTGAGTTAACTTACGTTTCCAGTGTCGATGCTGAGCTGTGAGTAAGATAGAGACAGCGGAGTTGATCCAACATGAACGCCAAAAATTGTAGCCATATTGCGAAAGTAAAGCCTCACAGTAGAATTCAAGGATACAATAAATTTGACAGTCATTATTAAGTGCAGAAAACAGGATACATCAAAGCTCCACATAACTTAAATCAAAGCCAATTTACAAACAATGCTTCCGTGTTCACAGTAATGCCGTATTATTGTGTAAACCATTATGAACCCTAGACAGTCACCTAGTTGTGATTCAGTAACACATAGGATATGGCAGTGAAGTACATAATTGTTGGCATTACTATCCAATAACTACATCATATCAAGCAGTTCCAGCTTCCAAAACAATAACTAGATACCTCACTGTAAACACACAACATGATTTATCAAACAATAAATACCTACGTACGCTATTGGATATATGAACCACATAGGGTGTTGTGAGAATCGAACTCGCTACGTCTCACAAAAAGCAAGAACCATACCATTATATCAAACACCCATATTCATTAAGACATATTTCCCATGACTTCCTCCTTCATGAAAAATCTATGAAAAGCTATCCTCTATCATACATCTTCAAACCCAAACGCTGAAGTCAGAACAGATCCCTCACCACCCAACAAAACACTCCTACTCTCCGTCAACTCACTACCGCCTCTCAAAAAATCGCAAAAATCAGTATCAATGACACGACCTACTTGTACCACAACAACATCAGGCTTAACCTGACTAATCAAACACTCAACATCCAAAGCAGACCTCTCAGACAAATTATGAACAGCTAAAACATATATAACTGAATTCGATTCCGGTTCCCTAATTGCATAAATAAAATGCTTGGTGCTTTCAGGTATTGGTAATTTCTTGACAATACTATCAGATATCCTCAAGTCACTGTACACAAACTTAGAAAAAGCCATATATTTTGGAGATACTCTACCAGAGACCCCATGATCGAATAAATCCCTTTCCAGATATGTAGTTTCACACAAAAACATCAAAAGCTTAATAATAATCGGATTAAGCCACCAGTACGACGATTAATAGATTGAATGGAGATAAAAATTGAGGATACAAACGTACATAGGCGAATGTAATAATACTCGTGTAATTTTGAAACTAACTAACTAACACGCTCAAATTAAGACTACTGATATAATAATAACAATTCGATTCCTAAAAGGAAAATTGACAGCTCACCCAACGGAGTCAGGATGGCCGGTGCCGCCTAGAGGCAAGTCAATTCCGGAGAGAATGGCAAGGTGGCGATCGACGTCATTTTTGCCTCAGTATCAATGAGTACAACTTCTCTGCTAGTCCCTTACTGCTTCGGCACGGTGCATTTTAACCGTAACAGGCGGCGGTGGAAGCTCAATCCGCCGCGAGCAGCGCTGGTGAGGCTAATCCTCGACAAGTTCCATCCCTGATTAGGATTTCTGTATGAATCTCCATCGATGAAGAACCCTATTTGCACTGTATCAATCTCCATCGATCTCTCTCTGCAATTACAAGATTTTTGGTTTAGATTTTGGAGAAGGTCGACCTAAGTTGGACAAGTATGGAATGGATGTAATTTGACGGCATTAGATGGGTATGTTGGGGAAAAAAGTTATGTTATTTGGAGGGCAAATATGGAATGCCAAAATATGGCAAGATTTCCAATTTGGTTTTCCTGCCCCCTACAGGAAAACAAAGTAGGAAAAATTTGAGAATTTTGTGCACAAAACTTGGAGAAACACATTTCCGGTTAGCTTGGGGGAAAAGTCGGCCTAACCAATTAATCACATTTCTTTTTGTGTTTTCCTATGAACCAAACAAGGAAATGTGGTGAATTTTACTCAAAATTTTTTCTTTTAATACCGAACCAAACGGCCCCGAAGAAAAAAAGAATCTGGAAAATAATGCTTTTAACCCGAAAGAGATACCACCGGATCAATCGAGTCACCGAGGATCCGCGAAATTTCATTGATAAAGAGACGACCTCTTAATTAATTTAGGGGGTTATTAAACGTAGTAGCAATTTACTAAATGTTGGAAATTTATTTGTAATTTACAGAATGACTCTTATTTACAAGTATTACAAATAAATCCCAAACTTACTAAATTCATACAAATTATCATAAACAATTGCAAGTATAATAAATTCATCAATTCTACTTTACCACAAACACTCACTAAAACAAATACACTCATAAATATAAATTATTAACATGAAATGATCACTTGAACAAAAAATGATCAAATGATACTTCCGAACTTACAAAAATAGATAAATTTGATACTAAATTCAAGTGTTCCAAAAATTAACATTTAAATTCAAACTAAAAAAAAAAAAAAAAAAAAAGTTGCAGGTGCAACGGGCTGCTGCTGCTGCTGCAACCTTTTTTTATTTTTTATTTTTTTTAAAAACTTTTATATAAATTTTATTTAATTATGCACAATATATATATATATATTGTGCATAATTAAATAAAATTTATATAAAAAGTTTTTTAAAAAAAAAAATAAAATATATATATATATATATATATATATATATATATATATATATATATATATATATATATATATATATATATATATATATATATATATATATATATATATATATATATATATATATATATATATATATATATATATATATATATATATATATATATATAATAAAAAAATAGCAAAAAAATATTTGTAAATTTATAAATTTATTGATACTTTATTACAAATTTACAAATCAAGGTGTGAAATGAGTTTGATGATATCTCTTGGTGTGTTCTTCAAATTGAATTGAAATATGTTGATTATGTTATTGATTTAGGGGCTTGATTTATTTAAGGTGGAATTGTGATGATTTTAAAAGTATTGGGTTAATTTGTAAAATTATAAATTTATAGATACTTTATGCAATTTACAATAAATTTCCAACATTTAGTAAATTTATGTTTCGACGTTTAATATTTGCCTTAATTTATCGATGGTAACTAATTTATCAGTATGCAGGGGTAGATGCGTAAATACGCAGAGTCCAACCCTATGTGCCTGTTAAAAACTCTGCGCTCAGTGCGTTTTGTACTCACATCCTCTCTTTCTCAATCAATCGTATACTTCTCCAGCTGCTAGGGTTTCTCTCTCACCGATCCCAGCGTCAGCAAAGGTTTCAGGTTTCAACCTTCTCAACCTTTTCAATTTGCATTGATCAATTAGCTAGCTAAATTCATACATACGAGTATGATTTTTTTCGTAGACCTGTAATATAATTGGCCTGATTAACTCTCAGCTTCTACCCAATCTGGTTCCTTAAATTGACACTTTTTGTTTGTTTTGTTTTGCAGGAGCTTTGATTCGAGATGGCTAGGGTGTATGTTGGTAACCTGGATCCGAGAGTCACTGAGCGTGACCTCGAGGATGAATTTCGTACTTTCGGAGTTATCAGGAGGTAACGCTAGTTCTGTCAATTCGGTTTTACCATTCAGGGGCGAATTCGTGATCTAGTTTTAGTGAGGATAGGAAAAAGTGAAATAAAAAAGTTTGAAAAACAAAACAATATAATGTAGTAACCTTTCCAGTTAATTTGTTGTTCCATGTGTTATATTTTCATCATGTTCTAGTAGAATTTGGAAGGGGCTTTTAGTTATTAGCCATAGGAGCATATAATTTCCTGCTTGGGCTAGATTTGTTCTTCTTACATTATTTTTCTGGATGAAAATATACATCATACATTGAAGTACAATAAGTAAAGATACTTGGATAGTATATGTGTTTTTCAATTTCTTAAACAAATTATTTAATTAACTTTCAAAGAGTTACCGCCAGAGTTCTGGGCAATCTTAGTTCTCTAATTTCTGATAGGCCATCAGTAGAAAGTGGTTCATCTCCAATGGTAAAAGAAAGGAGGGATGTTGGAATCAGTTCTTTTCTGTATTATGAATAATTTGATAAAATAAGAAGTAATCACATAGAATCAGCAATTTATATATACTATAGAGATAATTATCATGATTCCAAATAAGGTGGAAAAAGAAAAATGATGCAGAATATGTTTTGGATCTGTATTTTGATGTTTTGTGTGAATATGATGTGCTTTAACATATTGGTGCTTCATTGGGAAGCGTTAATACAACCAACTTTTAGAATGTAGTTGTGCCTCATTTACAGAAAGCATTGTTCTCCTCATTGTGTCATTGTATCATATTGGTTGCCAAACATGGTGTAACTGAGACCTCACACAAGAAAATATACTCGGTCAAAACTAAACTTGATATGCTGTGTGGTTTCTTGTCTTTATTTTGTGATTGTGCTCTGCAGTGTGTGGGTTGCCAGAAGACCCCCTGGCTACGCTTTCATTGATTTTGAAGATAAGAGGGATGCCGAAGATGCTATCAGGGATATAGATGGTAAGTGGGCAAAATATTTGTCTCTGTATGGTATTGTTGGTCCAAGTGTCGAATATGTTTAATCCTAAGGCTCATTGTTGCTGTCAATGTCATGAACTCATGATGGCTCTATGTATTTTGATTACCTTGAACTCTTTCCGTTGCAGCCCTGATTTTTTCTCTACCATTCATTTCTATATTGTTGGTGGATATAAATTCTTCATCTACTTTTTGTCTTCAAACATTTATTTATGTTACATTATCTTTCTGTTCAATGAGCAGGTTAGTGTGTGTTTTGATGTTTATATGGAAGTAATAATAAACATCTTATAACAGGTAAAAATGGCTGGAGAGTTGAGCTGTCGCACAACTCCAGAGGTGGAGGTGGTGGCCGTGGAGGTGGTGGAGGTGGGGGCCGTGGACGGTCTGGTTCTGATTTGAAATGCTATGAATGTGGTGAGCCTGGCCATTTTGCCCGTGAGTGCAGGATGCGTGGAGGCTCTGGAAGACGCAGGAGCCGCAGCCCTGCTAGGTACCGTAGGAGCCCAAGTTATGGACGAAGGTAATATCAAATTTGAATATATAGAATTAACATTCAGTTGCTTCCTGTGTTACCCATACCTGGCATCCGAGTACTGGACTCTTTTGTGTATTGGATAGGGCCGTTTCATTGAAATAAAAAGCAAAAAAATATGTGTTTTACTATCGTACACATCGAAGTGTCGAGTGTGTAACATGGGTATGCAAAGGGAATTGAAGAGTGACCATAGCATAGGTTGCTTGTTCGTGGATGTGTTAAACTCTTGGGGCGGTTGTGGTGTATGTTTTACTACTGTTAGAAAAAAGTGTATTGCTTCATGGAACAAAAAAAGTAGCTCTTTATTTATTACAGGTTTCCACAAATATCACATCAGTTTGCTTGATATGTTTGCTATTATGCCACAGGAGCTACAGTCCTCGTGCTCGTTCCCCTAGACGCCGGAGTGTATCACCTAGAGGTCGCAGCTATAGCCGGTCACCTTATCGCGGAGGGAGAGATGAGGCTCCATATGCTAATGGGTGAGTTCCTAACTGGAAAATACTGTGTTAAATCTCTCCATGTACATACTTTCCCTTACTATTTTGAACTCGAACAATTAAAACCGAGGACGGTGCTGAGAACCTTAGTTCCTAACTTATAACCCAGCTACATCTACTATCTAAATTGAATCTTTTATTATGCTACAGATCAACCCTGCAATGAAAAAGAAATCATGGAGAATCATCGGAATTCTCTTGATTAATTTATGCTTATTATTTGGACTTCTATACAGGACAATATAATTTTTTGATTGATAAGATTGTGGGAATCTTGATTATGTGTATTTGATAGTTGATACTGCTGGAATATGCATCTCTTTGATTGGTTATGGCGTCTTGATTCTTAGGCGTATCTATCTCTATTGCGGTGCATTATTGGCGGTGTTCTGGCTATTTGCTTTCATGATTGCATTATTTCTCTTTTCTCATTTATGGTGCATTTGTATTTGTCACAGTAATGGCATCAGGGATAGGCGCAGGAGCAGGAGCTGAGCTTTGAATAGTTGCTAGTAATTTTGTAATGCAGAAGTTTTTCGAGTGTCTTTACTGTGCTTGGACTTAGTACGACTATGTAAGTGAGGCGACGCCCTCAGCTTTGACTCGTGGATTTGGTTGAGTCTCTACTACTTCAGTAGTAAGTTTGTTGCTCTATGTCATCTGCCCCCACATTACATTTATGTTACCTAGTAGTTACTCTGATAATACTTAGTTTGCATGTGGATTTGATTTGAACATAGCTATTTTTCTTTCTTTCTTTAGAATTTACTAATAGAGCAGTACTTAAAATCTATAATTTGTTTTTGTGTTGAGGTATCGACATGGTACTACTGCTTCGTTGGTTTTGTTCATCTGCACTTCTGGTTTCGACCTTCTCTACCTTGGGATCTTCAATTTGAAAGATTGTGGATCCCAGCTGCGCTTCTGCTAGATGCTTCTTTTGATTGCTTGTCGTCAGCAATGATGTGCCTGTCCCTCCTCAAGTAGTTAAGATATTTGATTAGATATAAAGAAGAGCAGCTCCACACGCTCCTGTCAGGTACTTATTGCATGTGGACAAAATTAATTGTTCTTAAACGACCCTAGTGGAGCTTTAAAATGCTGCTGGGAAGATCTTGATGTTGGTTAAATGGGGTTTGTTTTAGAAACGAGTTTATCAGGCAAAATATTATAGATTGGCCCTTAGGTCAGACCAGACTATTAGGGTATTGAAGCCTTTACTACTGAAAGTTGTCTCTGAAATAGCCCTATAAATCCCCTTTCATTTTAGACCAGATTAAATTTCTTTTGCTAAAACTGGTTTTCTTGAATTCTGATAAAAACCATTTCAAAACCATATCGTTTCTTACTGTGCTGAAACTGATATTTATGAACTTGTATTAGAAGCATATCCATATATTTGTTAAATATATTAATGGGATTTTGGGTTTGGAGAGTTTGTTGACACACCTGGGATATGTAGTTAAGTGTTGTCTTGTCCTGATGGTTTTATGTATTATCAACTTGTACAACTGGGTCCTACATCCACCACCATGTAATGGCTGCAATTTGGCTCAACCTCGTTGATGCTCCACTTACCTGCTTCAAAGTTGGAACCCATCACTCCCGCTTATGGTATTGACTGCTGCTGGTAGTTTGCTTCATTTCGAACGTAAACGGCATCAGTTAGTAGAATGAATGAAAATAACCTGTCACTACTACTTCATCCGAAGATTTCGATTGCTATTTTGTTGACTTTGAGGTTGGAAAATCCTGTACTTAAAATTTTCATAGTGGAATGGTTGTATTGTTCAATTTCATACCAGCTACCTGCTTAAGCCAATGGCTGGCACAGGTAAGCACATGGCAGTCTCTTGTTTACGGTAAGCTAAAGATGTGTTAAAAAAGATTATTGAATTAGTGCAAATGGTGTTGTACAATTGTATTGGCAAATTCACTGCGAAACAAAAACTACATAATAGGAAAATGTCAACATTTACTCTTCTGGTGCAAATGTCCCATTATTCCTAGTTTGAAGTATAAATTTTCTCTGTTTCTGTTCATTTTGATTTGAATATTTTTTCATTGTTAATATTCTACTGTAGTCCTGGTGTTATATTTGATTTTATGTGCCACTAGTGTTTTGATTGCTGTTGTTGGGGTGGGTTACAATGGAGTTTATGTTTAGTCGTTAGAGGCCTACATCTGTAAGTTATTTTATGTTGAGTCGTTAGAGGCCTACATCTGTAAGTTATTGTATATCTTCGTGCATGGATAGTTCATAGATATATGATGTGGTTTGGTCATACGTTAGAAGCCTACGGTATATCGATGTTCTTGAATCTTGGGTGTTCATTGCGTTTAATTACCGTGCATCTGTAGTTGAGTTCGGATTAAATAAGAGGCGTCTCCTTTTTGTGGCCAATGGAAGCACTTTGTCCTGGTTATTACTACTACTGCAACTCTATTAACCTATCTCATGATTTAGTGCAAGTTACTTTACGAGGTCAAGTTTCAACCGGTAACATGCTAAAGTTAGTTCGTGCATCATAAATTACAGTATAAGATTTTCAAGGGTAAAATTATTCTATCTCAAGCTGACTGAGAAAAAGTCTGAAAAAAAACAAAAAGAAAAAGCCTAAAAATTAAAAAACGTGAATAGTGCTGAGGGGTTGCTAAAAAGAGACCCAAAGGTAATTCATATTTTTAGGACCTGACGTTCCAATGAAAGAGAGTCAAACAGTCGATCAATTATCTCCTCTTGACTCAAATAAGCATATTCAAGTTAAGTCGAGAAAACATAGAAGTCATATGGTTGATTAAAAACCATCTCAACAAGTCAGAGCCATGAGGGCGTTAACGAGTCGAGTTGAGTCGAGTTTGGGTCTTATCGAGCGCTTGATCGTCTTATAGAAGTCGAGTCGATCTTGTGCACGATCTTTGTCGTGTTTTAAATTAAGTGATCAATCAAAAGCTCGTGAGCATTATGTTTCACGAAATACTCACGAGCAGTCGAGCTTCTTTCCAAAGTGATCGTTACTTGATCGAAATCAAGTCGAGTTTGCTCACGATCAAACTCGCGTTGACCGAGCTTTCTCGCGAGTCACGATAGCTTGATTTGTTAACACCCCTAACCAGGAGGAATCTATTTGCATATATAGAAGAATTTTCTTTTTCTGTTGCTCTGACTTTTGCAACCTTGCCAAGTGCTTCATTGTATGTTGTAAATGAAAATACAACATTCTACTATTAAAGTCTTTTTTTTCTAAAGATGAAGTTGTCCTGTATTTCCATACTGACCAGAAAAATGTGCAGAGTAGAAGTTGAATATAATTGTTATGTGCAAAATCAGTCAGAATGCTGATTAAAGATGGTGGTTTAAGGATCTCCACACAACTGACAATGTGCACTATTCAAGAGGTGTGTGTGATGCAAATATGCTTCAAATATGATGAAAAGCTCCCCACAAGAACTTTTATTCTAGTGAAAATTTTAATTTTCCAAAGTCTTCTTGCCCATGGCAGTTGTGGTCTCAGCTGATTGTTATGGATGTGTGCATTGCATCAGTTTTTACTGTGAATACCCCAGAGGAATTATGCAACCAAATTACATGATCTTGTGCAGGTGTTTATGCTAATGGATACCCCATCGTAGAACTTGTGCTAATAATTTGTGTCCTAACTCTGCATTAAATTTTTTTACGCACTTTACTTTTACTTTTGAGATGATCGAAAAACTATTTGTAACTCTTAAAATAACAATTTTTTCACCTCAAATAAATTAAATTGTCACCATATAGTTCATTCACATCTCAAAAAAATTATGGAATAATATTTTTAACATTACATCATTTTCTTTAAAATATTTAAAAATGATTCTGTAAATATTAGGATTAACTGGGTAATGTTTTCCAGCCGGTTATTATGCTGGCCGGTCTAAGTTATACAGGTAGAAGATGTGCAAATGACATCGTAGAGCGTGAAATTGATTATATCTAAAAAGTAGTAGTATTAGTATTACTTCTATATGGAAATGTAGTTATTTAGTCTCTCACATTAGCGAGATAATCATATGCTGCAAGCCTGCAAATGTCAAATTAAAATTATGAAATGTTACATCTAGAAAAAGGTCATCAAATCCAAATTATCGCCAGTTAAACCTCACTCACTGTTTTCAAAAATGGTAAAATAACGCCCATTAATTAAAATCCAAAACCAACCCCAAATAAAACATGAAGTAAAAATCAGTAACAAATTAAAATTTAAAAATAAATTAAAAGAAGGGCTCAAAGAAGAATAATCTTCTGCCATGGCGGGTAAATTTAATTTTAATTAAAACTATTTAACAAACAAATTATATTTATAAGGAAGAGTCCCCTATGGCTATAAGGAATTAACTAACGTGTTTTGTAGTTGCATTTTGGTCTAACATATTTATGTATTTGTGAAGTGACATTGTATCATTTAAATATATTCCCAGCAAGTATCGTGAAAGACATGAGTTTTTTTTAATATAAATTTAATAGTAAAATTCGCATCACATTAGAAGGCTAAGGAAACGCAATTACTTTGGCATGGTACTTTACGAAATTTATTGCTTGCAAGGGGGATTCTTTAGCGTTTAAGAAAGAGAGGCAAACACCGTGGCAAGTAGTAGAGAAGATAAATTGTATTGCTGGTCGTGGCTAAAGGGCAAATAAAGGTCGAAGGAGTACTCATTTTCTTTACTTGTAATATAATTTTATAAAAATAAAGTAGAAAGATTGTAAAATACTAGAGTAAGAATATTTCTATTAAAAAATTACCTTAACTTTTTTTTTTCTTCCCTTTATTATTACTTTAATATTATTTTAATTTTAATGTGTAAAAGTTTTTTCATCAATATGGAGGGAGGGAGTATGAAGGGAAGGAAAGGAAATCGGACAGGATTTGTAGTGTAGGTAAAGAAAAAAAAACGCAGTTCCAAAACCAAAACCTCTTCCAAACAAACAAGTACCAAAGTGTTTGGGCTCACGTCTGGCCTGTCACTAATACTAATAATATAAAATCCATAACTGACACAGTAGGCAGGCAGGCAGCTGTGTTAACCTTGAATATCTTATTATATTCCTTACAGCTATTTCTCCGGCAGTCTTTTAATGTGGTGGTGATAAGTCAAACCCCATACCCACACACAAAATCTGTACAACAAGACAATTCCATGATTTCCCCTCTCATTAACAAATTTCTTGCTCTGCCCCCTCAAAAAGGTCCGATTTGGCTATTTCTTCTTCGCCGTCTCATGGCCTTCTAAAACCTCAGATTTTTTGTAACACCCGGCACCAATGGACTTCCGGAAAGATAAGCAAGTCAGGTACCAATCATCATTTCTAACTCTCTTTGATGGGAGTATCTTTTAATAATGCTCAATTGACTAAATTAATTCCATGATATATAGGTTTGAAGAAAGGCACCAAGAAAAGGAGAAGCTGCCTTTGTACAAAAACCAGCCCCCTAAATTTGGTGGCTCAAAAGTGTTTCCAGAAGGCCAAGACCCAGAGAAGAAGAAGACCATTCTTGATCCCGGGAGTGACCTTGTGTTGAAATGGAACAGGATTTTCTTGTTTTCTTGTTTGGTTGCTCTGTTTGTGGATCCATTGTTCTTTTATCTGCCTTCAGTTTCATACCAACACAACAGAACCTCTTCTTGTATGAGAACTGACTTGAATTTAGGGATCATTGTCACTTTGTTTCGGACTCTGGCTGATGTGTTGTATCTGTTACATGTGGTTATGAAGTTTAGGACTGCCTATGTCTCCCCTAGCTCTAGGGTGTTTGGGAAAGGTGAGCTTGTCACTGATCGTGATATGATTGCGAAGCGGTATTTGAAGTCTGATTTCTTTATTGATGCTATTGCTGCTCTGCCTCTTCCTCAGGTAATAATTTCAACCTGCTCATTTTCTCTGCTAATTTGATATTGACATGGTCTAATGGTTAATTATGGGATGCAAATTAATGGAACACACTATGTGGTTGGTCTTTATTATTTAAGGCCTGTCTGGCCATTAAACCTGATACAATTTCTTGGCCTAATTCAATGATCATTCAATATGCCTTCTATGTGTTGTAGTATCAGCCTGTGATAGGGTTAATGTGGCTGTACCTTATCATAATGTAGCAAAACAAGCCTTGGTGCCAAATTAAGTTGCTTTGATGGGGACATGTTGTCATGTTAGTCATAGGTTTTTAAGACTAAAAATGCATCATTGCGAAAATGAAAGGGTAAGGGTGCGTGCGATAGTGGCACACCTCACCTACCCCTGCAGAGAAGAGCGGGGAGTTTATTCTTTTTATAATTTTGCAAACCGGAAAGAATGTTTTTCTTTATGTTGTAAATGCTTCGATTATGTTTTCAAGAAAGGTGTAAAAAGCTACCTTGAGGAAAAGCCATATCCTGGACCGTGGTATTTCGTAATACTTTCTTTATTTTTTTGAGACGAAGGTAGGTAGTTTACACTTGCAGATTATTAGGGGTCAAGTGCATAAACTTAGATAACTTTTGAATTTTGATCGGATCATGTTTATAAGTGAGATATTATTTCAGCACGTTGATAGAGTTGATTCATTTAGTATCTTGGTCTTTATATACCTATTTTTTGTGCAGTCTCGTATTGTGAATTAGTAGTGATTTGTGTTATATTTGCAGATTGTCATATGGTCTATATTACCTGCAATCAGAAGCTCCCATGCTGATCATACAAACAATGCACTCGTACTAATCGTCTTGCTCCAGTACATCCCGAGATTGTATCTGATCTTTCCATTGAGTGCTGAGATTATCAAAGCTACTGGAGTTGTCACAAAGACAGCATGGGCAGGAGCAGCATATAATCTCGTGCTCTATATGTTGGCAAGTCATGTATGTCTCTATACTCCATTTTCACACTAATTATCTTTCTTCAATAGCTGTAAACTTTTATAGGTCATTTCTCTTTCTGGTTTAGTTTCTTTTGTTTTGTATTGTTTTAAATCAAATCATGTGACCTACTTGATAGGTGTTGGGAGCTTCCTGGTACTTACTCTCAATCGAGAGACATGCAACGTGCTGGAACTCAGCTTGCACAGATGAATTCAATACTACGAGATGCTCCCTTAGTTTCTTGGACTGTGGTACTCTGGGCCACCCCGATAGAACAAGCTGGTTAAATAGTACCAGCGTTTTTACGAGGTGCAATCCTGGCAGCACTGACTATTTTAAATACGGGATATTTGGAAATGCTGTTGCAAACAATGTTGTCTCATCTCAATTCATTGACAAGTATTTCTACTGTTTGTGGTGGGGTTTGCAAAACTTAAGGTATGTTAGTTCAACTTCTTCCTTCTACAACCCCGACTGAGATGATGTTGAACTTCTGTTGTTGAGGTGCTCCCCTTTTATGAATTAAAAAAATAAAATTGTAATTGGATAGCTGAACAGACACTTTGATAATCTTTTGTCCAGTTAGATCTTTTATGGAGGAGTTTTAAGTTTTTATTCATATTTCTTTTGACAGTTCTTACGGCCAGTCATTGCAGACAAGCACGTTTATTGGTGAAACCTTGTTTGCCATACTCATTGCAATCTTGGGGCTTGTCCTTTTTGCCCATTTAATCGGAAATATGCAGGTATGTTGAGAATTATCATGGTCTAACTTTACTTATTTATTTTTGTGTTTTTGGAAGAATTGATGCATCGGATGAATCAGTAATATTGCCAAAACTTACTGAGATCTAGATCTTGCTACCTACGAGCCAAATCCATGAGCTGTTCTCTAAAAACTAAGCATGCAAATTAAAATAATCCAGTCTTTGTTTCTTCACCAGTTTATTACGAACCATTATTTGGTTCGTAATATATTTCATAAACACATTAGTTTCATATAACTTCTGAATTCATTGACTTAGAATTTATTTTAATATCAATATAGACCTACATGCAATCTATCACCGTGAGGCTTGAGGAGTGGAGACTTAAGCGCCGAGACACTGAGGAGTGGATGAGGCATCGCCAACTTCCAGAAGATCTTCAACAGCGTGTTAGGCGTTTTACGCAGTATAAATGGTCTACCACGAGAGGAGTTGATGAAGAATCTATCCTTCATGCATTGCCTACTGATCTCCGTCGCGACATTCAGCGCCATCTTTGTTTAGACCTTGTTCGACGTGTAAGTTTCTGTGGCTCCTCGTACATTCAGAATTTGAACCAATCTAAGTAATTGCCTTCTTTTTTCTTTTTTCTTTTTTTTTTTTAAGTTCCATTTCTTCACTTGATCCTTAGGATAATACTAGCCCTTGATTCTAGCACATTGACTCTTTGGTTTTGGAAACAGAATTAGAGGGACTACTATGTATACACAAACACTTCATTGCAACTTTTCATTCCTTTCAGCACTATTTGCAAATGTTAGCATGTGCACTTTACTCTTTACGGGTATGATGTGGATTAATTTGTGCGAAACAGAAAAGAAGAGATAGAAATGCACAGCGTACGTAGTTGGTAGAGCGTAAGTGGATACTTTGTCAATTGTGCTTGTAAACACCCTCCTGGCAAGCAACTTTGTTTACTTAATGTTAGCACTTAACAGTAAGCATAAACTAATTTCGAAAAATTACTTGTCTTCTTGGCTGTTTATTGTTAAGTTCCAATAGCTTCTTATATATCCTGCTCTAATAACATTGTTTTTCCTATTTCAGGTTCCGTTCTTCTCGCAGATGGATGATCAACTTCTTGATGCCATATGTGAGCGCTTAGTTTCGTCCTTAAGCACACAAGGCACATACATAGTGCGTGAGGGTGATCCTGTCACAGAGATGCTCTTTGTTATTCGTGGCACACTGGAGAGCTCAACCACAAATGGTGGCCGTACCGGATTCTTCAACTCGACAACGTTGAGGCCTGGTGACTTTTGTGGGGAGGAGCTCCTTGCATGGGCATTGCTTCCGCGGTCCACCATGAATTTACCTACTTCAACAAGAACAGTGAAAGCCCTTACAGAAGCGGAAGCATTCGCACTAAGAGCAGAAGACCTTAAATTTGTTGCCAATCAATTTAGACGGTTGCATAGCAAGAAGTTGCAGCACACTTTTCGTTACTATTCGCATCATTGGAGGACGTGGGCTGCGTGCTTCATTCAGGCCGCCTGGAGGCGGCACAAGAAGAGGACACTGGCAAAAAGTTTATGGATGAGGGAGTCGTTTAACTCAATTCCGGATGAGCAAACACCGTATGAAAGTGATAAAGAGGAAGCGTCCGACATGTCTAATACTTCCCAGGTGAAACAGAATCTTGGAGTTACCATATTGGCTTCGAGATTTGCAACCAACACCCGAAGAGGGGTTCAGAAGGTCAAGGATGAGAAAATGCCCAAGCTGCAGAAGCCTGAGGAACCGGACTTCTCAGCGGATCCTGATGATGACTAGTTCGGTCAAAGAAGGAAATGAGGCGTGTTACCGCAAGGGAGTTGATCAACATGGAGACCGATATCATCGATCTCTATGAATGCATTATGCATCCCACAATGGGCTAAGTACATAACACAAGCTCAGGTTCAGAACACTAGTGAAGCTCATCACTTTGAGATCTGCTATTCTACTTTTATGTTTCATCTCCTTTAGGGAATTGAGAAATGAGTGATTATTGGAGTTTGGTGTGAGTAAAGACTTACCAAAATATAGATGTAAATCTTGATTATTTGGATCATGCATACAGCACACATGATTTAGAACATGCTCTATATAGATTATAGAACACAGGACAGGAGATGATATATACACTTGGAATAGAGGTTTTGCAGCTATTGCATATCATTGTTGTGAACTTGTGTAATGTTTATATTCTGAAGGCTAGGCTTCCTGGATTTGTTTTACTGTTCTCATCTCCAAAGCTTTGTCTGCAATGTTCATATATATGACATTGTTTGATGATCCTTCACCAACTCCAGTGATACGAGTCAGTATGTTTGGAACGTGGTCTAGGCAATAATTTTTCTCTAAGGTTAAGTCTTTTAACTCCAATGAGTGAGAGTAAATGCATTATCAATTCATAACTTGCTTCCCCTACAAAATCTTTAAAATGCAAATTCAAGACAGCTTTAATTTTGCTCATCTATTTTATTTGGAACTGTTTGGGTTACATTTTATTTTTATTTTTCACTTGATGTTAACATAGCAACTACCAGTCTGAAAGTGATGGATGAAATGAAAATAAATTTTGTGCTTTTTAGGTACACTTCATTTTCAATCGATGCAATCCAACAATATAATGTTATGAGCAATATGATTTGTTGAAAGAGAATGTGATTTTTAGGTGCATTTGATTTTGCTGTCTTGAACTTTTGATGGTTGAGGACTTGAGGTATTTATTATTCTTTATTTATTTATGTCATTTAATAATAAACTTAGTTGGCAGATTAAATCGAATAGGACCTCAAATATTACTATTACTATTATTGTGGTTTTTTTTTGTATATATAGTTAGTTGTGTCATGAAATTAATGTGCCCTCTTGAATAAATCCATCCAGCTACTATGTCTTATTTAAATGTGTCACGCCTCAAGTAGCCTCACTTGTCTGGTTAGTTAGTGCACCCATCAAGGGCTCAATCTGTTGATGATGATAATAAATGGGGACATTTACGATTTACCCAACTATTTCACAAAAAACTCTTAATTTACGATTTACAAACACTTCAAACTTTATAACCAAACTACTATTTGGAATCTATGAAAGTTTGACTCAAGGAGATGGTTGGAGCTGTACAGATGGTTAGCACAGGATTTTTTCTTATTATTTTTTTATTTTTTAGTTAATATAGAATATAGATGGTATATGAAAATTGATTGTCAAAGAAACTAAAACGTGCACGTTTATGTGAAAAATGAAGACGACTCAGTGCTAGAAGACATAATATTGTTAATTTTATTGTATTCGAGATCTAGAGTTAGTTGATCTGTCATATTCAAAGTCAATCACATTCACAAGTCACAACACTAACGGACCATATATAATGACGGATACTTAAGGCACTATTAAAAACAGTTTGTCCTAAACTTGCAAAATCTCCTTAATTTTTTGCCCTCAACTTGTCTTTAGCCTCCTCCAGTATTTACAGTTTGTCTTTTCCCTGCCGACACCCCCCTTCTTGATTATCTCATTTATATACAACCAACTTGTTAAATAATTTCACAAATGCCTAAAAAAATCGACGTTTTGGAGTTTTTTGTATTATACACGTGTAGCAGGGTAGAAAACTAGATTACCGGTAATTGATGTTATGTTGAAATATCCCACATACCTTGTAAATAGATTTTGGCGTTCACGTACCAGATAACATTCTTCTCTTAATATTGTATCCACACATTTTCATCATATGTACAAATCAAAGGAAAAATGTGAGTTAACTTGGACCTAATGAACTATCTGTGTTGATCCTACCTATACACTAACAGGAAAACAAATAATGGAGAAAGTTAAATTTTTTGCATTATTTGGCATGATGATGAATGATATATTCACACTAAAAAGAATCTATTCAAATTATCCAGATTATGTTCAATTGTTCAATCTTGCATGCTTTCATCTTCCTCAACTCAACTGACTTGCTCTCCGATCAAATCGAGGCCAACGAGGAGGAATGTGACTCCTTGGAAGAGCAGATAGTAGAAATGCAGTCCATGAGCCGATAAAAGGCTTCTAACCGAAGCAGTTATCAGAAGGAACGCAAGAGCAAGCTCTTTTCTGTAAATCTTGTTCGTCTTCTTGGCTGGTTTAACCGTTTTCTCCTGTTGTTCCTTAATTACACTGAAATCCGAAAGATCACTTTCTGAGGCTCCCCTGATAACCTGTGGTTGGATATCCCTGTCAGCAGCAGTGAGCAAATCTGATTCTGATGCCCTGCCGGCCTTTTTAGTTACAATCCACTCGTAGGAGCTGCCTAACTGGAAGAGCCCTGATATCATCGCGTTGAATTTGGTGACTGACATGGTGTTCTCGAAGAGAAGGTAAGGAGCTATGAAAGGAATGGATTTTGGTGCGGGGAGTATGTTGAGGATTGTCATGAGAATCGGGATGTAGCAGATAACCCACATAGGAAGCTCCATTTCGGGTATGAACATGGATAATGGAAGAATCACGCAGAACAGTGTGAAGGAGTAGAGTGGCAGGATGAGTTTTCGCAGCAAAAAGAAGAGCAGAATCAAATTTGCTTTCTTCCAGAAAGGTATCTGTGGATATGAACATCAGAGGATCATTTCATGATTCATCTTTTGTCATAGAACTACTTGAAAAGATAAAACGGAGCATTCTGTATTTACCTTCGATTTTATGACGGCAGGGAGGCACAGCCGGAAGAGTTGCATAGGACCGGAATGCCATCGATGTTGCTGCTTTCTGTATGCCTCAAAAGACTCCGGAACTTCACATAGTACCTATTAACGTAAATAGCAGGCGAAATAAGCACTCCGTGTAGGATACTTTTTTTGCAAAACTAGTAGCTGAAATCAAGAGCCGATAAACAAGCTGATTTTAATGTCATGTTTGCAGAACGAATGATTTCCGGTACCTTAACATCGTTGAGATAAATGAACTTCCAACCATTTAGATGAGCACGGACAGCTATATCCATGTCTTCGACTGTTGTCCTTTCAAGCCATCCACCAGATTCTTCCAGAGTTTTTATTCTCCAAACACCAGCAGTTCCATTAAAACCAAAGAAATTCAAGAATACTCCATTAACCTGCTGTTCAACCTCGAAATGAAAACACAAGTTGATGTTCTGGAGACGCGTTAGCAAGTTTTCATCCTTATTCACGAACGCCCACCTTGCCTGAACTAAGCCCAGCTCAGGATTGTCCTGCAGAACAAGTACACATGTCAGAAATGAACGGTGAAAACGACTGTTTACACTTCATACCAATGATTTTGCAAACAAGCTGGAGATAACAAGACACCTTGAAATGCGGAACTGTCTGCTTGAGGAAATCCGAGGTTGGTTGGAAATCTGCGTCAAATATAGCAACGAATTCGTAGTCCTTCACGTAATCACAGCTCATAGCCGACTTGAGATTTCCTGCTTTATATCCGGTCCTAATCAAACGATGCCTATATATTATGTTAATTCCCTTTTGGCTCCACTTTAACACCTCAGCCTTAATCATCCCTTGGATCCCTTCATCATCAGAGTCATCAAGAACTTGAATAAGAAGACGCTCTTTAGGCCAATCTAGTTGACAAACTGCTGATATCGACAGCTCATACACCTATATAGAAAACCAGTGCAGAAAGTTCATCATACGTCGAAAAATGAAGATAAACTGATAAACTTTGAACATAGTTATATTATTGTAAAGTAGTGAGTAGAGCGATTAAACAAGGCCACTCTGCCACCTACAATACCTCCCGTTCGTTACACATTGGAATCTGGACAAGAACCATGGGATGCTCAGACAGCAACCCTTCGACATCATCGGATTCAAGTGCAGTTTTGCTAACCTTAGGCCCAATCCGCCTGACCTTAATATACAAACAACCCAAACAAAGCGCCAAACGATCCACCGACTGGACTACAAACAGAACAACGCAGAAAACCGAAAGAGAGTGCACGAAAGGCGCAATGTACTCCCCCCGGAACCCCAACCAAGCAACATAAACACCCTGGAACAACCCCTGGAGATCATAAGCACCCGGAATGTACAAATTCGGGTTTTCGAAATAGTAATGCCAGCCTTTCAAGTATGCAACCACTTCAAACCCCAGAACCAACAACAGAATGACCAAAAACGCCTTGATAACTCTCAACATCAATATACCCTTCCCTAGCCTCTCACTAGCTGGTGACACACCTTGTCCCAAGATCAACCTGTTCTTTATTGTACCTAATACACACACACACACATTTTTTTTAGTATAGTTTGAATAATTACACACATTTTTTTAAAAGAATTAAAAGTTGGAACTTTTGGAATAGATGTACCTAGTAAGGCCCACAAGAAGGCGGCGAGCCAACCGAGCCAGCAGACGGCTCGGTTGGCTTTGAGGAGGAGAACCCACCTGACTTGCTTGGCGTTCTTGAGGCGGGTCTTGTCGACCGGACTGAAGGCCTCATCATCCGGGGTGTTGATTTGGACGATGGAGAAGCCGGGGTTCTCCATTTTGACTATGACTGGAGTTCCACTTGGTGTGTGTTTGCTCCAGAATGCAAACAGTCTTGGAGCCATGGCAATCCAACTGAAGAAATTTTTTAGTGTTTGAGAGAAGGCATTATAGAAAGAAGAGTGAGGAAGAAAGAGGAAAGGAGGACTGATGAAGAAATAAAGAATTGAAATAAAATTTAAAATTTATAAAACTATATTTATTTATTCCTTACATCATCACAGTGTTATCAGCATAACAGGGAAAGGTATATACCATACCATTTTGATGGAATAATGGGAGAATGCCAGCTATTCTTCATCCATTCATTCATTCATTCACCTCTGACTTAAGCAACCATTTCTAGTTTAAATCTTTTACTCCAAAAAACGACAATGAAGTAAAAAAGAAAAAAGAAATGGAAAAAGACAGATTAAGCAAATATTTGGTTCGTTTGAATAAATTTGAACTAATATATAGTAATATGAATTTGTAATATAAATTTTAATTGAACTGTATTTACCTGATTTAAGATTAGGGAAAAATACATATATAAATCAATATACAACATTAATTGCAAAAACAACCACCTTCAAAAAATAATTACAAAAAGTTCGCTACAGTGATTTGCTACAGTAGATTCGGATTTCAAAAACTCGCTTCAGTAGATTTAATAAATATTTTGAAATCCGGAAGCTAGTTTCAGCCACCGAAACTAGCTTAAACTAGCAAAAAATGACTGAAACTAGCTAAAAATGACTGGAAAAAGTTGAAACTAACGGTTAATTTCATATTTTTCCTAAAATTAACCTTTAAAATTAGTTTTTAACTTTATAAAATGATTAAGTTAACTCTAAAATTTATTTATGCTAAACTAAAAAAATTAAAAAATATGAAAACTATAATTATAAAAATATAAATCATTATTTTAAATGAAAAAAATAGTTTCATATTTGTTTCAACACATAAAAACTAGTTTCAGAAGCTAGTATTAGACAAAAAGTTAGTTTCAGAAGCTAGTTTTATAAACTGGTTGAAACTAACTATTAATGCTAGTTTCAACATCATAAAATGTTATTTTCATTAGTTTCAACAACAAAAATGCTATTTTTATTAGTTTCAGTATCATAAGTGCTAGTTTCAACAACAAAAATGCTAGTTTCAGCAACACAAATGCTAGTTTCATCAGTTTCAACAACATAAATCCTAGTCTCAAACAACTAAATGCTAGTTTCAACGACTAACTGTTGTTTTAATTAGTTTAAGCATCATAAGTGTTAGTTTCAGCCACAAAAATGCTAGTTTCATTAGTTTCGGCAAACACGGATGCTAATTTCATTTGTTCCGGCATCACAACTGAACACAAAAATGCTATTTTCATTAGATTCAACAACACATATGCTAGTTTCATTAGTTTTCAGCAACACAAATGCTAGTTTCATTAGTTTTGTATATAAATATTAATTTGTTAGAAAAAAATAGTTAAATATAATTAGTTAGTAATTAATTAACACTAATGGATGTCAAAAACACCTTCAAATTCCATTTTAGCGAGAAAAATGGAGTCCATATCCAATTTAGAGAGATTTTGGAGAGTACTTGATTAGATTTTAGGGCACCAAAAAATAGAATGGTCTTTTTTGTAAGAGGTTTTTTAAGTGGTTGTATTAGCAATTAGGTGCTCTAGAGTGGTTGTTTTATATAATTTTCTGTTAAGATTACTGAGAAATGAATCCAGTGGTTTTTAAGATAAACCAAAATGGACAAAGTTGGAGTTGGTGATGTTAATATTCCAAGAAGCAAGTGGAATACTATCAATGGTTGACCATCAATTATTGAGAGATTATTTGGATAAGTTTGTCTAAAAGATCTTTTTTATTAAATATTATCAAAATATGTATTAAAAGTGTAACAGCTTGATAATATTTTGGTATGTTCAAAATAATATATTTGAAATTATAGCAATTAAATCAGTCTATGTAGATAAATTAGTAATCTTATAATAGTGTTTAATAGTGATTATTTATCACAAATTTTATAAATTAAAATAGAAAAAAATCGACTAAAATCCTCATACCATTCAGGATTCAAATTATGACATACTCAAACCTCTTTTGTGCCCTAGCACTTAGGGTACGGCCGTACGGTATGGGTATGGGCCTAAAAACGATGGGTATGGTTATTAGTTACTACTTATTCTATTGTTGGATTTGGATACGATATAGATATTATCAATTTGTAAGTGGATATAAATAAATGTATAAGATTTATACCTGTTACCCATATTATTAGATTATTCTACATCCGTCCGACTCATTAATTTCTTTATGTTTTCCCTTTTTTTTGTTTGTCTCATTCATTTTCTTACATTTTCCTTTTCATCCACACTTCCGTACTACTTTATTATGGGTCTCGTAACTCAAACACAATATAATGCGCTTATTCTGCAAAAAGCAAATGTATGTTATTCATGGAGTACTAATTTTACCGTATCCACTCGATTGCTACTCTCATACACACGTTCTACAAATCTCATCAAAATCGTTCTAAAAGAAAACTTAAATACATGAAATTATTTTCTAGTCCTTTCACACAATTAAATATTGAACTTTTTGTATTTTAACTTGTAGCAGTATTGTTTATGGATTATTTTAACAAGTTAGGCACCAACAACGGCCGTGATATCGTTTGACAAGGATGTTGAGGATATCATATCCCACTGAGAGATTCCTAAAAGAGTTGTTCCAACATATACACTGACGTCTTTGGCAATTCGGGCACAAGATCAACGAGTACCGAGCTAAGGCCGAGCCAAGGAAGTCAATGACTTAGGTGGGGGAGAATATCACGCATGATCATTTTGTGGTATACTCCCTCTGTCCCATTACAATTTATCTAATTTGATTTTTTTTAGTCAACATCTTTTAAATTTAACCACAAATTATTCGTAAACCATATTGATATAATATTTAATAAAATTATATTATGAAAATATTGACATTAAATTTTTATAATATAATTTTATTATACATTTTATCATTGTAGTTTAAAAGTAATTTGTAGTTAAATTTGAATGTCGTTGGCTGAAAAAAAAAGTCAAAGTGTGTAAATTATGGTGGGAATGAGGGAATACATGTCACAATGGAGGTTTCCTATCATGTAAACAAATCTCTAGAATGTTCTTGTATATTACAAAATATTACAAAGAATTAGTTGAAACCCAATACAGTAAAAAACTCTCCAAAAGAATACTCTATAAAGGAATAAACTATTTATAGTAATAATAATTTTCGGTCCTAACTTGGAATCAATTATAAATAAGAATAAACTTCACATTGTGATATTGCATAACTTCTTTTTTTAATCATAACTACGTAATAGTCGAACTAAAAAAGCAGAAATTATATTACAGTTATATGTGTTTCAAAAATACTACCAAGTACAAATTATATTACAGTTATATGTATTTTAAAAAACTATTTTTCATTTCCAAATTGTCTTGTTCAGCCCATCTAGTAATCATTTATGATTAAACCTTCCCAAGGGTCGACCACGACTCAAGCAATCGGGAAACCATTATCTGGTAATCGATAACTGGTATCGAACAAAGTCAGCATATATATGGGGAAACCATTCCACAACAGTGGCACAGAGACATCCCAGAAAAGCCTTGCCAGACAGTAAAATAAGTCAAGTGGATGGCCCAACCTGTAGGTATGGAAACCAGAAACGGAAGAGCAAATCTCAACGAAATGCACTACAAAAAAAAAAACTGAATTTAGTCGCGAATTTTTGTCGACCAGAGTCAACAATCTTAGCGACGAATAAAAGTATTCGTCGTTAGCTTACAATTGTTAATTTTGTTTATTTTTTCACGGTCAACCCTTAATTCGTAGTTAATCCGTTGCTAAATAACGACGAATAATTTTTATTCGCCGCTAAAAAGCTAGCGAAGAGCAGAATAACCACGAGGGTTAATTTATTCGTCGCTATCATCCCTTGGATTATCTCCCTCCGTTTTGGTGATCAAGAAAGACATCTATTTCCGTGAGGAGTCTAACATGTATTTAAAATTTAAACATGATATAATATGTTTTTTTGTTAGAAAACAAATTACATACATAAGTCTACTTAGTAATAAACTCCTTATAAAAATGTTTTTTGCTGGTCCCAAAATATTATTGTATGGAGTTTTTACTGTAACGAAAATCATCTCCTCAATGGAACCCTTTAGAATCCACATTTATTTTCTTTTTTCCTCATTTCTTTTTAAATTTTATTTTTTATTTCATTTTAATATCATCAACTAATTGTAATACCAATAATTAATTATAATAAACATCACATTAATGTAAAATATTATAGTATTTAATAATTAAAACTTACAATAAATCTTAAAAATTAAAAATATACTTGCACAAATTAAAACTTAAATAATAAAATAAAAATATTATTACAGGTAGTAATTTTTTACTACTCCGTCCTAATAACAAATACTCATTTAAAATATAAAAGTTTAAATTATCAATGAAGGTTTCAATATAAATATTGAGATTTAATTTTCAAAATTAAGTTTAAAATATAATATGAATGAAAATAAACAAAATAGCAAACAAAACAAATATAAAATAAATAAAGAAATGAAAGGAAAAAAAAAACAAAGATAAGGGAAAAGTTAAATATAAAAAATAATTTGGTGGAATCAATTCCACTTTTGAAACCCATTGGAACAATGTTGGGTGTTCCACCGAGGTTTCAGCAGGGGTTGAACACTGCTTGAGTGATTTAAGACTTTAGTGACTAAAGAGTTAAATTCAAGTAGTGGACTGTGTTGTATCAGACAGAATATGATTTCGGATGTAAGGCCATCTCCAGCAGTGTTCTGTTGGGGTTTTGTTGGCCTCAACAGAACCACAACAGAACTCCAACAGTGTTATGTTGGGTTTAATGACAAAACCTGTTCTGTTCTTCAGAACCGGTTCTGTTGCTTTTTTATTTATTTTTTCATTTTCTTTATCTTTTTTTATAATTTTTTATTTTTCACTTTCATTTATATCATTCAATTTCATTTGTTCTTTTGTTTTATTTCCTTTTATTTTAGAATTTTCATCTCCACTTTTTTTTTTTTTTTTTTTTTTTTTTTACTTTTCTTTTATATTTGCATTTTATTTTTCATATTTAAAAGTTGATTTTCAATTTTATGTTTTAAAATTATATACCAATGTTATTTCAAATTTAAACTTTGATACTTAAACGAAATATTCAAAGAGCGCTCCGGTATGGAATATCAAGGATGTCACTTAATATTGAAGGATCAACCAAAATGGATCATACGCACAATTGGACACATCCAATTCGAAACGCTCCCGGATCAATGAAGTTGGCCAATACACAACCTCTTCCGGTGTGAACATCGGAGATGGGCCAAATGATCGGCGAGGTCGAGAATGTGTAAAGTTGTGAAGAAGTACCAAAGCAAGGTGGAGGAAGGAGCACCGGTTAGTGAAGTTGAGACGATCGGGTACAATGAAGCACATGAATTTTTGGGCCTTAACGAAATGGAATAGTATTTTTATGTAATAAGTAGTGTTTTTATATTATCGTGGTTTTAGTTTCTACTAGTATGTTTTTAATTTTTAATTTTTTTTGTAATTTTTATTTATCAAGTATTTTAATTTCTAAAATTAATGTAATGTTATTATTATTATTTAATGGTGTTAAAATGAAATAAAGAATGAGTTTAAAAAAGAAAATGAAAAAGAGTGAAATGAAGAAAATGAGAAAAGAAATTAAATTGTGGGTTCTGTTGGGTTCTAAGACCATCTCCAACCCACAAACTCTAGTTTACGTCACGTCAGCATTCCACTCACATCTAACTCTATCATACTCTTCATCTCCAACCCTCATACTCTATCTTACCAAAATTTTATTTTTCTTTTGCCATTTCTTTTTAAACTACTTTATATTCTTTTTCATTTCTTTTAAAACATTATATTTCATATTATTTAAATGTCATTAATTAATTAAAATAACATAAATTTCATGCTTCATATTATTTAAATGTCATTAATTAATTAAAATAACATAAAACTTCATACTTCATATTATTTAAATGTCATTAATTAATTAAAATAACATAAAACTTCATATTTTATACTTCTATTGATTTTAATGTCATTTTCTATTGATTTTTAAAATTATAAGGCAATTAAAAAATAATAATAAAGGATAAAACAACAAAAAGTAAAAAGAAAAAGTAAAAGGAAAAAAAAAAACAACTAACGCGTTTGCTAAAACGCTAATAGCAAACGCGTTAGTTGAACTAACGTAAAAAACATGCGCCGGAAGCAAATTTTGGCAAACACCAAATAACCTGCGATGCAGGTAGTCTAGCTGCTGGAGAGTGTTGATGGTGATTGAGTTATGTTGAGTGGAAAACTGATGTGGCAGGAGAGGGAGAGTATTTTGGGTTATGTTGGGGTTTAACTGTTGGGATGGCCTAACATCCTTTTGACATAATTAATGAAATTAATTTATAAAATAAATAAATCTAATCAGTGTTAATATTAGATCATCTCAAATGACGAGTTTTATGAGAGTTTTATACATCAGATTTTCATGAGGCCCATTATTGGAGATGCCATAAGACATCCTATAGTAAAAAGACTATCTTATGCAAAAAGAAAAAATTCTTCCCCGCTTTGTTTGTCTCCTTTATTTGTTTGTTTATTTGGGTCTTTGATGAAGACCTGGGTCTTGGCCCGGTCCGTCAACGTTCTAGGCCCAGTTGTGTTTAGGTTAGGATTAGAGTTCACTTGGTCACTACAAGTTCAATTAATAAAGCATTAATATCTCATTCTAGATTGATAATTATCTATTAGCATTAATTAGTTTGTCTTTGATAAGGCAAGATCAGGATTATTATCCTAATATTATCTCCTATCTTTATCATCTAGTATCTTTAGTTATTATATTTTCCTAATTT
Source organism: Plantago ovata (assembly GCA_028274465.1). NCBI lineage: Eukaryota > Viridiplantae > Streptophyta > Magnoliopsida > Lamiales > Plantaginaceae > Plantago > Plantago ovata. The sequence goes on from CM051457.1 coordinate 32,251,526, forward strand.
GTTTCTTCATAGATATTATAAAATAGTCACCATTGTACATCTTTTCACTACATTATACGAAATTAGAGTGATATCTCTTGCAAAGGTTCTCACATGGTCATTCATCCTTAATGGAGCTACCAAGGCCTCTTAGTGCTGCCCGGGTCGGCCATATCCGACTTCCTCCAACCATATGGAGCTATGTAGGAAGCTAGATGTTGCACGGATCGGCTTAGTTTGCACAAGTTCTCATCAGTCTTATAAGTTTTATGAGTTTTATGGTTGAGGTGAAGAGGAATTTGACTTTAATAGATTTTAGTTAAATGCTGACATGGCGGAACTTATGGTGGGAGATGGTTTCAAAATTATAAAAATAAAGGTAGTATTCACTTTATCTCACTTAAAAAGTGTGGGGATTCCACAAGGCACGATCTGTGTGTTAAAGCCCAATTCGTACATTAGCTCATGGTTTGGAGATATGCTATGAAATATTCTAGCACTCTCTCGTTATTTAGTCTAATTAGTTATTCAATTGGTTTAAGAGTTTGCATGGATAAGTTTGACGTAGATCAAATTACTTTCTTAATGGTCAGTTGTGTCTTTATAATTTAGTTGTGTCAGGTCTGAGCTACTATAAGCTCTATCAGAGTTATTGTAAAATGCACGAGTTGATGAATATAATTACTTTGATGTCGTATTCCTATGTTCATGTTTATTATTAGCGTGAACACTAATCATTCTTTCCGTACCAAGACTATTTCCTCTTTGTGCCGATATACCATTGGAGGTAATCCGCGATCCACCACGTTCACGGGTTAGTATTTCTTTAATTCGCTGTTTTTCTATTCTTAGTTTGTAATCCGTGGATAGAATTCCTAAAAAGTTCAGTATTATCGTATGAACTTGCATGCGCAATCGAATTACAATTCCTCTGCGCCTTATGGTAAAAATTCTGCTATTATCATTATAAAAGTTCGACCATCATTTTTCTTGTTTCCTTTTGAACAGATGTAAGTGGATGAGGTTGAAGAATAGTACAGATCCCCCTAATTCTAAAGATGAGTCCCAGCTCTGCCGGTGTCTTTGAACCACTTTAAAGAGGACAATGTTTATTCTTCAAACTAATTGCTTTAAATCATACTTAGTATAGTACGAGTATACCCATAAACTTTATGTCGAATTATAAATCATTAAAGTTGGTGCTAATTGGGGCAAGGCCCTTACATTTACTGGTGGAGGGACCAAACAATGTGTGTCTTGTGCTAATTCTTACAAAGTTCCTTATTGGTGTCAGTCACATGATAAAATAAGTACTACAAATACTACAGTTTCAGGGCCAACCGACCAAGTTTTAATGTTTTATGTGTCGTAATTATGCAAAAGAGGTTATTACATTAGTACCTTGTGCTAGGAAGGGCTTCTCAACCAGATTCTCAACCATAATCACCACTCCTTATAATTACATAATCCGCTTAACCTTTCAAATATGCCCTGTCAAAGTAGAGTAATGCAGGCCATGGAATCTGTTCTAAAATAATCAGACTTTTTTTTTTATCTTCTACCAGCTTTGAAGCGGCAGTCCAGTCCATATCATTCTCCACACCAAGCTACAAGTACTATAGTATTTAATTGTTTTCTATATATGACTTTCAACTTTTGACTTGAACTTTTTATGACAGTTACACTTCAATGTCTTCTTATATTATATTGCAACTCTCAGTCACACACACAATCAAAGTTGATTGGATCTCTCTCATTACTTGTAATTTTTCTAGCCTGCAAATAAGTTGGCTAAAAGAACAACTCAAGCAAGAAAGGCAAGTTGCCGACTGCTCATTTACGAACATCTGACATCAACTTTGGCAACTTGTTTCTGTTCTTCTGCTGATACTTTGCAATCGAATACCATACTCCACCTGCTGTGTTGATTACTAGCCCAGTAACGTTCAGCGCATGAATTTGTACTCCCCCCAGTAATACAAAGCCCAGGGTCTGCTCACAAGCAAAAAATTAACAGCTTTTGTTAGTTATAAGGTTTAAATGATGCATCAAGAACAGAACTTCTTAAGAGTTGCTAATTAAAAATGAGGTTTTTGCTACATACTGTTGAGCCGACTCCCTTGAGCACACCAACTATGGTAGTGGTTAAAGCAGAGTTGACGATGGTGCAGAGGAACATGGTGTAGTTGAGCACAATACCCATCACCAGAGAGAGAAGAAGAAGAATAAAAAATGAAAGAGAAGTAGTCTGCCATCAAACAGTTTTGGGATGTTAGCAGAAATATAACCATCAAATTCTATGTGAAAACCCATTGAAATGAGTGAACTGCTAAACAGTCGATGAGATTCAAGAATTGAAGCTAATAGATTTCAACCATTAGGGCCATGCTCAACAAAACAAAAGCGAGACAATCTTAAATGGAATGAGGTACAAACCTTGGCAAAAAGTATTGACATAGAATCAGGGAATTCCCCAGTAGTAATAATGAGGAAGAGAAGAAAGGGCAACGACAAAACGCTGTTATAAAACATGATTTCAACTGACGATAGTCCATCTTCTGCACCTGATTTCTCCACTAAGACAAGGTACATGGTCTGCAAAATGGAAATTGGAGTCGATGAAGTGAATCTTCATCCAAGGTAAAGAGTGAAAAAAGGTATGTTTCAATGTAGGTAAATGGATTATGTACTGTATGAAGCTTATATTCCAGAAGTAAATCAGACCTGGAAAAAAACAGAAGTGAAGGCCATAGTATATCCAAAAAGATCAAAAGAAAAATCTCCAAGAGCTGCAACGAGAACTCCAGCAGCAGTCAGAACTACAGACAGGGTGACCTGAAACACAAAATGCATCAGTGCATCACAGATAAAATGAAATTTGGAACCTGGTTGAAAGAATAAACCGACTATATGAACTATGTAAACAAGGAAAAATAAACTTGAACAGAAAAGCATTTAATAATATTAGAAACCAAGCTGGGTGCGTATGTTAATGATGGTTAGTGGTCTAACAAGAAATCTCTTGTATAACTAAAACAACACGAATTCTGGAATCTACAGGGAAAGCTCTGATCATCAGCAACCAGGAAGACATGCATTGTAGTTAATCTTATCAAACTACAGGACAAAAGATAAACTACACTTTTTTTAAAGTTCTTGGTTGTCAAAAATCCATCTTGTTGGTGCAGAATTCAACATGTATAGTGGACCTCCATTAGCCAAAGGAGATATAAAGGTGTAAAATCATGATTAAACATGTCAAGGAATCAGTGACCATAACAAAAACCAAACAGTGTCAACTGTTGAATGGTTAACTGATATTTAGTATGTGGATATTGCAGCAGAATGAGATAAACCAGTTTAGTCTAGTGTATTTCTAGATTACATTTGGATCGAATGTGGTCCATGTATGTTCTAAGTGAAATGTCCTCAAGGAATTATTGAAGTGAGCAAGCTACAGATATTTCTATGCATTTTTATTCTTGTTATTTAGAAGTTATGTTGTTGTATAGCTTCATTTTACATCTTTCTCAAAATTCCTTCTGATATATTATCATCTTGAAGATGAACTATTTAAGCTCAGGCATAGAGGGTGTGGTTACACTATAAAAGAATATAAATACTGCAGCTAAGCTATATGCATGTCTGCATACGCGGATTGATGTACATGACAATAATGACAAAGTCAACGCCAGCGACACAATCACTAAAAAAAATCCTACTGTTCTCATCCATTTACTAGTAGTTTTACAGTTTTGAGGTATGAATCAACGTGAAAGCCCGTTTTGGAGATACAAGATTTCCTACAGAACACTATCATCACACACTAAGGTGTTTTGTTTTTCTTTGGGGGGGGGGGGGGTAAGGGTACACCACCAAAGGTAGGTTTGATTAGCTCATAAGGTTTCTTTAACGCCAGAAGCCCAGAACAAAGCATTATTAAAGGTATTCCTAAAATAACACTAGCATGCATGCCACACAACAATTTCAGCCATAGTAGAAGATCAGTAGAATGGTCCTTAGAGATTGCCACAAAGGAAATTCAAGAACGCAGCCGCCACAGTTTTAGTAAAGAAGTACTACAGCTGTTTAGTGCGTGATGAACAGGATATATGTATTTGTTTACAGAAGATAAAGACGTGAAATTTGTATACCAGCTACAAACTATAAATTTCACAGAATTCAGCATTGTGCAAAGAAATACTCCACTGTAAAGATAAACGCATCACCATTATATGGTACCCTTTCTCTTTTTCTCTCCCTCTTTCCCAGACTGAGAAACTAACACATCGATATTTAGGGGGGTTAGGGTAACTAAAATGAGATATCTTGCTTACATGATACGGGGAAGGTGATATCTGGCTTACAATAGTAATTGTTCTTCCAGTTTTAATCCAAGTTCTTCACGTCTTTAGAGAATCACCCAAATAGACATGCCCTGGGAATTGGTAGCACTCACGTATAGTTACTATTCACCGTCCATATCAATTTGAGTTATTTGTTTTTGGATAGATAAGGATAGCGCATCAATATTTCCTCACAATTGTGTTTGAGAATCAAACATAAATAGCCAAGCAATAACAGGCAATTATCAATTTAACACAAACAATATGTGACAAAATTAACTAAACAGCAGGCAAATTAAGAAACACATTGCCTGATAAAGAGAGATGCTTCAAACCTGGATTGTAGGTCTCCCCTTTCCATTAAAGATTCCGGCTATAAGCACAGCAAGTGGTGTAAGCCTCTTGATGGCAATGTACATGGGTATATTTACTCCTTTCAAGCTTGCTAATGCAAAGGCCACATTGGCATTATAGAATAAGGAAACTAGTATAAGTTTTTTGGCCGTCTCCATGTTGAATTCTCTGGCTTTGACGTAGCCCATTACTCTACCAAAGCGTATAAGTAAAGCTGTCATCAATTGCTGATAGCAATGCAAACAACACAAACGAAGTTGTAGTTATGAAATCCGAAAAATACACGTGCCTAATACTATTAGTATGAATGTAACAGAACATACCTGAAGTGTTAGAAGAGTCATAGACTGTGCATACTGCAACAAAACCGCCTTATTGATAAACACCATCGCCATCGAGGAAACTCCATACGACAGTGCCGCAAATAAACTACATTTAGAGCATCATCATACACATGAAATTACAAAGGATTAATCATCCTAGCCTGTGAACCTTGTGAACACAAATTACTGATAACCCAAAATTATCAAATGCTCTTTCAAACTGATAACTTTTTCATTCAATAACATAAATTAGTACTCATATAGTCTGTAGATAACTTGTATCTGATCCAATCACTTAATCTAGTGCAAGAAAATAGAATTTCAATACTACCAATTTAAGGGCATGAACAAGAATGGTAAAGTGGCAGCTCAACATTCGAAGGAACAGTTTGGAATTTTAATTAAGGAAAAAATTGGTGAACAGGTGAAAAATAACTGACCTCAAGTATGGAGCTGGATCCATGTTGTAGTTGTAGGGATCCGGAAATGGAAAGATTTGAGAGCAATTGGTCTAATACAACATGATGAATCGGGGTCCGTCCTGGGAATGGAGATACGTCAGGAAATCAAGACTAATTTAATTGTGAAAGTGAAAGCAGAGTGAAATGGGTATGGAGGAAAATTAAGATCATTATAATCACCAGAAAAGGAATCAAATCATGTACTTTTCTTCTTCTTCCGTTAATGAGAAGAAAGCTCAAAATAGTAGTTCTTGGATCAATACAATACAATAGTACTTGTACAATTACTAGTAATAAATATACCAACTCAGAAAGTAAATCGATCTGTTCGAGGAAGAAGATGAAGAGCGAGATTAGATTAGATGAGAATTGAGAAGATGTGAAAGTGCATTGAAAAAACTGAACCCCGACTACCGGACATCCACAGTACAAGCAAAATAAAACATTACAATATGCTTTTCCTTATCTCGTGTAACAACTTATCCCGTTTTAAGTTCACTTTTCATTTACTCTTACTTGAGTTAAAAATTAAAATAATATTTTGCCCACTAAATTTTGCATGCTCTGTTGTGATTTGTGCCTTAAAACGTTTATATGGTTTTTTTTTTATTACTCAAAAAACAAACATACAAACGTAATTAAGTGCTTAAGAAATGCACAATACAAGAAACTTGAAACTTGAAACTGACAATTTAAGGGGCAAAATGCTAAATGTCACTTGAAACTTCAAACATTTCTCCAAGCATATATATACACACTATTTATATACACGGTAGTTATACATTCTTATTACCAAACATTATAGTAAAACATAAATGTGAAGAGTTTTACATAAATATCATTGATAATCATGTATAAAGCAAGACATCACGAGTCTTAACATAAATTGTCACAAGAACCATGGACATGTCTATGCATTACTAATCTCGACATAAAATCCATCACAAACCATAATAATGTGTAATACTATTAGTTTGATAATGTTGCAGGTATAGACACTCAAATTTTGTGTCTACTAAAATCACTAAATTAAATGGTTTATATTTGATGCAATTTTACTAAATTCAATTCTAATTATTAATTATAGATAATTAGTTGATTTTAAAATTCTCATTTTACCTATCGTCAAATTGTGTCACATGGAATTTGTAAAGACGTCAAAGCCCATTAGTATTATTTTCTCATGAAATAATTACGTGGAAATGTTGGCATGTTTTTGGCCAATTAATTAAACAAGTTTCAAAGTGACCAATCATGATGCGCCACATTATAAATTTGATGCAGTTATTAATTATTGCAAGCCAAAAAACATTGATAAGCTCACATTGGTATCGACAAATCAAATTTGGCCCTTCTCTTTTTCCTCACTCATATAAGGAGGTAAACCTAAACAAAAATCACAACCCATAACTGACGTTGATTGAAAAAAAACAAAACACATGAAAGTTTGCATATTCTTGCAATTTGCCCCTGAACTTTTGTATGGGTAGTGATATGCCCATTGTACGGAGCGTGTCATTCAAATGCGGCCGAAAAGCACTTGGAAGGGTCAAATCGCGACCCCTATAAAAGTCCAGTTGGAACATAGCATAAACATGTGAAGTGGGGGGGGGGGGACTATTTTGCCTTTGATTTTATTGCCTAATGAATACAGTGTCACCTTCATATCAAATATGTAGATGACTATGTACAATTGCGGATGAATTCAGTTCAGATGATAATAACATAACCTATAACCTTTGTGCAGTAAGTTTGTGATGATGATCAAGTAACTATCCCCCTTGTTATTTGGGTAGATTTGGCTATGATGCTATTCATAAGTATGTAACAATCAGACCCACGCGGGCATTGATGGATGCATCTCACAATTTCATTTTGCACCTTCGACATGATCAAATTAGTGCTATATTTTTTAAACTATTCAGGTTGTGTTTGATTTATGTGAAAATATGTAGTAAGTTGAACTGACTAAACCTGATATGAACTAAACTTTAATGGACTTATTTGTAATATAGTAAGTTTTAGTTAAATAACTTTGAGTCGTGATGATGTTAAAATATGTCTAGAGCGCCCTAGTACGAATCAAGTCAAACTACAACGATCTGTAAGAATGAAGTAAGTGCCTAAGTCTAATGATTATAAAGAAAGCCTACGTCGGGCTAAATGTTCGAGGGATATCCCCAGGCCTACAACCGAAAGATAGCTACGTCAGCATATGGCCTAGAAGAAGACTCTTCGAAGTAACCAGAGAGCTACGAAAGAGATAACACCCTAAGTACTCGAGACAGACATTACTCAGCCGAGTCTCATGAAGAACTCACTATCTTGTACTACTTGTGTACAATTGTAAATTAAGAGACACTTCTCACTTTACTTCTTTATATCAGTGCTCTTGGTTTTCCTACGTCGGTACTTGTGGTAGCTCAAGACTTGTCGCGGTGTATGTTGCTTTGACATTTTCGGGTTGTTTGGTTTGGAGTTTGTTTATAGCTAGGATTTTGACGGTGTTGTAGTGCTTCTTACTTGTATTGAGTCAACTTCCTTTTTATGTGAGTGTCCGTCTGTGACCCAAAGGAGACAATCATCTTTCGTATCTAGCTAGCTAAGTCCCCTAGACTTGGTACGAAAGATATGCACACTCCTTTGGACTTGACTAAGAGTTGGTGGTACAACTAGCAAACTTCCCGGATCTTGGCCTCCCGCTAGTGGAATTGACATACTAGGCGCGGGGGGGGGGGGGGGTCAAGTATTGCTACGGTCATAACGTAATTGGGGGTTACTCTTGGTTTCTATTCTTACTCATTAGTTGGTGTTGTAAGCTTTATGATAGAGGTGTTTGCTACGTTGTAATTTGTATCTCTGAGCATTTATTATGCTCTTGGTGTTTAATGAAATTTTAGCCGTTTCAAAAAAATAAAATAAGAGACACTTGTCACTTATAGATAGGTCATAGTACTAGTTGAGAGTCCTATATAAAGTCTCCTTAGGCTCAAAGCAAGCAAGCAATATTGTTCATTGTAATGTTACCAAGTAAAAATCTCTCCAGAAAAATATACAGAATAGCAACCACGGTAGGTTTTTAGGCTGCCGTTCTCACCAACCAATATTCTTCATATAACTATTATATTACTTGTCATATTTACTGCATATTTTAGATACACATTTACGGTTTAGTAGTATGATTCTATAATACCAATTTCACCCAAATCAAGTCGAATACCTGAATTTCTCCGATAAATTAAACAAGGTATATGAGCAAGCATCTTTACTTTGTTTTATTGGGTGAAACCTGCTCAGTCCACACTAATACGATGCCCTCAAGCCGGCCCGCTATGAGCTTTCCAGTCCAGGCCTGCTAAGCTAAACAATAAGAAAGAAGAGAACCATCATTTGGACCGTGTAAGAAGAGGAAGGCTAATTACAAACGTTTCAAGGGGAAATTCTAGCCAAAAGATACTTTTAAGGGGTAAAATACAATGGTTTTGAGACTCTTCAAAATAAATGAAGTTATAAACTCTTGCTGTCTTGCACAAGAGATGAATTTCTAGTTATATTAATTGCTACATATTTACGTGTTTTTACTCCTCATATATTCACTAAAAATATAAAAAATGTAAAATATACCAATTAGGCAGGTCAAACGGGTTGTAGCCGTTTACCACTTTACCTTCCACCTACAGATCACGGGGTTGAATAAAATTTTAACCACATACGAGTTTATGAAAAAAAAAGTGAAAGAAATTGGCACATGCGATTTAAATGCAGGTTGATGACACAGTTGGGTTGGACGTGCGATTTTTGTTCAGGATGAGGGTCGAGAATTAAATAGATAGAGACACCTAAATATAGAAACTGGAGGGTGGGCCTAACAAGAAAGAAATGCCAGGGTGGTGCTGTCATAATCCCATAGACTGTCTGTTCCATTTCTTACCTCAAATCATCCGATTTCCGGAACGCGGACTCAAATCATCCGATTTCCGGAACGCGGACTCATTCTGGGCAGGGCCGTCTCGGAGATTTCAGAGTCCTTGTGCAAAATTTCATCTATGAGGATTTTAATAAAATAAACAATATCATTACGATTGTTATTTTTATTCTTTTAATATGTTTGTTTTTATTTCACAATATACTTCTGTCCCATCATTTTTTATATATTTCATTTTGATATGTCCCACTCACATTGTTATGTTTAAACTATCTCACAATCTAATTTGTACGTTCTTTATTGTAAACATCACTTCAATTATCCACCCTTGTCATCATGAACCCTACGTCACATTTAAGAATAAAATAGCACAACCAAACAAATTATATAATACACTATCTTAAAAAAATGGTGCAAAAAACAAACGTATAGTATTAATCGGGACGGTAGGTGTAATTATTTGGATTGATATTTCATAATATTTAATATAAAAATCATGTTTTTTTGAATTCAAAACATATTAGATTAATGGATCATAAATTAGAGGTCTCCACAAATCGGAGACCCTGTTCAGTCGGGCTCATTGCACACCCTTATAGCCGATCCTGATTCTGGGTATTATAGATCCTCTAATATCGAATGAGATGAATATGATTGATGAGTTAAATATGTTTAATTCGTTCTAAGACGATTTAACTTACGTTAGTGAGAGTTCGGGCTTCGGAAGACCTTGGTCCTAGTTAAACTGGTCACATTTTCGAACCTCCCAACACCAAGAAAAGAAAGGGTCATCTGGACTATACAAGGGGTTTAACCCAAAATTAGGTTCGGGAAAAGGACGAGAGTGAGCTCCGACGCCAAGAGCACCATCAGAGAAGGACACCGGATGTCGAGTCCATCCATCACATCCTCCTTATGGCCACCTCTCTATTAGAACCAAGGAGAATGACTCTAAATCCTGAATCTACTCGCCCTTATTTTCATGGATAAGGTTCCTCACTTATCCACAAACTGTAATAAAACCTAACTTTTAGATACCCGCCCGACACAATCCTAGCCCCTGCGAACTAACCACGTTTGGTATGGGAGAAGTCCCAACAATACTCCACCTTTAAATGGAAACTTTTCCCCAAGGTTCTTCCGAGCTTGGCTTATTCCTCCGCCTTCTTCCATCTTACCGATGATCAACGCACATGTTCCTATCTCCAGTTACCTGCATCGTCCTCCCATATATCAACCTTCCTTTTGTCTTTCCTTGCATGGCCTCTCTTTTGCTTCCGACTCCAACTAGTTGTAACGATGAGTAATATTGTCTTGAGTGAAGACTTATGTTGCTTCCCACAGTTCTTCCTTCTCGATATGATGTCAGTCATGTCACGCTCGTCTTGTAGTCCGTAGTCCTTCCTGTACAACCATCTCTTCTAGTATCGTTCGGCGGATAGTAACTCCCATATAACTTCAGCTAGCTCCACCTCTAAGTTAACTTTGACTAGATCGTCTTCCCCGTCACTTGCACATCACCTAGGATACTTAGATGACTAAGCCCATCAAAGGTTTCATATAGTTTCCAGCTGCCTTGACATCATCATATCCTTCCAAGCAATGTACGAGTTTCGCTCCCTATCTGCATGGTTAGTGCTCTCAACAAACCATTCAAAATACATGTCCCAATGGATTCAAACCAAGGCATGCCAAACACCACGTTATCTAGCATCTCACATTCCTATATGACAATAAAAGTTGCATTGAAAGTAACTCCTTGAATGCAAACTGACAGATCTTCGCAACGATAAGTTGTCTGCATCCGGTGGCCACCTGTCGCGGTGACGTACGTATGCCTCTCCTTCGATAGGCACCATCACCATTACTTGTGTTTGGGAAAAACTGTAACTGATATAGTTTTGTGTTGCTTCGGTATCAATCGTGGCCCATGTTGGCTGCAAGTTGACTCGTCCATCGAAGCACAACACCTTCTTTATCCCAACAGTGCGACATGCGCTGATCTAAGATGACATAATTATAAATTTTCCTACTCTGAATTCAAATCTATGATCAAGAAATTGATATTTTTTTTAACTAACTGACTCAATACGGATAAAATATATGTTGATAGTCAAGGTTTTTTTGGTTTCGAATCATTTGTTATTGAATTGGAGTTCTCGTGATCATTAGCATGGCTTCCTTCCTTACCATATTTTAACGGACCCATCTTCTCATTAGTGGAAATATATAACAATAATCCTTGTCACTAGTAACCTTTAGTAGTCGTAGTTGTAGGCCTTTACTACACCGTGTCACATCATAAAAAGTGTTCCATTCACGAAATTAAGGCTGTCCACCCGTAGTTTGGGGGTTTTCTTGCCTTGCTTGTCGCGAATTTAACATTGATTTCTAGTACCAGATTGGGATATGTGCATGGAGTGGAGTTACCTTTATCTAGATTTTCTGGACCTTTTTTTCCCTTTGCAGCAAGCGTATTAAGTCATCACCATATCAAATTAATTATACCTGAATAATCAGATATTAGTGTAATATCAGGTCATTTTATATTGAGAAACGAGTGTTGTAACCTTAAATCCTAGTGAGGTACTGTATCAGTTAGGTTCAAGATTATCGCAGCTCAATTCGCATAATAATAGGAGTCACTATTAACTTGCTCAATGCAAACCGGTCAAAAAGGGTATTCCCCTTCTCGTGTCATACTTTCACAATGAGATCCAAATTGAATAACGTACTTAACACAAGATTTACCATACGGGTTAAATTAGCAAACATGAGGTTTTAAACTGTTATTCGCCCGAGTCAGAAACTAGTCATGGAGTGTTGAGACTTGAGAGCTAGTTCGCACAAAGGACATTAATTAGTCAATTTGAATAAACATTCCAAATACCAAAACCCCTCCTATCTAATACACAGGGATTAAAACTGTGTTCTCCTCGTATTAAAACCCATCAACTTTAATTTAATTCAATTCAGATTTGTTACTTATTTCTTATATTATAGAATAGTTCAATTCAGATTAGTTCAATTCAGTTTAGTTCAATCTGTTCAGGCGAACAGCATACAAAATTCTCCATACAATATTTGAATTCCTTCACTTTCATACTTGACAAGTATAACTACCTTTTTTTTCTGAAAAAACCAACTAGAGAGTTTAATCTCTGTTACATCTTCTAAATGTCAAGTCTAAAAGGCAATTCGTGAAGGAGTTTTAAAGGGGGTGTCCGCACAATGATTACCTCAACGTTTTGTGTGAGTGAGTGAGGTCTTCAAGTCGAAGAGCAAGTATAGCTGCTTGGTCCCGGTAGACGAAGCATAGCTGACAGTCCTCAACTAATTGCTAACCGGATCATCTACGTTCTTAATTTGGTTTTTTATTTATATTTGTGTTCGAAAATATGTATAGTTAAGGGAAGTGATTGACCAATACATATATGATTGCAACAATTAGAGAAAGCACAAGTTGCGGTTTTGTAAAAGATTCCGATCATGAATCCAGGCAGTGGTTAACACTCAACACTAATACTATATACAAAACTAGTGATGGATTCAATCATCATACTAAAATGGCTTACATGTTTGAGCACTTTACAAAGGTCAGCTGTTATTGTCTATTAATCAAACACCATTGTCTTAATTAAATAAACAAGTTACAAGTCTGTTTGTTTTATAACAAATTTACACATGTCTGTCCAACTTGTTCTTCCATGTTCTTGACAATTAAGTAAATGATTGAAGTGTTCTATTTATTTAAAAATAAATAAATAAATAAAACAAATGATTGATGCTCGTCTTTATAGTTAATTAACTAAGCGAATTATATATGTTTCCTTTTAATTACTTTAATAATTTGATTAGTACATCGATCAACAATTGTGCTTGCTTGAGATTCCATCTATTCAACTATATATCCTCAGCCCTTAATCATCGTACTACCAAAACAAACTTAAGAGGTCATACGTTCGATGTATATGGCCGGTGATAGCTATCTTTGGTTTTAGTACTACTGCAGAAGAAGGTACCTACGTAGTACAACGGGAAATTGGCCTAAATTCGATGTTATATAGGGGACTATATGGTGCACCTTCTAAACATATTTAAGTGAGCCCACATATGAGTTTCCTGTAGGAGTCCGAGACCTGTTTTATGCATTGGGGGATTTGGGAGGGGGGGGGATGGTCACCTGAACTGGCCCCAACAACAGAAGTACTAAGGGGCCATTTGGTTTGGACTAGGAAAAGGAAATGTAAGATTTCCTAGTAAATCATGTTCTTTCTTAGAGGTAGGAATTGTACTAGGAAATGTTGGAGATTTCTATGATTGGTTTGCTATATCGTCCAAGGAAATTTTAAACGAACCGAATTGATAAAAGGTCAAAATGCCCTCCTCTACACTTTGTAAAAAGCCCCAAATTTCTGATTAGGGTTTATATAGAAAACAAGATTGAAATTCACAATTATATATCTAGTGACCAATCGGTGACATGAATTGCCGCTCCAATGGTCACATGAATTCCATAAAATTGGAGCTAGATCGATCACGATGGATAATGTTGTTGAAGAAAATGGTCTAATTAATTTAATGTGGAGACTGGAGAGTAAGGTGATGATGATGATAATATGAAGATCGTATGCTGCTGTGAAAGTGGAATGGACAAGGAATAAGAGTTTGATGTGGAGAGTAAGGTGATGATGATGATAGTGATAATCTTGTTCTAATTACTGTGAATATTAATCCTCTTCAAATCATCTTCCAGCTAGATCGATGCAAAATGGTCACATGGATAATGTTGGAAAATTCTCGTGCGGCATTATGAGTTTTGATTTGGAGAAGATCGATCCAGAAGGAGAATGAATTGTTAAGAATTTGGAGGAAGCTATGAAGAATAAAGGAGAAATTTCGGTGGAGTTGTGAAGAATTTGGGAAACACTGTGGATGCTGTGAAGAAGAAGAAGAAGGAAAAAGGAAGAAGAAAGAAGAGGTTGTAATTATTTGGGTTATTGAGGATAGTTTGGACAAAAATCATGTGTTTTGGAGGTCAAAATAGGAACGTAAAATATTGGGAGATTTCCAAAATGAAATACATGCCCCCCATGAATTTCAACTAGGAAAAGTTTTTGATTTTCATGCACAAAATCTCTCAAGATGATTTTCGGTTTCAAAAAAGACAAAATGTGGTCTGGCCGGTTTCGGAGATTTCCTACTTACATTTCCTATGAACCAATCAAGGAAATGTTGTGCAAAATCACCAATATATTTCCTTTTCCTAGTGAACCAAACGGCCCTTAAGTTATTTACTGAACTCAACATTTTTTTCAACGTGAAACCAACAAGTTGTAAATGCTCTTGAGCTAAATGAGTGAAACTTTCAATTCCAGGGTATCCCATCATCATACCTATGCAAATTAGTGTTTAAATAAATTCTGAATATATTAAAGTACTTAATTTATGGAACAAATATAACACATATAATTCTAATTTAACTAAAATAAGATAATATGTAACACCCTACAATTTCAAAGAGTTTAAAAGGATTGAAGACGCTACTTATATACCAATAAGGTGCAATTTTCTTTTCATGAATTTATCTAGAAGAACTTTGCTACACTCTGCAACAATTCTAGGATGGATGACCTAATGGGAAGTTCCGGGTGCGTGCACGAGTGAAGACAAAGTGTGCAGATCGATTAGAACACGTCTTGATCTTTGAGGCCGACATATCACCCCGGAGAATAGCCCAGGAGTAACTACGCAGGTTCAAAGGGTCGGCCTTCGGCCGATTAGTGGTCGGGGCGTTACAAATGGTATCAGAGCCGAATTAGCCCAAAACCCATAAGGGGTGGACGGTTGATATGTGTAGGGCTGAGCACCGGTCCAGACCCGGACCGGACCGGACCGAACCGGAATGGACCGGATTATTCGGGTCACTATTTTGGTGACCCGAAGACCGGACCGAAACTGTCCGGGTCTAACCCGGACCGAACCGGAAAATACGGTCCGGTCCGGGTTGGACCCGGACAAGACCGGACCTGTCTTCATAATTTAAAAAAAAAATTAGGAAAGAAGAGAGGAAACTGCCGCATATGAATATGCTGAAGAATATTCCTCATTCTCCATCTATTCCATTGTCCAGCAAAACAATCATTTCATTTTCTTCATTCTCCTTTTTTTTTTTTTTTGAATTTTCATTCTCCATTCGATTTTCTTCCTTCATCCAGCGATTCCAATGATACTTATACCAATATATTTAAAGAGCAATCAAAATCCTGAATAGTGAAAATGACGTTGAGATTTGGGAAGAATGAAGAGATGAGATTGGGCTCCAAATTGAAATTGGAAAGGGATAGAGGATGAGAGATTGGGACTGGGGTGAGATGATGATGGTGACACCGTGTGGTGATGACGATCTACGGATGCGACAGTCAACGAAAAAGAAGGGATGCAAGAAGTTGGTTTCTGTCTTTCTGATTTAGGATTAGCAAAGTTGGGATTGGGAAGAAGGTAAGTATAAACAATTATAAAAAATAATAATAATAAACTTAAAAACCGGGTCATCCGGGCCAAACCCGGAATTTTCCGAGTTTGGCCCGGACCCGGACATGGGCAAATCCTATGACCCGGGGACCGGACCGTATGGGACGGTCCGGGTCTGGTCCGGACTCCGGATTCGGTCCGGGTCTGCTCAGTCCTAAATCTGTGAGGCCAGCATATCACCCCGGAGAGTAGCTTAGGAGTAACCGCACCGGCCCAAAGGGTGAAATGTAACGCCCCAGAATTTCAAAGAGCTTAGAGAGATTGAGAACGCTACTCATACCAATAAGATGCACCTTTCTTTTCTGGAATCCATCCAGAAGAACTTCAGAGTTAATCGTGCTTGACTCTGGAGCAATTCTAGGATAGGTGACCTACTGGGAAGTTCCTTCCCAGCACGAGCACGAGTAAGGATAACGTGCGCGGATTAGAACACTTGTTAGTCTTTGGGGCCAACATATCACCCCGAAGAGTAGTCCAGTAGTAACCGCGCCAGCCCAAAGGGTCGGGCCTTCGCTCGATGGTCAAAACGTTACATAAACAATGTAAAATACAAAGTAAATTGATCTGCCACGCATTTCCCTAACCGTTAATGTAGGGGTTCATTTCGACTTTTAGAAGCCAAGATTGGAAAGAATTGTGGAAGTCGTTTAAGCATCGTAAAGTATTATAAACCCTTAATCGGCAAACATCACCAAATTAAATGGCAAGTATTGTTGAAATCGCAAGCATCTAAAACATTGACAAGCGTATGAAGGAGAATTAATAGAGCATGCATCAAGATTACTTTAAAAAAGCATCTAACGACTAACAAGGCAATCATCATTCTTATTCGTCTATATAACTTTCAGATTTGTAACAAGCATCTTTAATAAAAACAACAAATTTCGGCAAGTTTATTACAAGCATCGTATGGATTCTTCTCCATCTAGGAAAGCATCAGTCGATTCATGTGATGTTTGATTACTCTTTATTAAGATTTAACTGATGAAGAGATACGGGAGATAATATGGTTTAGTTGGAATTTTGTTAGAAATATAGTTAACCCTATCCATACTAAATTAGTAGAATCACTAATTTCTAGAAAAGTTTTTACCAAATTGTAATTATTCAGTTCACACTAATTTGATAAAACGTTTTGAAAGTGTCACTAATTTGTAATTATTTTAAATGTTAATCTTCATAAATTCACAAGGGATTTCGATATGTCTCATGTCATCTCTTATTATATTAACAAGTAATTTTCTTTCCATTGTCAATGAGTAGGCTCTGCGAGATACCATCTCTCCATTTTTGATATAGATATCACATGTTTAATTATGAATATTACATGTTTAACTTCTAAGATTACATGTTTATGTTTAGTAATGTAATGTTGAGGAAATACATGTATATAAAAAAATACAATATTTGTAACTAAATATGTATTTGTAACTATAAGCATGTGATCTGGATGACAAAATTAAACCGTCAATTGTAAGACTTCCCACAAAATATGTCTTGGTGCATTTCCCTGGTTAATATCCCAGTAATGAAAGAGAAAGAAAACAAAAACAGGAGTCTCGATGAGTAATGGTCGGTCCATGATTTAATCATCCGATTACACACAACTGAGTGCCAAAGGTGATGAATTATGCAGTGACAAGTTTAGAGAATGCTCCAAACTTACCAATTCCGGACAGTTAGGGTCACAACACTCATTAATTCCTATTAATAACCTCTCAATGTTGTCATCTTCCATCAAATTCAGTGTTCCAATAAACTGATAAGAATTCAAAGCGTTTGTAGTTAAGTGGGAAGGTGAGACGTTCGTACCCTAGATATTATGGGTTCAATGAGTGATTATATACTATGTATAGAGAATAAAAATTAAAATGGGTAATTAAGAAATTTATTAATGATAAATTTGTCCAAGATAAATCATTGTGATGTAGTTCAAATATATAAAATGATAAGAACCTTGTGGATGAACAAAGATGAATTTCCACATGAATGCACCGGCTAAACATGCATATCAGACAATATTGGTGTTGGTGTCTAAATTTGTCCAGCCTGTAAACTATGGATTAGGACGTTCTTAAGGGCGTTCCTAGGCTAACTATGTCCGACCAAGTGATAAGGTCTGACACATATCACTATGGTCCGACTTAAATCATCATCAGTTTAAGGAGTCTGATCACCAATACCATATGGGTCGACCAAAGGGCAAGGTTCGACACATGTCTCTATTGAGCTGATCAAATGTCCACCAAGGTAATAAAAGGTGAGCAAGTCCAAAGAATAGTTAAGCCAGAACAAAGTAATATTAGGCTCGACCAAGTCACCCGGGCTTTACAATTATACCATGGTGGGCCTCGAATAACGTAAATGGACGAATTACACCCAAAGCTCTCTACAGTGGGCTGACCTAATGGAGAAGTAAGACAAGGCAGATAAGCATCGTACCAGACTAGGCCAGTAGATCCAAAGGTTCGAGTAACTTAATGACTCTGACTAGTTACCCTAAACACAAGAGGCTAAGGAGTCAAACGAAGATGCAATGGTCGGGCCATGTGAACTAGTAGTCTAGACCCTAATGTCAGACGCTAGCTTAGATCAAACAAAGGGTCAATGTTCCAAAAGGCTCCCAATGCAGTGAAAATATAAAAGAGCCCCCACAACAACCCTAATTTGGAACACATATCATGCCCGCCATGAAATATTAAATGGGCCTACATACATATGTGGCGTGATCTACATAGTACAATTGTCGCAATCACCTGTATTTTGTTGAAAGCTATAAATAGATTCAACTTCCAATGTCCAAGGTAATCAACAATCAATCACTGGTAATTTATTACACAATTATATATACTAATTCTAGTGAAGTCAACAATTCTTTATTTGTAAAGTCGCCTCCTCGATTTGACCTCAAGTCAAACTGGATCTAAGGTACTAACCTCATATTCAAGCTTTATTTCAGGACCTAGTACATCGCATGGAAGGCACTTGACGTCGAAGACATTCTTGGAAGCAAGACTTAGACGAACTATCCTAAGCACAAACTTAGCCTACAACAATTGGTTCTCTAAGTCAATTCCAAATCATGAATTTAAATTGGTACTCTGTGATATTAACCATAGTAAACCCTATTTTTGAAACTCCATAATATGAAAATTTCAAATATGGTACTCCCTCCGTTATCTCAGAAGTGTCCTGTTTTGACTTTTTTCGGTCAACAGTTTTCAACTTTGACTCCCAATTACTTTTAAATTATAATTATAAAGTATTTAACGAAATTATATTATGAAAATATAGAACCCAAATTTTCATAATATAATTTCGTTAAATACTTTACCATTATCGTTTCAGAGTAATGAGAAGTCAAAGTTGAAAGTTGTTGACTGAAAAAATTCAAAACATGACACTTTTGAGAGAACGGAGGGAGTATTAAAAGTGATTATGTCCAATTGAGATCGATACCACTTGTAGTAAATATATAGTACCTAGATACTATATATAGTACGAATGACATCGATCCAATTAGCGGTTGTTTACGATTTGATAGTCGAACATGCACGCATATAGTCCAAACACCTCCAATGAGAGGTTTGGGAGGCAAAAACTTGCATAGAATGGCGCGTGAACAATACGTACGCGCACGTAAAATATTAAGAAATGGTGGAGTAGGTCTTCATCAAGGTAAGTCTTCTGTTCCGATTTTAAAGTGCAAAATATAATTTTTTGTTGTTTTAGAGTTTAGACTTCAAATTAACTGCTCCTTCAGGAGTTAAATGATCTTTTCCATCTTACCTTTTGTAGCATGACACCAAACTTAGTAAGTACATATAATTAACTTATATTAAAACATGTTTTGTAGATGTTAAAATTTATATAAACCCATATAATGAGAATCCAAGTTTGTAATACTATAGTACTAGTTATATATGAGCCCGACGTATAAACATGTATTGCCTGAAATTCAGTAAATTTTACGAAATACAGACCAACTCTTGTTGAAATTTTAATTAAACAAGTGAGATTCCAATCCGTTGGATCTCAGTCATGGGCCACACACGTTGAAAATATAGTTTCCGTGAACATGTATTTCTATTATGTGAATAGATATGTCACTAACGTATTAATTACTAAAATTTGTCGTGAGGTGAAAAGGTAATTAACGCACATAGTATGTTGATTGAGACATAAATGGAATGAATAACTTGACCACGTAGATGTGCGTTCTACTAGGTTAAAACTCACGAGAAACAAGCAGACGAGGTTTCAAAAGGGCAACAAAAATGCATTGTTGGAAGGTATTCACTTGCATTTAGTGTAATTAATTTTTCAAGTTAAATGAGAATTAATACACAAATAAACAATTGAAGTAGTGTATAATAAGTAATGATTTCATGATGCTTCCAACATGCATGTGAAAAGGTCAAAACTATATATTGATTTTGTAAGGATTCGAACATGACCCGTTGAACCATAAACGGGTACCAACGCCACTGGACCATCACAACTGTTGGTCAGCTGCTTTGCAATATTCGAATCTATTCAGTGCGGCTGAAGTGGTGAGTTTTGTACCTTTTGGTGAATGGTTTGTTTTCGAAAGTATTTGACTTTTATGAATAGTTATATAACTATTCATGGTAATCTTATTGAAGGGGTTTGCACACTTTTATTGAAACCATTGAGAAGTATAAATAGGGGAATGAATTCCATTTCCCAACATACAACTCAAGCATTTGATACGTCCCTTCTCATTTGCTTTACTCTCTTACTCTCTTCTACATTCGAAGTAAGTTCGATAGATTCAATATTTGAAGTGTTCCTATACTGTCTTAAAGTAGTTTTATCTTGGGATACTGTTACCATTATTCCGTAATCACCATGAGAGGGACAATCTATATTATTCTATAAAAGAGAGTCCTCCATGCCTACCTCATCTATTCAATGACCAATCAAAATCATTTATTCTATCCAAGCCTAATCCAATCCTACATGTCATTTTAATAGATTTTTGACTTTTTCTAATTCAATTCCAAGTCTGATTTTTTTATTATTATGATAGACTAATCAATTTGAATATCTTCTTGCAACTTTAAAAATTTGATATTACACTCATTAGTTAGTTGCTACCATGATTAATGGAGCTATATTTAAGAAGTGATACAAACTCTAATGAATTTATTCATTAATTATAAATTTATATTCCTTTTCTTACCTTCTCACGGTAAAAATATATTCTTCTTAACTATGAACTTCAATTCATGTCCATTCTCATATGTTCATTTTTGTTGTTTTTCTCCTTTATTATTTAATTCTCTTTTATTTTGATGGTTTTTTACACTATCATGATAGATGATGTACTCTTCCTTCCAAGGTAAAATTTTTATTTGACTCTTTTTTTCTCAAATTTCTATTTTAATTATAAATTAATTTTAAACTATATTATAATAATAAATTATTTAATGATTTATATTATACTCCTATATGAAAATGTAGAAGTATTTTTATTTATTTTACTTTTCTTAATCAAATTCGATTAGCTCACTTTATATAATTTCATTTATCATGGTTCATTTTAACAGTACTTTGTTTGCTTAACTCTTTTTAAGGACGTTTTGGACCTCAAGTTACATTTCACATTATATCTCATAAATATAATAAAAAATTCTACATGACAAAATTGAGTGTTAAATTTTAACTAATATGAAAGAAGTAGTTAAGGTTATAATTTACAACTATGAAAAGTAAATTCTACCAAGACTTTATGGTTATCAATAAATTTTTTGTCCTTTCAAAAATGTTATTTTCGTAATTGATTCACATAGACTAGAGTTGGAGTTAGGATGCAAATTGTATTGTGATTAATTATTAAAATGTCATATTACACTATAAATGATCAATACATATCGCAGAAAAATATCAACACAGTTTTCTTATTTTCACATTGATAATATGTGCTTATAATTACAATTCGAAATATAAACAATATACCGAGCAAAAAAAAGTAAAAATAATAAGTGTTTATTGTTAACTAGCAAAATCAAAAAAAAAAATAAAAAATTAAGCACGATGTAACCAATGTTATCATTTGAAACTATTGTGGTTATGAGCCTATTAAATAAACCAAAATAAATATACCCTGTAGTAATATGTGTTCATTCATCTCATGATTCGTAACTTGAAGATTAACATGTTGTTTTTCCGCTAACGATGTTAGAAAAAATTAGTATTCCGCACAACTCTTTAGCAATCTTTGATGGTGAATCCGTGCTCAACTCTTCACGGTCTTAAATTCTAATGATAAATAATACTCTTTGTTTTATCTATCCTGTGATATTATATACTTATTTATTTTTAATTGTTTGCGTAATTTTTTCCCTTTTTTTAGATTGTTTACGTTTTTATTTTTATCAACCTTTTACTTCACAACTTTATTTTGAATTTTGCCATTAAATCAAATACAACACTCATATACGAACCTTCTAAAACTATTATAAAATCAAATGTAAACAGTCCAAAAAAAATGAACTTTTAGGATGGAGGTGTATGATTTGGAGCTTTTATCTTTTCTTTTCGCATCTCCAAAACTAACTTTTTACCGATTACGAAAAAAAGAAAAAAATATTATTATCTACAATGATATCTGAATTTGAGATTATTGGGAGCAAGTTGTGATTTATGCCTTTTGACGGTGAGCCTATTGCACTAGGTGCCTACGGCGGAGCAGATTTGTGATTATACATTTTGACTTTGAGCCTATTGCACTAGGTATCTGCGGGGAGCGAATTTGTGATTTATATTTTTTGGTTGTGAGCCTATTGCACCAGGTGTCCTACTGAGGAGCAAATTTGTCATTTATTCCTTTTTCTTTGGAGACTATCGCAGTAGGTGTTACGTGGACTGAATTCGCAATTTTTATCTTTTAAGAGTGAGCCTATTGCACTAGGTGTCCCACGGGGGAGCGAATTTGTAATTTGTTACTTTGACTTTGAGACTACTGCACTAGGTGGCCACAAGGAGCGAATTTGTAATTATTCCTACTTTGAGAATATTGCAGTTAGTGTTGTACGAGGAACAATTTTGTGATCTATCTTTTGGCTTTGTGCCTATTGCACTTGGTGTCCTGCGGGGTGCTAATTTGTGCATGCGTGCCTTTTGACTTTTAGCCTATTGCAATTGGTGTATTTCGGGGGAACAAATTTGTAATCTATATTTTTTACTTTGAGGTTATTGCATAGTGTTCCACGGGGAGCGAATTTCTAATCTATAACTTTTGACTTTGAATCTATTGCACTACGTGTTACATGAGGAGCAAATTGTAATTTATTCCTTTTGATCTTATGGGAGTGAACTTGTAATCTATGACTTGGGGTGTTCAAAATATTGGATTCATCAATATACCACCACGTATGTGAAATAAAATAATATCAATAACCTTATATTTAATTTTTATAATCACATCATTTATTTATTTTAATTATTGATTTTATATTATCTTTTATCAAACACAATTCTTACGTTGTAAACTAATTTCATCTTAAGAAGATACATTAAATTGTTGACCCTACTTTTTGTGTTTTTTTTACACATATTACTTACTCTAAAATCTTCGCCACTCACCCCATTTGCATACAAAAGTTCCAACAACTCTCACTATGTATCACTGTTTTCCTTTTATGTAGTTTCTTCCTTGAAACTTCATATTCTTCCGCTTTTGCCTTCTCATACACCTTCTAGTTGTATATCACATACATAGTAACAAAAAACGTGGAAATAATTATTTTGTTATAAAGATTAAAACAATTTAACAGGTTTTCAATGAGTATATATGAACTGCAACTAGGTATTGAGAACACCCAGTATGGCACCAATGCATCGACACGGCTACAACAAACTAAAATTATTTGTGTTCGATAATCGATAGTCGATAGTCGAGCACTAATGAATTAATGGTCCGATTCAAATTTGCACGGAAATATGGTTAGTACTTAGTACTACACGCACGGTTACTCTTATGCTATAAAATATTGTTTTAGAATACTGCTTCTACATCATAATTTTTTCAAGTGTTGTCCGAAATATATTATAACACACGGTACATGAATGATAGAACACTTAAATCACCACGTTCGGAATCCGGACTATACTATGGAATGGAATAAGTATAATGTAAGATAGGAAAACCGGTTAACTTGTACGTCGTCCGGATAGTTTAAAAACTATATTTGGTTTTGTTGATTTTTTTTTAAGTCCGATTTAATCTCAAATTAATCATAGTTCGTTATGAATAGAATAATTTTAAAAATTATATTATAAAAATATAAGAAATATACTTTCTTAGTATAATATTTTAATTTAATTTCATAATAAATTATGATTAATTTTAGGTCTAAGGACTGACATAGATTAATTACGTTACTATATTACAGCTGTTGGCCGGCCGTGTCTGCAACGAATCGTATATGTAAGTTCATTGAACGGGGTTGGGATTACCAAAGAGAGCCCCCTCATCACTCAGAGTACTCTCTAATATAATTGAATATAATAATAATATAATTTTTGGATAATTGTAGTTTTAATTACGTTGAACTAAGTAATTTATTTATTTATTACTTTTTTATATAAAAAAATAAAGAGCTGCCAGTAATGTTTTGCAAGTAATATATAAAACGATCCACGTGCCAAGCGGACGTGTCATTTGCCAGGATAGAGAGTATCACCTTTGATTAATGTACACTGCATGTGATTATTCAACTTTTCATATTAATTAACTACAAAAAGGTTAGTATTAATTAATAACCTTAAAATATTTGAGATTCTTTCAGGAGTTGTTTCTTACCATCAAAGTGTCATGCAACCTGCGGCCTTCTTACTCCTCATTTATGCTATTGCAAAATCACAATAAACCTCCTAGGTTGTCGTGGGAGGAGAGGTCTATCTTCAATACATACATAAGCCGGTTTAGGTGTAGAGGTAAAAGGTGGTATAAGATATTGTAAGGGAGCTGGGTTGGTGACGGGAAAGGTGCAGGTTTCAATCTCCACTGCAGACATAAGACGGTTTAGGTGTGAAGATATAATGTGGTATAAGATATTATATAATAATAATGTAATACTAGTTGTAATATTGCCCTTAAAAAAAAAAAAAAAAACTAGCTACGGGTAGTCATGGGATTTGGGAGGTATCAAGCCACTTAATTTGATGTGGACACATAAGGCAGGGTTGGTGACGAGAGAGGCGCAAGGTTCGATCTTCGATGGAGACATAAGACGGTTTAGGTGTAGAGATATAATGTGGTATAAGATATTATATAATAATAGTGTAATAGTAGTTGTAACTTGTAATATTTGTCGTTTAAAAAATAATAATAAACTAGCTAGGGGTAGTCATGGGATTTGGGAGGTATCAAGCCACTTAATTTGATGCATGGTTTCGAAGAAGGTTAAATCATTTTAATTATGACTTTTGTTACGGTTAATGACTCTAAGCATCTTAATTTTAGTATACATGTTCTTCTATATCCAACCTAATGAATAATGAATGGGTGATATAACTCTTACAGACCAAATGTTGAAGGATGTAAGAAAAAAGATACTGATAATTAGTATTATAAATATATATATATTCTCAACTATATTCAATCTTTTGTAGCTTGGAGGTTTCCACATGTCCAATTTTCTTTTCATGTTCGTTGATTTTGGTGTTGAGGTTTTGATTTATTGTGTTATGCAACTTAAATTGTAAACTCTATCTTTTGTGATTAATAATATATTTTGCTGTTTCAAAGAAAAAGAAAATTTTTATAGCTTGGAAATTAGTATTTTCAAGGTTTAATTGAATTAGGAAAAACTCAATAGCACGAAGAGGTCAATGAAGAGTTAAGTGCCAGAGTCATAGTGATGTATATATACTATACAAAGAGAAACTAGAAAAAGGAAGGTAAGACCTAGCCGAAGGAAGTCTCTCATAGATCGGGCTTAGACAGCAAGCTGGAACATTCAACAAAGTACGGATACGTAAACGCCAATAGAGTGCTTGTACCAGAAAAACCACATTGAAGATTAGGGACATTGACCCAGTACATTAAAGTGATCTCGTACACGCGTATCCTAGCATCCAGGTTGGAGGAAGACAATCCGCTTATCTTCTCCTAATGGATAATTGAATTAAAAAAATAGTAAAGGTGTTAGATAAATAACGAGAGATCTTGCAAAGTTTCCACTACTTATGTAATCCAAAACCCACAGATGGACGGGCCCAATCTTGGGTCCATCACTTAACTATTCGCGAAACACCCCCCTCCCCCCAAAAAAAATAAAATATATTTAATGTGTCCATGCTCTCCATTTTCAGGGAACCATGCCCTTCTCCGTAAATATCCACTTTTGCACGGGCTGAGGGATGGCGTTGTTGGTGGCAATAGATTTTGCACATCTCGATTAGTGGCCACAATCAACGATTGAACCAAGCAGATCTTCCAATTCGCTGGAGCGTGCGCCATGACTAAGCGCGGAGTGACTTTGCTTCTGCCCATATTGGCAGCTCATGACACATCTTCTTCAGTTTCTGGGGCTTGTCATCTCTCACATGGTATCCCATCCGACCCACTATCACATTTTGTGGTCTCCACTTTACTTTCTCCCATGAGGTTGTTCCCCCTTCTTGTGCCTTGATTTTCATTTACACACCCAACATATGTGTGCGTGAAAGACATTGTCCTCGTAGTTGCGAAACCTATTACAACCTCCCAATCCCGGTGGCTTCGACCACCAAGACCAACTTCCCAGGGTTTCTAATGGCACTCCCAAACCTTTTTCTTCCTCCTTGATCAATTTTTTTTTATCTTGCTAGCACAAAATTTGATCCGGAATTTTACCCTATAGGAACTTCTCTAGAGTTGTCTCATAACTGAATTCTGCCTCTATTAATGACTCATTCTCTCGTTACAAACTTGATTTTGAACCTAATTTTTCCACTTCATGCCCCATCTAATTCTTTCCAACCCCATGCATTAGATAAATTAGTGTGCGACTGAGTCTCTCAAAATTAAAAGTCCAGTATTGTTTATGGATTTTGAGAAATAAGGACAACCCTATTTTTTCTCTCTTTCACTCTCACATATTCTTACAACACCTATAATCAAATCCTACTCAAACCTACTAAAATAAAATATCATAAACCAAATCCAATTTCAAAGATCATGATTTTCAACCTCAACTTTCAATTTCAAAACTCAACTTTCACGAAAATAAAAATCCACTTTCAAAACTCAGTCCCAAACAACAGGTACTACACCTTCTCAAATAATAGGAAATCTCTCACATATATACTTAGCTCTATCTGGTTTATTTGAAGAAATATGAATTTAATTTATTTGAAGATATATATATTTTAACTATGCAAATTTAAATTAAATTGAATTGATTTAAAATGATTTTTTCTAAAAACTAATTTAAAGTATACATTTCACTTATACAAATATAAACTAACCTTAAATCTGTATTTTGAAATAAATATGTCTAAAATCTAATATATTGTATGGTTTATCAAATGTTACACTTACACCCTGTTGGTGTTAAAATATGTTTAGTCCGCATTTACGAACTGGAGTGGCCTAAGAGCGCTACAAAGCTCCCAGGACCGTCCCTCAAGGGGCTCGACCATACGTACAGGTATGTCACCTGCGTATGGCTCGACCAGCATGACCCGACTAGATTAAGAGGTTGACCCTCAAGTCAGATCACTGAGGACAAGCTGTCTAAGTGGCTCGAGGAACATCCCTAGGAAACGACCACTGAAGGTGGTCAATCCATGAGGACCTTACGACAAGGGAACACCTCAAGAGGAGACCAGGCAGAGCACTACTTGAGCTATGGATCCTAAGGTAGGGCTCGAGTACCCAGGTCGACCACGTCTAGTCGGTCCCTGGGGGGCCCGCCTTCCAGAAGATTCCATAAGCCTTGAAATGTCCATAATGCCCTCCAAACCCTAATCCGGATGTTTGGGACAAAGCCCATGGATCTCCTTAATGGGCTTGGAATGAGGATTCAATCTCAATCGGACACTTGTCACAATCCTACACAAAGTGACAATAAAATACTCAAAGTATATAAGGAGACCTCATTTATGGTCCCAAGGTAAGCATAATCATCACAACTCCACCTACTTCATACATTTACTAGGGAATCCGTCAGCTCCCTACACGTAAAGTCGTCCCTCCGACAGACCGGGCAAGCGGTTCTAACCCCCCAATCCAGTTCATTTCAGGTACAAGGAACATGGAGGTCACGTGAAGTCAAAGTAACATCCCTCAAAGAAGACCGAAGGAACATCCTTTGAAAAAGACTTAGGACAAATTGGAAAGAAAGCACGAACTACCCTTCAACACCAAGTATTTAAAAATCCTATACAATTAGAAAACTCTACTGTCAAATCAAACATAAAATAAGTTAATAAAATTAAATGAAATTATTTTCTGGAGGAAGTAAAATGTAATGTTTCCCTTTTATGATATTGGTTGAAGATTCATTTTGTTGTGCATATCTCTTATGTACTTATAAGTTCTATATGTATTACACATTTTGTGATTAATAAAATTTTTGATGTTAAAAAAAAAATGGTTTCCCTTTTCTTAAGTAAAATAAAAGGGCCTTTTTTAATATATACACACATACAGAGGCACCCTAATCATAAACTAGTGATCCTAGCAATTGTTGTACCAGCCCAAAACAAAATAATAGGGGGGGGTGGGTCCTGGATCGTTCTTACGAATATCAAGGTCCTCGTCCTGTTGTAAAAATAAAAAATAAGAAGGGGGGAGAAGTGATAAACACGCGCCAGGAAGACGCGTGTTCTCGGAAAAGGCGGGGAGCAGATCCCTGGCTAGAATTTAAAAACCCCCTCCATCTTTCCTCACCCACACAGAAACTCAGACAACTCATCACATTACATAAATGATTCACTCATACTATTAGATTGAGAGAGAGAGAAAGGGAGAAACAAACAGACAACTGAAACAGAAACAATTTCTTTCTTTCTTTCTTTTGTTTATATATATATAAGAAGAAGAAACGAAAAGAAAGAGAAGAAAAAACCCAGTAGCATAAATTTTCATTTCTTTGTTTCTCTGCTGCACATGGCTTCTTGTAGAGCTCGCAATCGCATTACTACTGCTACTACTGCTACTTAATTAAATTACAATACTACTAATAATAAATTGTTTACATTTTAGCCATTTTCATTGGATGATTGGCACATGCAATCCTCTGTCCTCTCATTTCACCGCCCCTTTCTTCATCATCCATCATACTCTTCTTGTTTTTGTTATTGTTATTGTTTTCTCTTTCTCTTCTTCTTCTTCATCTCTCTAGATACATACATACATACATTTATCATATGCTCCAAAAACTCTGCCAAGTTATTATTTTTAATCTTTGACTCACTACCCCCAACGAGATTCTTCTCTCTTTCAGATCTACAGTGTACTCTAAACCTTCATTCTTCATCCAATTTACACTCTCCCCTGTTTCTCTCTTCTGCTTCTTCACCTACACAGAAGAGAATCACCACCAAACTTGGATGCTCACTACATAAAGGTCAGCTCTTTTAGACTGATTCCTCATCATTTGATTGATTATTCTCTGGGTTTTCTTTCTTTTTTATTTTTTATTTTTAATACTGGAAATGCATGTTTGTTGCAACCACTACTGCTTCAATTTTGGTCAACTATTCTGCATATTCAATTGTTCTTTCTTTGTAATTGGATGAATGAATTTGATTACTGTATGTTTTAATTTCTAATTCTTGTTTCTTTTGTGTATGTTGTTGTTGTAAATTGTGATGGAGTCAATAGCAATTCATTTCCATATTTGTCAACTTTTGTATGTACTATCATCTTTAGTTCATTGCATCCAGTCATCTTATTTTATTTGCTTGTATTCTTGATGAATTTTGTCATCTCAACAAGTTCATATATGTCTATCATTAGCCTTATCTGCAGATTGAAGCCTTTAGCACATATCTTTGAACACCCAAGTAGTGAATTTTGGTTCTTGGGATTTCTCAGATTCTGGACTAGTTTAGCTTATATAAAAATCTTTCATTTGGAACTGTATGTTGTGCTCAATTTTGTTACAATTAGCTGATCATCAGTGGTGTTTTTTGGTATAGGATTCAAGATCCAATGTTAGAGCCTAGTTGAGCAGTATCTGCAATACAATTGCCAGAGGAACTACATAAATGGGTTGTGAAATGGAGATAGATCAAGCGGAAGACATGGACGTTGTCCTTGCTTCGATGTGGCCCGAGGACATAAACGAAGCAGGGAGTCAATTTAATGTCGAAATACCAGCAGCTGATCAGGATATGTTGAAACAGGTCAAAATTAACAAGATACAAAACGCTGTCGATTTTAAGCATCTTATGGAGCTCACAAGTTATAGTGACAAAGGTAACTGGCAACTGTCCAATTTGGTCAAGAATTTCGAGTATAAGCACTCGAATGCTGCGCGCCTTCTCAGAGAAGAGCTCGACAGCCTTACCAGGCAACAACAAGAAGTCGAGCTCAAGAAATTGGAGATTATTGAAGAACATCGATTTGAAAAGGACAATTATGGTGGCGATAAGCGTCCTATTACTATCCTGGACGACAGTTTGAAGTATCTGTACACAGATGTCCCCCGGAGAAAGCATAATGTTGTTTTACAGGATGAGAAAGTCGAGATTGATGCTGAGTACGATAGTATTGTGTATTGGAAGCAACGCGCCTTGCATTTAGAGAAACTTCTAGATGCTAGCATGAGACGGGAACAGGTGTTGAAGGAGAAATTACAGGAGAGTATCGAGAGTCTGGAAAGCCAATCCTCTCCGGTAGAAGAACTGGCAGAGGTTTTAAGGAGAGCAGATAACTTCTTGCATTTTGTCCTTCAAAATGCACCTGTAGTCATAGGTCATCAGGTACATATATAAGCCTCTTTTGCAGTTTTCGCAAACTGGTGATTTTGTTAGCCAGTGTTAATTGATCAAGCATCCGTTGTTTTACAGGACAAGGACCTGCGGTATCGTTTCATCTTTAATCATTTCCCAAGTCTGAGTGAGAAGGTAATCACGGCTTAAAATGTTTTATGATCGCACTCCAGTTTATAGTTAGAGTACAATTCTGAGGAACAACTGGCTGTACAGGATATCATTGGCAAAACGATGTGGAGATCTTCAGCGGTTCAGGTGTAAAGGAATCTCAAGACTTCAAAAAAGAAGTATTAGAAAGGAGGAAAGCTGCAAAGCGAGAAATCACATTTGAGACCGAGCTGTTTGGGTCGAAAACATTCTTGATTTATGCCGAGCCTGTTTTCAACACGGATGATGAGGCTATTGGTGTAAATTATATGGGGATGGAAGTAACTGATCAGGTAAATATCCTTTGCAAACATCCACCTCTCTAGTCTGCTAATTGGACACTTTTGTGATTTTTCATGTTCTCCGTATAGAGTAGTTTCATGCATCTTGTTTAAAAAAGTTACAACATTTGCTTGTAGCACAGGTCATCAAAAGAGAAAAAATGGCAAAGATTCGGGAGGAAATGGCAGTTCAAAAGGCCAAGGAGACCGAGCTCAACAAAACAATCCATATACAAGGTTACAAGAAGCATATATAGGCAGATGTAATATGACTTGTATCTGGTAGAATCCATATACCGAGCTAATACATTCGTTTATCTTGCAGAGGAATCGATGAGGGCAAAACAAATGCTGGCAACAATGTCACATGAGATAAGATCTCCTCTATCTGGAGTCGTAAGCATGGCAGAGATACTTTCCACCACTAAACTCGACAAAGATCAAAAGCAGCTACTGAAAATAATGCTATCGTCTGGTGATCTTGTTCTCCAACTGATCAACGACATCCTTGACCTCTCAAAGGTCGAGTCAGGTGCGACATCCACATTTCTCTTTCCAACTTCTTGCTTGCTATTCCTTGTTTTGTTGTCGTATTAATGCATAGTCATTGTTAATACTTTTCCAGGGGTTATGAAATTAGAAGCTACAAAGTTCAGGCCGCGAGAAGTTGTCAAGCATGTACTACAGACAGCAGCAGCATCACTGCAGAAATTACTGATTTTAGAGGGACATATTGCAGATGATGTACCTATTGAGGTAAATGATCAAGTCCTGCTCAAACAGTCATGAATCGTCTTACACAATTCTATTAGTTCTGAGATGATTTCTGCTGACACATGCTTCCATTTTAGGTCATTGGTGATGTTCTAAGGCTTCGCCAGATTCTAACTAACATGATCAGGTAGGTAAAAGACTCAAATGTTATTTCTATCCAATTACATTGTAATAGATTTTGTACATTGATATTCGCCATTTGATGGTTCACAGCAATGCTATCAAGTTTACTCATGAAGGCAAGGTTGGTGTAAGGCTCTACGTGGTACCAGAGCCCCGTGGTGTATCCAAGCAAGGTTCTCAGGATGTTTCGCCAGATCAATCAACTAATACAAGAAAAGAATCATCAATGTGTGAAGAAAAGGAAGATCAGAATGGGACCTGTGAAAATGATATGCCTGATGGTGTTCCCGGTACTCCAGTGACAAACGGGGTAGACATGGAACACAAAGAGAAAGAAGAATCAGTAGTGTGGATCGTCTGTGATGTCTATGACACAGGAATAGGAATACCAGGTATCTGGTCAAGTTACTCGTTATTTCTTGAATACAGGTATGGTGAATGCCGTGAGTAATGCTAACTTTTGTGCAACAGAAAATGCTATGCCCACTCTCTTCAAGAAATACATGCAAGCTGGCGCGGATACTGCTAGAAAGTATGGTGGAACAGGACTAGGCCTAGCAATCTGTAAACAATTGGTAAGGTCACCAATGATGTTCTTATCTTTTGAGATCGATCATGTTCCAATGAAAGTTTCTAACTGTACTTGGTGTCTTATGTGCCTGGACAGGTTGAGCTCATGGGAGGTCAGCTATCTGTTTCCAGTGTTGAAAATCAGGGTTCAACTTTCACTTTTATACTACCTTACAAGGTATCGTCAATCTCTGAAAGCTCGGATGATCCTGATGATCTGTCCGATATGGAGAACCAGGGTGGTTTAGATGAAAACGACGAGGATTTATATACAGGCACTTTCATATTTCAGCCTCGCATGTTAGGTTCTATGTTTTCATCTCAAGGTTCTGGAAGGATCCAAAAACTGTTGCCAAGTAACTTCGGATTGAATTCCTTGGACAAATTTAACGGCATTTTGGAGGACAACTCGTCCCCCGTAAGTAACATCACTTATAAAGAATTCAGCTCACCAGAAGAAGCCAACTCATCTTCAGCTGGTCATATGGATATATCATCATCATCACAGCTTGCAATTACTTTAAGTCAGAAAGAGCAGAGCCATTCTGTCATGAATGGCCATTCGAATCCCCATGATCAATCCGTGTCAAGATCAAGCAACAATTTGGATAGAACAGCTGAGACCAGTGCTTCACATGTAGCATGTCAATTAGGTGAGACTCGAACGGATAGAACTTCCGAGTGTTCTTCAAGCAATAGTCCTGAAACTTTGGAAGCAAAACCGAAACCAAAGATCCTTCTGGTGGAAGATAACAAGATCAACGTGATGGTAGCTAAGTCTATGATGAAGCGGTTGGGGCACACCATGGATGTGGTAAATAATGGAGCAGAAGCTGTGCAAGCAGTACAAAGAAACGTTTATGATCTCGTTCTAATGGTATGAAACAGAAACAAGATCACATATCTTTCCTTTTATGTAACTTGCAATACATTTTTAGGCCAGAGTTTAATAAGTGAAATTTGCAGGACGTGTGCATGCCGGTGATGGATGGTCTCCAAGCTACAAGATTGATCCGGTCTTTTGAGGAAACGGGTAGCTGGGACGAGGCAGTTAAGGCAGGAATCGAGCAGCCATCGCCTATGTTACATTCTTTGGAAAGACCAGGACAAAGGCTTCCCATCATTGCAGTAAGTACTCCACTTGGCTTCTCTGTACCTTGATATTAAGCATTCTCATTTCATTGACCTTAAGTCCTTAACAAACTTTGGATGATACTTTCGTGCAGATGACAGCGAATTCATTGTCGGAGAGTGCTGATGAGTGTTATGCAAATGGTATGGATTCATTTGTGTCAAAGCCTGTGACATTCCAAAGTTTAGAACAGTGTTTAAAACGATATATAACAAAATAGCATATGTAAATTTATTATGTGTATTGTACAGGAAGTGAGTGAGTGAGTGAGTGAATTAGGAAAGTTTTGACATAAATGTACAGTTGAAGTTTGTGTTTGATGTTGTTGTTAGCTGTAGTAGATCAGCATACATCATCAATCTCTCTACAAGTGTTACCCGCAAGAGAGACAACTCTTCAAAGATTAGTGTAGTACTATAAAATGTTGAATCCCAAGTAGATCACTTGCGGATATCCAACAGATGATTAACATGGTAATCAGTTTAAAATAGAATGTCGTCTCAAAACTTCAACTCTAAACCGAATGAGTTTCAGAAAGATTTGAGATATTCAGACCATACTGCAATTCCTCCACAGAGTTAATATGCGCACTGAAAACGGAACCTGATTTTCACACTTATCAATGATCAAATAGATTTTCGGTTGTCCGGATGATTGTGGGAATATGCTCAAAAGACTCGGAGCGTAATTCTTGTATGAGTAGAATGAAAATGCTTCAGGCAGGACTGGAGTAGAAGAGAGAGAGGAACGTTTTTAGATTCTTTTCTTAGCTATGCTTAGGCTTCACTAATTCATTCGGTAACACAATTCCTCAGTTTTAAGTATTTGCGGCACACTGAACGCGAAGTCGCTTTCCAAGCTTAGCAGAGACTTTAATTCGCTAATTATGATACACTAGTTCGTGGTGAATGATGTCAATTCAGATGATGGTGAGTGATTTTAATGCCAATACACAAGACCGTATGAACTTGTCAAATTTGATAGAACTTGTCAAGAATTAAACTTGAAACTAAAATGGTTAAACGACGAAAGAGATATGTAGGACATGAATAAGTCTAAGTTCTCTTCGTTTGAAAACAATCCAGTTCAATTATGTTTAGATTCATTTTGTTATATTCAGTTCACATTTGCTTAGTTGGTTATACTCGTTCTATTCAGTTCACATCTGCTTAGTTGTTTATTGATGCTCAGACGAAAGTAACCAAATATGATTTTGTGGAATTTTTCACGAATTTATGCTTTTTTAAACATATCTTACATCAAACATAACTAATTACATGGCCTTCATATTTTAAAAAGAACATACTCCAAAAAACTCCTCTTAATTGACCACTACATCTTACTCTTTCTACTGCATGTAAGGTTGATTCGTCGAGATGGTTCGTTTTTTATGTTCAATATGTAACGTTGGTGATTTTCTTCGGCTATTTAAAGCTCTTTCTTAGGTTTCACCGTTT
The DNA here is from genome assembly GCA_028274465.1 of Plantago ovata. NCBI lineage: Eukaryota > Viridiplantae > Streptophyta > Magnoliopsida > Lamiales > Plantaginaceae > Plantago > Plantago ovata. Next base: position 32,286,890 of record CM051457.1, read on the forward strand.
CAGTTCGGAGCTTTTTGCCTGATTCATAACACGTTATTAACACTTCTAAATACATTTATCATAACGCCAATTTTTTGAGGAAGAAACAACAAAGGTGACAGGGAGTGGTTGTGAAAGAAGAAAACAGATGCTTATTGCCTAGGAGGCCCATGCCCAAGCATGCCAATTCGAATACAAAGATTACTATAATTGATCATGTAGTGTGCACTTGTTCAGAAACCTTAATGGTGTTCAATACAACTAGTTGCGCACACAGGAGCACTAAAGCAAAACTTATTCAGCCATCAAGAAAGAACCACACTCTATACCACATACGGGAATGAACACGACAATTAACACCTACACCGCTTTCTGCTGACTGTACCGCAAGATTCCGTACACATCAACAATGCCTGGAGGGAAAACAGGATCGGTTGCTGCTCTTACCGAAACTCTAGCAACGGCAGTTACATTAACTGGAGGGGTCAAAAGAGGTCCAACAAGTGGAATCTGGGTAAGTGCTTTGGCATGCTGGAAAACCTGCATGTTTTTATTCAACAACAGTTAGAATGGTTTCATACGAAGGAGTTGTTTCAACAATCTTGTGATATTTAAACAATAGCTACCCAAGAACCAAAAGTTCGAACATATTTGAAACTGCCGTATGTTATTTTCATGGGGATTGGTGTGTGGAGTATGTATAGACACAATATGCACACTTTGATTTATGCTAGTTGTGTGTATAACACCATGGCTATCTGTCCCCATACTTGGCAAGCATGTTCACCATTACCAAGTGCATACAGTACTATACTATTCTTCATTACATCAGCCAAAAAGCAAGAGGAATGTGTAGGGGAAAAAAAGAACAAAGAACAAAAAGAACAAAAAATAAATAAAAAGAAGAGAAAAAGTAGTAGAACTGATCGATGTACAGACTCACCATCTCCATTGGAGAACCAATGACTCCAAGAGGCAATTTGAAGCTTCCAACGCGGCGAGTACCATATATAAAACCAGGCCTAAGTATGACTCCTGAAACATGGAATAAAATTCCTCATGAAGTAATCAAATAAACTTTACTCCAGCATTGTACATTTGTGCTTGATTCATGAACACTAGTAAAATCCGTTTTAAAAAAAAATAGCAATAGTAAAATGGTTGTGGTCCCGTGGGGTTCTATATCGGGAATCTGTAATGTGTCTTGCCAATGCCAAGCAAAGTGGTAGGAGTCTGAGAGATGAATATAAAACAATTCTTTGAAATCTTTGAAAAGCTGAGCAACTCTTCTGTCTACAGATGATATATAATGCTTCAATCTACACACTAATAAGGATTGCCGACTCTGTATCCTTCTTATCATGTCTATCAATCTTTCTATCGGAGAGAAGGCATAAGAGCTCACCACCATACGGATATCTTGTGAGTAGCTCTGTCTCAGCAGCTCGCTGCATTACAAAATTGAACCAAACATCAAAATGCTAGAATGTATCCATCAGTCTATCAGTCTACGAAGAAGTAAATCCAACAAAATGTACTGAATAATCCAGAGTAATAGACCTTAATAAGCAGTTGTAAACTGGATGATCTATAGGAGAAGCCCAGACTTTACTGAAGAACTGAATTATCAGAATGACGTGACACCAAAGATCACTGATTGCCACACTTTTGTCATATTCAAATATTTGTCATTTTAAAATATTATTTACATTCTTGATCTCAAAAACCTCAATACAGCTACATCCTATTCTTTTTTCAGCAAACCAAGCAAACATCTTAACATCTTCCGTCTGTTGACACCATATTTCTTCTTGCTAAGATCTATTGGGTTTGTACATAATTTACAGTGTGGTAGGCAATCCAGGCAGCAACACTCAAGAAGAAAAGCCATATACTAAGGCATTATCTTCAGGGAGAAAGCAACAAAACAAAGTTTAGGGAATAGTTCTCACAGTTTATGGGGCACTTCGCACAAATGTCAAACTTAAAGCTGCAAAATGATTTTTTTTCCCTGAGTGACTCTTAAGTTCTCATTGTAACAGATGGAGAACATAGTCTAATTTTTACAAGAGAAAACATGAATAAGAATAGCAACGATTTGTTCTGTATCAATGCAAAATAGTCTGTAGAATGAAATAAAATACTGGCCATAAAATTTTCCATTGATACCTTTCCCTCGTAATATCCTTGTAGTACATAGTTCACCAAGCCAAAGTCAGCAGCAGAGATATATACAAATCTTTTAACTCCTACAGGTGAAAGGAAACAACACTGAAGAATCAAAGGAGACATGCAAGGCAAATAAATGCAGAACATAATTGAAAAAAAATAAAAAATTGAAAGGACCAAAAATGTATATTATACAAGTAAGCCCCATCAGTATGTAAATTTAATGATAGATCCATTGGATAAGGCCAAAATCCATTTTTATATCCAGATTAACAGACCAAATTGTGAAACAATAACTTATGGTTCAAAACCTACCATGTATGCAGATGCAATAATGCAAATTGAAGAAACATGCAGGGGTTATAAGGTGGTGCAGTGGAATGGAGATGGAAGGGTGGTTTAGGACGTGCACGGTTCGACCCCTGGCGGAATCAGGAAGTGTTGGTATAGGTTGTCAATCAGAGATTACATAGTAATCAGTTTTGATATTAGGTATCTTTACCTTAATTGGGTTGTGACCTCACCTATATAAGTCTGCCTCCTCATATCATTCAGAATCTCAGATCATCTAAGAAAGCATATTCTCAAAGGTAATTCATCAATCTTTCTTTGATTCATTAGTTCTTAGCATATTTGACATAGGTGTGGTTACTATAGGAGTATTGTAATTATCTATGACGTTTCAAGAAAAAAAAGCTGCAGGCTTAGTATTAGTCTCCACTCAGTGATCAAACTAACAGATACAAGATGTTAATCATAAATTATCTTGTTAAATAAAGTATTTATCAGAGACAATTCTCACTTAATAAAGGATGCTCGAGCAAACAGAAGTATCTGCTCTTGTGAAAATATGTTTATAAGTGGTACCTTCTTCAGAAGCAGCTCTGATAGCGTTGATATTTGCAGTTCCATTGATTTTGTACATTTGTGAGTTAGAACCAAATCCGCCAACACAAGAAATCTGCAGAAGATAGCAATTCATCAGAAAGAAAGAAGGGGAAAGGAAGGATATATATTACAAAAGAAGGGAAACAGACAAGTATGTCACATCACAATAAACAGACCAGACAAAAAGGGAACAACAACTTAACTAATGAATAAACAAAAACATGTAAAAGGCTGAACGTTGCGATTCAAGACAATGTAGTTAAGTTACATGATCAATTTAATAACTTGGTATTTTAGTTTTAGCAACATTCAACACAGCATCACATCTTGTCCAACTCTACGTTGCATTGCCTCATGCTTTTAACTAGAATAGAAAATAAATATAACTGCTCACATAATCATTCTACTTTTAAAAATCAGGGTCCCTGATGGCCACTGTTCATAAGACAGTGATGAGGCAAAACAGCAGGAACTCGGTATCAATAACTGTTTTCAAAGTAGGTCAAGCCTCAATAATAACAAATCTGTATCTAGATACTGCATTGAATATCCCATAGCATTGGCCCAATTAACTCAGAGAGCCACTTAGTTAGCTTACAAAAGGGCTTGTTATCTCCTCATTGAATGCTGTTCGTTGGGGATAATATTCATCTGGTGAAATTATGTGTCTATATACTGATCTTATTTAGATGCTGATCTAATCTGAACAAGTGACAGCATGCTATAGATGTTGAAATAAAAAATGAAGTTATCAAGATAAACAGTACGCACTATTGACGTTACTCCCTTCAGAGCATCCTTCAAAGAATCAGTTGAGAAAAGGTTACCTACAAGAAAGGGAAAAAGGATAAAAAAAAAAAGTAAAATCAAACGGATATAGGCTCTTAACAATCTGAAGATCAATAAAGAGATTAGCAAGTAGAATTTATGCAATGCAAGCACACACCTTGAAGCCATGTGACGTTGTTAGCCCAGGATTCTTGTATCGAGGGTCTACCTGATCTGCATTACGGAACACTTTATCAGCAACTCAAGGGATTTGATAGCACAATGGCAGCAAACAATGAACTGGTTGCTGAAGAAGAATTTCCAGTAAAATTATACTTTCAGCCGAAAAGTTATGAAGATTGGGCCAAAACCAAGGATAAATCCATAGGACTGTAAGTCTACATTCAACACTTGAGATTAAGAACAAAACACAATGGAGGAACAAAAAGGTTACTGAGTTATCAATAACTCAATAGTTACTTTCATTGGACGCAATAAGATGTTTGAATAGTTGTTGAAAATAAAGGAGGAATTTCAATTCAACCAACGTTATCACTAAAAATACCATACTTCAAGAACCTGAGTACGGATAATTTCTACGGAAACAATGTTTTGCACTTGTCAGCAGCATACGAATAACAAAGCCTTGTACTCAGTAAGCCATCAACCAGAACAGCACGAACATATGGATAATGAGTTTACAGATGTCAAAGCTACTGGACCTAGACAAATAGCTATTTTCATGAGTTGCCAATATTTTCTACTGGGTACGAAAGCTGAACACTGTTGATCTATCATGTGAAGGTGAATACACATGATTCAGAGAGATCATACAAAACGTAACATAGAATGACACAACAAATCAAAATCAGGTTTGAGATAAGCATTTTGGTTTTTTTTTTTTTTTTTTTTAACTATACAGAGGAATGGGATAAATCAGGGAAGGATCCTGATAATATTACCTGCTCAGGCTAGCAACAGTGAGTCCACGATTTAAAGCTTCCTTGCAGACATGAGAACCGACAAAACCATTCCCACCAAGCACGAGCAGCTAAATGCATTTCAAAAAAAAAAAAAAGAAAAGAAAAATAAATTACTCTCTCTCATGGAGCAAGTAGCACAGCTTAAAAAGGCCATATGTTATTTAACAGTATTTAAAATACCTTCTCTGTTGGAGGTGGAGGCATATGTACTGTCTCAGCATCCTCAACTTTATCACTTTTTGCAAACTCACTAGATTTTCCATCAGTACCAGTTGACAGAAACCGTCCATTTTTTGAGCCAGCTATACTGCTGTTTGACAATAAACATTACTACTGGGAGCAGCATAAACCTAAAAATAATAGAACGGTACTCCCTCCGTCCAGATAAAATGTGGGCCAGAGATTAATATGTAGTGTAGATAAAATGATATGTGGCCCAAATTGTTTGTAAATGGGTGAAATATTTACCAAATATAAAAACGGGAAATTTGTATTGAGACATATGTACACTAGCATGCAGAATTTACATTTGAAGATCAGAATCCAATACATGCAAACAGCAGATTCATATCTATCTAAGCACCCCACTACAGCCACAAGGTTACTGAATACTGTGCTTCCCCCTTCACATATTTACACTGAGAAAACTAGAACTGTTTTTTTTATAGAGGCTAATCTCCTGTCCAAATCAAACGTGGAAGCACAAGCCGTGAAAATCTATTCCAATAACACATAAATAGTCTCGAACCTAAATGAATAAATATAGACTATATGAAATTGATCCAGTAACTTCTCACACTTATATACCGTATTCACTTGTCTGTCTTCTTCCAATTAAACAGTGGCTAACGAATTCCATTACTCGATTACAAAAGCCAGTTTACATTAAAATAAGAAACAAATACACATTCTCTCTTCCTACTTCCTAGGCCCTAGGTTACTTACTATCTATTCTGCAACTGAACTTCATACTATATAGTATATAGGTACATGACTCATTAATAACTCACATTCTGTATTACTTGATGCCCAAGAAACGAATGAAAAACACGAGGACACACGACAATAATAATAATGAAAAAAGCTGAAGATACAAAATGAATAAACATTTGATAACAAGTCAGTCCTACAGAGAAATGAACCGCACACAAATAGATCAAATTCAGATCGTAAGCATAGAAAACGTAAATGCAGGGCGAGCTAACATGTTCGATAAACAGAAATCAATCATGGCCGTACCAATCTCAGTCACAGAGCATAATTAATTATTGATGGAGAAATCAAATCAAAATAGGAGAGCAGAAATTGCAATTACCTGATTCTGGAAAGCGAATGCTTGGAGTAATAGATCAATCGAGACATATTTCTTCTGATCAGATGATTATGAAATCGAAAATCTGTATTGAATTTTGCGGGTAGGTTTGTTTGATTACTTGCGTTTGAGAGAAATGTGTGGAATAATATGTGAGTGAACTGCGCTTTTCTTTTCTTTTTTCTTGAGAGAGCGTGGAAGGACGAATAGACATGTGTAACCTTGTAATGGTGCCGCGTTGGATAAAAGTGTGGCTCCTTTTGCGCCTAGAGTTTGTTCTTCTCCAATCTAGAACTTTTTGTAAACATTCTAAAACTTAACTTGGAGCGTTCGTATTAATTTAAAATCGTGTGTGACAATTAAAAGCAACGAACATGTTAAAATCTAAACATGGTTGGTGCAAACCACATAATTACATGGCTTAAGATATTGTATTTATCAACTAAAAAATTTAAAATTACGTAGTTCTATTGTTTTTGTCTAAAAAATATTCATATTATTTGATTCTAATTTATGTAATTGTTTTCCATACTACAAATGATTACGATTCAATTTTGTTTAAAGGAAGAGAACATATTTAGTGTGCCTTAATGGAATTTTTTTCATGCATGACTACAGTTATATATTTCTATGTTAGTGGAGTGTATTTGATAACTCGTCTTTTTTAACTTGAGGATTATTCGATTGATATTTATACCACGGAATATACAGTTGGACTTGTTTCCCACATACTTTTCTGGAACTAAAATTGAATTCGACCCTTAACAATCTAACATGATGGGTCTTATTGGTTGTGCAAGTAGGGGCGAAGTAATAGCTATTTAGCATGTGCTGACACATGTTAATGTTGAAAAAATTAGACAATTTATATATATTAAAAATCATCAAGTTTTTAAATTTAGCGCAAGTCATTTTTAGTTTAATTCTCTTATTTTAACTTTAAAAGTACAATTTTATTTATATAATTCATTTTTAGTTTGAGTCTTCTCTTTTAAGTTTTAATTCTAAAAGTATATGTATATGCGGACAAAAATCAATAGTCACACTCATTACCGTTCCCAAACTAATTCCTAAGAGCACTCCTTATGGAGGCTTTTTTTTAGGCTTCTTTAGAGCTTAAAGTACAATTTAAGCTCCAAAGAAGCCCAAAAACACCTCCAATGGAGGCTTTTTTGGGGCTACTAAATAGTTAGTAGCCCTTGCAAAATGGCTACTAAATAGTAGCCCTCAATTAAGTCCTACGTATTATTATTTCATAATTGTTTTTGTTTTGATTGGTTGATGGAGTAAAATATGATACATGAGGTCCACATAGAAGTCCAAATTAAGCCTCATACCATTGGATGCTTCAATTTGGAAAAGTATTCTTTTGGAACTTCTATGGTTATAGCCCCATTTAAGTCCCAAACCACAAGGTATGCTCTAAGGAGTAAGGACTGCACTAGTCACACTCACAAACAAACGATGTGAAGATAAATACGGAGTAATTATTTTGAAGAGTCCTCTTATTTTGAAACCACAAATAAGTCTGTTCTTAGTTCTTACGAGCTATTTACGTTTTCTTGTCATCAAACAAAGAACGTGAATTCGCAGAATGATCACAACATGACTCATGAGCTCAGGTACAATAGTGTTCATCTATTTCATTGTAATCTTGTATATGGAAATGAAGCATGTAGTCAATATAAGTGCTCGATTGAACGTAACATGATTCACATATCAGCCTAGAGCATAAGCACAAGAGGTGAAAGCTGAAAAAGGGTGTCTGCTCTCAGAGGATCCAAGATCATGCCGCAGGCAAGTCAACACTGTAAGTCAACTTGCTCAAAAGTTCAAGCTTGTACAGTATTTACTCTTCCATCAAGGATAAACTAAATCTTACGATACATTGATCATCACAAGGTATATAATTTGACCTACAATGAGGTACATTGTTTCACCACAAGTATATAACTTGTCCTACAATGACATATCCTATCAGTCTCAGCAGATTCAAATCCATTCAAAAGTTGGACCTTAGCTAAAGTACATTCCCGTTTAGTCAGCATTGAGGGATTCAAGTTGTCTTCTTAGATCATCAAGGTCATCAACCACAGTTGTCGTGCTCTCAGAAACAGATGGCTTCTGGAACTCATCTGCACTTGGAAGCTCATAAGCAAGACCTTCTGGCAAGGGAGCTGAAACAGATGCTGTTGGAACGAAAAGGTAAGTCCTTCAATATGATAATTCCAAAACATCTATGAAATAGGAGAACTAGTTCTAAGTTTCTATCACAGAAATTTAAAATAGGATAGGATAGCACTTCAACCTCACGTAAACAAGTTTGTTCAGTTGTTCCTATTCGGGGCTTAGTTTCTGACATGTGAATCTTGATAACTCATGACAAGTATTTTCAAAAAATAAAAATAAAAAACATAATCAAGAAAAGTGAATATCGTTTTTTATTTCCCCTACAATCACATCATCTCCTCATTTTATGTGTTCTCCAATTTTATCAAGTCATATGTTGTCCCCAAAATAAAACATCATTGAAAGCCAACATACTCATAACAAGAGGAGGGGAAGATTATACCTGAACTAGCACTTGAGCCTTGTACGTCGTTGTCATCAACAACACTGAATTGCAGAAAAGATCAGGATGCAGAGATTATTAGAACTTGAAGGAAAGAAGTATAAGGATTTAAGGCAGAAAAATAGGATAGAGGAATGATAGAGCACGGTAGATATATTTTTTTTATCCATCAAGACTATATACTTGCACTGAAGGCTACCAACATCAAACTAAAGAGTTAAATCCTAACCCAAAACACAGTCCAAAGGTTACAGGTTACCTTATATTCCATTCATTATCTTCATGGATAGTTTCTGGTTCTAATGTTTCTTCAGCCTCCATCTTGGCTTTAGCAGCAGCATCCCTAGAAGGTTTTGCAAGAATGTATTCTTTCTGCAAAGATGAAACATATTCATCAAGACTATTCTCAAGAGAAACACGATATAAACTACTAAAAGGAGGCCCAGTTAGGGTCATGATACCTGTCTCTCCAAACAAGCAGAATTCGAACATTGAGGGTTTGGTTTCATTTCCATTGTTGGAAAGAAGTCTTTCAGTGCATTGTAACCCTAAATTGAAAAATCAAATTGATCCTTTAAAAATTTTCTGAAGGAACATGAAATAAAAATGTTAAGTAGGAAACTGAGTACACATGTAACTATGCACCTCTACCGTAAGATTGGAGTGCAGCTGCTTGTTTCAAAATTGTTTAGTTAGTTATTCATTAAATCATACGCATCAATTAGCCTCCCCCCCCCCTATCCCACATGACACATACTCCTATACTACCTCCGTCCCAAAACAGTTGCACCGTTTTGCCTTTTTGGGCGTCACGGTGGAGTTGTCCCTCTCCCTCAAAAAACATATTCACTCTCTTTATTTAAAACGAACCCACTTTCATTCTTTACAACAACACCCCCACCCCACTTGTACTACATTTTCCATATTCTATTAAATTTCTTAAAACATGTGACAAAAGTAAATTATATGAGACGGAGTACATATTTACAACGTTACCACACTTCATAAGTTCTTATTAATTATTTATTTAATAAGTACTCAACTTGCATTAGTTACCACCACAACCTGCCCTACTTGCGCTATATTATCCATATTCTATATCAAAATTGATGTCCAGGAGTCTATGCTGTAACTGTTATGGACAGTGGAAATATGTATACATAATATATAGTAGTATATCTTATCTGTGTGTTTTGGGGTTGGGGGGAGTTACCAGATATCGAGTGACGCTTCCAAAATTCAGCAAGTACTTGAGTGTATTTTGGACAAGAAGCCCAGCAACAACTCCCTTCAAAATCAAAAGACTTGATCAGTAACAACACAAGAAAATATTTTTGGCTGGTGACACCACAAAACAATCAAATGAAATGGAAAAGGTAAATCATGTTCTCAGACACATAAAGAAGTACATGATGTACTATCTAAGAATATCTTGCAGTATAGATGGATGCTTTACTATTTTATAGACAGAAACTTGTAAGAGTAATGGTAAAATGAAATCAGAAACTTGTAAGAGTAACGGTAAAATGAGATCAGACATTCTTGTTTATCAAGTCGGCCAAATATATGTTGGCGCACCTTGATAGAACGACGACTGAATTTGATCTTTTTAGCATATAGTCCGGTTATAAAGAGACAATCATATGGCAGAAGCAAGAAGCTTACCATTGTAGTCGGCAGGGATGCTGCACAAACTCCTTCACGCTTTAATGTACGTTCATCTACCCCAGATGCTACAACCTAAGATGTTCCATTCATCAGACATAAATTCTTGTACAGAAAGTGGACAAAAAGAAGTAACTGGCGAAAAAGCCACCGAAATGATGCACAAGCAAAGCAAGAGGTCACAAATTTTGATTTATCGAACAGTAATAATCTTGATGATTGTAATACTAACAGAGGATAACAATGATCAACGAAACAGGTGCAGCAATTAATTGAGTATCGAAAGAAAAAGAAGAAGAAAGAAAACAGAGGAATGAGCAGAGATAAGATCTCTGAGGTTTTCTTGATTAACATTTTAAAAGAAATTATATTTGTCGATTGGTGAACCTACCAAGGGAGGTGCACAAGCAAAACAAGCAGTTTCACCAGGAACCAACAACTGTATATGACCTGAAACAGCATTTTCAGATACACCTGCACAAACATTTTTCCCTTAAGTTGCATGAAACAGACTAGATAATTTATTTTAGACCATGTAATAAGTACTATAAAACGTATTTGATGTACTCCAAAGAGAAAGCAACAAAATAATTGAAAAATGTGACTAGAGTACAGTCTCTGAGGACAATGCATCTAGCATATAGTGCACTCAGATGGCTAGTAAACCAATAATCACTACTGACTACTATTAATCTTTCAAACTTTTTTGTGCTCAGTGTTCCTTATCACTCACAATTAAATTCCTCTGGCTGACTACTATTAATCTTTCAAACTTTTTTGTGCTCAGTGTTCCTTATCACTCACAATTAAATTCCTCTGGCTGGAAAATCAGACAGTATGCTATATTACTACGGCAACCCAAATAAAATGAAGTGCAAACTTTTTCCAGAATAAGGTGTTAACTATCCCAAAACGGGAAGTAGCAGGTGAACAAAACTTGAATTGAAGTTGGTAAGATAGGAACCCAATATTGATATTTCTGCTACTGAATCCTGGTCCATAGTCCATACACAATATACAAATGCAACATTGACATCAAGGACAGAACTTACCAGACTCCATCCAAGTTTGACGTAATTCATTGCAAGCCTGCACAAAATGCCACATATCTTAACTGAAGAAACACAAACAATCTTGATCACGCAGTGAGAAACATAATCATCTGAATCCAAATTATAAATTAGCAATGGATAGAGCCAAAACAACAACAGGCAACAGAGACATGCCTAAGATTATTAATACCCCCTCCGTCTCAATCTTATATTCCCAAATTTCCTTTTTCTGGACATGCCAGACTTAACTCTACATGCCCAAAATGCTAACGCAAATTCATTCTTTATTGTTTTACTCTTATTCTTAAACACCCCCAATAAGTTTTCCTTATTCTTTATTCATTTATTTCAAGATTCAATCATTCCTTCTTAATATTAGTGCCCAAAAACTACGAGAAGATAAGAATGGTACAAGCGCCGTAGTTTCCCTCACCTGGTTTACAACCATTCTTGCTTCATAATTATCTACACAGCTCAAAACAAGATCAACTCCAATACCGTCTTTATCGGGTCGGAATGCTTTATTTTTAAGACTTGACATGAAGGTCCCAAATCCTTGAACTGTAGTGATGTTCAATGTATAGCTCTAAGATACAAAAACAGATGGTAAGTACGAGATAAAGAAGACATGTAAAAGAATCCATCGCTGTTTGGGGAGTGTGATAGCAGGTGGAGACCAGTGTATTGATGACTTCATTATTTATGCTTTACCTCTAGCACCACATCTGGGTTTATGTCCGATAGAGTTTGGACAGCTGCATCTGTCTTAGTCATACCAGCCTAGAGTGAATAAAAAATGGTAATCATGTCATGTTTCTAGTAAACAGAAAGAGAAAGTGAGAAGGTAAATAATATCATGTATAGATAAGGTATCTTTGAGAAGAAAGCCAGAATAGTGCAAGGTGTATGCTTTGTTCTTCAATGCAGCACATTGGCACAATTTATAAAGTGGGATGAAGCTGTTGTAGGTTTTGTTTAATACCACTCTTTGCATATTATAATATCGCGCAGACATAGAATTAGGATAGACACATATCAAAGCATGTTTCTCAAGCAAGAATTTAGGATTTGGATGAACATTAAACAAAACAACTGTATGGAAAGCAAGGGCGGATCTGCACTGACTGTGGGTTTGGCATTTGGCATGATATACTATCCTTTCCTAAAATATGAGAATTATATAGTTTTTGCATGCACCTAAAAGCAATACACAGCTCCAGCCCAGTGGTATAATGTTCGACTGTTTCATGTCTAATAAGCCCTAGAGCACTCCTTGTGGTTGGGGCTTTTTAGGGGCTTTTAGCATAAAAGCCCCGAGAAAAGCTCCTTCCATTTTGCTCCTCCAGTGCTTTAGAGGCTTTTTAGAGGATCCCATATGACAAATGGAATGAAAAAACTGAGAAGGAAACCAAAAAAAATAAAAACAAAAAGACGGTGAGGGGCTTATTTGAAGACTACAAACTTGAAGCCCATTCACGGGCTATAATTTCGTAGCCCGTAATAAGCCCCCATTGGGGGTCTATTTAGGCTTTCGTTTCAGGCTATTAGCCTAAAAAAAGCCTAAATGAATCCCCACTGGGAGTGCTCTTAGTAAAATTATGCATCCGCCACTGAGGGGAATGAATAATGATGAGTGTTAATAAGGAGAATGAGGTCTGGGTTTCAACTCTCCTCATTAACATGCTACGCTTAAAACAAAATAAAAATATACATAAAGTGAGTTTCAATTCAAAGGGCACCTGCTCGGGACGGAAAAAAAGCCTGTTCATGTTAGCTAACTCCACTTTATCATAGTCATACAACAAAAGGCGGCCTATGCCACATCGTGTTAGCATTTCAGCTGCAACACTGCCTACACCACCTATACCCTGTGACAAGAAAAAATGATATAATCACCAGGATGAATAATAGTCTTATTAGTTTCATGAGAAGCATGAATCGCACAGTAACCCAGTAATTAGCATATCCACTCCATGTAAAATTGCGAAAGGGTTATAGTGAAGCATAGATATCAATATAAACAGGCAACTGTAACAATGACATAATTCTGGAGTGGAAAGTTTAGTTCATACAACTATGGCAACTGAAAAATCCCGTATCCTTTCATAGTTTTCCACAATACCCATCCTTTGAAGTGCCATAAGCCTACTGTAAGGATTGCTATCAACCACCTCCGCGCTCATATCCTGAGTAGCAATACAAGACGCATGATCAAAAAATTATGTTGTTTAGAGTAATCTATGAAAGAAAATGTAAAGCAAGAAACCTTAATTTTGGAACGCTGCACAGCCCTCGAGTTCTCAATCTTCGACAGACGCTCAACACGTGACCGCATCTGCATGCACATGTGTGTATTAAAAAACCAAATACACAGCAGCAGGTGAAAGTTGTAACTAAGCAATAAGAACTAAGATAACAAACACTGTAATGTAATGCATTTTAATGCCTTCCTTTTTTCTTATAAAATCTCAACTCCACATGGTACTATTCAGTAATTGACCACAAGGATTACTCTCCATGTACACGAGGCCATGAACAACAATGAAAAAATCACGGAAACGAAACGAATCCAATCTAAAACAGAGCACACAGATGAATTAAAGCCCAATTACCATCAAGGCAACACATAAATTGATATTCAATCTTGCCACCAACTTGGCGAAATTCAATTTCCTCATTCCTTACTATTTCTAAATTTCCACAAACTCCAAAATGTATAACTTAGAAAATACAAACATTGAGATGCCCATGGTGTATATTAGACGGAAAGAATGAACTAAAATGGCGGTAAAGAATACTATTAACTAACAATAACAATCGATCTTTCGTCGAATCACAATTACCTTATCGAGGATAGCTTGATGAGAGGAATCACTCAAAGAATCTTTGAGAGAAGTGAGATCACTGAGCAAATCTCTGAGCTCCGTCTCCATTTCTCCGTCAACACTCAAACAATTTCTCTCCTTCGATCGGCGAAACAAAGTTGATCGGAAAGTCTGAATTCAGCTGATTAACAACTCCAATTTTGCCACAGTGAGAATAGAAATTTGATTTCCGTTCGATCGGCTTTGTTTGCTCGAGACAGATTTTGTTAGTGACGACGGTTCGAAACCGGTTCGCATGAATGATCGGAATGGACCGGTCTATGACGTAATTAGCGCCTCAAAACCAATAGACAGCCGCCACGTCAGACTAGTTTGGGCAAATTACCCTCCCAGTCCACAACCCTGAATTCCTCATCGGAGTAATTTCTCTTCGAAATTATTACCCTCCCAGTCCGCAACCCTGAATTCCTCATCGCAGTAATTTCTCTTCGAAATGATTAAGTTCAGTTATACTATTTCTATATTTCTTTTATTTTTTATGTTTGATCTCTTTTCTCTTTGATGTGTAATGAATTACGTGAATAATTCAATGTAGCGGCAGAGGTGTAGACCGTAGCTCCTGATTTTGACTCTTGCGGTTTAGGTGTGACATAGTGTTGTGGTTTCTTTATATTTTGTAAAATTTGAGGTTTGTTCAGTGTATTTCATCAGCGGGAGAGTGGAGATTAATAAAAGCTGTTTTGCTACTTAAAAAATAAAAATTCAACTTATCTTCTACAACTTTCAAAATATAGATGTACGAAAAGTCAACCATTCTATCAATCGCATATACACACCAAGGCCGTAGGGGCGGCGGCAGGGGCGGATGCACTCAGGTGGGGCAAGTGCTCCACCTGGATTTTTGATATTAAGTTCGTATTATACCCCCATTATGTTATGTTTTTAATATACCTAGCTTTCAGCTATTTTGTTTTTAAGCTGTTGTGTCCCAGTGGATGAGATTAGGTGCAAAGTTCACTTTTTCTTATTAGATGCAGGTTCGACTCCCCTTTGCCACAATTTACCATATTTCATTTTTTTCCTCTCTTTTCTATACACATGGATTTCTATTCCTTTCCTATATATATCTTTCTCCCATCTTTCTATACTTTTGATATTTAGTTTCATTTATAAACACCACTTTTTTATATGAAAATTTATATAAAGTAATATAAAACATCATATCAATTTTTCTCTCTTTTTATTCCTTCTATTCCTTATGTGAGATATATAAAGATAAAAAAAATATATATATTTGTTTAATTATGAAACTATTATTTAAAGAGTTGACTATATATATATAATTTGTCAAAACGAAAAAAATAATCATATATTCAATTAAATTGTAATTCGGTTTCAAAATAATAATGTTGTTTTGCTTCTTTTTTTTAATATAAATTTAGAATCATTATCAATTGTGCCCCATCTGATCTAAATTCCTCGGTCCGTCACTAGGCGGCGGAACGGACTTATCATCGTTTTCATCCATATTAATGAAGATAGAACATAAAAATTTGAAGCGAATAAACATGCACAATGTGTGAAATTTATTAATTAAAACAATCGATGATTTGGAATAGGCATGTGATAATCCATATTGTCTGCATCAATTCAATTCGTTATAAGATTACTAGATTAGCTAGTTATAATTTGTTTTAACTTTGGAATAAACATCTTTTTGCTTTCAAAACTAAAATTCCAAATTTTATTCTCTTAACTGTATTGTATATGTAAAATGATAACACGGAAAAGATTTGAAGTGCACTTTTAGATTCGCATCGAAATGTAAGATTTATCATTGTCAAGACTCAAGTGAGATGATGGAAGATTCTAATTCTATTTCCGTATTAGCATGTGAGCCTAACTTTATAATCATAAATAAAGGCTTATCTTTTATACTATTATCTTTTATACTATGGTGGTGGCTATGCTGGTTTTGTTTCTTCGAAAGTTTGTTTCTTAGATTCTCCCTTTGCGATTTGTATGTTCGGAAAAATATATATGTTCGGAAAAATATATTAATAAGCTATGTTTGGTACGGGTAGTCGATATGGTACTAATCACCTTATATTTTAAGAGTATATTTTAAACTATACAAAATTCATAGGACATTAATCAAACAACTCTGTTTTGATTAAAGAAGATAAAATTTCCTGATCAAGTCATGCAAACACACGCACACAGCTGCATTGGGCTCGAGAGAAACTCAATTTGATAAGTGATGTAAAATAACTGAATTCTAACTCGATTTATAATTTTTCTCACATTGTTCGAGCTGGATTTGGTTCCTAGTACGATTGGAAAATAGAAAGATCACCTTGGTACGGTCTCTCATGTTCTATTTCATAAAATCGGTATATGCCTTATCGGATCAAGTTCATACGCTTTTGAATTGAACCGAAAAGTTTGGTTTGGTCATGTTATCGAATCATATCATATATATAGGGGGTTCGAATTGAACTTACCCTCGATTTAAACTCTTATTTAGCGAACCAAAACATGAACTCTATCTTCTTTTTACATGTGGCGATGGCAGAATAATCAATTATAAATTACCAGAAAAAACATGCCTATAGAAGCCAGGATAATTTTTAAAGCAACATGGCTACTGCCAAACCCGCAAAGTGACCTAAGCACATAGCATATGGTTCATATCTGATATCACATCCATCAATAACTTTTTGCTCTCTATAAAATACACATCCAAATTCCAATCCTCACTCAACAACCAAAAGCTCCTCTTCATTCCCCTACCAAATCCTCTTCAAAAGGATGAGAACATTAGGAACTTCATCTCACTACACTCGCCTAACAACCGCGGAGGCCACCACAACCGCGAAGGTCACATTCTCGCCACCCTCACCCGTAGAGCGTTCACTATGGCACACACCTACACCTTATCTCTTTGGAGGCCTAGCGTTGATGCTTGGATTGATTGCTTACGCTCTTTTAATGCTAGCTTGTTCTTATTGGAACATTTCTAGCCAAGCGAACCCCGGAGAGGATGGTGATCCCTATGCAAAGGGGGAGAACGGTTCGAATACCAAGTCTTCCACGATATTAGAAGAGAAAGTTTTAGTGATCATGGCGGGTGAAGTGAACCCAACTTTCTTGGCAACACCAGCGGCTAAATGTTCTTCTATCCATGAGAAAGAAGAGACAAGGATCAATGTAAAGGATCATCACAAAACACAAATAAGTGGAGAAGACTGAAGAGTAGCTAGCTGCAAATGTGTGCCTTTAATATATTTTAGTTAAATATATGTATATCTAGAAATGTAAATTTTCTTCTGAGATTTAGATGAAGTTTTGCTATGTTGAAATTAAAATTTAGTAGTAAATTAAATTTAGTAACTTTTATATTCATGAATCAGAATTGGAGCTTTAGTTAAGCTGATACCGAGTATTAAAACACTGGCTAGCATAATTAAAATTAAAGAATCACTTTATTGTTGAATTAACGACTCAATATAGTAAAGTCATTTTCCAAATTATCCATGTAGGTACGAAATATCAACTGCGATATTCGTCCTGGGATATGAGAATGCGACAAGTCCCATGTTTCAGATTGTGATGCAGCCTCAAACGGCTCCACAAAAACACTTTCACAGCCTGATCACTGGTACAAGTTGCCAGTGAAGTGTCCGTGTCAGTGCAAGCTACTATAGTAATGATGTTAACACACACTTTGGAGCACCTTAAAGATATCATCATTTTATATTTTATTCCATCTGTCCAACTGAAGTTTGATAAATCTTACAAGTTACAAGTACTTCATAGATGTCCAATAAAATCCATTCATACACGATCAAATTTACAGCCCGAATTACACACAGTTTTCACTCAATTTACATGATCTAAGTTAAGTCTCGCTGTAAAAAATCTCCGAATTCGTATATATTCTATACTCAAATTTGAGCTACTCAAAACAATAAGTGACCTGATTTCTCTTTCTTATTCTTCCAATTCCATTAGATTCTGCACTATGTATTGATAAGAATCATAAGATAAATAAAGAGGGTGAATCAAAATTAATTTGAAGGAGATTTTGTACATCTTTTTTGGTCACGTGAAAGACATGAGACCATAATTCATCATTACTAACATGAAATGGAATAAATCATATATTTTATAATCCAGATTATCTACAAACATTATTTTAAGCTAATAAATAGCTTTATTTGCCGCCCTAAATAAAGTTTCACTTTCATTTTGATTCCTTTAAGTGTACAAGAAACGCTTCGGATTCTAGATACTTTTGTAATTAATTAGCATGTGTAGTAAGTTAACCAAATCCGGGTGAATTAATTAAGTTGCTAATCTACACAAAGATATTATTTAGTCCTCATGAGTGCTTGTAGAATAAAACATGCATGTAGAATCCATGTCTCTCTACATTGTATTCCCATGTTGAGACAACATGGCTAAGTTCGATTCCCTAATTAAAATATAAAGTGAGACATAATTAAACAAATCCATCAAATAGATTTGGTCTCTATAAAAACACATCCCCTGACCCTCAACATTTACCAAAACCCAACCACCGATTCCATTTCTAGCCTTGCAAAACAAGCTCAACCAAAAAACCTCCAAGAATTTAAAATAAAAATAAAAATTCCAGAGAATGAGAACATTAGGAACTTCCATTCACTACACAGTCTACACTCATGGACCATCTCACTCGACCACCGCGGACGCCGCCACCACGGTACACCCATCGATGTGGCACACGCCTGTGCCGTATCTCTTTGGAGGCCTCACCTTGATGCTTGGAATGATTGCCTTCGCTCTCCTCATGTTGGCATGTTCTTACTGGAACGGCTCTAACGAAGTGCACCATGGAGAGGATGGTGAGAAAGGGCAGAACGGTTCGAATGACAAGTCTTTGCCGGTATTCGAAGAGAAATATTTGGTGATCATGGCTGGCGAGGTGAACCCAACTTTTTTGGCAACACCAGTGGCTAAATGTTTTTCTATCCCTCCTGAGAAAGAGGAAACAAGGATCAATATTAAGGTTTAAGCAACTCCAATCGGTGGAGAAACAGAATTGCAACAAGTCATGATCAGATCATCGGAACAGAGCAATTGAGAGTTTTGTAACTTTGTTTATGGACAGTTTTTCATAGTTAGAACTTAGAAGCCGGGGAGCAAATGACAAAAATGGTCCATAAGTTTAGCTGATTTGGCATATGCAGTACATGGTTTGGTGGTCATGGCAAATGTAGCTCATAAGTTTTAAAAGTTGGCAATTCAGGTCCAAACGTTTGTAAAAGTTGGCAATTATAGTCTTTTTACGTTGACTTTGATTATTTGGACGTTTTTTCAACTCTTATGTCATCTATCTAGTGTCACATTGTCATCTATTTAGTGCTAGCGAGGTAAAATTATTACTAATTACAAGCCAACTGTATGGTTCACGTAGCAAGGGTGGACGAGAAACTACAAGCTCTTTCTCATTCGATGTTGCTTCCTCCATCACTTCATGAAAACTACAAACAAGATCATACCAATCCTTATCAAAACATTTCTCACTAATCAAAACAATAATGCATCAGGGTTTGTAGTCCAGATTTCAGAAAGCTAACTAGCTAATGCTATATATGTATACTTACTATTTCAAACAGACGATTAAGGGAAGAATATAATGAATGGAGTAAGCAAGAAAATCATCCTTTTCCCTATATCTTTTCCAGTAAATAATCCGTTAGGCACTAGACAAGCACAACTCAGCTGAATCGAAGACGAAAAACGACAGCAAAATGTTGCACACAATTAGCAATCAACAGAAAAGTAGTGCCTTTATAATAAACTAGTGAACGAATATAGTCCTGATACACAAAAACACAACACAATTTTGGAAGCCCCATTGATATATACTCTAGGCATTATACAAGTTAGATAGTAAAAAGAGGTTGAGCCACCTGATGGCATTATAGTTATGCAAATCATATGATTCAGTTTATACATATCAGAAAGACACAAACATTCTGAAGAAACTTAATTAACAAAAAAAAATTGTTAACACAAACAAATGTGTGAGGTGTTATCTCAACAGCTGTTTCCGAATGCAGTCATAAAAAGGTATTTGTCTCCATTAGAAAATCAATTCCTATTCGAATTCCTTTAGGTTTAGCTGCAAATTGAAAACTATATAAAGGAGTGATTGTTGCATGCTCAATAACATATTCATTACAGCTTGAAGGCTTGTTCGACTACTTCGACAAGTGACATATTATATAAATTAGTGAAAAAAGATTGTTAGTCGTAAGAGTTTTATTAACAAACACTAAGATCGAACTCTCTATTTTAAGTTCTTTTCCCATTTATTTAGGGGTGGAGATGAGTTGGTGAGCTTGGGCTCTGTTTAAAGTCATACCTAGACCTGGGCACGGTTTTTTAAATTCCTCAAATGTTTTGGACTCTGATCATCTCGGAGCTTATAGCATCAAGTGAGTGCAAATACGTCACATTGAATGCATCAAGGTACATCAGCCTCGTGCACCCCAGCTTCTCTACACTTTACTATTTCTTGCTTAATTTTTTCTCAGTATCAGAGCAATTTTTGACCAATACTAAGGAACCAACAGATGACACGACTAGATAGAGGAACCCAGAGATTGCCAAGCAGCCGTGCAGATCCATTTTGATATATATATTACATATAAAAAGGCCAACGCGTGACTACTATGGTAAGTCTCTCATTTTCTCTACCTCCTTTTTTTTCAATTTCCTATTGGTATGTTTTGAAAGTTATGTGGTTATTTTCTTTTTTAACTTTTTAATATGCTTTTTGGTGGGTTGGAAAGCTTTGCTTCCTTGTGGCTTCTTGTTTTTCTTGTGATTATGTTTGTTGGTTCTTCATGTTTTGGTGTGGCCTTAAATTGCTTGCCACTTGCTGGTTTTGTGAACTTAAGAGGAGGGATGGGGTTAACTTAAGTCGTAGTCATCCCGCATTAACAAGGATGGACCTTGGCGTTTGATGAAGCTTCGGATGTTCGTATATTAAAGTTGCTCGTTTTAAGTTCACTTTCCGGCATAGGGTGTAGTAGCGTCACCGCATGAGTTTCTTTCAAGTTCGTGTGTTGTGTTTCTCTTGTGTTTGTTGCGTGGGGTGTGTGTGAGTGGTGTGTGTTCGAGTGTGTTGATCATGTTTTGAAAGCTATGTGGTTATTTTGGTCTTAATTGTCCTCTGTTTTGGTATTTGGTTAGTTGTAGTTTTGGTTACAGTAAGTTAGCTCCTTTCTTTCTATGTGTTGATCTAGCTTCATGCAAATTTTTCCAAGACTGACATATATAATTAACTACATAATTAACCGGTAAAATTCGGTATAACAAATATTCAAGGGTGTCATCTAACACTTGCTTCGAAGTTCCAAGTTTATAGGTGGTGAAGCTGCATCTTCTTCGAGGCATTTGAGTACCTTTGTTGTTAGTCGTTCTCTAATTCGTTAGCAAGCCTCTCTTTTTTTTTTTTCAAATATGGTGGTGAATTTGGTGATTTTGTTAATATGTTCGATACTGAAATTATTTGTAGGGGTAGATTTGGTGACTGGTGAGAGTATAGGGTGTAAGGGTATGGTTAAATAGATAATACTATGCTCTTTGTGATAACACTTTAAGTTTCTTGCCCACTTGACACTTTCGAAGCATAAGGTGGGGAAGTATTTGCTAGAAGTACGGGTATGGGTTACCTATATCCATGCCTTTAATTACTTTCCAGTTAATTATTCTCTTGTTTCCATAAAGTTACCAAATTTGTTGCTTTTAGTGAGAGAACTATTGCAAATGATGATTGAATGCTTGTACATATTGCTTGATGATCAAATAAAATGGTCAGAAGCCAATATATACAAGTGCACCTACTCAATGTTCGATGGAGATCAATGTAATCCAACCGTTGTTGGAGACCTTCTAGATCCTTCCACCATCTAGATATATACTTCTACTTCATTCTTATCCTACAAGTTTGTAGTATTTTATAATATACAAGAACATTTTAGAGATTTATTTACATGATAGGAAACCTCCCTTGGGACATGCATACCAAAGAACGATCGTGCCTGACATTCTCCTCATGTTTCTTTTACCTGACGTTTTGCAAATTTTTTCATTTGCAAAATAATTGACGGTTTGGGATTGTTGCTCAATTATTAAGACTATTTTATTGTTCAGTTCTTGGGACTCTAACATTACTTTTTTCTAAGTACACTCTCATTGGATGAGCATGATGAGAACATACTTACTTTTTTATTTTCTATGTCATTAATTATTAGTTATAGATGTAATTATGATGTTAATCAATACTACTTAAATTTTGTGAAATTGACAAAACGTCAAGTAAAAAAAAAACAGGAGGGAGTAATAATTAATTCATATTTAAGAGGGTTAAAAAGTTTGGGTTGTTACACTTACACCTCCCTTGGGAACTTCGGATTCTCACTCAAGTATCTCATCTTTAACAATCTTTCCGCTTCCGCAATGGCCTCCGACACATTCTGGCATTAGCCCTTTGTACGTATCTGAAGCTTTGCCCAAGGCTTGAGATCATCGATGAACGCTGACAACGCCTCCGAGTCCGTGAGACTAGGTAACTCAAGCATGATTTCTTGGAACTCCTTCACATACTCCTTGATGGACTTGTGGTGCGTTAATTGCTTGAGCTTAGCTCCGGCATCGAACTGAACATACTGTGGGTTAGAATTGGCGTTTGAACTCGACCTTGAAATCCTCTCATGTTTCCATCCGAATCGTGCATTGCTCAATGTCTTACTCGTGTGGCCTCCTCTATCATAATAACGCGGTCTTCCCCAAGTACATAAATTGAACATGTCAAACAAAAAAATTCATATCTTCAAATATTTGTTGCCCTTTTAGGCCCAAAATGACAAGTCCAGCTCAATAATAGTAAAACCGTAGTACAGTAACAGTAGTACATATTTGAGTTCCGACAATATTATATTTCAAAACTCAGATTGAACTGTAATAACCTGACTGACTACTGATGTAAGGTTGGTTAACTTACAGAGCATTTCACGGCTTCTCTGAAATTTTCCATCAATTCCTCAAGTTCCAACCAATTCTCCATCGCTGTACTCTAGGTAAAGCTTCCATTCCTTGTTTGACGTTTTTGTCTTTTTGGCTTTTTCTACCTTATTCATCATCGTCCGCCGAGGCGCCGATTAAGGCTCAATTCTGCCTTCTTTTTTTTTTTTTTTTCTGAGAATGTTTGTACTTGGAGCACACAAATCGTTGTCTTTTACTCGCACTAGGGTTTACCAAACTGTAAACTTAACTCCAATCAATAGGAATTTTAATATAAAGCTCAATCTATAGTTTTACTATGGTGATATATAGGTTTGTTTAGGTTAGTAAGGGTTAGCTGTGATTAATGTGTTTGAAAGTTTTGATCAATTCATTTGTATGTGTTAACAATTTTTTTTTTAATTAAGTTTCTTCAGAATGTTTGTGTCTTTGTGAAGGGCGTAGCATATATATAAACTGAATCATATGATTTGCATAACTATAATGCCATCAGGTGGCTCAACCTCTTACTATCTAAATTGTATAATGCCTAGAGTATATACCAATGGGGCTTCCAAAATTGTTTTGTTTTTTGTGTATCAGGACTATGAATTTTTATTCGTTCACTAGTTTATTATACAGGCACTAGTTTTCTGTTGATTGCTAATTGTGTGCAACATTTTGCTGTCGTTTTTCGTCTTCGATTCAGCTGAGTTGTGCTTGTCTAGTGCCTAACTGATTATTTACTGGAAAAGATATAGTGAAAAGGATGATTTTCTTGCTTACTCCATTCATTATATTCTTCCCTTAATCGTCTGTTTAAAATAGTAAGTATACATATATAGCATTAGTTAGCTTTCTGAAATCTGGACTACAAACCCTGATGCATTATTATTGTTTTGATAAGTGAGAAATGTTTTGATAAGGATTGGTGTGATCTTGTTTATAGTTTTCATGAAGTGATGGAGGAAGCAACATTGAATGAGAAAGAGCTTTCTCGTCCGCCCTTGCTACGTGAACCATACAGTTGGCTTGTGATTAGTGATGGAGAAGACAATGAACGACACACGTTCTACAGCATTACAGAGAATCGGTATTATGTCCGTTTTATTCCTGAATTGCAGAATAAGTACGTTATCTGCTGCTACAAGGGATTGTTGGTTCTCAGAGACATGGTATGTACTCATGATTGCTCACTTCTAAACATTTTCACAATGGAGAAAGTGCAGCTTCCCCCGTTGCCTGATCTGCACTATTACCATTATTGCGCTGTGTCATCCTCAAAAATGGATGGAAGCTGCCGTATTATTGTGTTCGACCCAGTGCAGGGAAGGTTTTTTTCTTGTCACCTCGGCGACAGTGAATATAAGCTGGGAGTATGGACCTATATGGAAGGTGGTTTTTTTCTTAAGGCTATAAACTTTGAGGGAAAGTTGCATGCTTTGACATGCCGAGATTACAATCTTGTTACATGTGATTTTTCGGATCCTTATCTTGGTTACACAATAGTTATTAGCGGCCGATCATTAAAGATGCCTGAGTGCTATAGATGTTATTACCTTGTGGATTCGTGTGGAGAACTCTTGCTTGTCTGCGCAAACAGTTTTGATTGTGAGATTGCACAGCTTAAAATATTTAGAGCTGACTTCAGGAGTCGAGAATGGGTGGTGCTGGAAAACATAGGAGATAGAGTTATTTTTCTCAACACACCTCTTCTTGAATTATCTAGTGGCTTCTCGTCTCCTGCTTCAGCCTTTGGTTTGAAAGGCAATGCAGTCTATTGGGTTCACGAACATGGAAGGAACCTATATGTGTATGATTTAGAAGATAAGACCGTTTCTTTGTCATTGCCTTGTCCTATTGTCAAACATTACGCGTCATTGTTTTGGGTGTCTTGCCTTCCAGATAAATTCGAAGTACCGCCAATTCATTATAAGACACCTCTAACGGGTAGAAGCTACATCAGAAACACTGGAGTTACAACTGGACTGGTAAACTTTCTTTCTCCTCCGCAATTTACTCTGAGTTACAATTGCAGATAGATTATGGATTGTATACTACCATCTAACTTCATTTTCATGTAATTCTCCTGGAATAATTTAATACTAAATATCTTATAATTTGTAATTCTATCATAAAGATGTCCTCTATGTATGTAGCAGAAGGAGAAATGCCAGAAGAAGAGGGACCAGGTTCCGACAGAAACAAAAGAGGATATAGCTTCTGTTGATGTAAAAGAGAGCTCATTCGCGGATCTTCCAGTTGAGATCCTCTGTGACATATTCTCTCGACTATTTGCTGGCCACCGAATTGTGTTTGGATCTGTTTGTAGATTGTGGAATTCGATATCTTTATTGCCTTCTACACCATTGGGATGTCCACATTCAATGTTGGACCGCTTCTCTGTTCCATATTTGATGCTCTCGGACAAGATTTTCGATCCAATTTATGGCAAGTATGATCACTTGAACATTACAGATATACCCGGGACAATAGCTCGCTGTTCAAGGGAGGACTGGTTGCTCATCTCGCAAGGTAGGGAAGGCATGTTTTTCTTCATGAACGCGTTTACCAAAGCAAAAGTAATACTCCCTGACTTCGAGCGTTTAATGGAATGTCATTCAGTATATTTGTCTTCACCACCCACGTCATCTGATTGGCGAATTGTTGCAGCTGTAAGAAGTCATGATGACCGTGGACATATTATATGCTCTATTAAATCTGGAGATGTAACATGGACAAAGGAGTTATCTCTGGATTACAACGCGTTCAAGTTTTCGTGTTGCAGCCCTGTACATTACAAAGGTTTGTACTACTTTCTTGGTAAAGAAGCGGAGCTCCTCATTTATGATCCTATCAAGAAAAGATTTAGGATCCACGAGGCCCCCAAGTCTATCTATAGCGATTGGTCTCCAGGTGGGGAGCAATACATGTTGGTGAGCGATGGAAAGCTGTTGGCTGTGTTCGTGTGTTATGCAGATGGAACCTTAGTACACGTTTGTCAGTGGAACCGGTCGAGGAGGAAATGGGTGACGATTACAAGCCTGGGAAATAGAATGCTATTCGTGAGTCATCTATGTTCTTTATCTGTTCCGGCCACAGTAAAGGGAACTGGGAATAAAATTTACTTCCCCAGGCTTGTTGGTGATGAGATATTGTTCTACTCCATGTCAACGAAGAAATATCACACATTTGCAATGAATACTTCTTACAAGAACTTTTACGGGTCGAAATATCCTATCTGGGCTACTTGGATCAGGCAGTCGTCACCTTGATCTAACTTCCCTTCAGTCTTTAGACGTTATGTTTTTTTACTAATCACATTTGTACCTTTGATTTATGTTTTAAAAAAGGAGTCTGAGTTTGAGCCGGTCAGTTGTTTAAAACAGAGGTTGCATTGGATTATCGGGGTTCTATTCATTGAATCTGTATGACGTTGAATATATATTACCGTATGATATTAAGTACAAATATTTGTATTCTCTTTTCATGATATTGTTCTGGAACAGTCTTCCAGATGCCATCTCCAATCTTCAGAACCTGCTAAATCTTGCAACCTGTCATCACGAACCATCCAGATCTGAACAAGTATATTGAACATGAAGCAGCTGCGGCATTTGAAGACTAAAGCTTCCATCGTACTGGAAAATGACGAACAAGGTGAAGGTGGTGAGAACTTACAAACGCTCAGTAGATTATCGCCTCAATGCTGTACGGTTAGTGTTCTTAACAAGGCAAGAAACCTTACCACCTTGGGAATTCAAGGCGATTTATCTCTCTTGAACTCCAGATGCTTGGGGAACTTGGATCGTCTCAAGAAGTTAAAACTAGTGCATGATTTGCATCATGAGTTAGCGTGTGGCCCTTGCGTCAACTACCTGAAGCAAGTAGTTTCCCAGGTACTCTCAAAAGGAAATTCTAGTACTGACAGGTACTTATTTGGATTGGGAGAAAATTGCAACACTCTGAGAGCCCGTTTGGTTCGCTAGGAAATGGAAATGAAAGTTGAAAAAATGGACACATTTCATTGGTTCACAAGGAAATGGAAATGAAAACTGAAAATCAGCGGTCAGACCAAATGTGATTTTCATCGAACCGGAAATGGAAACATGGACAGTTTGTGAAGGAAATTTGGAAACATTTCCTACTTGAATTTCCTGGGAGGGGGTAGGAAATTGAAATTGGAAATGTTTTCAGTTTTCTGTTCTTCCATTACTAACCTCATACTGTTCAACATATTACCCCAAATTTCCAATCTAAATCCCCAATTCTGACCTAACCAAAATCACACTTCTTCCCGTTAATTCCCATGGGCAAAAATAAGAATAATCCGAAGACTAGCAGAAATGGCGGCGGGGAGGATGAAGACGAGGTGGAGCAGCTACTCCGAGCAGCACAGGATGACGTGCTGCTCAAACTCACCACCAATTCCCACATAGCACGCTCCTCCGCCATCGATCCAGATCTCGATCGCCGATTCCAAGCTCTCAAAAACCCTAAATCATCATCATCATCTTCCCCTTCCTCCTCTCTTCCGAGCAAAGTTACTCCCACTAAAACAGCAACAACAAACAAAGCTATCGTAGGCGACGGCGATGATCTCTTCGCTAGATTTGCGGCCCTCAAGGAGCTTTCGTCGACTACCATTTTCGATGTGTAGTTGTAAAAATTAAAGGAGCTGCTAGATTGTGTGATTCGTTTTGTTGGCACTATGATTATGCACTACCGTACTTGGAATCAAACTTCTGATTTGTGGTTTTCTGTGTGGGAGTCGATTTGGGGATTTCTGGGGGGCTTATGAACCCTAATTCCACAATTGATTTTGCCCCAAATCAAAATAAAAAAAGCCGGTTTATCCACGTTATTGGGGGCAAATTGGGTAATGCATATAGTCAGGAAATGGAAATCATAAGAACCAAACAAAGAAATGGAATTGTGGTTCAATTAACATTTCCTAGTGCAAAATAAGAACCAATCAAGGAAATGTAACACATTTCCTACTACATTTACTACTCATCCCAATTAACCGGATTTCCTAGGAAATGTTACATTTCCATTTCCTAGTCAGAACCAAACGGGCTCTGAAGGATCAGTTCGCTCGAAAAACTCAAACTTAAAGACAATGCATTCACAGGAAATACCTGGGAGTGGGACACCAACAGTATTGGAGTTTCGAAAATCTAAAACTCTTGCAGATTGAACAGGCAAATCTGCTATATTGAAAAGACTTGTACTTAAAAAAATGTCAGAAGCTAATGGGTGTTCCTTTGGATCACCTTAAAAGTCTAGAAATGTTATACATGCAAGATGTTTCTCGAGTTGCAGCTCGCTCTGCCATGGCATGCAGTTCAGCAAACAAGGCAAAGGGCATCAGGGAGTCTAACAGCCAAAGAGAATGTGTTTGAGCTCAAAATTGTTGGTGCAAACGAGTTCTCAAACTTTTAGGTCCTCTAATCTTGCCCAGGTGATCACTTAAGTTTCCTTTAATTCTTAGGCAAAATTTAGGTGTCAATTTATGATCTCGTAGATACAGATCGATTTGGTGTGACATGATTGACGTTTACTCATAATTTTGCCAGGGCCATTTCTGCTCCTTGATTCTGAAGCTTGAATTGATCATGAAGAGGAAAAGAATTATCCTATTGAGAATGAAGTGGCGATGAACACAGTTAGAGTTTAATCTTCCCCCAACTTCGGCCGTGGATGGTGAAGATCGGAAGAATTATCCGCGTATTATAATCCGATCCGAACCGAAATCCGAATTTCTAAGAAAATGCCGGATCGGTTTTGCGGATTTTCGGATCCATTTTTCAGTTTCGGGGTTTCTGCACACCCATATTCCTAATAATCTTTAGAGATGTTTGGGTTTAGTATTTATGGATGCTTGGTGAATTAGACTTAGTCTTAGAAGGATGTTAAACAAGATACTTGATGCTTGATAAAATAAGAAGTTTCGAATGAGTTGGATGCTTGATGATATTGAGTTGTCGACAAATAAGAATCATAATTTAAAATTTAAGTTAGATGCATGTATAAATTTAACCATGTGCTTGATTAACTAAATCTTAGGAATATAGTATTATGTATTACTTTCTCCATTACACCAGAAGTGTCATAGTTGACTTTTTTCGGTCAACAACTTTTAACTTTGACTCAAGATTAATCTTAAATTACATTGATAAAGTATTTAACGAAATATTTTCATAATATAATTTCGTTACATACTTTATCAATATAATTTAATAGTAATTGAGAGTTAAAGATGAAAGTTGTACAGAAAAATACATGGAACGGATGGAGTAATTAATTTACTTAATTTTTTTTTACTTAATTAATTTACTTAATATAGATAAGATAGATAATGTTAATTCAGTCCTATTTCTAGGAAATTTTCCATATGACACTAATTTGATATAAATTATTAGAATATCACTAATTTATACTTCCCCCGTTTCATTAAAAATTTTCTAAGGGGACTATTCATTACAACCTTTGACCACGTATAACTCCTAAATTACATTAGAGAAAAATATAATAAAATTATATTATAAAATTAAATGGAGTATATTTTCATAATCAAATTTTAATTTATATTGATACAGTTAAATTTAAAAGTTATATGTGGTCAAAGTTCGCGATCAATAGTTTCCTTAGTAAGTTTTTAATGAAACGGAGGTAATTAATTTTATTTTTAACTTTTTAACTAGAAAAATAATAATAAATAATACTAATTATAGAAGTGTAGAGTGTGATGCAAAAAAAAAAGAAGTCTAGAGTGAACCTTCGAAAAGTTCAAACAGTATCCAAGTGTTACAATTAATTGACGGACCTGACTAATTAATAACTTGTTCGAGGTTATACTTGTACACATTAGTTAGTGGCTTGTCAACTGAGTCGATTATACCTAATTAAAAGCTCACAACACAACTAAACCACCAAAAACTAGCTGCACCAATCAAACACACACAAGCAACCAAAACACCATAAACAGAGCAAGAACGATAACCAAAAGAGAACACAAGATTTAACGTGGTTCGGTTCTAAATAACCTACGTCCACGGAGATAACCAGCTTCATTATATTATATCAACGCCAATTACAAGTCCCTAACAGTATGCAATAAACAAGAACAAATCTGTCTCTCAAATTTAGAACCTATAATCTATAATATATTGTAAGCAGAATCCAGACGAACCGAGATGAGGAACGAATCGAGGCATTGTCAATTCGTTAAGTTCGCTGTATCGGATTGTACCTTACGTTACTTTACTTGTACGTAGCAGTTAGGATTAGTTAGTTAGTTAGGAACAGAGTTAGTTAGTAAGTTAGTAGCAGAGCTTATATAAGAAAGCTCATTAGTCTAGAGTTATTTCATCTTTCCTATTGATCATCATCTTGATCTTCTTCTCTGTACTTTCTGTAAATCATTCAATATAGAGAAATATACATTTCACATGGTATCAGTAAGGGTTTTGATTCTTTGAACCAAAATTCCGTTGTAAACTCTGCTACGATCATTCTGATCATTTCTTCGTTCAATTTACTCCGATTGAACACCAGTTTCTCGCAATCAACTCTGATTGTGCTAGTGTTTTGTTCGCAAAATGGCAGTTATTGGTCAATCGCCACCGCGAAATAACAGTCCGACGGCTGAGGAGCGTGAGGAGTAGGGTTGAGCACCGGTCCAGACCCGGACCGGACCGGTCCGGAATGGACCGGATTATTCGGGTCACTATTTTGGTGACCCGAAGACCGGACCGAAACTGTCCGGGTCTAACCCGGACCGGACCGGAAAATACGGTCCGGTCCGGGTTGGACCCGGACAAGACCGGACCTGTCTTCATAATTTAAAAAAAAAATTTAGGAAAGAAGAGAGGAAACTGCCGCATATGAATATGCTGAAGAATATTCCTCATTCTCCATCTATTCCATTGTCCAGCAAAACAATCCTTTCATTTTCTTCATTCTCCATTTTTTTTTTTTTAATTTTCATTCTCTATTCGATTTTCTTCCTTCATCCAGCGATTCCAATGATACTTATACCAATATATTTAAAGAGCAATCAAAATCCTGAATAGTGAAAATGACGTTGAGATTTGGAAATAATGAAGAGATGAGATTGGGCTCCAAATTGAAATTGGGAAGGGATAGAGGATGAGAGATTGGGACTGGGGTGAGATGATGATGGTGACATGGTGTGGTGATGACGATCTACGGATGCGACAGTCAACGAAAAAGAAGGGATGCAAGAAGTTGGTTTCTGTCTTTCTGATTTAGGATTAGCAAAGTTGGGATTGGGAAGAAGGTAAGTATAAAAAATTATAAAAAATAATAATAATAAACTTAAAAACCGGATCATCCGGGCCAAACCCGGAATTTTCCGGGTTTGGCCCGGACCGGACCGGACCCGGACCCGGACATGGGCAAATCCTATGACCCGGGGACCGGACCGTATGGGACGGTCCGGGTCCGGTCCGGACTCCGGATTCGGTCCGGGTCTGCTCAGTCCTAGTGAGGAGCGTCGCCGTTAAGATGAACATCGCCGTGAAGATGAACGTCGTCGTGATGAGGATCGCCGCCGTGATGAGGAGCCTCGTCGTGATGAAGATCGTCGTCGCAATCCATGGGCTGTCACTGAAGATCCATCATCTCCGTACTATCTTCATCCCTCCGATCAGCCGGGCATATCGATTGTTCTTGAGCCACTCACTGCTGCAACGTATGGATCATGGAGCAAATCGTTTCTAATTGCTCTTTCTGTGAAGAATAAATCGGGCTTCATTGACGGTACAATTACTGAACCTTCTCAAGAATTGGATCCTACATTACATGCTGCTTGGACACGAGCCAATAATCTAGTTCTTATTTGGCTACTCAATTCGTGTTGTTCTGAAATTCGTAAGGGAGTGTTGTGTTTTACATCTGCACAAGAGCTTTGGAATGAACTTAAGATGAGGTTTACTAAATGTGATGGCACAAGGGTGTTTACTATTGAACAATCTCTAAGTAATATGAAGCAAGGCTCACTGTCGATTTCTGCTTACTATTCTGTCTTCAAGAGTCTTTGGGATGAGTATTTGTCATATAGGCCATTACCAAAGTGTACATGTGGAGGACTGGTTGAAATGACAAGGTTACAAGAAAGGGATTCTGTAGTAAAATTCTTGGTTGGACTGGATTCTTCATATAAGCATGTTAGAAGTCAGATAATGATGCAATCCCCAGTTCCAAGTCTTGCTAAAGTATTTGCGCTGCTGCAACAAGAGGAAGGGCAAAGAAATTTGCAGAATGTTGGGAGTACTTCCAGTCAGGATAGTATGGCCATGGCTGTTCAAAGTCAAGATGGCAACAACACAGAAGCAGTGGCTTGCTTAGCAAAGAATAATTTCAAGAATTTTAATAAAGACAAAACTAGGCCAATTAAAGTGCATCAACTGCGGGTATAGTGGCCATACAATGAAGAATTGTTACTAGTTGATAGGACATCCTCCTGGTTGGGAAGGTCCTAAAGGGCCTAGGAAACTACAGTCAGGAAGCCAGGGCCAGAAGCAATCTACTCAAGCTCATGCTGCAGCTACAGAATCAACATCCATCTCTGATGTTGGTGATATGACACCTGACATGTACAACCAGTTTCTTCAGTTTACCAAGTTCCAGTCTCAGTTCAATGGCAATTCTTCTCACTCAGCTGCTGTGGCTATCACTAATCATTCTCCTCACACATCAGTAGCTCAACCTCAACATTCCATCTACTTCTCAGTTTGCAGGTAACACAGCAGGTTGTGCTCTATCTGTGTCTTCTGATTTTAAAAATGTAAAGTGGATATTGGATACAGGAGCCACAGATCATATGGTCTGTCATCTAGTACTTTACATCACCACTACATGATATAAGTGTTGATATCTCTTTGCCTACAGGAAATACTATCACAGCTACCAAATGTGGTGATATAAAGCTAACAGAAACATTAACTTTGCACAATGTGCTATATGTTCCTAATTTTGCTTTCAACTTGGTTTCTGTTCCTCATTTGGCACTATATGAGAACCTTGTTTGTAATTTCTATGCAACTCATTGTGAATTGCAGGACCTAGCAACAAGAAAGATGATTGGCTATGCTGAACTCAGAGAAGGATTATATCATTTGAAGAATGATCATTATCAATCTAATGCCACTGCGCGCACTTACTGTTAAAAGTGAAGACATGAACAAAGCTACTGTTTGGCACCATAGGATGGGTCACATACCTCTGCATAAAATGATTTCTGTAGGAGTAATTTCTGAAAATTCTTTTAATAAAGATTCTTTTAAAGCTTGTGACATATGCCATTTCTGTAAACAGAAAAAGCTTCCCTTCAATGAAAGTGTATCAATCTCTTATCACAACTTTGATCTTATACATGTAGATATATGGGGACCCTTCCATACTACATCCTACAATGGTCATAGATATTTTCTAACCATTGTTGATGATAGATCACGGTGTACATGGCTTTACTTGATGAAAACTAAATCTGAGACAAAAGTTCATCTCTTACATTTTTATAACTTGATTTTCACTCAATTTAACAGCAAGATAAAATGCATTAGATCAGATAATGGTCCTGAGTTCAACATGACCGACTTCTATTCTTCGTTGGGGATTATACATCAACATTCTTGTGTGGAAACACCACAACAGAATGGAAAAGTTGAAAGAAAGCACCAACACTTGCTTCAAGTTGCTAGAGCTTTATTGTTTCAATCTCATTTACCTCTATCTTATTGGACTGACTGTGTTCTTACTGCTTGTCACATCATTAACCGTCTACCAACTGAAGTTTTACAGAACAAAAGTCCATATGAGGTTCTTTATGGAACAAAGCCAGATTATTCATACTTGAGAACTTTTGGTTCCTTATGCTATGCTTCTACCTTATCAGCACATAGAACTAAGTTTGAGTCTAGAGCAATAAAATGTATTCTCCTTGGCTATCCTACTGGCTACAAGGGATACAAGTTATTGAATCTGGAAACCAAACAAGTTTTTATCTCTAGACATGTTCAATTTGTGGAAAATGTTTTCCCTTATGCTCCTGAAGTTGATAAATCATCTGAATATGTGCCTATGTTTACTCCTGTTGATATAGATTGTGATAATGTTTCTAACTACAGCACTAACACAGTGCCTTCTTCACATTCTGTACCTTCTCCTAATTTAGAAAAAGTGCATGTAAATGATGTGTCTGATGATTATTTACAGCATGCTGAACAAGAAGAACTCTATGACTTGATAAAGGCTCCCCCACCACCTATTATACCTGTTTCTCCTAATGCTATTATAGACACACCTGCTCTCTCTAATTTGTCACTGCAGGAGACATCAGATACATTATCAGTTGGAGGTAGTAGCATTCCAAGCATGAATCTTGAGGAGCAGCACAGTAATTCTGATGCACAACAAGGAGATATAGAGAACTTGGTTGTTGATCAACACTCACCACCACTTACAGATGGGAATTCCACAGAACAATCTACTGCAACTGCAATAGAGCAAAGGAAATCCACCAGATTGAAAAGAGTTTCTAATCAATTATCTCTTTATGACTATAGTCTTCCACCATCATTACAACATCATAGAGCTAGAAAAGTTGAGAGTAAATCTAAAGCTAATATGGTGATAAGATATGCTATTTCTGATCACTTATCTACTAATAATCTCTCTAGTGAAAACAGGTGCTTCACAGCTGCCATTACAGTAGTTCCAGAACCAAGAAACTACAAGGAAGCTATAACCAATAAAGAATGGATAAAAGCAATGGATTTGGAGTTAGCAGCTCTGGAGAAGACAAACCTGGGAACTAGTTGACTTGCCAAAAGATAAACATACCATTGGATGCAAATGGGTTTATAAAGTGAAGTTTAATCCTGATGGAACAGTAGAGAGATACAAAGCCAGATTAGTAGCAAAGGGCTACAACCAAGAGAATGGTTTAGACTATTTTGATACTTTTTCTCCTGTGGTTAAGCTAACAACAGTTAGATGCATTCTTGCTATTGCAGCTTCCAAACAGTGGTTCTTACACCAGTTGGATGTCAATACAGCTTTTCTCCATGGAGATCTTACTGAGGAAGTTTACATGACAAAACCTCTGGGATACACAAAAGGAGGCAACAATCAAGTCTGCAAGCTTGTTAAGAGTCTTTATGGCTTGAAACAAGCTAGCAGACAATGGTTCTTTAAACTCCAAGAAAATCTTCTTTCTATTAAATATCTACAATCCAAAGCTGATGTTTCCTTGTTTACTAAAACCACAACAAATTCTTTCACTTGTCTACTAATCTATGTGGATGATATCATTTTAGCAGGAAACAGTATGGAGGAGATCACTTTTGTAAAACAGCACTTGCATAACAGTTTACCATCAAAGATCTAGGGGAGCTGAAATACATTCTGGGAATAGAACTTGCTAGAGCTCAGAAGGGTATATCAATCTGTTAGAGGAAGTATGTTCTCGATCTACTACAAGAGAATGGCTATTTATCAGCCAAACCAGAAGATACTCCCATGGACGCAAAATCCAGACTAGAAAGAACAACTGACGGTCTCTTGCCAGATCCACAACCATATAGAAGATTAATAGGTAAAATGATACCTTACAATAACTAGGCCTGACATTTCTTTTTGTCTGCAGAATCTTAGCCAGTTCATGAGTTGTCCGACTCATAAACATCTAGAAGCCGCGCATAGAGTTCTCAGATACTTAAAGAAATCTCCCGGCCAAGGTGTATTCTATCCAGCCAGCAATGAACTTCAACTTAAGGGATTTGCAGATAGTGATTGGGGATCATGCGACACAACCAGACGCAGTACTACTGGAGATGCCATATTTCTTGGAGATTCCTTAATTTCATGGAAATCTAAGAAGCAGACAGTGTCCAGCAAGTCTAGTGCAGAGGCGGAGTACAGGGCGGTAGCATTGGCTACTTGTGAATTACAGTGGCTCCGTTATATCTTGGCGGATCTTCAAATACCACATGCCAAACCGGCATTGCTTTACACAGACAGCTTGTCCGCTTACCATCTTGCTCACAACCCCGTCCAACATGAGCGTACGAAACATATTGAAATAGATTGTCATGTCATCCGGGACAAGATACTCAATGGAATAGTGAAGTTGCTTCACATTTCAAACAGAGATCAACTAGCCGATGTTCTTACCAAACCGTTGGCATCACCTCTTTTTAATCATTTCATTGTCAAGTTGGGTTTGCATAACATCCACCTCCAACTTGCGGGGGGCTATAAGCAAAATCCAGACGAACCGAGATAAGGAACGAATCGAGGCATTGTCAATTCGTTAAGTTCGCTGTATCGGATTGTACCTTACGTTACTTTACTTGTACGTAGCGGTTAGGTTTAGTTAGTTAGTTAGGAACAGAGTTAGTTAGTAAGTTAGTAGCAGAGCTTATATAAGAAAGCTCATTAGTCTAGAGTTATTTCATCTTTCCTATTGATCATCATCTTGATCTTCTTCTCTGTACTTGTACTTTATGTAAATCATTCAATATAGAGAAATATACATTTCACATATATCACTTGTCAAAGTAGTCGAACAAGTTCAATGTAGTGTTGTTATATTCTTGAGCATCCAACGATCACCCCCTTTATATAGCCTTCAATTTGCAGCTATACCTAAACGAATTCAAATAGAAATTGATTTTATAATGGAGACAGTTACCTTTTCCTGATTTTTAGTGATTAGATTCGGAAAGAGTAGTTGAGATAACACCTCACATCAATTTAATCTCTGAAATTTTGCATCAATTCCTCAAATTCGAACCTGTTTTCCATCGCTGCTGTTTCTGCAGGTAAAGCTTCCCTTCCTTGTTTGCAGTCTTTGTCTTTTCGGGGAAGTTCAAAAGCTACTTCTACCTTATTCATTCTCGGCCGATGAAAGCTCAATTCTGCCATGTTTTTTTTTTCATTATCATTATTTTTTAATTTTCTCTGTTGCTGTTTGGAGCACACAAATCGTTATTTTGACTCGCACTGGGGTTTAGCGAATTGTAAACGTGACTCCAATTAATAGGAATTTTAATATATAGCTCAATCTATAATTTTACTATGGTGATATATAGGTATGTTTTGGTTAGTAAGGGTTAGCTGTGATTGATGTGTTTGAAAGTTTTGATTAATTCATCTGTATGTGTTAACCTTTTACTAGTCTGTTTTTATACAGGCACTAGTTTTCTGTTGATTGCTAATTGTGTGCAAAATTTTGCTGTCGTTTTTCGTCTTAGATTCAGCTGAGTTGTGCTTGTCTAGTGCCTACATGATTATGTTCTGGAAAAGATATAGTGAAAAGGATGATTTTCTTGCTTACTCCATTCATTATATTCTTCGCTTAATCGTGTGTTTAAAAATAGTAAGTTACATATATAGCATTAGTTAGCTTTCTGAAATCTGGAGTCTGGACTACAACCCCTGATGCATTCTTGTTTTGATAATGATCAGTGATCTTGTTTGTAGTCTTGATCAAGTGATGGAGGAAGAAACATCGAATGAGAAAGAGCTTGTAGCTTCTCGTCTTCCCTTGCTACGTGAACCATACAGTTGGCTTGTGATTAGTGATGGAGAAGACAATGAACGACACACGTTCTACAGCATTACAGAGAATCGGTATTATGTCCGTTTTGTTCCTGAATTGCAGAATAAGTACGTTATCTGCTGCTACAAGGGATTGTTGGTTCTCAGGGACATGGTATGTACTCATGATTGCTCACTTCTAAACATTTTGACAATGGAGAAAGTGCAGCTTCCCCCATTCCCTGATGTGCACTATTACCATTATTGCGCTGTGTCATCCTCACGAATGGATGGAAACTGCCGTATTATTGTGTTGGACCCAGTGCAGGAAATGTTTTTTTTCTTGCCACCTTGGCGACAGTGAATATAAGCAGGGAGTATGGACCTATATGGAAGATCGTGTTTTTCTTAAGGCTATAAACTTTGAGGGAAAGTTGCATGCTTTGACATGTCCAGATTACAATCTTGTTACATGTGATTTTTCGGATCCTTATCTTGGTTACACAAAAGTTATTAGCGGCCAATCATTAAAGATGCCCGAGTGCTGTAGATGTTATTACCTTGTGGATTCGTGTGGAGAACTCTTGCTTGTCTGGGCAAACAGTTTTGATTATGAGATTGCACAGCTTAAATATTTAGAGCTGACTTCAGGAATCAAGAATGGGTGGAGCTGGAAAACATAGGAGATAGAGTTATTTTTCTCAACGCACCTCTTCTTGAATTCTCTAGTGCCTTCTCGTCTCCTGCTTCAGCCTTTGGTTTGAAAGGCAATGCAGTCTATTGGGTAAACGAACATGGAAGGAACCTATATGTGTATGATTTAGAAGATAAGACCGTTTCTTTGTCATTGCCTTGTCCTATTGTCATTATTTTGGGTGTCTTGCCTTCCAGATGAATTCGCAGTACCGCCAACTCATTATAAGACACCTCTAACAGGTAGAAGCTACATCAGAAACACTGGAGTTACAACTGGACTGGTAAACTTTCTTTCTCTTCTGAAATTTATTCTGGGTTACAAATGCTGATAGATTATGGATTGTATACTACCATATAACTTCCTTTTCAAGTAATTCTCCTAAATTATATAATTTAATACCAAATATCTTATAATTTATAATTCTATCGTAAATATTTCTGTTCCTTGGTTACAAAATCGAAATCAAATGTGATGTCCTTTATGTATGCAGCAGAAGGAGAAATGCCAGAAAAGAAGGGACCAGGTTCTGACAGAAATAAAAAAGGATATAGCTTCTGTTGGTGTAAAAGAGAGCTCAATCGCGGATCTTCCAGATGAGATCCTCTGTGACATATTCTCTCGACTATTTGCTGGTCACCGAATTGTGTTTGGATCTGTTTGTAGATTGTGGAATTCGATATCTTCATTGCCTGCTACACCACTGAGATGTCCACATTCAAAGTTGGACAGCTTCTCTGTTCCATATTTGATGCTCTCGAACAAGATTTTCAATCCAATTTATGGCAAGTATGATCACTTGAACTTTCCAGATATGCCTGGGACAATAGTCCGCTATTCAAGGGAGGACTGGTTGCTCATCTCGCAAGGTATGAAAGGCATGTTTTTCTTCATGAACGCGTTTACCAAAGCAAAAGTAATACTCCCTGACTTCGAGCGTTTAATGGAATGTCATTCAGTATATTTGTCTTCACCACCCACGTCATCTGATTGGCGAATTGTTGCAGCTGTAAGTACTCATGATGACCATGGACATATTATATGCTCTATTAAATCTGGAGATGTAACATGGACAAAAGAGTTATTTCTGGAGATGTAACATGAAGTCAAAATTACGATTTTGATCAACACTGATCGAATTGAATTCAAGACTACTTGATAATAGCAATTCAGTTATGTTTTCCAACATTCTTAGAGCAGTGATGCATATATATATATATATATATATATATATATATATATATATATATATATATATATATATATATATATATATATATATATATATATATATATATATATATATATGATATAACTCCATCTTATCTAAATCCAGGTCTTTTTTTTTTTTACCTAATGCTGTGTTTAGTTTTATTACCCAAAAAATGAGATAATCATGTTAATGTATTTCATGTACAATTTGTTTCTACGGTATAGTATACACTGCAGGAGGTGGTGGTTTGTTAACAACTCACAGACCGGTCCTTGAGAATGAATGTTGGGAAACTGGATGCCACATATATAACCATAACATCTGACCCAATGATGAAATGTGTTCTTGTTTGCAGATCCTTGAGAGGGTTAAAACGACATATTACCTTATTCTTGTAACTGGTGTGCACGAGGCAATTCAGATGTGATTCATTTCCTATCAGAAACTTTGTGTCTTCGTTTTGGTTGATAGTTCAGTTTAGGTTAATGCTGCATGTTTCTGTTTCAAGCTATTTGTATCATCATTATTGTCATCGGTTTGACAGGAAATTAGAGCATTATGTTTTTCTTAAAAAGAGCAGTTGCATGGTTCCTTTCACTATGTTTAAGTCAATCTGGTAGTTCAGTTTAATGTTTTTAATGTTCCTTACAGGTCTGGGTAGCATATAAAGAATCAAATTGGCTAATGGCTGCATGCTGGATCATTTTGTTGATCAGTGTTGGAAGGTAGCTGTTATTAGCGTTTTGATTTCTTTAACTATATAATGTGTGCATCAGTGCATGTTGTGGGGCAAGCAGGGGCTAGGGTGATCGATTGGTTTCAGAAACACTGACTGATCTTTTGTCAATGTGAATTTATATACAATGCTAAATTATGTTCTCTACCACTACACTGGAAGTTATCTAAATTTGGAGATAGCAAATCAAACTACAAATATGTTCTAAAATTGCATGGTTAATTATGTTTTTCTTTTATTTTTGAAGACTTCAAGTAACAATCTTTTCTTATATATGCATATTCACTTCATATTTATTTATTCCATCTACAGAGTTGAAATCTTGGTTATCTTCCTTAATATTTGGTTTTGTACTCATAGAAAACATATATTTTCATCTATGCCTAAATATAAAAGCAATCTGTTTGCTCAAGTTCTGTAACGAAAGATTATACTAGTAGTCACTTGATGAAAAATTATGTTCTCTATAATGCCCATGGCTACCTTGATGGATCATTTTCTGGATTGAGATCATAGTTTCTTTTGTTTCTTTGTTTCAGCGTCAGTATGTGTGTTTACATTGTCGTGCAACTGCTCCATGGAGTTTTTGCTTGTGTATACGGTCTTCTCAGCTCTGGTTTGACTTTCGTTTTGGGAAGGGAATTTAGGACATATTTGTGTGTTTTCTGATTGTAAGCACAGAAAACCAGTACTAATTCTTTTTCTTTCATGTTGCACTCTGAACAACATGAGACATATACTAGCTGTTGATTTAAATAATTTGCACTCTTTTGTTCCTGGCTTGTGCTACAATTCTACGCCTATGGCACATTTTTTAGAAGCTCACTTTCTTGAAATCATCTCCTGCAAGATATGATGTGGAAATTGAGCTAATGATAGCCTGCTTTGTTATAATATCTAGACTCTTTCAATTTGGAAGTGGATTTGGTTCTTGTAACTACGTACTTTTTGGTTGGGCTGAACCATCATCCGTCATCCACATTTAAAATCTTTAATTCATTTCAAGAACTGGTAGCCATAGCTCTTAAACACCTAGAGTAAAATTGCTGAAGTCATTAATTATCTTTTGATCACCCCGTTCTTTTCCTTATACAAGGTGCATCAGTATATGTTTGAGTACTTCAATTTTAGGTACTATTCTACCCATTTGAAGAAATCTGAATTGTATTAAACTAAATTTAGACTCTGAAGCGAAATTAATTGAATTGAAATAGCTTATTTATTTGTTTCCTTCACAGGTGAGGTGCACGTGGAAATAGCTGCAGAGCTTTAAGGTCTATGGCCGTGTGGTTTTCAACCTCAGCACTCAAGCAAACTTGGCAATGAATATCGGCTTTTTACCAGCTTGTAGTTTTTGTTCCATATTTTGCTTTGTAATATAACATGTGAATTTATATAACCTAGCTCATATAAATAAATTGAAGTTTCTATCATTATCAACATTTTCTGGGGAACAATTTTGGATCCGAGTAGCAGCCATGATTTTTGGCATATCTAAACAACCTTCTAAACCCTTCTTTGTCGACAATTAGCCCAATCCACCAACATCATTCTTCACGCAAGCATCTAGTGATCCATGCATCTCTAACAATTTACATGAAGTGACAACCAATTACCAAGCATCTACGGTTTTCAAATAGCAGCATACCTGTATGCCTGTGAGATAGTGTGGTCAATTAGAGAGAATTTATGAATTTTAATTGAACTTATTAATACAAAAATTAGTAGCATTATCATTTTGAAGTAATTTATGAATTTTAATTGAACTTATTAATACAAAAATTAGTAGCATTATCATTTTGAAGTAATTTATGAATTTTAATTGAACTTATTAATACAAAAATTAGTAGCATTATCATTTTGAAGTATTTGTTGAAAAATATTTAGATTACAATAATAATTTGACAAAAAAAAAAAAAAATTAAAACCATCACCAATTTATAATTTTCAATTTTAAAATGTCGAAAAATGTAAAGTTTTTGAAGTGGGGCAGGAGAGATAAGAATTGATGGGCATTTCTAACCTTCAAGGAGTCAAGGAGTCGAGGATTGACAGCCTCAATCAGTATGCTCCCGGGCCCGTATGAGTTTCCTAAAGAAAGGCTTCTCCTTCTGGTAGCTGGTGAAAAAATTGAACATATATTCATTCATTATGCAAACACATCAAGAATTTATAGTTCTAAAACGACAAGGCCATGAGATGCTATGTCAGTAAACAAAAGAAGCAGCTTCAGGAGCGATTATTTTGTAATAACAATAATAATACAGTAGTATAATACTCACATCACGAAAGCTGCAACACTGAAACAAGCAATACCAAAGGAGAAGTGACCAATAAATGTAGCCCAGAAATTATCATGGTTCAGGTATACTCTCTCATAGATGAAGGTAGCCACCCCTGAAACCAGTAACAATTCAGAGCCCCTGGGATGGCAATCACGAAAGGAAAAGGCAGAAGACCCCTGAACAAAGATATTCAATCCATCAAACTTAATGACTCACCACCCTCAGATTAGAACCGTGAAAGAAAGAAGGATTATATTAAACAGACATACTGTACCTTAAAATATTTTCTGATTAAGAATGCTGAGTAAATAATCCGGAAAAGCATTTCTTGATTGCAGTCAAGGAGGCAAACAATGTATATTACTACTACCTTCATCTCAAGTAGGATAGAAATACAGTTAGCAGCATCAAGCATAACTTTGAGCAATCCTTCCTCTAGCTATATGTGAGGCTCATATCATGGACAGTAAAACACACTAATACATGATTCCTATCATTTGCAAATGTCTCATCAAGGATTTAACATTTAAATGAATCACATCACAAAGTGCACTTTTTATCAAGAGCACCAACACAAAACAAACATTGAGATAAACTTTTAAGGCTGGCAGCTGACACAATAGTTGATTTGAGCAAGTTAAAGATGAAGTAAAAAGAGAATGTATAAAGACCAAATAAATAGCCATCTTTGGGAACCAATGAGATGCATATACCAATGCATGTTCCATTTTCTTCAAAAATGCAAGTCACTATTAAAATTTTGAAAATATCCCCGGCTCAAATTTCATTACAGATTAGTTTTGAGGTCTACAAAATCCATCATTCTAGCTCAAAACACGCTCCACTTAACTCAAGAAGTTGAAGCACATAATTTTCATAGAATCACATTCTTAAAGAATAAAAAAAGTAGATACTAGATACAGATCTGCACAAACACATGATTTTGCAGAATAGTGTCGTAAGTGCAACTAAGAATCCAGCATAAGTCACAATTTTCTTCAAAGCCAATAAATGATAAACTAGAAATAAGAAAAGAGGAACGTGAGTCGCACAATAGAAAATTTAATAAAGGATACTCAAAGAATTTGCTACTATCAATCCAACTGTGCCTGCTGTTTGTAAAAGGATGACATTGAAGATTACAAAAAACACCGAGAAGCCAAGCAATGGACCATTGAATCGTATACGCTCATTCTTGTATGCGACTGCATGCAAGAATACTTCAGATATCCCTGAGAAAATAAGAAAGGAAATAATTTACTATGCAATGAAATTAAATTCACATGGTGCAAGATTCTGATTCAGTTGCTACTCCAGCCGTTCAGAATAGTCAATTCAACAAGCTTTTACCATCACAAGCAAATTGACAAAGAGAACTTTAATACATAAGAACAAACCTATATGTCATTTAAAAAAAAAAAAAAGAAAAGAAAAGAAAAGAAGAACCTATTTGTCATAACTACAAGAGTATACTTAGTAGTCATTTACCATTCATGGCCAATACTACCACATAAAGACAATAATATTTGAGTGCCGTTGAAGCTTCTCCATCACTCCATTTGCGACCATATAATATTCTAAGAAGGGAGTAAGAATAGATTGGACCAAATGCGACAACAACAAGACCTGATAATAAGGAAATCAATTCTTAGACATTGTAGAAAACACACTATTCATGTGTAATATGCCTATACTTTTATTTAATGATGAACATGACCAAACATCATACTGTGATTTGTCTTAATACTCCAAAGACACAAAACAAAACATAATTTGCACAACAAACTAGCTCCGTTGTTCACTTGTCGAGAGACAAATTACTTACTTCTATACAAAAGTGTTACTGGTAGCCATTGTCAGAATTAAGAATGATAAAATATTTGTTTTAAGTTTAAGCAATCAAGAGATTTAGCATCAGCACTCAATCTCTTGAATTGCATTTGCAGGCTATGTTAACCAGACTTTTCAAAAAATAAATATGGCAGTAGGACACATTTTAGGCAACAAAAAGGGAAAAAAAA
Organism: Plantago ovata; assembly: GCA_028274465.1. NCBI lineage: Eukaryota > Viridiplantae > Streptophyta > Magnoliopsida > Lamiales > Plantaginaceae > Plantago > Plantago ovata. The sequence continues at coordinate 32,331,683 of CM051457.1, forward strand.
TTCATGAAATAGCTGAGTTCGACAACCGGATACATACACAGGTCAAGGTAACATAGTTTGCAGATGTTGAGTGTACACTTTGAGTCACAAGTACTGATTTATCGCGAAACTAATATTGCAAGTGAGGTTTCACTTGAGATGACTCATAAAGGTACATAAATTTCATTAGGTAATTACTCTAATTTGATTGTCAGGGTTCCCTTGACTTGGATCATATAATCGAGAGGTGACTTTAAAAGCTTTCGAACCACAAAGAGGCATGATATTACAAAACAGCAGCTAAAATTCCATTATATTGGACCTCATTTCGTGTTGTAAATTATATTCTCCGTTACTCACCAGCCTTATCAAATTACACTAAGTTTCCAGCATGACATGCTACACACATTAAGACTAATGATTTTCCGGAACCAATGTCTATTGCACACCACAAAAGGAACAATGAAGGAAATTATCCAAGAAAACCTGTGAAAAAGCAAATACCTATTAGCCAAACAAGCTTCATAGCATGGGTGAGACTCCTTCCAAGATTCTTCTGCTTCTCTCTATCATCTCCTGCGAGCACATTAAAACAATGAGACTATTTTGTAAAGGATGCGAGTCCTACTTATACTTTACAATTAATCTACATAATATGTAACAAAATTTTGTAAAAATGAGACATAATGATGAAATTTGTCAGTTTTATTAAATTAATTATAGGGCTAACTAAAGACAGAGTACATAACTAGGGTCCTTCAGAATTGAGTTTATGGTTTAAGCATATGATGTGGTCACCAACATTGGCCCCAGCTCTACTAACTCCTTCCTGAATGCACTATGTGTATGCTATGTTCATCTGTATCTCAACACACACAATGGCTTATTTCTGATGCTGAAATGATTCTACTTGAATCTCAGTAAATCCAGCAAATATGTAAGCTTCCCAAAAGTAATCGTTTATTTATTTCGTCCAAACTGATAACAATGAGGCATTTGAATACTTAAAAATAACAATATGAACACTTCATTCTAAACTGCTCGTTCTAATATTATCCAATAAAGGTGGAAAAGATAGGGGCAAAAAACTGATGTTTCATTTCAGTATTCGAGAATATCAAAGCTAGAGGTATTGTCCTTTGAATGCATGAATGAAGATGTGAGTGAAGAAAAACTCATCAATACCAAAGTTTCTTATGAATTTTAAATATTTTGTAGCAGAGTGATAAGAGTGAAATGCAGGATAGGCTTGCACAACAAGGATTCAGGGATATGTCAAGAATCAGAAGCAATCCTCACATTCCATATTCAACCATTGAGATTAGTCCCTAGATATAATAAGGATTGGATTGAAAAGAAATGCATATATGATATGCCATACAAATAGGATTATGAAAAAGAAGATAAGTAAACCTGATGCCGACATGGCAAATGTCGCATATGGAGTTTCTTCAACCGGCAGAAATATCATTCTCACAACTAAGCTCCCTGAAACATCAACATAATGTTTTTAATATTCAATAATAGTGAATCAAATAAAGCTCAAAAGGCATTTTTTTTCCACGTAAAGCAGTTACAACTAATGGGCAAAAAGATTCCATCTTATGGAAGAAGAGTTTATGGACGGCCACATACCAAGTTTATCAACAATTGCATAGACTGCTAAATTATAAGGTGTCTTCCACCATACAAGAACCAACTTTTCACCCTCCTGAAAAATCCATTTACCGAAGGATTGTAAAGTAAAAACCATACACAAGTTCACCAGCGGGCAGTCATAGGTCATCATACTCCCTATCCTGCAAAAACATTAATTCTTAAGACTTTAGAGTGACAACTTAAAGTGCTGAGTAGTTTTGTCATGAAGTGAAACAGATTTGAAGTTCAAAACATAAGGTTCTGCGACATTGAAAGAAAACACACACAAGAAAGGAGTACAAAATGCTTAAAAGTTTCCGTTTTCCACATTATTAAAAAATTAACAAGAAATTTGGCATGAAAATTGTTTTTCATAACAATGTATCCTTCTTAGACTATAGATCAATATACGAACAGGTCCAATATTGTCAAGGACGGCAACATTCCGTTAGAAACAAAATCATAGAGGAGTACATTTTATGGATGTATGAACAAAGGTATACCAACAGAAAGCACACATAAAGGAGATTAAAGATATCTTTGTAAAAAAAGAAAAGTATATCACATTATTTTGACAACTGGCTGAGCAATAATTTCCGACCACAAGCTCATCTCGATTTTGACATCACATCAACATTAAACTGGAACAATTTTTTAAAATTTAGACTGGTAGGTTAATAAATTTGATTAAAAGGTGGCAAGTAGTGTGAAATCAAGATAGACTTCTGGAGGGTAAAAAAAAATAAAAATACAGAAGCTCCATATACCAATGTACAAGAAGTAATAGGATTCATCATTTTCATAATAGATATAACGTGAGCCAACAAGGAAGGAGGGTACCTGAATTGAAATAGAACAGGAGGTCTATATACACGGAATAAAAGGAAGTAGCCCCAATAACCTATAAATATAGAAGCACCATACGCAGCTTGTGAAAAGGAAAATATAATCGATTTCTCCTGCAGTTGGAATAATAGCTTGTATAAATGATTTAACTGTAACAAGTTTAAGCACAGAGAATATAAAACAACTCACTCAAGTATCAGTATAACATCAAGCCATGAACCAGGGGTACACAAGGTGTAAGTAAGGGATATTTTATACAGATGATCAAAGAACAGTCCTTTTATCGTGACATGAAGTTAAGAAGCCAGATCAAAGTATGAAAATAGGATACAAGATAAAAGAAGGTCCAGAGATGTAAAATGTGTGCATCATTATTCATGCCATAAGCAAAGTGTGCCACAGGTAGGCACCAATATAGCATGTGAACATCACGAAGCAATAAGGTAAAGAAAAAAGTTGACCAAGAAACTCAAGTTAAGGAGAAAAAGGAATCCACCCCGACTATATAAAGTTTCACCCAATTTAATATCCAACTGTTTGAATTATATAGAAACAACAGAAAATGGAATTTGAGATGCTATTTCGAAATCTTGACCTCCCAGTACTACATTATTAGCTATTTTGGATATCAAATACCGTACACTATTAGGTGCATTATAATCCCAAATAGAAAGTCTTAAGTGATATTTGGCCCCCGTTAGCTAAAGCTCACAACTTAAATATTCTTGAAATGATGTTGTTCAGAATTTTGGGTGTTCCTTCACCAAAGGTCAAAAGAAGAGTTCATTGAGTTTGACATTTCAAATAAATCAAAATCCATATTGTATACCAACCAGGCCAGGTTGTTTCAGGATGAGAATATATGCTGTTGCACAGCGTGTCAGAGTGGCCAAAGTTTCAACCACAAGTCGCAATCTGAGAAGCAGCAAGTTCTGGGACAAAATATAAACGGGTTCCGCCAATAGCTCAAATAAACAAGCGAAGCCTGCATACAAGAACAAAACTAACATGATAAATAGAACTATACATCTTAACTAAAGCAAAAGGTTTATGACAAACACGTAACACTAATTGATGTGGTCCATTTCTGATGGAACCAAAGATTCATCTGTTCTTTTGGCTTTGAGAAATAAAGGACTAAATCAAAATGGCTCTCAAAACTCTATTTGCTTCATTTCATGAAGTGCAAGATGGCAGTCCTGTTTTCGGTTATGGGTCAACTGGAAATAGCCCCTTTAGCACGGGGGAAAGGCTGTGGGCCCAATACTCACCTCTACGAAGGCACCTGTGGAATGATGATGATGTATGTAACATTAATTTATCTACTATTATGAAATATGATTTTTGCACAAAGGCTGCCCTAGACACTAACTAATAAAGAAGAAAACTGCCCAACTGCATAGGAGTTAATTATGATTTTAATTACAGGGAAAGAAAATCCTTAAGATTTAAGAAGAGGCAGCAAACAGTCAGTTCTCAAATCTACCCACACCCCAGAGTGGATAAAGATGTGAACCAGCAGGACGACGTAGAATAGGAGGAAGATGAAGAGAGCAACTTCAAAATAATTACTACAATGAAGGAAAAAGAAATAGAGGATACGTTTGGTGAAAAACACACCATTCTAAATTAAGGAATGATATCACACTTTATTACTACTACTCATTCCCTTTTTTTTTTTTTAAGTGTCAAACACACATATATAGGTAGGCAAAGAAAGGTCTAATAATAATAGTCAAATAATCTCAGTTAATCTCACAACGTGAAACCTATTAACCTATTAATAGTAAATGAAATACTAATAATAGCTTAGGTAATCATTACTTGTTGTCTAAAACGATAAATATAATCAAAATAGTTAAAAATGCAAAACCACACTTAATAAAAGTTGGAGGGAGTACATGAATTTAAACAATTATTTCTTGTGCACAACCCCGCTGACCCCAGAATGAAGTTATGGAGTTTCGGGTCTCATACACAGGTATATTTCAGAGTTTGCACAAATGTATATATAGCTTACCGTTAAGCAATATGGCTTGAGCATACGGGCTAGAAAAACTTAGGCTTTGCGACCAGAATACGAACAACCATGTGGCAATTGTTACAATTATTCCTCTAGGGATCGTCTTCCATGCCACTTCCAAAAGCTTAGCTGCCTTTGCTGCTGTTGCAGAGTGATCACCGCTGCACAATGCAGTTGTAATAAGATTTTGAGATTTTACACTCCAATAAACAAAGTGACAGATTGTGTTATGTTTCACAGCAGTGTATGGAAGTGACAACGCGCACAAGAATCCAAACAATGAGAAAGAAACACAAGAACCACATAGAAGGCAATTTTTATTTTTTATTTTTAATTCATATAACAGTATAAAAGAAGATACCATCTGATGTCTTACCTCATGCATCCTCTCCGATAGCCCTCTCGACTTAGAGACAATACGCAGCTAACGAATAGAGGGAAGTCCACAGTATAGAGCTGCAAATTGGTAAGCAATATAGAAGCAGCAAGCATTAAAAGCAGCAAATAAAACAGAACAAGCTGAAGCAAAACAGCATTAAATACAGGACTACTCATTATTACACAGCAAAACGTGGTTATAAAGCGGTGTTTGGGCAGCCTGATTCTGCTGGTTACGTTGCTGCGCCTAATCTTTTTAGCATTGATTGGAAAAATTCTGTTTGGAACTCTAGCCTGCCGCTGAAAATTTGTGGGTTTGTTTGGAAGGTTGGTTGGGTGAGACTTCCTACATTTGACAACTTGAGAAAGAGAATGATTTTGCATGCGGATACGGTGTCTAAATGTAAGGTATGTTGGGATGTGGATGAAGTGTGGATCATTTATTTAGATTGTGTAAATTTGCGATGGAGGTTTGGAGAAGGGTGGCGGATTGGGGTGGCTTTACTATGACTACTTGTTGTTTGTTGAACGAGCTTGTTAATGGTGCTTTTCTGGTTGCTTCACAAGTTGCAACCCGTTTCCGGGTGGCTGTGGTTCAAGCAACTCTTTGGTTTTTGTGGAAAGCTAGAAATAGTATAATTTTCAGGAATGAGCGATGGTCGGTGTGGCAAGTGGTGGAAAAAATTAAGCTATCCCTTTGGTATTGGTTGAGAAGTAATGGAGATATAGGGAATGGGTATAATCTCAGTTCGTGGTTGTTGCATCCGGATCGCTGTTGGGTTGGCTAGCTTGTGGAACAGTGGAGTCTAGGTTGTTTTGCTGCTGCTGTGCGCTTTTTGGCTCGGCTGCTACTGGTTGTAGCTTTCGCCTGCTGCTGCTATTTGGGCCGGTTGAGGTAATGGGGTGTGGCGCCTCTGGTTTGGATGCTGGTGCCTCAGGGTTGTGGTTTGTTGGATAGGCTCTTTTTGTGCTGTTTTTCTTTGTGCCCTTTCGGTGTTCGCTTCCCGTATTTTGTTGAGGGGTATGATGTATCTTCCTATTCTTGTGAGTGGTTTATATCCTAGCGGAATACATCAACTTTCGTTTTCTTGCTAAGTTCTCTATACTTGCAACGATAGTTGTTCTATTCCGTTAGCCTTATTATAATTGTTGGTTGAATTCGTCACCCCCTAACTCTTGGTTTCTCGCTAGTGAGTTTGTTATACTAGACGAGGGGTGGTTAAGGTTTGATATGGACATAACAGGTGGTTCGAACATGTTTTTACACTTCTCTTGATATGGGTTGAGTTCTCGGTTTGGAGTTTTTTCTTTTGTGTGCATTTCTTATGCACTTGAGCCTCTTTGTACTTGTACTTTTGTTATTTTTCTCTTTAATAAAATTTTTGCTGATTAAAAAAAACTCATTATTATTACTGTGTTATAATAAAGAATTACTGCAACGTCTTCTTCAGTGAGTTGTCTAACTATCCAGGGATTTAAAAGGAAGGGGATTCCCCTCGACAAAAACTGCGTAGCTACAAATAAATAAAATACTCGATCAGGAAAAAAAAAATTCGGTGAAATTATATTGAATACGCAGGTTGTGAAATAATAATAATGATGATAATAAGAGCTCGTCTTGTTTCTAGGGAAGACTCTCATCTATCTAACTTTTAGATGATAATAAAATTAGTCTTATAATTTAAGAAATATAATAAATAAATAATCGAATTGATGATTGATGAAACCAACCTAACATGTACTTGAGATTTCGTTGTAGGTTTGCGGCAGCGTCTCCTGGAGAGATCTTCGAGTCTGAATTATCCGAGATAGTTTCTTCCTCCATCTTTTTGTTTTGGTTGTTTTTCATCAACTTCAATTGATTGGAGACTGACCACTGGTGTGAGCTAGTTGAGAATGTGAGATACCAGTGGCAGCAGAGTTTTACTTCGAAAGGCGACGTGTAGTAGAATCCTTGGGGTTTATTTATTCTTTATATAGGGAAAAATTCTATAGGATCTATTTCCTATTTATTATTATTATTATATATATAGTAGATTATTACTTCAAGTGTAGAGGAAGAGCAGTCCATATGGTCTGGATTTAATTGGGCCTTAAACATAAATAGAAGTCCAAAAAACCTCTTTTCAAATTAAAATCTTTAATAATTTTGGGTTTATAGGGACTTTAAACATTATTAAATATTACTTAAAAAAATAAATAAACAAACATAATGTATCAATTTGGAGGTTTAATTGAGGGATACTAAATAGTAACCCTTGGGCTACAATAGTAGCCCCTAAAAATCCTCTATAAGAAGAAACTTCTATAAGTTGTCTAATTTATTCATAATCATTATGTCAAACTAATTTAAGTAGTTAGTTATATATTGAGTATTAAATGTGTTTAATGAAAAGGAAATAAAATATTCCTAAAATAATGTCAAATTAACACCTATCGACGTTACACATTTAATGAAAAGGCCACTGTTCTGATTTCCAGAAGTCGTCCGCAACTAGATTCCGGCTAGCTAAATGAATTCTGCAGTTCAAGACTTCTTTCGAGCTGGGACTTTGTTAAGAAGTATAAATATTACTCTTACCTCAGGGACGGCATGCTACTACTATTATAGAGACTATAGACCTATTGCTTATTGTTCGGTTTTATATAAAATCATTTCGAAGATCATGACTAGGAGCATGGGAGAAGTTATGGGTTATCTTGTTAATGAGGAGCAGGACGCTTTTGTAATTGGAAGGTTTATTCACGATAATATCATTTTGGCACAAGAGTTAATCCGGGGGTATGTTAGGAAACATTTGTCTCCTAGATGTATGATAAAAATGGACTTACAGAAGGCCTACGATTCTATTCATTGGGATTTTGTGGAGAAGTTATTGAGAGTTCTAGGTTTCCCACATCTTTTTGTTGGGTGGATAGTGCTTGTATGATCACCATTTCATATCAAATCAATTTGAATGGAGTTCTATTAGAGCTATTTGATGGGAAGAAGAAGGGTTTGAGATAGGGTGACCCTATTTCTCCTTATATTTTTGTGATTTGCATGGAATACTTAAGTAGACTCATGTATACTGTTGGTCCCTTAGACAACAAGGCTAAAGATTGGAGGGAGGTGAATAGTCTTTAAAAATTTTGTGTCTAAAATAGATTTCTCAGCAATCAGTTCTTACTTTTCAGTAGCAAGTAGTGGTTGCTGGTAGTTATCAGTCAGAGTGCGGAAGATTTTTACGATTAAAATTAATTGTTCAGCAAAAACAGTCTAGTAAGCAAGTGAAATAAGCAAATAGCTTCCACCAACTAGAATTTGGTTAAAGTGAAAGAAAAAAACATTAAAAACGAAATTACTTTTTCAGACGTATGCCAAGATTTGTAATGCAGACAATACGAGAGATCATGTGAGTAGTACCTGAGATGCATTTTGATCTCCTCTACTTCGTGTACGTCATGTTTCCTTCTCGAACCCAATTGTGGGAAATTTCTTAGCATACTCTTCCACATTATGGCGAAGTTTTGCAATCGCAGATTGGAATGCACTGGACTGCATTGCGCTGACGAAGTCCTTCAACTTTGTTCCTGTATTGGCAAGGATGTAAAGATGAGAAAAATGAGGTGTTGGAAATGTGAGAATCATAAGATGGCTGATTTGAATAAAGGCCCCAATAGAAAGGTAAGAGCGAGTGAGAACCTTTGCTCTCCACCTTGATTTTCACAGCCAGCTTCACAGCTAGATCAAAAAATCAGGCAACTATTCTGAAATACTCCTCTATGAATCCCCTAGAAGTAAGCGCATGAGTTCCTAATCGAGAAAATTTACTAAGTATAACTTAATGAAGTTGATGAATTCTCTACTCAATTTAGATTCCTTGTGTCGATAAGGCTCTTACCCATCCTGATTCCACCAGGAACCATAGCAGAAACATCTCAGGGAACAGTGTTCTTGTTCACCGCAATATGGACAGATTCCAACACTTTCTCTACCCTCGAACCATCAATGCCCTGCAGAAATGATCCAATAAGAAAATGAAGATAAAATAGCTGCTACAACTGTTTTTGCTTATAAATCAATCCATTTTAAAATTGTCACAGCGTCATTTTCCTTACTTAGATAGACAGCTTCAATTTAAATCATTAGATGCTAGAGCGATAGAGCCTAGATGATAAATTAATAACTGCCGTTAGAAATTATCATAGTATACCTTATTTTTCAGGTTGACTAGAACTAGGTGATTGTCAGTTCCCCCCGAAACAAGTTCATATCCATTCTTGCCCAACGTCTGCCAAATCAGAGTATTTTTAGCATATGCTTACATGATTGAATTTGTGTCTATTTCAACACTTGTAGTAATGCAGTGCATTTATTAGATTCTGCTAGCTGTTGTTTGTCAAACAATGTGTTCTCTAGTCATCATACCTGGGAAAATGTTGCACAGTTGCTCAAGACTAGTTCTTGGTAAGCTCTGTACTCTGGAGTCGTTGCCTGTAATAATAAAAAAAAACAAGGGAAATAAAATTCATCATTCATTAGTTTTTGGATTTTACAATACTGCATGTAATATTATTCAACTATGCAAGCATTGCCAGTAACATCTCTATCAGTTGATTTTCAGATCTTGATATTAGGTGCGCATCAAACCTGTTTTAGTGCAACCGCCAAGCCGGTGATAGTGTGATTATGTGGACCGCCTTGAAGTCCAGGGAAAACAGCTTGGTTGATTTTGTCTTCATAGTCCTACAGAACCTTCAAAGCTAATATTTGGGATTTTCATTTCGTATTAGTTCCAGTAAGTAACAAGCATAAATAAGGGAAGTGCTCAAGTATAAGAACCTGAAGAAAATCATGGCACCACGATGCCCACGGAGGGACTTGTGAGTTGTAGTTGTCACAACATCTACGTAGTCAAATAGTGATGGAATGACTCCAGCTGCCAATAAAATTGCCTGTCTGCCAATAAAATTGCCTTTTGCTTGTCACAGATCTGTCAAAGACATGTATTGCACAAGATCAAGCTTCTGTATCAAGCAAAGTCGGATCGAATTTGTAAACCAATCAACAAGCATACAGATTTAGCAGAAATTGCCTGTCTAATGCGTGCATAATCATAGAGACGTGCATAAGCACTAGCACCAGCAATAATTATTTTCGGCCTGAACAGCACAGCACTCTTTTCCAGCTGCATAAAAAACATCAAATCATTACATACTGCTTCTATACAAGGACTTACACATGCATGGGACAACAGAATATATTTCTTCAGAAGCAAAATAAGCTTTTTATAGTATATAAGTAAGAATTAAAGATAAAATTTGAGTTCCTTATAAATGAATCAGAAGAAAAAATTACAATATATGATCCACAAGAAGTCAATCTATACCTGGTCGTAATCAATGTAACCAGTGCTTTTATTCAATCAATCTGTACGGCATGGTCTCAAAGAATATAGAGGTTGCAGATATCTTCTTCATGTCAGTCTGTACAGATGGATGAGGGAAAATAGAATATCAAGTTATCAACGCTCAAAATGTTAATAGCATCCAGAAATGAGAGTTAGCACAAGAATTTCAGATAGTGACTTCATCGAAATCAAGAGACCGTTTTATTATAAGAAAGCATAAGTTTACTTAGGAATACTTGAAAACCATGAGAAAGATGTCCTCCTGTCCGTGAGGAAGATCAAGTCCCATGATTCTTTCATGTGGTATAAGCAAAGCAGTATAGACTTGGAAATTGGCCGGAGATCCTGATAGAGGCTGCTCATTCACTGCATTTAAGACAATCATAACAGTAAGCTACTCTAGCATGCTCTTCTAATAGTTCAGACTTCAGAACAAATTAAAGACTCCACAATTATATAATAGTCGAATCTAGTGGCCATTCTTCAACTCTTAAAGAGCACCGGCAGTGGCACTATACTTGATAAAAAGAATGTAACTCGGTGACCTACTACATCTGGTAGCCACAGGCTTCTTCTCCAAGGCAACATAGAGATTTCATGAATAACAAACTCATAAAAGACCATCATAATAAAGCCAAGAACAAGAAGTCTCTAGAGTGGAGTTCACCGCCACTAGTTCATTGAATAGAGTTGAGTTGCTTATCTATGATGCATGGATGACGGGTAAAAGAGTTACATACACATTAGAGAGCATGTGAAATGCTATGAGATTATAACATATGGGGACCAAATGCTATTTACCTCCCCATTTTGCTGGATCCAATCTAAATGCTTCTAGGCATAGTGTTTCAGCCATGTCAATATACCTGAAATTCAAAATGACTTTGTCAAACAAGATGATCAAGCAAGACAAAACGCAATGCAACGTTTAATCAGAGAAGACCAAATGAGGGAAAAAGTTGAAGAAGTTTCTTCACATACTCATTTCCTCCGTAATATCTGGCACCAGGATATCCTTCACTGTACTTGTTAATTAGTCATAACCGAACCAACTGCTTCCATCACAGACACAGAGGTGATTTTCTCCGAAGGAATGAGCTCAAGTCTCTACACCATCTCAACAGACAACATAACTTTAGTCATTCTCTTACTGGAGAATGCTCAACTGACTAAACGTTAAATTTGATCAACAACCTATAAGCATCCTAAACTAACAGAGTAACTGATTAAACTTCAGTAACATGGAGACAGAGTGACAGACTCTCATTTGAGTGCAATAGAAACTGCTAATGGTAAATTACTCCATTGTCTAGCTTTCAATAATGTCAGCAATCTCAGGATCAACAGCCAGCCTCTAGCGGCGCATTGAGCTGCTTCGGCCACTGAAAAATCAAACTTCTAAATCAGTCTCCCATAACCAACACTAACAGCCTAACATGTTAGAAAACAAGAATCTCATTTATCTGAAGCTTTTCTTTTCTGTATTGATTGAATTGGAAAACTTGATACAAGACCCCTAAAAAAAGCCCCTAATGTATACTACTCTAATCTACCTATTTCTTGGGAAACAATTATACAATTGAGAAGATAATTACAAGCCTTATCATCTATGCTGACAAAGCCCTAAGATTTCTCTCCAAGAAATCGATGATTCATCCGTCAATTCTGATCTTGTGGCCATCGTACAGTTCTCGTGTACCGTTGTTTTCCGGTGTGGGTGGCTTTCCTGGACCAACGCTCTTTCTCCTCTTTAGTTCTTCTGGTTCTTGCTCTTCAGTTCGCGTTCTCTTTGCTTCAGATAAGATCGTCCCTCGTGCCTCCGTCTGATTGGTTCTTCTTTCTTTATTTGTGTTTGAATCCTTCAACTCTTTCCCGCTCATCACAGAGGCCACATTACTTTCAAATCCTTTGCTTTCAAGTCCATTCACATATTCTTTTCCAGTCATCCTAGATTCCACGCCTTTCCAATATAACACAAACCAAACAGAAAGAAAGCTGAAATACAGCAGAGTAATTTACTCAAGGAGGAAGAGTGCCTCCGTAAAGCCATTGCCAGAGCCTTTTTTTTGTTGTTTTACACCTTATCCGATTCTCTAAGACCACCCGCATCAGTGGTTTAAGGCTAAGGCCAGTTTAAGGCCTTAAACTGGCCTTAGCCGCGTTTAAGCAGTTTTCTTCTGCATCAGTGACTGCTTAAACGCGGCTAAGGCCAGTTTAAGGCTTGCCACGTCATTTTTTTTTATTTTATTTTTTTTATTTTTTATTTTTTTTTGGTTAAGGTAAAGAAAAAGGAAGATTGTTTGTAAAGAATTCATACGAAATCAAGTTTATAGATGGAAATCACGAATATATTACATTAAGTTGTACCGAATTTGAAACACACAATATTACAACAAGTTCTGCTTAATTGAAAACAAACGATTGAAACAAACAACTGAAACTGAAAACAAACAACTGAAACAATTGAAAATGCAAACAACATTCTAATGGAAACTAAGGCCTCATCCTCCAAATGTGTTCAATCAAGTCATGTTTGAGTGCATCATGCTGGATGTAACTCTCCATCATCCTCTGATTATTCCTGTAATCAACAAAATCATTCAGAACAGATGGACGTGTTGTGATTGTCACGTCCCTAAGGATGTCTGCATTGTACTGCAAGTTGCCTTCGGCGCATTCCTTAAGCCAGTCTTCGATTGCTTGGTCGTAGTTTAAGTAATTGTCACGCTCATCCTCGACTATCATGTTGTGAAGTATGATGCAACAATCCATTATCTGTTGGAGTTGTAGCCTGCTATGTGGAAGGGCCGGATGCTTGATAATATGAAACCGAGCTTGTATAACTCCAAAAGCACGTTCCACATCTTTCCGGCAAGATTCTTGGCGCGTGCTGAACTTCTGTAGTTTGTGAGTCGTAGGATTGGGAACGGCAGGTACGAATGTTGCCCAATTTGGGTAGATGCCATCGACTAGGTAGTAAGGCATGTTATACTCACGACCATTGATATGAAAGCGCACGTCAGGTGACACACCGTTGAGGAGATCGTCAAACAAATGTGATCGTTCGAGCACCGTCTTATCATTGAATTTTCCAGAAAGTCCAAAGAATGAATGCCAGATCCAAGTATCTTGGGATGCAACAACTTCGAGAATGAGAGTGGGCTTTCCGCTCCTGCCTTGAAATTGATCGGCCCACGCCTTTGGAGTGTTGAGAGTGTTTTGATTTTAATTAAGAAGGGAAAAATGAGTTGGAGAAGGTGTGAGCAAACATATCCAAGAGTGGTGTCTATTTATAGATCTCGAAAAGTTCTATCCATTGGTAATTTTTATTTATTTTTAGCATTTTTATTTTAAAAGTTATGACCGTTTGAAATTTAAATGGAAAAAGTAATTTTAAAAAAAAAATATTAAATAAGTGGGTGGAGCCCACAAAAAAGTGGACTCCACGTCCACTTTTTATCAGCAAGCCTCCGCGTTTATACTAAACGCGGAGGAAGCTAAGCCGCGGGCTTAGCCGCGTTTCGGGCTGTTGATGCAGCCCGAAAACGCGGCTAGCCCGCTTTTTCCCTCTCACTAAACGCGCTTAACAGCGCTGATGCAGAGAGTCTAAGAGTTGGTAGAAGAGGATTGTGAGAGGAAAGAAAGAGAGGGAGCTTTGGGTGAGATTTTGGTTTGGTGGGAGAAAATTGGGAAAATATTTATGCTTCTGGTTAGCTCTGTGAATGGACATGATATCTTCTTGCCAATTGGAAATGGAAAATTAACGGCTATGCTCTCATCTTGGTGATCATTGGTTCACAACATGGAGGGGAGGGTTCTTCCCTCTTAAATATTTTCTTAAAATAAATTGTGTTCTCAAGTGTAACAGTTTGCCATTAATCGATCTGGGCACGATTACGATTGACTATCCAAAATAAAACATTTCATGAGTCATGACAATAACACTTTTGCAGACACTTAAACGCTTTTTTAATTCAATAAACGACTTTCTGATATCAAATATATCATGTTTGATGTTATAAAGACTTAAAAGAGAAGGGTAAAAGGAGTAATAAGGTTGTCTAGTGGTGTACGTAGGCGTGTGCGGGTGACTTTCTAAAAAAATATTCAAGACGACCCGCTTTAGGCTAAATTGTTAACCGTCGTGGGATTGAACTACCACAAGGTCTATACATCTCCCTGGTCCCCGGTTGTTATACCATAAGTCACTCACTTATCCAGGAAAGGAGTAGCATTGGAAGCAAAGGTTCTGACTTCTGAGTGTTGATGTTTTTCCCACCTGGGATGTGTGGGTTACTATATGCTACTCGTAATATATATCAGGACAAACTCATCTCTTCATGACATGTTAATTTGATGATTTTATGCTATTTCCTCTGTCCCTGCTTGCTTACGTTTAACACTGTCTTTTTTTTCTTTTTTTGCGGGTCCCTTTCACCTCAAATTAGTCACGAAGCATCCCGAATTATCCTCTGAGGAACTAATAGGCTCACCATTTTTCTGCACGCCATTGCAATATATCCGAGCAGCATTAATTTAACTCACGTAATTACTTAAAATTAGCACCTGAAACTCATTAAAAGAATTTATTATGTATTACTTCCTCTGCCCCAACTTAAGTTTAACACTTTATTTTGCTGACTTTTTCGAGGGTTCGTTTGATCTCAAATCATACCGAAAGAATAATTAAAAACTTCATAGTTGGAAAGCATAAACATTATACTCTTATAAAATACATTTTTTAAGAGAATTTTCAGGATATACATAGAAATTTCAACATGTAGGATTTTATTTCTTCATGTCTTTCAAGCACATGTTATAATTAATCTTGATGACATAGACACATAGTATCACCCTAGGAAGTTAGTTTAGTTTCTGCCTATGGAATAGTGTTTGTATAATGAATTAGGATAAACTGGAATGGTAGGGGGAATGCACTCCATACATAGTAAAATGAGTGTATTCTTTCTTCGTTTATAATTGGGGAGAATTGCATTTTTGGTCCCCTAACTAACTAGGGGTCCCTCGTATTTTTGGTTCCAATTGGTTTTGATTTTTACTAATTTGGTCCTATATACGGATTAACCACTAATTAAGGTGTATTTATACGTATAAATTTGTGTATTTGCAAAATAAAATACTTCTAGATTTCAAACATTTCAAATAAGTCCCTAAATTTCTAAAAAAATGAAAAAAAAAATAAAATAAAAAATTGCTCTCACCGGAGCTTGTTTTAAAATTTTCAAATAAGCTCCGAATCAGGAGTTGTTTTACAGCTCCGTCGGAGCTGTACAGCTCCAGATTTGGAGCTGAAAAGCTCCGTTACGGAGCTCACTGCTCTGATTGTAGTTGCTGGAGCTGGGCGTTTATCTTTTTCTTTTTTTTTTCAATATTGTTTTTATAATTTCAAATTTATTTTGAATTATTTGTTATAAATTATATTTTTTATTTGTATGAATTATTTTTAAGAATTATAAAACCAAAGAGAAGTGTTGAAATATTCCTTAAAAATATTAGTGGAAATTTAAATATACCGAGAGTTCGTTAAAAAAAATATAAATTTATACTCGTACAGTGAAAGTATATGGTATTTTAATTTATGTCGGGCAATAGTTTATATATTTACTCTTTAAATTTAAAATATTTATTGATTAGAGAGAATTTTAAATCATAAATATTTTATTTTGGGATGGAAATTATAACTTGAAAAGGTATTGTGGGAAATTTAAAATAGGGCTTCTTACATATAGTACCCTTGCTAGTCCTTTTTATTACAGATAGACCATCGTTAGTCAAACAATTACATCCACCTCCCTCACTAGTCGATTTAATTACATCCAGACTCACGATCTTGACTTTTGGCGAACTAAATCAATGAAAATACATTTTTACCCTTGGTCAAATATTCAACTTTGTCCGTGACCAAACAGCTCCAATTTTTATTTATTACACATTTGCCTCAAATCTTTTTAATTTCACCAATTTGACACTTATTAATTCAACATAAGGCATATAACTTTTTTAAATTTCAAAATTACCTCAAATATTATTGCAAACTGAAGTCTAATAATTTTAAATCTTAAAATTAACCCACAAGGATTTTCAAAAAAATAAAAAATAAATAAAAAAGAGTTGTACATCTCGCCGGCCGGAGCTGTACAGCTCCGACCTGATCGGATTTGTACAGCTCCGTTCAGAACGGAGCTGTGTAGCTCCGTTCAGATCGGAGCTTTACAGCTCCGATCTAATCGGAGCTTTACATCGGAGCTGTAAAGCTCCGATCTGAACGGAGCTACACAGCTCCGATCAAGTCGGAGCTACACAGATCCGTTCAGATCGGAGCTGCAACTCCGGTCTCCGGTCACCGAAGCTGCAACTCCGGTCACTGGAGCTAATAGAAGAAGAAGAAGAAGGAAGAAAGGAAAGAAAAAAAGAACGAAAAAAGAAAAAGAAAAAAAGAAAGAAAAAAATAAAATGTAGAGAAAATAGTGTAAGGCCGCGTTTGGATGAAAGTAAATGAACAGTAAGCTAGAAGCTGGTCAACGGAATAAGTAGATTTTGGACCCATATGTAATAAATTGACTAAGGGGAGGGTTAGACGTAATTAGAGTGTCTAGTAGGGGTAGTGGATGTAAAATTCCCTTTAAAATAATTTAAACATTTTAGGGTCATTTTTTTAATTTTATTTGGTGTATATAATTTTGAATTTTATAAAATGTTTAGGCAAATTGGTAATAAATTAAAGTTTTGGGGATCAAAATAGTAAATACAAAATCGTATAATTGGGGTCTAAACGTATAAAGGATCAAATTAGCAAAATTTGAAATCACTTGGGACAAAAAATACGGGGGACTCCCAGTTAGGGGACCAAAAATGCAATTCTCCCTTTATAATTGTTTCGAGGGCCAAGAGAATATTCAGTTTCTTCTATGATAGTGAGCTATATGTGATGCTTGCTCGAGTAGATAATTGTGTTGGCGGCTTTGGTAAGTTAATTGCCTTAAATTTCAGTGATCTGCATATTATATCGTAGGCATCATTGTGATTAGCTCCACACTGTTTCTCTTGAGCTTTGTGGACGAGTCTACAAAGTGGGGTAGTGAAGGTAGAAACTCAGAAGGAGAAACTGGTTGAAAGCCACAAAGGAGGAGCCAATTGTTGGAAGATGCTTGATCTGGTTGCGTATGACTACGGACCACAAGATCAGTGGGGCATAGCTGAGAACGGTGGGTACCTACGTAAGTTGGACAAAGCTAAAGTGCCAAAACCTGAACCTATCAAAAGATCAGGTTGATTGTTCTGCAATTGAAGGTGACACTTGGGGGTTCGATGAATGCAAGAGGCGACATGTGGCAGTTGCACAATTAGCTAACATGGATGCATGGCGTAAGGGTTCTGCAAGGGGCTTGGAATATTGCAGGAGGACCAACAGCCGGAGACGTTACTATTGGTTTCATGGAGCTCAGCCACAGGTTCGCATAATGTTCTTGCTTCTTATGTCGCCAATGGCGATCTCACCACCCTTTCTGAACCAACAAACATTAAAGGATGCCTTGTTCGTACGCTCTATAACGAATTAATCCATGACAACTTATCGCAGATGTCAAGATCCCCACAAAGTAATCGTACTGATAAGAGTGGTCGTACTCAAAATGGATGATTGAAATTAGATCTTAATGTTGGTACAATTACTATCACATCGTAGAAGCCCCAACTAACTATAGTCTCTCATGTACTTACAAGTTACAATCATCATGTGTCTTATAAACTCTAAATTTAACAGTCTCCAAAATCATGAGGAGATATGACAAGGTAATATTTATTACTACATTATATTAATTAATAATATTATATTTATCTCCATCCTGCATGAAAATTAACTTCATCCTAGTGCATTAATCAATTTGTATTATGTTACATGCCATGTATTATTCTATACCGTGACGAATCCAGCGGCATATTTCACGGGGTCAAAGTTTACATGTGCAATATCTCAATGAAATATATAGTCAGTAGTAAATTTAGTAACAACGAAAAATCTTCCAAAGCTTATTAAAATTAGCAATAGAACCAAAAAAATTATCTAACTATGAATTTATTATTTTTTAATTTTATTTTTATTATTATTATTATTATTATTATTACTATTATTTTACTTTTTAAAATGCACCGCAACCTTTTGGGTAGGTTTATATTATTTAAAGGGTTCGGCTCCTTAAAAATAGTAATTATTTACTCTATATGGCTATATATATACATATATACATCAAGTAACATATAAGGAAATTTTTAACAACAAGGAAAAAGAAAAAATAATAAAAACTATAATAATAATGGCAGAAGATGGCATGAGAAAAAAGAGTAAAGTAGAGGCAAATGAGTAAAATTGTGGAAGTGGAGCACCGAACGATGCTGAAAAAATTGGTAAAAATGGTGAAAGTCAAGTTCAAACTTCGAACCCTCACTGGCAAAGTAATAACCCCAGGCCTTAACCACTAGGAGAGACATAAATTTATCGCATTTTGGTCAAGTAGTTTACCGGCTCGTGTTTAGTTTCAAAACAAAGTGCACGGACTCAATTCGGCTTTAACTGAATTAGTTATGGATTAATTAATGCGGTTATCTAATTACAGAGACTAGCTTTTGACAGTTCATTATTATTGATAGTGACGTGATTTCAAACGAAAAACAATTAAAAAAGGAAATATTTACACACATGATAGTAAATTAGTTAGTAAGATATCTAAATAGGTTAGGCGGTGATCAAATTATTCATCAAATTAAATTAACATACAGAAGAGAAGAGTATAATATATCAACTCCATGCGATCCATAACCCTAACCCATTAACTATTAGTTACAGTTTATTTGGATTCATAATATTGTGCAAATTGAGGCGGTGGAGACATGGTTTTAAAAATAACAAGCCGTTAAATACATTAACTAAATTGGTTACAGGTTTTTTTTTAAAGGTAATGTACAGCTGATTAGATATGAAGTATCTGAGTTACAGGGGTTAACAAATTAAAATAGAAATAGAAATTAGTTACAGGGGTTAATAATAGGCGGTCATGATCATTCATCATCAAATTAAAGAGAGTTCTTGATTCATTCTTTCATTTTCAAAGGTGTGAGGTGTTATCTCAACAACTGTTTCCAAATGCAATCAGGAAAAGATAATTGTCTCCATTAGAAAATCAATTCTTATTTGAATTCAATTCATATTCGAATTCCTTTAGGTTTAGCTGCAAATTGAAGGCTATATAAAGGGGTGATTACTGCATGCTCATACCAGATCTGGAGACATATAACAACACAGCTTGAAGACCCGGTTCGACTACTTCGAAGGGTGATATTATATAGATTATAGGTTCTAGCTTTGAGAGACAGATTTGTTCTTGTTTCTTGCATACTGTTAGGGACTTGTAATTGAGATTGATATAATATAGTGGAAGCTGGTGATCTCCGTGGATGTAGGTTATTTACAACCGAACCACGTTAAACTCTTGTGTCTTTCTTGCTTATCGTTCTTGCTCTGTTTTCTGTTTTGGTTGCTTGGGTGTGTGTTTGATTGTTGCAGCTGGTTCTTGGTGGTTTAGTTGTGTTGTGAGCTCTTGTGATTAGGTATAATCGACTATTGTTGAATCGAACTCAACAAAAACCCTCCATCACTCATTCGCCCACACACACTCTCTCTCTCACAAACACACAACACACAACACAAATGACTTTTATGTTGTTGCTTTTGCTCTGTGCGCTAGGCACCTTCCTCTGTGCAATCGGGTTCTTGATTGGGGTTTGCTTTACCACTTACTTCCTCTGGCGAGCGGTTGTCCGACATTACAGGCTCATTCAATATGTTATCCGGCGGGTTCGGGGCAGGAGCGAAGTGGAAGTTGTTCCGGTTCCGGTTGTAATGGAACGTCGTGCTGGTCCTGTGCGAGGAAGATTGTTCAACATTTTTTTTTGGTACATTGGTATTCTAGCGAGTATGGCGGCTATCTTCTGGTTTGGGTATATGTTAGTATTGCAGGGGTCTTCGTTTTCTTGGTGATATATTTTGGGCCAACTCTTACTGCTCAATTCGCACAATTGGTTTACACTGGCTTTGTACGATTGAACGGACATGATTATGCTAGGCGGGTTGAATCGGCTAGTAGCCGAATCGGCCATGATGAGGATGAAGAAGCCTCCAGTGCTCAAGCCATTATTTAAATCGGCTACGTTGTTCAAAGTTCTGGTTCATCTAATAATGACAATGGGGATCCCAATGAGAATGACGTTGAAGAAGGGGACGAGGCACAAAGTTGAGGAACTAAGATGAAACGAAGAGTGGATATAGTGTGAATTAATACATACCTAGGATTAATTGGATGTCTCTGGCAATTTTGAATGTATAATTCTTTTTGAATGTATAATTCTTTTTGTTAAGTCTATCTGAATTTTGAATGTATAATTCTTTTTGAATGTATAATTCTTTTTGTTAAGTGTTTCTCTAATTCAGTTCTATGTTATATGTAGACTGTAGTATAATTTTTAGCGTCTAATAAGTAATAACTGTTGCAGTTAAAGATATGTTCATAACCAAGGAAACATGAAACATCAACAAATAACTACAAGCTGTTAATTTTAGAAGTTATATTATATAAATATAAGAAGTATACTTTTATAATACAATTTTTAAATTTTTTTTTCTTGACAAATTATTATTTATTTGAGGTCAAACCGGACATCGAAAAGTCAACAAAAATAAAGTGTTAACCTTTAAAGTTTCCGGAGGAAGTACTTATTTGTATTATATAGTACTCATGAGTCCATATTAAATTTTTTTAATTTTGTTTTGTGCACTTTTCCTTATTCTCAAATAATTTCTAAATTTATTTATTGAAAAAAATATTATATTAAATATCCCCGAGATTAAATTATTTTCTTCAAAATACTATTCAACCATAGAAAAATATGATCAACAAAACTAAATAAAAAAACATTTGATGGGACAATGAATTACTAAACCATAATAATAAAAAAATGATAAAATTTAAAAAATTAAAGGAAAATTAAAATTATAAAGAAAATAACAATAAAAAGGGACAATTTTATTTTTATTTTATTTTTTGATTTGTTGCTATTTAATTAATTTATAGGGATTTTTTTGAGGTTTTTCAAAAATAAAAGGACTTAGATTTGTAAGACTCGTATGAACTACGTACGTATAAAATACGGTCCAGGAGACTAAATGTGCAAAAATAAAAAAAGTAGCGACCAAATCCATGATGGGCCATTAACTCAGGGACCAAAAATACAATTCGCTCCATGGATGAAGAAACCATACCACCCAAAACCAAAATAATTTAGAAAACACAGTTACACCTGACCAAACTATTTATTTTTTCATTTGTAATCATGAGTTAGAACTTGGCTCACTTCAAACTCTCGTTCAAACCAAACAAGCCGAGCTCGAATAACAAAAGTATGATTGGAGCTCGAACCTAAAATCTTAGTCGTCTTCCAATTAGACGAACCAATCCTAACTCCAATTGAAGTAGTGAAATTGTTCTTACCTCCGCGATCATACCGGAAAAGATGGGTTCTTGTATCTGGAAAGTTAGAAATATTCAGCAATAGACTTTAATTTGAAAGTTGTTGTGATTATCTGTGAATTTGAATTCTGATGATTAGATATTTCTTAATGACATCGCGTGTTCTGCACCTCCTGCTATAATCCGCCTTTGATGTTCAGCAACTGCTGGCAAAGCCGATGGCAATTTACGTAAATATTGCAAACCTTCATCTATCCTTTTGGAACGAATCAGCGAGAAATTGATCGAATTTCTTGCTTAATTCGAATGGGTGTTCGGCTGCAATTCAAAACAGAAAACAACCTATACAAGTAGTGATGTTTAATGAGCCAAGTATTGCTAAGGCTCGGCTCGAGCTCGTTAACTAAATAAGCCTAATTTCAGGCTCGAGCTCGAACCACTATATATAGGCTCGAGCTCGGCTCGTTAAGCTCAAACAAACTCAAGCTAGCTAGGCCCGGCTCGAGTATAAATACCATAAAAATGTTAAAATATTAAATAACATATAAAAAATTTAAGATTACACATTACAATTATCAAGAAGTAATCATGGTCAATGGTCGTAAATAACTTGGTAGATGAATTGGGTTACAGACTTACAGGTCTGTTTTATATCGTTGCGCTGCTATTAAGTTGGATTGAGATTGGAGGTGTTACTTTTCCAAAAGGATGTATTGGATTACAGGTCTGTTTTTTGTGTTGCGCATGTAACAAAAACTACTTTGATATTCCTGATTACATGTGTGTGCTGTTTAGTGTTTATAGACTTGTTTATCCTACAGACTACTTTCATATTCCTGATACACTTTGATGTCATCTACATATCCCGTATTGTTCGGATTCGAAGGGCATGGGGATTGGTAAACTCTCTTAGGATATCATATTAAGTGTCTTGAAATATATCATTCAAATTTCAATCATCAAACTGGATAGTTGGTACAGAGTACTAATGAGCAATGAGCATGGAATAATGTTAGACGCGTCTTTTGAGCCAGGGGAGACATAGCAGTAGGTATTGAGACAAGTCTCCTAACGAGCCATTTCACCACAGAAAGTATATGGAGTATATGTGACTTCTGCAGCTAACACATACTTTTAGTATCAATTTTTATGAGGCAAAAGAGCATTTGTCCATTGAATTGAAATTGGCTCGGTTGCGACTTGCCCCTAATTTTTTATATGGGTCGCTATGTGCCCTTGAAGTATATTTTTGCTTTTATTTTTTTTTCTTCCCTTTTCAGGTGAACAGTACGGACTACGGAGCACACTGGAGTTTAGGAGCCACATCGCAACCCATACAAAATTTCAGAGGGAATGTTGGAGAATTATCGGTGGCCGTGGTGAAGAGTTAAATCAAACCAAGGCTCCAGATATCGCTCCCATAATGCAATAATCATCTCTGGCTAAAGTACAGGAAGAAATAGAAGTATAAAAAAAAAAAAGTGCTTCTTATTCCTTGGTAAACTATACTATGTAACTAAAGCAATAATCACCTCTTAACTTAAATTCAAACTCGCTTAGCACAAAAGTAATTGTCACCTAAAATAATTGATCCACCCTTAAATCTAACATTAAGTATTAAGTTTATGTATTATACATGTGATGATAATCTAAGAAGCACGGAGACGGATATGGATACGGATACGAATACAACACGGATACGCGAAAACGTCAAAACTCAAAAAAATAGGATGCGGATACGTGTAGGATACGTTTAATTTATATATATATTTTTAATATATTGAACATTTTAAGCTAAAGATTATTAAATTTAGTGAACACTAACCAACCAAATAAGAAAAAATTTCATATAAAGGTCCAATAAACTCAAAAACATATAAATAGTATTTAGCATTAAAAAAAATCAAAATGCGGTTTAAGTTTTATTCTTCCTTTAACTTTACACGAATTTCTTAAAAAATATTGTGACTAGTATTTTTGAAGGGTTTAAAAGTTAAAAAGCTCTTTTGAATGCGACATACGAAACCGACACCTGTTTAAACATTTTGGAGAATTATAATGCGACAATTCAGCCATCCTCCTCCCTACTTTATCTATCTGCATTACGTCTTACAATTACGTCTTACAATTACGTCTTATGGCTATTGTCCAGATCCAACTTTAATTTAGCAGTAGTAGTCAGTGTGTGTTCCGTGTTCGTGGACACAATTTTGGGGGCAAAAGTAGTACTTATACTGCTGTTGTGAATTAGTAAAGTGAGTGTTTATAGTTTTTTCTCTTCCGCTGGACCACTTTATTTTTTTTAATAATCGAACTATTACAAAGCTAGTAATAAATTATAAATAATCCCGCACTTGGCGAGAATTGAACCTATGACTCTAGTGTCATGACACCTCAGTCTAACCAATTGAGCTAGACCTCCTTATAACTCAACTCTCTTCCGTTGGACCAACTTATAACTCCAGTGAGTGTTTATAGTAATAATTAACTTATTTAGTTTCTATTAGAAGTTTTTTTAGTGTTTTTTGCAATAATTTATAAGCCACGTAAATGTTTTAAAATTAAGATGGATGATTTGAAGCTAAAGAAATTGGAGATTACACCTCTTAAACCAACTTTTCATAAATTAAATTAAATTTTAATTTAAATGAATTTTCTAAAAATATAAGTATAGGACACTATTGTATAACTTGTTTTAACTTTTAAATAATTTTTACGAACACATCAAATTACCTTTCATCCAACTTTACTAGTATATAATTTATGTCTCTAAATAAATTAGTTACTTAAAATAATCTTTAGATTAGTTAGAAGTATCACAATATGTCCATCCACCTGATTCAATATAGATTATAGACTAGTAATAGACTATATAGTAAGTAGAACACACTTGAAAAATTCTTCGCATCCATCTGACACCTCTCAGTCTCCTTCCTTTTCAATTCCCCACTGATGGCTCCTCCTCTCCCCTCTCATCAAACTGCACTTTCACCATTACGGGCTCCTCCTCTGCCCCACTCAACGCCAATGGAACATATCGTTGACGTCCCCAATGGAGCTGCCACGACCAACTTCAGGTACCAACTTTCTCCTATTTTTATCTAATGCGTACAAGTTACAGCAACGGCCTCACAACTTTATTAGGAATTTAGGATTGCATGGGAATTGGATGGGTCTCGCAACTTAATACTCAAAAATGTGAACATTTATTGAAAATTGGTAGTGAACACCATACTCCAAAAATTGCTTTTAAAAATGTAACGTCCTACTATTCCTTATCACTAATAAATCAATGGAGATCCATGGTTCATATATATATAATTCATTTTCTCCGTACCAAAACATGTCTTTTTTTATTTTATTTTATTTTTATTTTATTTTTTATTTTTTTTTGTCATCATTCATGCTGGCAGCACGAGAACCTCCAAGCATGCTAGATTTTTAAGTTCTTGGGATTTTTAAAAAGAAAAGTTTGTCTTATTAGCATGAGAAACGTTAGGGTAATTAGCTTTGGAGGAACTTATAGCCGGAGAAGAAATAACATAGTTGGTCTTACAACACAAAGTTTTGTCTTTTTTTCTTTTTTTTTTTTTCATCCCTTCCTTTCAAAATTTTAAGAAAAATATGGCGTGCAATATTAGTACACACTATCTCACACATTATTAAGATTGTTAAGGTATTGTCCAGTACTATAGTCCGGACACAATTAAGTGGTTTTGTTATTGAGTTCCCAAAATAGCTATACCAATTATAATAGTGTTTTTACATATATATATATATATATACTCATATCATATATCTCTTTATATTAGTGATCTCGACTTTAATTGCATTCTTACGAATATAGTTCAGGCAATGATCTATGTTTACTTCCAGTACTTATCATGGTTTCTGCAGGACCAAAGTTGTAACCGGGAGAAGATTCATGATACGTTTGGTTTTCAAACTACTAATTCCACTGGCGGCAATAAAACTTCAGTCCCCTGCCCTGACTTCAGACTATGCTGTTCAGGTTTGTTGCTTGGTTGTCGCAGGATTTGTGTATTGTGTGTTAATAGAAATCGTGGAGAATACAAATCTTGATCAAGCCCAAAACGAAGAGTATCTTGAGATGCTTCTTCACGTTTGTCTCATCATCATTTCGGTCTCTTTGGTTACTATGCTTTTCCCGCGTAATCAATCATTGCTGGTGTTTATACCCCTAGTATCTGTTCTGATTCCATTAACGGTTGTGGTATGGTTCAGGATGGAAATCATCTGCATCTTTACCAACTGTTTTGCATATGTAATGCCCTTAAAAACTGCAAACAACTCAGCTCGTGTGCCTAGAGTGTCTGCCTAGCTAAGCTACCAGCTTACAGTAGTTATTTTGTACTCTCTCTCCGTTCTGAATCAAATGTTTGATTTTGGGCGGAGAGAGATTTGATGTGTAATGGAAAAGTAGCATAAACGGTATGATATGTGGATTCAAATTATTAACACATCATTTTCCAAAAAAATTACATGGAACATAAATAAATAAACAGGAGGGGAGGGGACTGAAGTTTACATGGATCCGATCCAAAATTAGTTTACTTGGTCGGATCCAATTTGAATTTCATTTTTTTGTCTAGGATCGGACCTAAACTACCTGACCCTAAAAATGAAAGGAAATGGTAAGAAGGTGAAACTCCAGTACTCCAAAAAAATGTCAAAAGAGAGCTCTTGTCATCAGAAATAACATCACATTCCAACTAAAGGCTGATAATCGATCAAATGCCTCCCTTCAGTTATCAATACTCAGCCAAAAGAGATTTTATGTTCTACATAGAAAACAAAATGCAACATGGAAAACTAGAGTTGCCAAGTTTACAAGTGTCTCAGGTAAATTGCACTTCATTTGATGTCCAAATCAGACTGCTACATCTCTAGCTAGCGACCACTTCATTTGAATGCAGTCTCTTCGCTCTCAAACTGGCTGACCTGATTGGACCAACAGGGACTGAAACACAACACATTACTGCCTGTTAGAGCCGAAAATTGCGTCAACTGGTATATTCTTACATCTGCATATTCAGAGGTAATGCGTTTATTGATGAAAGTCTTGGTATGAGATACGTGCACATGACGTTTTGGTGAAACTATAACACATACAATTCAATCAATCTGAAATTAGTTGTGTGCATTTGACATAACATCCTTGGCATATTGTATGATGAACTTCTGCAGGTAGACTATTATTGTACTGTACTTTTTATGCAGCTCAAAATTCTGTGGCTAGTTAAAACTTAGACATCCCGACTACCGTTAAGCTGCTCATTTCACTCAATTTTTCACTTTAGCGAACACGTTACAAATCCATAGTCAGCAGTCGGTATCATTTCTTGATTTCAACTTCAGCCATTCCACAACTAGGATATATTTTACCCATCTGAAAGGCACATGACATAGAATGTATTCCCCCAAGGAAAATGGCACAATAAAACAATAACTTCAACTTCCATGATACAAACCTTGATTAAAGCGTAGCAAGTGGAGGCCCTGCACTGGTGAAGTACATTGCAAGATCAACGTCAAGATCATCATACTTAGTGACAAAAGGGTGTGCCTGGATATGTTGGAAATACATTAGACACAAAGGGTGTTGACAAGTTACAGCAACGGCCTCAAAATTTTCCCAAGTAAGGGTGTTGGCAGCAATTGGGCCTAATTTTTCTCGATCAGGCTAGTAGCCCAGACAACAATGTGTAGCCCAGCCAACAAGAAAGATACTGAAAATATCACAAAAGATCGCAACAAGCAAGACACAAAGAGCCCGTTTGGTTGTAAGTAGGAAAAGGAAAAGGGCATTTTACTAGGAAATCTGGTTCAACTCTAAAACTAGGAAAAGGAGTAGGAAAAGGAAGCCTTTTCCTTGTTTGGTTCCTTATTTGTCACTAGGAAATCTGGTTCAATTCAATTTTCCTTTTCCATGTTTGGTTGTGCTAATACACACAAAAGAAAAGATAATTTTCCCATTTTACCCCTCCGTGTACAGAAGAAACGTTATCGTTCTGTTGCATTTACAATTTGGGGATTAGGGTTCATATCATGTCTGAACAACAATCAAATAACACGGTAGAGGGATTGAAGTTGCTCCATTAATTCAGTCATTGGAATAGATGCTTGAATGCAATAAAGATACAATAGTAGACGTTCTGTGCGATTGAGATGTGAAGATTAATACTCATCGAGAAATGTCTGTGCGGCAAGAGGCTCTGTTTTGCTCTCGCCGGCGTCTTCTTTCGGATTTTTCTCCTTCCAGCCCTATGCAGCCTTGCGGTCCACCGGATGTTGTTCTGTCTCAGGCGCACTTCATACTTCTTCTTGCACCCTTTGAGAGCTGCAACTTCTTTGGCCTTCAACCGCCGTTGTGAAATGAGTTCGTTAAGAATTTCCTTGTAATAAGTAGACAAGCTCTCGTCCGTGAAATGTTTGAACGAGCAACCATTTGGCATCTGGTGAAGATGTAAAAAACAAAACAGCCTTCAATAGTTGAGTAATTCAAAATCAGAAGAACTTGGTAGGGTGAAGATAAGGGGCTTACTTTGAACTGTGGACAGCGTACAAATCGTCGGCAAGGTTCCTCGATGTCATTCCAGTTGCAGTCTTGAACGGTGGGCTTGTTGCAGTGGCAGAGTAGCGGATGGAGTTGTGGATTGTTTGGGGTGTTAGATTCTTCCATAGCTTCCATGGTGACTGCCTGTTTATGGTGTTTTTTTGGTGTTTGCTTTTAGTAGAAGTGTTGGAATCTTGCCTCCTGTTTATATTGGTGAAGTAGTTGGACGTATTGATGGCAACAACAACATTGGGGGGGGGGGGAAATTTGAATTAGAAAGTTGTATTTTCAGAAGTTAGAGCCCTAACTGGGATAACCATTGCTTTGAAATGCAGTTGGAGCTGTTCTTAGGGCCTTTTAGTGTATAGCAGCTAGTTGTACCCCTTACAAGTTTGGTTTTGCCAGTTTGAGGCTTGCTGGAGACTGATGTCTACAATATATGTGTTATTACTGACATACTTGGATGTTCATGTATAGTGAAAGTCCATATCTGCCAAGGCATGAAATGCAGAAGAACATCACAGATGTATCCATACACACATAACTATATAGTTCAATATCTGGTGTATATGATTCCCATTCCATAATAAAGAGCTCTCAGTTTTACGTATTTCTACACCGTTGATTATGCATTTTTTTTCGGTTCAATAGCACTTGAATGTTCAAAAGGAAATTGAAAATAAGTTGGCTGCAAAAATAAATAGTCAGAAGCACACACGACTTTTAGCAACTATTTAAACCCAAAATCAGACACCTAACACCATGATCTACTAGCATGTCCAGATCACAAATCAGCCAGCATACAAGAACACAAAAGGAAGTTAACCAGTTCAAACAGAAAAAGCAAGGTAAAGATTACTGCAAATAGTTTTGTTCCTACTATTCAGAAGATAATTGAAAGTTCAGCGATAATTGCAGGTCAACCAGCTACGGTTCCAGATGAATGGAAGGTCATCGCCAGCCCCGCTTGTTCCTCGGAGATTGCGAATCATGTTGTTCTGCTCGGGATGGTAAGAAGATACACGCCAGTTCTTGTCGAGTGGATTGATGCCGAGCTCCTCCTTCTCCTTTTCCACAATCATCCTTGAAAGGTCAAACCAGTCATGCCTTTGGGTAGAGTCCATCCTCTGTATTCCTTCTGGGAGATCGTAGATGAGCTCGTACGGCGGTTTAACTGAGTAACCCAACTGAGACTCCTGGACATAGATTTCAGAGTAGGGTTCCCTAGCCAAACGTCCAGACATGTACATTATGCCCATGTCAGCTTTGTTCTCAAGCGGGATTAGTCCGGTGGGTATGGGACAGCCATTTGACTTGAACCAGAAGCAGCCCATTGGCATCGGTCCCGTGAGCCTACCCATCACTGCCCGCAGCAGTTCTCCATAGCTGAACTTCATCCTGTCTTTTACATGGATCCAAGCAGTTGAGCCATCGCAGTATATGATCGGGTGAGCATCATAGTGTAGCCATCTCCCTCCGTAATTCACCTTGATTAGCCAAGACTCAGTAGGCTTTGGCTGGACTGCAAATAGACACAAATACCATTAACTCAATTTAACAGGTTGTGTAAATTTGTAAAAAGAAAAATAGTACAATGGGATTACACTTTTAAAGCTTGACAATATCTTATCTCCACATACCTAACATGGAAAATCACTTATAATCAAGAGCATTCAATCTACTTTTGCAGATTAACAACAACTCTATAGCAAACAGTTTTGCATGTGGTCGATGGATAACACAGGTTGTTGATACAGGAAAGATCCAAGTAAGATTATGCCACAAAAAATAGCTAACAGGTTAACGTGTTACGATAGAGAAATGCATAAAACTTTGGAGATTGTAAAGGAATTTTAGCAGATAAATGTCAATCTACAATTAGCACATAAGTGTATGTATTTCGAACAAGCAGAGATTGGCCTAATCACACAAGCATAGCTGGGGGGAAAGGAGTAGGGACTGAAAAGCGGAAAAGCAAATTAATAAGTGTTAGGACTCTTCAGAGAAGCGGCGATTGGCCTCTTCAGACAAACATCAGTCACATTCACAAGCCGATAAGCAAAGTAATAAGAAAAGAGATTGTCCTCTTCATACATAAAATCAAACCTTAGAACTGTAAATTACCATAAAGACAGAGATGAAATGAAGAAGCAGGGGCAAAACGGAAAAGAAGAAAATTCATCAAACTAGTAGTTTATTTTGAGAAGAGAAAGCAACCTTTTTTGGGTCGCCCTCTTCCACGCCTCGCCGTGCTCTCTTCAGGAACCACCTTCGCTGCTGATCGGCCACCGAGAGTGAAAGCTTCTGCCATTTTCGACCGGAGTTGATTTCACCTGCAGAGAGTTACTTGGGACCTTTTGCTTTCTTGTTGTGACAGAAGAAGTGGTTGTGAAATGAGTTAATGGAGTTAATTGGCACAAGAATCTGGAGAAAGTCTTTTCATATTCCAATATGAAGATGAGGCGTGTGGGAAAGCGAGTAAGGGAGGGTGTGGATTGGTTGAGTTAGTATTAATGTGGCTGTGTATTGGAAGAACAAAAAGCAAGATAATGATGATAAACAACCCAATGCAAGTAATTACAGATTAGATGTGTATCTGTCCACATAAAACAACTGAGAATAAAAAGAATCTATAAGATTTGGTTTGCATGGCAAATATTCTACTGCAATTAAAATATACCCCTGTATTCATTGGTTAGCATAAACAGAGATTGCAATATACTGGACACATTTTTATCCTTTTAAAAGTCCAAACTATATAGTAAAAATATATTAAGCTCACGCAAACATGGTAGCATGTATAATTCTGCCAGGAAATCTATATGTTAGGTTCAGGTTTGAAGAAGTAATTAAATATATCTTTTTAGTTAAAATAATGAGTTTAGCCTTGTTACAATTTATGACTACAAACCAAACCGAACCATAACTCATAACTTCCGTTGCTGCTTTCTACTCTAGAGTCTTCTGCCCCTTCAACTTTTTGACCTTTCAGTTTGGAGAGTGAAACCCTGTCTCCGATTTCCAATCTCCCGATGTCTTCTAGTGGCGGATCAAGTGGTGAGGAAAGTGCAGATTTAAGTGTGGAGTCAGTGGGTATGGCGAGCAGTGAAGGTTCCAACAACCAGAGCTATCTCAATCGCGTTGTGCAGCAACCCCCTATGGAAAATGGTATGGAAATACAATGCCTTCTATGTTTTATGTTACTTTTGTATAATGTTGCCCCTTATCGTCCATTTAATCAGGCCAATATGACCACAATTGTTTAGAAGATATAGATTGAAATTGTTATCCAGATGAAAATGTGACCTGTGAGTAATTTGTTTATATTCATTTGGAAGACTTAATTTCCTGAAGATTTGTTGTTAGATCTTCCTAATTAAACTAGTTGGATTGTAGACTCTGTGGCAATTTTGTTATACTGCATGTGAAGAAGAAAATTGACCCTGATCCTAGTTAAGGATAGAGCAAATGAAGTCTTGTTTGGTATTATTTGTTTTGGTGTCTTTGATGAATGTTAGGCATCTGGTACTTTGCTGCAAATTGATTGTTCTGCCTAGGATCTTGTCTGTACATATTGGATATGCACCTTTTTGGTGGTTGAGATTTGGAAATCGTAATTAATGTAACAAGAAAAGCATTGTGGTTCAGTAGCACATGCTTTAATTGCCAACTCTCTATCTTTGATCACATCTTTGAGTTCTTGTCGATATCGTTTTTGTAATAGGAACCAAATATATAATCATTCTAAATTGACTTGCAATGCATTTGTGCAGCTCAATCTCCGGAGCTCATGCAGCTTGTTGTTAGGCATGGTGGTGTTTTTCTGCAATGTGTTATTAAGATTGTGAGTTATCCCCAACAGTTCAAATTGGCTCGGCTACTGCAACTTGTTCTGAAAGATCAGGACCAAGGTGAGGAGAAGCCAACCCGAATCTGGTACGAAGAGTATGGGACGCGTTGGCCGGACAGTATTAGGCCTCTGCACACCGCTGCTCAGTTTCGTGAACTGATTGCTAACTGTAGGACGAATGGAACAAACTTGGGCCGTGTGTATCTGCAGTCGCGCGAGGAAACGATCGGCTATAATGGTCACGTAATATATGCCCTGCCTCGACCTCTTTCCTGGAGAAGGCCGTTCGAAGGAATGGAGAACTTGTACGATCATGCTGCCCTTCTCCAGAAAACTATCGACCGTGTTTCGCCAGCCAATCAGAAAAGACTTGAAGCTCATAGGATCTGGCCTTACGTTTCTAAGACTGGTTGAAGTTTTTAGTCAAGTTAAGTTGGCCTAATCCTCAGCTTCTGTTGTTGTTATCAGTTTCAATCACTTTATCGGCTAATAGTTAACTTTTTGCTTATGATTTTGAAGTTGGTATGGTGCCTATATCAAAACCTCATTGTTAGTTGAAACCTGTGTATGAACCTCCATTTTGAGTATGATTATTGAGTATACACATAAACGCTATGCCATATGTGTATCCAGAAACCTATCTTATATCAGATTGTTATCACTACTACCTTAGTCAATATTATTATTTGGTGATAACAAGTTTTAACACAATCTTGCAAAAATGGAATAAAATATTCTCTATTGGATTCAAAGATGAGCCAGAAACCAAATGACATGATGAAAGGCTATTGGAATCAAATTATGATGCAAAACCCCTAACTAACCAAGTCCATGCTTTCAGCTTTAGCAAGCACTCATTTATAAATTAGGCATGTATGCATTCATAAGCAAGAACATTGATTCTCAGGTTCAACAATAGGCAGATTCTTAATTTATAAGTTAAAATACTTTGCCTCAGATACATATCAAATTCAGTTTGAAGCAATAATAATGTGAAAGCAGGTTTCAACCATTAGTTGACAGTAGATATATCAGGTTTCTACTTCCAAAATACATGTTTCTAACAAATGTTCTCAAAATACTTGCAGTATGAGCAGGAACCTGCCTATTGTTGTAGCGAGCTTCTTAATCCTCCCATGCATCCTTGTTCATCTTGTATAGCTCAACTTTCACATACGCCTCACGGTCTTCATGGTTGAGCGATAAGAAGTGATCCAGCTTGCCCTCGGTTGTGCATATGACATCCCCAATTACAATTCTGTCCATCCTTTCTAGCTTTGGAAATTTCTGTAGCTCCTCGTTCAGACTTGCCCGCATCTTTGCTCGGGTATCAGCCACTGCCACCGGAGCTGGCCCAATCATAGCCTTAACAGCCTCGAGAAACTCTGCATCAAGAAAGCCACGCTTGCGTTTGCCTTTGGTGTTTGATTCGGACGCATCGGGTACATTGCTGCCCGTGCAGATATTCCCATTCTCATCAACTGTGAGTTCATCAGACACAATCGACCGATACCTGTCGTCAGCCATAATCCTCTTTGCCGCTGTAACAACATCAACAACCTTCTTCCCCGATGCTCGGTCTGTCCCATAGATCTCAACCCAAGCATCATAATAGGGCAGCGGCTTACCATTTTTCCCCTCAATGGCTTTACCAAATCTCTACAAAAAAAGAAATGCAAATATGGAACATGACTTAAATAAAAATTGGAAACAACATTTTTATATGTACATTAGAACATGAAACAGACTAGGCAGCAGAATTACCATTCTTACTTATCTAACCATGGAAAACAATAAAGTACCTTGGTTAAATCTTTCCATGTGGCCTTATCTGTTGAGAACTGCTTATCCACATCGCACCAACCCGAACCGGACTTCCCTTTGATCTCTAGAATTGCTAGCAGCTGTTGACGCCATGTTTTGATGTGGTGTTTCACATTGTCAAGTGTCAGCTTGATGCCTGGGAATTTGGTCTGCATGTACTCTAGCATCATAATAGGACCTTCCTTCTTAAATCCTTGCTGAGACTTGTGACCTGCAGCTTTAGCAAGGCGCATTGCTTCAATTAATTCCCACTCTTCTGCGGCTGTCCAGATGAAGTAGTCATTGCCCTTGATAGATTCCACTTCCTTCACAACCTCCTCATCCGCCTCAACCTCAGTTGCCTCTGACTCAGGACAGGCAGGAATTTTAGCCTTCTCTAGAGCTGTTTGCTTAGGCTTCAACCCAGATGCTTTTGCTCCAACAGGTTTGTCCGTGGGACTCTCTTCCTGCCATTCTTTTTCGGACCGTCACCAACATCCACGTTATGGGCTCCAAGAGGAGTGAAACTCTTACCCACATTACCTATACCTCCAGCAGAATTCATCCTCCTGTCCTCGCCTAAAGTCTGTCGATCTCCTTGGCCGATACTGCCCCTTCCAGCTTCATTGAGAGTCTGACTTGGTTGCTGGCTGGATTTTCTCCACTCATTGGAAGCATTCTCCCCTGCAGGATCCATTTCTACAAGAGCGTAATTGAAAATCAGTCAACATTTCAAGAGTAAATAGCAAAGCACGTTTAACAAAAGCTCACCCAAACACATATATTAATCAGGACCTACATAAGCAAGAATACTATTAAGAGTGCGGGTGCATTGACAAATCAAACGGGGAAGTACGACTTAAACTATCGAACCAAGTAATACGCATGCACAGAAATGTATCACGAATGTAAATCTTCAAACCAAAGTAAGAAGTTGTTACAGTACGTGCAATATGGCATATATCCTCATTACAGAAACTTGAAGTAGCAAAAGAGAGGCACAAAAGCCTTCATACAGCATCATAAAATTGTAAGAATCACACCATAAAAGCAACTGAAAGTTATGAAAGTACACAGCCACAAAGTCTTTAAGGAATGCATGATGGCTCAACACAGATCATCCTCTTCCACGACCAATCAGATAGTCCCGGTATCGCTGATACATAATTGTTGCCATTGTAACGACCCGGCCCACTAACGGGCCGAGACCCAGCCCAACGGGCCGGCAAGGTTACTCATGGGCGCTCTCCGGGGTGATATGCTGGCCCCACAGACCAACACGAGTTCTAAACCGCGCACTTTGTCCTCACTCGTGCGCGCACCGGGAACTTCCCAGTGGGTCACCCATCCTAGAATTGCTCCAGAGCAAGCACGCTTAACTCTGAAGTTCTTATAGGTGGATTCCCGAAAAGAAAGGTGCACCTTGTTGGTATGAGTAGCGTACTCAACCCTTTTAAGCCTCTGAAATCTGGGGCGTTACAATCACCCCCTCTTAAATTGCGCAACGTCCTCGTTGCGCGCTGTCCCGAGACCAACCATCCGTGCAGGATTCTAGAGGTGGCCCCTACGGGCTCAAGAGGTGGCTCCCACCGTCGATACGGTATAGCACTTTGCCCCGTATGGCACTTAGTTCCTGCAGTTCCGGATAGTCCCGCTCTGATACCACTTGTAACGACCCGGCCCACTAACGGGCCGAGACCCAGCCCAACGGGCCGGCAAGGTTACTCATGGGCGCTCTCCGGGGTGATATGCTGGCCCTACAGACCAACACGAGTTCTAAACCGCGCACTTTGTCCTCACTCGTGCGCGCACCGGGAACTTCCCAGTGGGTCACCCATCCTAGAATTGCTCCAGAGCAAGCACGCTTAACTCTGAAGTTCTTATAGGTGGATTCCCGAAAAGAAAGGTGCACCTTGTTGGTATGAGTAGCGTACTCAACCCTTTTAAGCCTCTGAAATCTGGGGCGTTACAGCCATTACATCACGCAGCTGGTTCCAAGTTGGATTATCACGGTCTATCTCAGAAATGACTCGTGCAGGGGGTGGGTTGTTTCTAGACCTTTGGGGAGGGGGTTCGTCATCATCTTCATCAGACGATGAATCTTCTTCCTCCAAAAGATCATCTGGTGCGTGGTTCCGGAGAAAATTGTGCAGGAGGCAACATGCAATTATGATGTGGTTCTGTGTGTCGATCGAGTAGAAAGACGGGGAGCGTAGAATGGCCCAACGTTTCTTCAGTAGCCCAAATGTGCGCTCGATAACATTACGAGCTGCTGCATGTTTGAGATTGAAATACTCTTGCTGGTTTTGAGGTGCCCTATCACCACAAGACCATTCCTGCAAGTGGTACCTGGTGTTTCGGTAAGGGGCCATAAAACCAGGAGCATGTCCATACCCAGCATCG
This sequence comes from Plantago ovata, assembly GCA_028274465.1. Classification (NCBI taxonomy): domain Eukaryota; kingdom Viridiplantae; phylum Streptophyta; class Magnoliopsida; order Lamiales; family Plantaginaceae; genus Plantago; species Plantago ovata. The sequence goes on from CM051457.1 coordinate 32,368,113, forward strand.
ACTAGGTAATAATTACCTACAAAATACAAACATTTCACTTGTCAGTACAACTCGCCGTCAAGGATTCATCGATAATCAAAAAGACCAAAATGAACATTTGAGTTCAAAATGAGCAGTGAAGTGATCATAAACAATTGTGCTCTGTGACAGGTTATTGTAAAGGGAAAAATGGAAGAGAATAAAAACGTTGACAAAGATACAAATAATAGGGAAAATAATAAACGGAACACATCTTGCATTACTAACTTACCTTCCTCAATCTGCAAGGCTCCTTCCTTCCTAGTCACAGCATCAGTGAGCACCTTACCATCAGCTGCTGATCCTTCCCAACCAGTGAGCACATAGATGAATCTCATTTTGAAATCGCATACCCCCAACACATTTATTGATACATTTCCCTTCCTGCTCATGTAGTAAGCAGCGCGCTTGCTCTGTGCAGTTGCATCAATGTACGTTCCATCAAGAGCGCCAATGCAACCCTACATATGCAATATCAATCACATGTCAGAAAATTAGAAAACGTTCGTAAGATAATTACATCCAGCAAAGATTACCCAATACTAATCAGAACACAATATGAAATTACCTTAAAGTGCTTAAGAGGCTCTGTAGTACACTCTGAGGTGATAGGATCAGGTTTAGCAAGAAGCTTATCATGAAGTTGCAATACAGCCTTCAAAACCTCATGAAAGTAAGTGCTAATTGTGTGCCCTGACCGCATGAATGCAAACATATTGAGCCTATTTTTCATGTGATGGCCAATGATAATCAGAAAGTTTGCAATCTTCTCTTCAATTGTCACATATTGACTACCTTTTAAACCCGCACCCATCCCAAGTAGACTGACCAACTCACGGAAACAGCGCCTATCCATTCTCAACACATTCTTACAGTTAACATCGCTCTCATAGCATATCCTTTGTATGTAACGCCACTGAACCGACTTTTTCGCATTCAAGCTATACTTGATGGGACCCCTCATCTCCATCCTTCCAGGCCGAATCCGAGTTATGTAATACCATAGCAAAATCATAACAACAACAACTCTCCTTACATAGTCACGCCTAACTGACTCACTATTAGCATCCATGCCAACTACTCCGAGACAACACCAAATAAGAACATTTTACCATCAACTCAGCCACATCGTTCGTATATGCAGAAAACAATCTTCAAATAAAAAACTATTTAATCCTAACACAAACCTACATGACTAACATACAAAATGAAGGCACACAACTTTAGCAGCGCGGGAACATCAACCGGTCCACATTGTTTGTCAACAGAACAAGAAATCAGCTATATACTTTTCATTACTACAGCACACATCAGTCTTACGGAATCAGAGTTCGGGTGCTAACATCTAGATCAAACAGATACAAGTTAGCACGGCCTAAATCCTATCAAAGCATGCCCGATTCGTTCAATTAAACACAGTCATACATGCGAATTGCAAACCACCGACAGAATTACAAACAACCGACAAAAAAATTAATCACACAATTGCACATCTACCACGAACTAATATACAAGAACAGCCGACAAATTGCTAATATTGCAATGTGGCGAAGACCCAGAGCAAGGAAAGGACGAAAATTACAAACTTACCAGCTGCTCGAAACGCTCCAAACTCCGACTGTCGCAAAGTCGCAAACACCCTGTAGAGTGATAGACGAGTAAGTACAGCCCAGACACAACAAATGATTACACTCGCCGGGTAACTGAAATACGAGATGCGAATGGGACTTACACGGTATGAACGGCGCAGTGAGAAAGAACCCTAGCTTGTTCGTCGATTTGTGGAATGAAATTGGGGGGAAATCATTTTTGATATATTTTGGGGGAATGTTCGTTAGTAATTTCATGCCATTCTATGGGCATTACGGGGAAAAGAAATTGGATTCAAGGGGCAATATCGGTATCCGAAAATGTGCCAAAGTTTTCCAAAACGTTTTTCCTGCCCCCCCCCCCCCCCCGGAAAAATAAGTAGGCAAAATTTTCAAGATTTAGGCATAAAAAGACAAAAACCAGTTTTCCGGTTTGAAGTTTAGAAAAGCCGGTCAGACCAAATGACCAGTTTTCTTTTTTTGTTTTCCTAGCAACCAATCAAGGAAAAGGTGTGCATTTTACCAAAAAATTTTCCTTTTCCTACTCAACCAAACGGGCTCAAAGGGAAAATTATATGAAAGCAAGGAGGAAAAGGGGGTGACGTGGCGAAATTCTCACAAAATCCCGCCTAAAAAGCCCTAGTGTGATTCAGAAAGCCCACGACTACAATTCCATTTCCCCTTAAGTATGATCACTTGAACTTTCCAGATATGCCTGGGACAATAGTCCGCTATTCAAGGGAGGACTGGTTGCTCATCTCGCAAGGTATGAAAGGCATGTTTTTCTTCATGAACGCGTTTACCAAAGCAAAAGTAATACTCCCTGACTTCGAGCGTTTAATGGAATGTCATTCAGTATATTTGTCTTCACCACCCACGTCATCTGATTGGCGAATTGTTGCAGCTGTAAGTACTCATGATGACCATGGACATATTATATGCTCTATTAAATCTGGAGATGTAACATGGACAAAAGAGTTATTTCTGGATTACGACGCGTTCAAGTTTTCGTGTTGCAGCCCTGTACATTACAAAGGTTTGTACTACTTTCTTGGTAAAGAAGCGGAGCTCCTCATTTATGATCCTATCAAGAAAAGATTTAGAATCCGTGAGGCCCCCAAGTTTATCTATAGCGATTGGGCTCCAAGTGGGGAGCAATACATGTTGGTGAGCGAAGGGAAGCTGTTGGCTGTGTTTGTGTGTTATAATGGAACCTCAGTGCACGTTTGTCAGTGGAACCCGTCGAGGAGGACATGGGTGACGATTACAAGCCTGGGAAATAGAATGTTGTTTGTGAGTCGTCTATGTTCTTTATCTGTTCCGGCCACAGTAAAGGGAACTGGGAATAAAATTTATTTCCCCAGGCTTGTTGGTGATGAGATATTGTTCTACTCCATGTCAACGAAGAAATATCACACATTTGCAATGGATTCTTCTTACAAGAACTTTTACGGGTCGAAATATCCTATCTGGGCTACTTGGATTAGGCAGTCACCTTGATCAAACTTCCCCTCGGTCTTTAAGCCTCATGTTTTCTCAATAATCACATTTGTACCTTTGAGTTATATATGGTGGTGGTAACTGGCAACTATAATTAGGTTGGATTTATGTTTTAAAAAAGGGAGTCGGAATTTAAGTTGGTCACCTCTTTACAAAAGAGGTTGCAGGAGATTATCGGAGTTCGATTCATTGAATCAGTATGATGTTGAGTATATATATTTGTATTTACTTTTTATGATATTGTTCTGGAACAGAATATAAAGGTATCATTTACCATAACCTTTTGAACAACTTTCCCTTGTCTATCTATGAGAAGATGAACCAAGTTGCATACTTTGCATATCTTTTTGAGGCAAAAAAGTGGAAGTTCGTACACAATTTTTTCTTTCTTAAATTTATTAATGGATTACATTTAGAACAAATTCAGAACTCATGCATTTAGCAGTTGAACAAAACTATACAAAACTGATAATACAATCCATATGGGGTGGAATTTTTTTTTAAAAAAATTATCGGTTCGATTGTATTGATAAAAGAAAAAACAAGTAATGTTTGGAATTAAGTACAAACGAAAAAAGAAACAACTACACCAATCGAAACGCTAAATCTACACTGGTATACAAAGCGAACTCTTAATCAAAACACTAAAGAGGAGCAGGAGCAACAAAAATTCAGAAATGTTAAACAGGCACAGGAAGGAGGCAATCAAGAATCAGGTCCTAATCCAGGAAATCAATAAGTTGCTGCAACAAATTGGTGATGCAAAACTGCCTTTTGTCTCTATTGGGGAAGTAAACAATGTGGTGGATGTCTTAGCCAACATCTTTAGATTATAACGCTTCCCCATCACAAATGTATCACCTAGGATTTTATTTCAAGTTTGGAAAGTTTGCGCCAACTCGATTTGTTAAAGTTGTAACGAAAGATATGTCCAATCACAAAATTGTAAAAGGCATAGAAAACATTTAAAAACAACTGAAATTCACAACTTTAGAGAGCTGGTCGCTCCGGAGAGTTCCTAAGTTAATTCACAACTCTATGGTGGACTGGTATCGTGTTAAAACACTATAATCAATATACATGAAACTATTTAAAATCTGATTTGTTTGCCTAAAATTATGGAATTATGAAAAGAAAATAAAAACCAAACTAGCTTAATTTTACAGCTTTATCACGTCTCTAGCGGACCCCTACAGTTTCTCTCAAAGAGCGTAAACGACAATAGTGCACCAATTTTCTTCACACTATTAATTACTTATGGCTAAGACTCACCCACCTGTCACTCCCTGATTCGTCAACCCTCGGATCTCCTCAACCCATCCCTTATTCCAATAGTACAGCCTACTACTTCCCTACCCTTACCCTCTTCACTTCATCATTTCAAACCAAAACCAATCACAATAATTCTCACCTACATCCAAACCACCATGGTAGCAGAAACAACATGGAGCTTAACAGCCAAGCTCTGCGACTCCTGCAAGTCCGTCCCCTCCACCGTCTTCTGCCGCGCCGACTCCGCCTTCCTCTGCGTCACCTGCGACGCCAACATCCACGCCGCCAACAAGCTCGCCTCCCGCCACGCGCGCGTCTGGGTCTGTGAAGTCTGCGAGCAGGCCCCCGCCGCCGTCACCTGCAAAGCCGACGCCGCCGCTCTCTGCGTCACCTGCGATCGTGACATCCACTCCGCCAACCCCCTCGCCCGCCGCCACGAGCGCCACCCTGTCGTACCGTTCTACGACTCCTCCTCCGCCGCCGCCAAGACGGAGCCGGAGGCTGATCAGTGCTCGGAGGAGGAAGCTGAAGCTGCCTCGTGGCTGCTTCCGAGTGACGCTAATAACAATAATGATAGTAAAGTGGAGGAGGATGGATCCGGGCCGGGTCAGGAGTTTAACTTGTTTGGTGAAATGGATCCGTATTTGGATCTGGATCTGATGCACGGTGATCCGCAGCAGAAAGTGGCGGGTAATGAAGCTGGGTTGACTGAGGAGAGGAAGCAGCAGTATTCTTCAGATGGGGTTGTTCCCGGGTCGGGTCAGTTTAATACGGGTCAGGTTGTTGATGGGTACCCGACTTATGAAGTGGAGTATACTGGATCTAAGCCTTTCTTGTACAACTTCACCTCACAATCCATTAGTCAGAGTGTAAGTTCTAGATCCTTCCTTTAATTTATTATTCACATGCAACTATTGTTGGTTTAATCAGTTTAAGTACTTTTGATGCTTATTGGTTGAAAGCTGGAACTGGAAGTAGAAATTAATATTTTATTGGTGATTGGTGAAGTGGAAAAATTATTGTTTTTTCTAGATTAGAAAACAGTAGAAAGTTTAGGGTCTGTTTGTTTAGCCGGATCTTATGTGAAATGAATTAAAAATAGAAAGTTCAATTAAATTAAGTTCTCAACAAGTTTTATGAAAGAAAAACTGGACTTAACTTGCGATCAATCCATGACAGGTATCATCATCATCCATGGATGTAGGAGTGGTACCGGACCACAACGCAATGGCGGACGTGTCCAACACCTTCGTCAAGACGGAAGTAATTCCGACTCCTGTGTCGGGGCTTGACAGGGAAGCTAGGGTTCTGAGGTACAGAGAGAAAAGGAAGAACCGCAAGTTTGAGAAAACCATTCGATACGCTTCAAGAAAGGCGTATGCTGAGACCAGACCCAGAATCAAAGGGAGGTTCGCCAAGCGTGGAGAGCTTGAAGTTGAATCGCTTCTTTCTGCAGATGCATACGGTGTTGTCCCGAGTTTTTAGTACTTTGTGTATCTCATAAGTTATATATAAGGGGCGTCTCTCATGATCAGCCCCATGACCTGTGTTGTTGTAAGATAAAAATGAACAACTTGAATGGGTGAAATCTGTTTGTGTATATACTATTTTAGGGGCTTATATGACTACAAGTTTTTGTATCGATGTGTACTGATCGATTTTGTAGTGATGTTCCAATCTGTTTTTTGTGTAATGTATGTATGTCCTCGGCTTTGTTTAACCTGGATTTGACATGCTTCTTGAGTTATTGTGTCTTCATCATCTTCCATAGTTTTGTTAATGTAAGCTGCTGATGGTTCATTAGTTGAGTGACCATGGTGTTTCATGTTCAAGATATCTGGGTATCTTGAAACATTAATTTGTACTTCCTCTACGTCTCGTGATTAGGTTTCCATGTGTTTTTGTCGATTTTTTTAGCTTCCGTTTCACATTTCACTTTGAATAACTTCAAAATTATACCGAAAAAGTAATTTTGAAACATATAATATTAAAATATAAACTTTCTAATTTCATAAAATAAGTTTAATTTTTTTTTTTTTTTTTTTGAGAAAATTATTTTTTTCATATGATTTTAGATCAATTCGGGGTAAAATAAAACTTAAAAAAAATCAACAAAATAAATGCGAATCTTATCACGCGACGGAGGAATTACATGTTTTGAAAGTGTAAAATATTTTCATTTTATCCCTTTTATCTTTCATACTGTTAATACTTAAAAGACCATTTCCAACAATAAACACTCATCAAACTCTTTAGCACCGCCACAACACATTCCACTAATCCAAATTGACTTCACTTTTTATCTGCAAGCATAAAACTATCTCAAGTCAAAATATACATTTTATTTTCTCATTTCTAAAACAAACCAAAAAAAAACTAAAATACTAACAATAATAATAATGAAATAAACATAATGAGACGAGATACAGTTGAGCCCTTCATAAGACTTTATTTCATGCTAAACTTACTCTATTACACCACCAAGACACACCCCATACATGTATGTGTCTCGGTGGTGTAATAGAGTAAGTCTAGTACTCCCTCCATCTATCTTTAATCTTCCCATATTTTCATTTTTGTTATCTATCCTCAATTGTCCCATTTCTATTTTAGGACATATTTAAATTTTATTTTAATGTTAACAAGTGGTGGTGGTTGGTTTGGGAAGTGTGTATGTGTGTTGAGAGTGATTAAGTGGTACATAAATTATTAAAATATTAAAGAGTTAAAATTTTGACTTGAGTCCAAATGAGACAATTAATAATAGATGGAGGTAGTATCTCATAAACCTTTCATAAGGCCGCTCCGTGCAGCCTCATAAAATCAATCACCAATGAAGTTGGTATACTGTAGTACGAGTACTCGTATGATTGAATATCTTATCCTTTTAATTTTTTCATTCTGGAGGTTTGAATTCCATAATCATGTGTCACTTCAAGACAACGACAATACATTATGTCATAATAATATAAATGTATTTTAAACTTTTTCAAAATATTTGATCTATTAATCTCCAAAATACTACTCACTCCGTACAAGAACAGTTACACCATTTTAACTTTTTGAGGTCAATAAAATTGAAGTTTAACTACAAATTACTCTTAAACTATAATAGTAAAATATTTATCAAAGTTATATTATGAAACTTTCCATCCTAAATTTTTATTATATAATTTTGTTAAATATTTTACTATTATAGTTTAAGAGTAATTTGTAGTCAAACTTCAATTATGTTGACCGCAAAAAGTCAAAACGGTGCAACTGTTCTGGGACGGAGGGAGTATATTTTTATAATACAATTTTATAAATTTATTTTTCATTATAATTTAAAAATAATATAACAGTTTAGGAGCACGGGCGAGGCTATCATGTAGCTAGTGGGGGCACTTGCCCCCAATCAATTTTTTTATAGTGTATTAAGTATATGATAATTACATTTTGCCCTAGCTAAAAGTTTATCTTGTCCCCTTGAAAATTTTGATATTCAACCTAAGTCCTTATATTTTAATTTGGATTTTGTTGACATTGTACCTTGTTATCTTAGACCAAATAATAGGCATGTAAAACTCAAATTTTCTCATTCTTTTCATTTAAACTTTTGAAATTGATAGAATTCCAACTCTCCCAAGCTTAGTTGTTGGGGAGGAACGAAATTTAGTCATTTATATTAATTATCCAATACTCTCCTGCACTCGTGGCCGATTTCAACCTCTTTGGGGAGTCAATCGAGTGGAAATTTAATAAGGGTCGGAGTTTGTCTCCGGTGAGATTCGAACTCAGGTAGGGGTGAGCCTGATGGCTCTGATACCATGATAGATATTCAACTCTCCCAAAAACTTAAAATGTTGGTGTGGAACAAAATCTAATCATTTATGTTAATTCTCCAACACTCCTCCGCACTCGTGGTCGATTTCAACCTCATTGGGGAGGCCAATCGAGTGAAAATTTAATATGGGGCGGAGTTTGTCTCAGAGGAGATTCGAACCCAGGTGGGCGTGAGCCGATGGCTTGATACGTACCATGATAGAATTCCAACTCTCCCAAAAGCTTAAGCTGTTGGGGAGAAACGGAATTTTGTCATTTATATTAATTCTTCAACAGAAATAAACAAGGAGAATTGATTGCACACTCGAATAATAGATGTTTATCTTAATATTTTCCATAATGACGAATGAAGCTATAACGTAATGATTTAAAACTACTTGTCGAACATATTTGTGATAATGCATTGATATCTTTATATTGCGGTCTCTCTATGGCTTCCCGTTGCTATATTGCCATAACCATTTTTTAAATGCTTAAAAGTATATAAAACTTTGGAAAAAAAATTGTAGATAGAGATTTTATGTGCATGTATGTAAAGTTCAAGTTTACGACCCTCACGGACATTTTTCTAACATAAGTTTATTTTAATCATTTTTTGAAAAATTACCCTAACAATACCAACGTAAAACATAAAACATTAAAGAGAATATAGGGAATAGTCTTTTCTTTTTTCGCAGATAAAATTTTTTTTGTTACTTTTGTCTGTGCTAAACCGGAAGCAGAAGGTTCGGATAAGAGTCGGTCCAGAGACTCGTATCAGTTCCTCGAAGCCAATTGGCTAGCAGGATTTCCTGAGTTGCCTGCAACCACATCTTTTTTCTGGCTTGGCCCCACCATCAATTAACTTTTCTGCTTTAGTATGTCAACTCTGTTTAACATTTTAATTTTAAATTGATCAAGTGGGTATATTTATAAAATAAAGGGAGCCCGAAAATAAAAATAGAGGTATAAATTTAAGAGTTATTATTAAAGCTCTTTCTCCTTTTTTAGAGTTAATATTAAGAGGAAAATTGTGAACCCCATTTTTATTTTTATTTTATTTTATTAAGGATCTATTAACATGCAACTCTATTCGTTAGAAAACATGCATGAAAAAACCATTACTATGCTTAAGCCCAGCATCGATCAAGTGTGCTCCATCTTCTGTCAAGACTTTAATTTCCTATCTCCTTTGTTAAGTTTTACAGATGATTGTATTGTATGATTTTTTTAAAAGCTGCACCATCTCTATCAAGACTTTAATTTCCTATGCTTATGCTAGCTAAAGCCTCAGGTTTGGAATTGCTGGGCTCATATTTTTGAAACGGGTTGGGCTCATAATCTCTTCTCTCCTATTGTAAATACTCATCAATTAGGAGTCACCCCTAATGCTAGAAAGGACAAATTACATCAACTGAACGTAACTGTCCTTATGATTCAATCTTGGACTAATGCAAATCCTTCTTATCTTATGTTTGTTAGTCAGCTGGTCGTAGCCTCGTAGCTAGGTGCATGCATGTTTATTGCATTATGCATTTGGATAAGTTAAGTCTTTTAATTGTTTTTTACTACTTTTTGGGGTGTTGTTTGTTCTGTGTGCACAATGTAATTGTTCTTTATCAAGCCTGTATGTGTAAGCACATTTGAAACTTACTTACTAAACCTCCCTCTCTTTGGGTTAGTGTCTATAAGCTATCATATAAAATACTTTTCAAGTGGCACTTTTAGTGAAGCTTCATTGAAACCACTAACTGATAGCTGATTTTGGAAGAAAAGATAGGAAGTTGTTCTCTTCTCAGTTCTCTGGTACGAGGTTATTGGTTGCCTACTTGCCTCATAAATATTTTGCTGATTTTGTTTCCTATACACCTCCCCTGATCATGTTAATTAGAGTAGCTGGAACGTACGTGCCTAAATTGTTGAATGCTCTTCCCCTCTGAGTTGGTTGCGGAAATCCTCACTATGGCTACAGTTACCAGTACTGTCCAATTGTTCTGATGAAATTGTTTGGCCTTGTAATACTTCTGGGTTGTTTTCTGTAAAATTTTCCTATCAACGCATTTTCACTCAACCAATTCGGCCTTGCTGACCTTGGCATAAGGTTTGGCAGTAGCAAACTTTACCTAAAATCAGACATTTGTTATGGTGAGTTTCGAATCATAAGCTGTAATGTTCTTTTTTGTACGACTCACACATTATTGATTCTGATATGTCCCCTTATGCCATATGGAGGTAGAAACCGCAGCACATTTGTTCTTCCAGTATTCGGCATTCCAACAGCTGTGGTTTCGGTTTTTTTCCACATCAACCTGCTCTGCCATTTGAGTTAGTGGAAGACTTTATCTTCCGCCTCACTTTTAACCAAATTGCACTTAAGTTGGATCTTTTGGATGGCACGCAACCAGTTTGTTGTGTTTAATCATGTGCCAATAAAAAAATCATTCAACTTAGGCAAGACTTGCAAGTTAATTTCCAGCTCGTCCAATGGCAAAGCAATCATCTTTGTGTTATGGCAGGCATTGGATGTGTGCTTGGTGACAATTGGGGACAGTTACAAGTGACATTTTCAAAAAATTTACTCAACTTCATAATGCTTTTGTACTGCACAGTGCACAATGCCATAAACTTGCATCTCATGTGTCAAACACAAGGTATACTACAGTGTGTTAATCTTTCTTTGCTTTCTACGCCTTCCCGATAAATTCCACATCGAACAGAAGAACTGAATCAGGCGGAATGATGCAGGATCCTGCAGCATCACCAAATCGTAAACAAAACATCAATTAAAGCCGGCCAGCTGTTATAAATTTGTTTTTCTACCTAGCTAGGAATATCTAGTTGACTGTATTTACCTCCTCTACAGCCTGCTCCTCTTACACCATACGCGAGTCCAGGAGGGATTCTCAGCTTACGTTTCCCTCCTACAAAATCACACAAACACGTTAGGATAGTTGTTGACGAAAGAAATTTTCATTCCAGTAAAAACGTTTCAGTACAAATTATGTCATGATAAAAAAAATAAAGGTCGACAGAAATACACGTACTTCCTAGCTTACAAGGGGAAAAACCGTGCAACTATGCCGGTGTTCTTTAACAAGCTGTAACTAACAAAAGTTCATGAAATTTCAGTTCATAAGGCACAGCTGGTAGAGCGTAACAGGGTTGACTAGCCTTATAAATTGCGTAATTTCATCGTCAACTATTCACGATATCTATTGAAATCAGCCGTATGTTAGTTAACTCCTCTCAACATTCTTCATTTGATATATACTGATCATAGATTCTGCCCCGATTTATTTTTATAACTGTAATTTGTTTTTTTCATAGATAATTCCAGTGAATCGTGTGACTTGCACATGACCAATTGAACAAACATTTTCCAGTGACATTCATGAAGTTAGAAACACCAGCCAGTAGTAGCTCAATAGTGAGTGAATGTAATATAGAAGTAACCGAGTAAGAGAGTATATATATCGTTTTGTTGTAATACCTGCAAGCATGGGTGGAATGCCATCACTGCCAAGAATTCCTTGATCCCACCCTTTGATCACCTACATTGGACATTACATACCCAACAATTGAGCTCATGCACTGAGCTAGTAAACCAACATACAAATAGGCTACAAACTATGTTACATAAGCAACTTGAAATAATGCCAACAAACAATAGTCCTATTTTCGCATCTACAAAATTATGCTCGCAAACTTACATCACAAGGGACAAGGCCACAATACAGTCACTGCACTAACTTGATAGCTATTTGGGACACAGGTAGAAAGCTACACAGCTCGCGGTAGATAGAATATGTACTAGAATAAGCTTCGCTGCTGAAGCGAGCCAATTAGATAAATAGTCCTACTGTAACAATGGACTGCTGATATAGTATCTTCTACATGTAACAGCTTGCTGCTGAACTTTACATTATTCCATTATTCATCTTATCGGGCGAACTTGTATACCACTAAACCATTCAACACTACGAATCTCCTAAACAATTCGAAACCAAATGCAGACAATTCATTGAAATAAGAGTATGTGTATACCTCACCAACACCAATACGAAAGGAAAGTGGCTTTCCTCTGTTATAGCTGCTGTCAAACACAGTCCCATTCTCCAATTTCCCAACATAATGTGCCTGCCCAACATCATATATATTAAAATTAATGCTATGTTAGATAAATCTGACCCGTTCCCGTTCAGATCAGTTCAAGTTTGTTTTAATTGTTTTTCATAATACAAATAAGTCCCCTTCATTTCAGATTGGTTGTTTCTGTACAATTAGTTCTGTTAAAACGAAGATAACATAAACTAAATCATAAGTTTCTTAATTCTTCTCTAATTCTCATTTGAATGAGACTATAACAATAAGTGCAATAAACTACAGCAATCAAGTAGTGTAATGAATACCTTAATGAGTTGTCCTTTAACTGGTTCTGGTCCGGTTCCGACAACCTTATCGCAAAACTCAAGGCCAGAGGGAGCTGCCGTGAAGTCGCACACTTCCGCTGCCGCCGAGGAGTGTTGTGGATTGAGGAGATGGAGGAAGCTGAAGCAGAAACCGAGGCCAACAGATTCTCTTCTGCTCAAAAGTGTACTACTAGTACAACTTGGTTTCTGGAACTTGACAGATGAAGATGATTCATTGTGCACGCTGTTGTTAATTCTTGATTTAGTAGTTGTAATATTGTACTGTCTGCTACAGCTACTACTTGTGGGATTACAGAATGTCCTAATCCCAACTGAAGAAGAGGACACAAGGGAATGCATTTCTAAGGAACTGAACTCAACACCTCACCTGGAAACAATGGATAATGTATTGTTGAATGCTGCTGAGTGCTGATAGTGTCCAAGATGCAGGGCAAATTACAATTTACACCCATTATCTTTTGGGTGGCTACGATTTTGATACTATAATATAATAATTATACATTTTTAATATAATTTTAGAATGATTACAAATTGCTGATACTTTTGATACTTTTATCAAATTTTATCAAATTAGTAATTAACCTAAATAATTTCTATTAAAGATGATATTTCTAATTTTAGTATCAACCAAGTTAACTATACTCCTAAATTTACTCCCCATCGTAATCAATATCAAGCTTAAATCAAATATGTTAGTAAATCATACAACACAATAATAAGAAGTTAAGAAAATAATAAGTTTTTTTTTTTTTATTTGAGATAAAAAAAAAAAGAAACTTCTTATTATTTCATGTACACTTCTTGTTTCAAGTCAATATTTCATATCATCGTATATCATTAATAAGAAATTAAAAACCGATGCCTCCAAGCACCATACAGCCTCCACTATTTCATTAGTCTTTTCTCATAAAAATTTCAGTCCCCTGAGATTATTATCTCTATTAGGTGAAGAGATGCTTCTGTTTTGGGAGTCCATATTCTACAGGAAATACTATTTCAATTTTTTCATTTCTAATGCAACTGGTTGCTGAAAATTGATACATGTCGTTGGCAATCGATACCTGCCGAAATTCATTAGTTGAACAATTTTAATAAACAAAATCCATTGATGCATGCAATTAAGGAGATGATTACATGTTATTATCGCTTGCGTAATTTTGGTGATGCTTCCTATTGGATGCTTGAAAATTGGGATATGAAGTAACTTGGCACGTTGAATTTTGACCAATGCTCGTAGTTTATTTGGTATGCTTGGCATTTGGGATTCATGGATGTTTGGAATTTATAACAAATCTCGATAGAATAGGGCTTAAGAAAATCGCGACATTTTTAAACTAATTTTAGTTAAAATTTGAGTTTGGCTGCATAGAATTTTTTTTTAAATGTAACAAATTAACTAAATAATAGGAATATATCATCATTATCTATAGTAAATAAGTTCCTTAAATTATGCAAGGTTAATTTGGTCAGAACATATTTAAAAATCAATTTGTTATAAGTTTAGTATGTATCACTAATTTGAAAAAGAAACTATTAGGAACATTACCACTGTAGGAGTAATTTACAGCAACGACCCGACCACAAATGGGCCGAGACCTAGCCCAACGGGCCTGCAAGGTTATGGCGGACTAACCCACATACATCTCGTTGGTATGATATTTTCCCTTTAGACCTGAGCCCGCACGGATTTACTTTTGAAATCACCCAAAAGACCTTATACCATGTGAGATTAGTGTTCTAATATATATACCATTTATCCCATTCACTCTTAAGTCTTAACCAATGTTGGATGCAGGGTATTACATTTACGATCGAAAAAAGTCAATAAAATTAAAGGGGAAGTTTTGACCGGGACGGAGGAAGTATAATATGTCGGATTCTATGGTTACATAACGGCATAATTGGAATATGAATAGATATGGCAAGAATCGAGGCAAGTACGTGCAAACTAAGAAGATGTGATCACGAAGATAAATTTGCATCTGAAGCTAGATAAATCCGATGAAGTCGTCTAACCTACCATTGCGAAGCTCTCGAAGAGTTGTGAAACACTGAAGAGAGACACTTTTGCAGATTCGGATGTTACAATCCAAAAGACAAAAAGAAGACGAAAACATGAAAAATGTGCCTTCAGTGGTTGCCTAAGGAATTTTGGACATGAAAATCAGCCTTTGGCCCTAAGTTGGCCCGAGCATTTTGGCCATTGATCCACCACTTCTTATAGTAATGTTTGGATGTTCTCCCAGACCCAGCCATTCTCAGCTATAAATATCCCCCCCCCCCTAAACACCCTCAAACGACACACCTTCATACACAAGAACCCTAGTTGCAAAAATCAAAATCTTTCCTCCATAAACCTTAATTATATAGCCGTCTTTGAATAAACACAATTGTGATAAGCCATAGAAGAGTGAAGGCCATTGAAGACGTCATCGTCACCACCAAAAACCACCACCGGTGCAAAGTTTAATTCATACCAATCAACAAAAATACAACACCAAACTTGATTATGATATATTTAAATAAAAAATAAAAAATGTATCAATAGCAATGTAAGAAAATCTGGCTGAGGAGTTTTGGAGACTAAGATTTGTAATTATAAGTTTTAAATTTTATTAGTGGCTATAAGTTGATAGAAACATATGAATTGGTTGAGAATCGGACAATGGGATTAAGTATTACTGCCAAGCATTGTTGTTAAAGGTCATAATTATATGTCAATTCAACATTTAAAAATAATACTAATTCATTTATGTGGTGTAATTGTGATAGATTAATTAGTTAGTAACCTATTATATTATTTTTCATTTATTTCAATGAAATTATATTTCATTTTTTTATTACCAACGCAAATATCACCAATAGTTTATCCGACAAAAAAATAGACAGTTTTTTTTTTATAATAAAATAAAGGGAATATTACTTCTACAACCCCCACTAGATGGCATATTTTCATCTCAAGGACCATCTTGCAAAGAATTACATCCAAGTCCATTTACTCATTCCGGCGTTGACCATTCAATTTCATGAATTTCTCTCTCCTCCATCCAAACACACCCTTACATTTAACATTGTCTTTATTCTTTCTTTTTTCTTTTACTTTTCTTTTTTCTTTTTCTTTTTTCTTTTCTTTTTTAATTTTTCTTCTCTTCTTCTTCTTCAAGTCAGTACCGGATTCCGGTACCGACCTGAGGAAGACTCAGAGGAGAAGCTCTGTTTTAAGTTCCCAGATCGGAGCTTTAAAGCTCCGATCTGGGAGCTTGTTACGGTCCTCCGATCTGGGAGCTTAAGAGCTCCCAGATCGGAGATCG
The DNA here is from genome assembly GCA_028274465.1 of Plantago ovata. Taxonomy (NCBI): domain Eukaryota; kingdom Viridiplantae; phylum Streptophyta; class Magnoliopsida; order Lamiales; family Plantaginaceae; genus Plantago; species Plantago ovata. Next base: position 32,384,037 of record CM051457.1, read on the forward strand.
AAAAAGCTCCAATTAGCTCCCGATAGGAGCTTTTCCGATCTGCATAAAGCTCCCGATCTGGGAGTTCTTAAGATCCCAGATCGGGAGTTTAAGAGCTCCCATATCGGGAGCTTGCAGAAAGCTCCCGATCTGGGAGCTTAAGAGCTCCCGATCTGGGAGCCAAAGCTCCCTTATCGGAGCTTTAAAGCTCCGATTAGGGAGCTTTCCGGTGGGAGGGAGCACAGTTCTGGTCACCGGAATAATTCCGGTCATTCCGGTGACCGGAGCTGTGAAGAAGACCGACAATAAAAAGAAAAATATAAAATAATTTTAAAATATATATTCGTTTTTGTTGAAAATAACTTTGTATCACATTGTAAATAAAGTTTTTATTTGGGTTATTTTATAATAATTTTTAAGGATAAATTATGTGGCTTAATTTTGAATTATTTAGTGTCAAATTTATAAAATAGAAAATATAAGGGTGTATCGTGCTATAAACAGAAAATAAAGTTGTTTGGGTGAGAGAATAATCAGAAATTCCGGCAGAGGTAATATTGTCTTTTCCACGATTTAGTTCGCCCAAAGTCAAGTTCGTGGATCTGGATGTAATTAAATTCATCTAGTTGGAGCCTGAATGTAACTGATGAACTGATGGTCCTTTACATGTAATTAGGGAATCTAAGAGGGGGTCCAAATGTAATGTGCCCTAAAATAAATAAATAAAAAAGGTGGAGATACCAAAAATATAGCTTTGGATATTGTATGAGTTAGAATTTTCCGGTCTGATCAGATCCTAATAGATTCTGACCCAATAGATCACGTAAAAAGAATTTGTGGATTGGATCAGATCCAGTTCGAATAGAATTGGGTTAATGTCCGTGGATTTGACCCAAATTGCCAGGCTTAACCCAACAAGCATAAATGCATGTACACGCATTTTACACCTTAGTCATTTTGAGGCCCACGAACCTCAGAAACGCCTTTAAATATTGTAGCTCTCTCTAGGGTTATTTGTATCCGACCACATACTACATTATTTCTTCTCATCTTTTCTTTGTTCCTCGGTGTTGTTGACATAAAAAAGCTTTTATATCCACAGTGATTATCTTTTCGTCAATCTCGGTGATATCTATAGCCTAAACACTTATATCAATTGGGAGAGCGGTCAATTGATGGTTTTTTTTCAAAGAGTACCCATCTTCTGGTGAATTTGTGATCGTTTTCCTCGAGGTTATATTTTGCCTTTCGAATTTTTTGTATTATATTGTCATTTTTTATTTAAAATGCTAATCGATTGGTTATTCTCACAGGTTTGGTAGCTTATGTTACAAGAAGGAGAGGATCTGAGGAATCTGACCGGTCTATTTATCATCTTTGTTTTCCGACCAATTGTTGCAAAATAATCCATATTTGGTACATTTGTTTCATTTTGCGTGAGTTATTTCATGAATACTCCTTTGATTCGATATGCACATTACAATAAATCTTTAAAATAAAATGAAAAGATTTTCTTTTAAGACAAAAATCTTTGTAATCACTACCAGTTTTGTTTTTCAACAATAATCAAATTATTCTTTTTCTTGTAATGTAGTTTGTCTGGATGATGGAAGAAGATCTTAAAAATCTGTTCAATTCAACTATCATAATTGTATTTCAAATTGATTGGTGAACAATTATCTAGATTTGGTAAATCTAAATCACTTATTTCAAGAATAGTCTTTAGATTAGATTAATACAATGTGTTTAATCATCAAAATGATTTGAAACGATTTCGTTTTGAGATTGAATTTATATTATTACACTACCACCTTTATGTTCCACCAAAAATAATTAAATATTTATTTTTATTTTCTTTCTTGCAAATAAGGTAGCTTCTGTTGATGACGGAAGAATATCTTACAAATATGACTAATACCGTTATCATCATTGCTTTTAAGACTGGATGGAGATCAAGTATTCATATATGGTACATCCAAATCATTTTTGGTGAGTTGTTTCATGAATACTCTTCGGATTATGTACGCACTCTGGAAATCATTTTTGCGTGAGTTATCATTCTAGTATTTTCAATTTACTGCTTTTTTTGTTGTTGTTGCAAGTGTGGAATATTTATATGGCCGCTGGAACCATGCAACACAGTTGTGTCTACAATTATTAGATACTACGGGGATAAGCACTACGATACCCTCTAATAGAAAATATGGGTCCGCACATACGGACCACATCTTCTACTAGAGGGTGTCACAATGCTTACCCCCTAGCATCTAAAAAAGGCGACGGTGTGGATTGAAGTGGTGACTTGATGGCATTTGTTGCAAAGTGAATTGACCAATGAGGCATTGATATGCACCTGCTCACATATGAAGTCTAAGCCGAGATGTTCTCCATGATTCTGTCGGTATTCCAAATATTGCACGTGTGTTCTTATGTAAGTTACATTTGCCCCTGGCACCCTGATATGTTTTTCCATAATGTGTGATTAATATTTTAGGTGATTGTAGCGATAACTTTCACACATTGTAGATTGATGGAATTTGTTGGTTTAAAAAGAATTAACCAATGATATGTTCGAGGAGTTGCTTCCACATATGCACTATAAGGGTTGCTTGGGAGTAGCTGGTTCATATTGGTTATGATCAATAGTGGTTTTTATTAGCTTTTTCTAAGACTTACCTATATGTTGATTCATATATTTACCATAGTTATTGGAATTAGAGATAAGGGTTGTACAATGGAAATGCCCCCTCTAAATTTTAAAAAGGAACTTTGTATAGGTATAAAAGAGAGTTAACATAAAATTTAAATATAGCACCGCATTTAAACTTTATTTTCTTAAAATTTGAATTAATATGTTGTGATAAATTTGGTTTGTGAAACTTTCTCATTTATTCTTGTTAAAATTTAAGTGTCTTAATATTACTTATAATTAATTATTTGAATTGACTAGCAATTAGAATGGGCTAAAATTAATTTAGGGATCTCGGCTCTTATGTAGACAACCAAACAAAATGGTATAGGCATAATCAATAAAACAAATATATTTTCTCCAATTTTATTAAGGAAAGTATATCTAACAAAGATAAATACATAATTAGTGAAAACTTTATACTTCCATCTTTGTTATAAATTCGCTTAACATTTTTCACACTCTTTCACTCTTGGTCATCACCAAAAGGGAACTAGTTCCTCTCTAAGACACTATCATGTGTTGTATTCAATGATAGCTGCATGCATCACATAATACTGCTTCATCCATTCCTTTTGTACTAGATGCCATAAACTCTCCGCACCAGTCCATTGCATTTAAACCCAAATGTTCCACATGATTCCAAATGCATTATAAATATTGCACACTTGGAGCCTTGACACGCTTTCCCATGGTATGTAGTTTACCTTTTAAGTGAGTGCATTGATAATCTTAACCTACACGACTAATATTTATAGGGGACTCTTGAATTAGCCAAGTGATTTATGAGGAGATATGTATGAGAACAAATCAATAGATTATAGAAATTGGTGTATGGGTTATAATGAACTTTTTGAAAGTATAAGTGAGATGGTTTTATAATTTACTACAATGAACTAATGATGAGATGAGAGATGAGTATAAAATGTCATCATTAGTTAAATGCAGTAAGTTATAACACCATATCTATTTTTCATACCGTTGATTATATATAACACTTGCTCCATTCTACAATCCACCCTTATATATTTACTCATATATATATATTTCTTCATTTATCACTTGGTTATATTAAGATTCTCCTAAAAATATTAGCCTTGGGTGAAGTTTATCACTGCACGCATCTAAAAGGTAAACCATACACCATTAGAAAACGTGTTACGGCTAGGTCAAGAGGAAAATGACACTTGCATAAGAACAAACATGCAATATTTCAAATTCCAATGGAACCATGCATAACATTTGGGCCTACATGGGACGTGTGTGGAGATTTTATGGCATCTGGTATGGAGGAAACGAATGAAGCACCTAAATGTGTTGTGTACATCTGCCAGTAAATGCACCACAAGATGATGGTCAAAGGAGGAGGTGGTTCACCTTGGTGATGACCAAGAGTGAAAGAGAATGAGAAATGTGTTGGATATCCTTTTCTTACAGGAATTGGAGAAAAATATATTTATTTTGTAATTTTTGTTCACATCTTCTTGTTCAGTAATTTACATAAAAGCCGAGTTGATCCATACATTATTTTTCACATGCATTAACTTATTTAGGCGGACGTCATGTTCTAGTGAACTCTATATGAATTACTATTGTGTTGCATTTTTTGTTCCATTAGCCTTGATCGTGCAAGAATGTGATATTTTGATCGTGGATGCTCCACACATATGACTGATAGTAAAGAATTCTTATATAACTTTGTTCCCCAAAATCCGGGTCTATAATGTTTGGAGGTGGTGCTTAAAGCAAAGTTCTCGGTAAGGAGAACTAAACATCAAGGGATCTCCTCCACTAAAAAATGTTATTTTAGTTGAAGGGTTATCAGAAAATTCTGATTAGTCTTAGTCATCTTTGGGATGATCATCTCCAAGTAAGGTTCAATAAAATACCTAAGAAGTTTTTTATACTAACAATTTTTTTTCTCGAAGCGGTAAAGCGAGGATCAATAATGGTTCCCCATTTACCCCCGTGGTGACTCGATCCCCCGACCTATTGATTGGAGGTGAAGCTTTATACTAATAGTTTTGTATTGTAACAGGTACTAGATCACATGACAATCTATGTCATAACAAATCTTCTAAAATGCAAATTATATATGCAAAATTGGACGAAATGGTCATTTGGCACAAGAAATTAGGTCATGTGAACTACGTGAACATGGAGAAACTAATCGAACTAGAAGTTATCAAGGGAATACCTAAGCTAAACAGTCCTAGAAAACTAATATTTGGAGATTGCCTAAGTTGTAACAAACTAGCGTTGCACAAGCCAAGTCCAATTGATGGAAAATCAAGTACTGGCAAATGTTATGATTTACTTCATATGGATTTAATGGGACCAATTGAAGTACAAAGTCTAGGTGGAAAAATGTAAATTTTTATTCTTGTTAATTGGTGATCATTCTATATGTACTTCGATTTACTTCGTAAAAGACGAGACTGTGACTTTTGAGCATTTCAAAATATTGTATGCTAAAATCCTAAGTTTATATGATTCCAAACTAAAGAGAATCAAACCTGATCATGGAAAGGAATGTAAGAATATGATGTTTCTGAGTTTTGTATAACTATGGAATATCTCATGAATCACGATTCTTTCCGGTTATAGGTATTGGGCGAGGCCATTTGATGTCCATTTTGTGGTCTATTATCGCAACCAATATGTCGGATCCTGGGAGTGACATCCACCATTCCATGACGTCTCTATACAATGTTGTAGAGAATGTTCGAGTGCACATATTATCATCGTGTCCATGTCCTTCCCTTCGTCCTTCGAAGCGATTCAGATGTATTATGGGGCAGCTTCGACCGAAGTTTTGCTCTAGTGGTGGGATGAAAATCGTCAGTTTGTTACCTCCCTTTACGTATATGTCTCATTCTGCTGATTTAGAGTAGCCATTTATTTTTTAGTCATTCAAAAAATGCTTGTATCCAGAATCATCTTAGGGAGGCTTAAATTTGATAATCAATCGATGTAAAAATGAATAAAATAAATGGTTTCTTACATATACTATCCATGCTAGTCTTTTTTATTACATATAGGCCCTCGTTAGCCAAACAATTACATCCAACACCTTGTTAGATAAATTTAATTACACCTAAACCCACGAATTTGACTTTTGGCGAATTAAATCAATGAAAGGACATTTTTACCCTTGGTCAAATATTGAATTCTGACTTTGACCAAACAACTCCAATTTTCATTAATTACACATTAGCCTCAATTTTTTAAAATTTTACCAATTTGGCACTTAATAATTCAACATAAGGCATATAACTTCTCTAAATTCCAAATTTGTCCTAAATTTTATTGCAACTAAGCCCTAATAAATTATTTTTTTTTAAATATCACTGAAAAAAATAAAAAAATAAAAAGAAAAAAAAAAAAAACAGCAAATCGGAGCTGCACAACTCCGATTTGCTCTGCCGCCACAGCTCCAATTAGATCAGAGCTGTGCATCTCCGATCTGATCGGAGCTGGTCACACCTCCGATCAATTAATTAGTAGTTGTACGTAGCAACTAATCTTTACTTGATTGACCAGTTTCATCACTTCAATCCATGGCCGGACACCGTTGTGAAGAAAAAGGAAAGAAATAAAAAAGGAAGGGAGAAGAAAGAACAAGGAAGGAAGAAGAAAGAAATTAAAAAGGAAAAACAAATAAATAAAAATACTAAGGGCCTAAGGCCATGTTTGGTTGGAGTGGATGAAAATTTCAATTTAGTTTGGTCAACAGGAGAAGCTGATTTTGGACCCATATGTAATAGATTGACTAAGAGGGGGTTAGACGTAATTAGAGGGTCTAGTAGGGATAGTGGATATAAAATTCCCTAAAATAAATAAAACCATTTCTCTTTCAAATAAATCAATTAAATCTACGATTTTGTTTATTTGTGTCACATTCCGAAAACAATAATTGAAGCATTCCAAAACGATTTTGTTTATTTGTTTCACATTTCGGAAGGAAGTAGTAGTATATTAGAAGCAATAACCGAAGCAACGGTCATGATTCAGAAACCTATGACTTGGGTACCAATTAACCGGAAAACACATTTTGGAAGCAAAATATTTAGGAAAATTTCATTGCCTGAAGCTGGACTGCTCACTTTTTAAGATATGTTGGTATATTACTTTTAGTTAAATCTGTAGTTAGAAGTATCCAGCGGTTTTGGTGTTATATTCTTCCCTTACCCAAGGGGCTATTTCTAAAATCGAGCAGCTTTGCAGGAATTTTGTTTGGACAGGTAAACAAAATGGAAGAAGGAACTTGGTAGCATGGGACCAAGTATGTCAAGAGTTCCAATATGGTGGGTTACAGATCAAATAGGTGCTTAGCTGGAGCAAAGCACTATTGTGTACTCAAGTTATTAAATAGGGAATGGAGCTGCTAGGGAAACTATCTGGACTCAATGGGTGCGGCACTACAAACTAAACGGACAGGATATCTGGAATGTTCAAGTACGTGTGTCTGATTTCCCTGCAGGTGGAAAACTATTTTGAAGTTAAGTGACATGTTGAAAACAAATGCTCCTGGATACATGTGAAGATTTCATCTGTGAAGGTACAAGTAAAATAGTGGATAAGTGCTATATATTCTTCACCCTGATCCTCCACAGGTACCTTGGTTTGAACAGGTTTGGGATTCTATCTCTGTTCCAAGAGTTGCTTTCCTTAATTGGTTAGTTGTTAAGAAAAGGCCAACTACAAAGGATAGGCTTATTAGGTTTAAAATTCTTGATGATGCTACTTATAGTCTGTGTGGGACTAGTGAGGAAAATCTTGGTCATCTTTATTTTGTTTGTGTTGATTCTTATTTATCCTGAAAAACATTATGACTGATGTGGGTTTTAGAACTAATGAAACAGGTTGGAAGTGTGGATGGATATGTTCAATAGGTCTGAATGTAAGCAGGACTAGTTTATCAAATATGAGCGGCTGCTTTGGAGCAGTTCTTGCAGTGATCTGGAGAGTTAGGAACTTGAAGGTGTTCGAGGAGGAATCCATGCCAAAAGAAGTGATATGTCGAGAGGTGGCCCAGGATTTGATTTTAAGACTGAGATATAAATGCAAAAAGCAAATGAACATATGTTAGGAAATGTATCCAGAACTTATCATCTCTTTGAGTTAGAAGGTCTGGCCTTGTTTGTGCAGGTACTAATATTGGATCGTTTTCTGGTTAGTGCAGGTATATGAGTTTGTCTGTACGTACACACAGTTACTTAAAAGAAAAAAGAAAGGACACTATTTTTGTTGTACAATGCTGATTCAAAAAGATGTTGGCTGCTTTTGTCCATTGGGTGAGTTTTCTATACTTTTGCTCTTCCTCAATCCCCTAAAGAGAGTCAATCGATGTGGAAAGCACTACCCTTTTGTGTTTTAAAGCTGGCCAAGATATAAGATTTTATTACTGAAGAGTACAGTCACAGAATGGAGTTCTGGAGCTGGAATGGAGTGAGATAAATCTCCTTGATGACTTAGAATAGGGAAAGTGAATCCTAATTGTAGTTGCTTGGTAGGGACTTTGTAATAGTCACATAATTTATTTATGGAGCTAGAGAAATTTCCTGCAACAGGGTAGACACTGATTGTAGTTCGAATATTTAAACTTTATGAGCATTAGCTTTTATATTGGGGTATGTCCCTCTTATTATTGTACTTAACTCTCAACTCTCTTTGAGTTTCAATATTATTCCACTTTCTGAAAAAAAAATTAATTCTACAATTTTGTGTAATAACTGAAGCAACGGTCAGGATTAAGACGTATGACTTGCGTCCCAATTAACCGAATTCCACATTTTGGACAAAATATTTAGATAGTTATTTTCCTTAATTAGGGCAAAATACAAATCATTAAATTACCAAATTACGAACAAGTAGAAGAATTCTACTACTACTGCAGTCTCTCTCTCTCTTGGAAGTTGGAAGTAAACAAACAACGCCAACAAATTCACTTTATCAACTAACCCTTGCTTTTCCTCTGTTTCAAACTTTCAATTCAATTCACTCACCCAATTTCAATTCCACACTGTTTTCTCTGTTTTCCTCTGTTTTATTGCTTCTTGTTTCGAGTTTGAAATTACTGACTGACAATGAGGGAAATTACGCTGCAAGATTTTGAGGCATTCGTATTGATGTTGAAGATGATAGTCAGACTAGGAATTTGGATATGTTGGCTGCTGTTGCTTCTCACGTCCAATACCTTGAGTCACTTGATGGTGACAATGTTCAGGATCTCACACTCGCTTTCAAGAAAAGAAAATCTGTTTCTGTGAACAAGAACAAGGCTGATGCTTGTTATGTTCCCGTGTTTGGAGATAGTGTTGTTAAGAAGAGAAAACGTGGCTGGATTCCCTCTCAATGCTCCGAGAACGAGATTACGGGTGTCGAATTTCAAGAGAAGAAGAAGATGAAATTTGACCGTTGTGCTGCTGCTAAGATGAGGTTGTGGAGAATAAGGGTTTTTGGGACGTTCAATTTCAAGAAAACAAGTCCAAATTTGACCGTTGTGTTGAATTCTGTCATGATGTGAGGAGAAATCGAAACCGAAAAGGGAGACAGAACAGGATGTTTGTGGTGAAACTGTGATAAGGAAGGAGAGGGGATTCGAAGAGAAATCGGAACAGAGAAAGGGCGGTGGCAGTAATCGATTGATCCTAAAGTTGAGTCCTCCTCTGAATCTGCCTCCAATAGCCACTCCAGTGCTGCCAGAGTCGTACTTAAAGGCGATTACGCAACTCTCTGGTGGATGGATTTTGTCATGGGATGACATGGAGTTGGTGATACAGAAGAAGCTCAGCAGAACTGACTTAACGAAACATCATAACCGCCTCTCTATTCCGAGTAAACAGATGAAGTGCGGTGATTTCCTGTACAAAAAGGAGAGGACGTTTCTTCAAAATCGCAACATTCATAATAAGCTCAACTATATGGATGTGAAGATTGTGGAGCCTAACTTGGAAGAAGGAACGGTTAGATTGAGTATTTGGGAGATGAGCAACGTGTATTATGTGTTCAAAGGAACATGGAGTGACATTGTTAAGAGGAATGGGCTTGTGGAAACATGGTTTTGCAGGTCTGGACTTTCAGGGTTCAGCATGAGTTATGGTTCGCTCTCTTGAAGGTCCCTTGAATCGGGGGCTAATCTGAGATGTTATTATCTTTATTATCTGAGTGAAAAGACTATCAGTTTTGTTAGGTTTTTGTTTATAGAGCAGAACCTCAGAAGTATTCTGAGTCCTGAGATGATCAATCAAATGATGTTATGTTATATATCCAGCTAGTAACAGATGGTTGATCAATTAGTTATCTAATCTTTTGACATACTAGCTACTGACTCTTCTGGTAGCAGTTTTAAGTATATGCTCTCTGAGATGTAATTAATTGAGCAGTTTTTGTTGGATCAAGAATTCTTTTTTGCTTTGCAGTCTTTGTCTGTGAGTTTTATAGAATTATTACATGTTTATATATACTTCGTATAATTTAATTATAATATATCTGAGATTGGAAATGGCACAACACACTATATATGCTCGTTTCGCTTCATGAGTTCTTTGAGGTTGTTGATTGCAACTTGCAAGCGCAAAACTAAGGTGCCAACATGTTTTTCGAAGGTGCCAGCATGTTCATGAACTCCATCTGTTGAACATAAAAACCATGATTCTATCTATAGACTAGGAACCGTATCACACGCTACGCGTGTGAAGCGTAATCTTGTAAACATTATTATTTTATTAAATAATATATTAAAATAAATGGAATGAATATATAATTTCACATAATGACTTCAAACGTAATAAAAAATAACTAATTGAGTAATTAAACTTAATATAAATGGTGTGCTATAAATGTATATAGTTTTTGTAGTTATGCAATTAATAGTTTTGAATTGAAATATATTAGATATACAAAAAGTATTCTTCGGATGAGTTTAGACATCTCTAAATTTTGGAAACATTCAACTTCAAATCTGCAATGCATCTTTTTTCGCATGTTAATTGGTATTTTTCATCAGTTGAATATATCGTCAAGTGCTTCATATAAACATTCTAGTTTCATAATATGATGTTTTTAGTTATTTTAATCGTATGATTTAAAAATAATTTAAGGTCAAAATGATCATCGAAAAAGTCAACAAAATCAAGTGTTACATTTATTATTGGACGGAGGAACTATGTCTTTTTTTTTTTATAAGAACATATCATGGTTATATTTTAAAATTAAGTATAATACGTCATACAACTTTACGTTAAAAAATAAAAATTTAAGAAGAGAATAAATAAAAAAGAAAAAAATTACGTCAATAAGATTCGAACCCAACACCTTCAACTAAAATAATGATACAAATAATAGAGAAAATCACGCCAACAAGATTCGAACCAAACACCTTCAATAAAATAATAATAAAAATAATGGAGAAAAATCACGCCAACAGGATTCGAACCCTACATCTTTTAATTAACTAATGACACATGTACGCACTAGATTAAAATTGGATAAGCAAGATCAACGGATTAAAATAGATTGGTAGGTCAATCAATTGATTGAATCAACAGACTTATTATATTAACGTCACCCGCTACGCGGGTGAAGCGTAATTAATTTGTTAAACATTATTTGTTAATTGGTTTTAGTATGTAATTATCACAAAATGACTTTAAACATAAACAAAGAATATATATCAACTGATAATTTACAAATTACGAATTGAGTAATAGTACTTAGTAGGATTTATGTCCTTTATAATATATTATAGTCATAAAAGATTTCAATCGTAAAGAAAAAATATAAAACAAATGGAATGTATCAATAAGTAAACATTTGAAAATTTTAAAATTGTTTATCTAGTAGTTAAATGTAATAGAAATGTATATAGTTTTTGTAGAATTGAACAATATTAGACGTATATAAAGTATTCATCCGATGAGTCAATAACCTTCTGGTAACTCCGTAGGTGATAGAAACATTCAACTTCAAAATCTGCAATACAATTTTCGCATGTTAATTGATGTTCTTCATCTATCGAATATATTGTCCTGTGGTTCTGTATCTCTTCCCATTTTTCTTCTTCGAAGCTGCAAAATGGGTGATGTTCAAATTCGAAGTGCTCTGGGATCCTCAGGTTCTCTATCCTCAGAGCTAAATTACGCCTGCATTTCTTCACATAATTGAGTCCTGACGGGGTACTTTTCATTTGTTAATTGCTTCCCATCCTTGTAGTCTCTGTTTCGGATCCAGTGTCAGTATCTTAAAACCATTGATGCATACATGTATTCTGGATGTTTAGATATTTTTGTGGACGCCTCTTCAAAAAGATGTCCCCTTTTCAGGTGTTCGTGGTCGTAGTACTCAGCCTGTAATTTTATTAGAAATAATTTTAACGTCCTGACACAAAAATATATGTGCTGATCAACGGTTGTTTTATTGTAATTAAATGAAGGCTGGTGTTGTAATTTGCTTACCAACAATGTCATGTAGTAACTCCGTGGATCTTCAGCTGTTCGACACTTGTCCATGAATTCTTTTTGCCCTGGTTTTGGTCTTCTTTCCAGGTCTTGGGGGTTGCAGAAGTTGGCCTGTAATTTGATTAGATATAACTTTAACTTATTTCTTCCATTTTCCTACAATAAATATGAAGTTAATATTAGAGTAAAATAGAAAATTTATTAGCTAAACATAATTAGAGCTATGCGTGAATTGTATAAACATGTGTAAAAGAAGAAATCTATACAATTATATAATTTATTTACAAAATGAAATAAAAATAATAATTAAATTAGTTGACTAAAACTCTAATTAAGAACATATATACTCCTAACTTAAAGTTTTATTAAGAATCTTTTTTAGAATTTACTTTCATATTATAATTTCTTTTTTAGTAATATTATTTTGGAATAATTCGCGTTTAAAGTTCATAAAAAACAATTCTACGAAAAAATTGCTAATAACATGGATTAAAAAAACTCTAATAATTATAATGCTGGTAGCAATATTTTAAATTTTAATATATGTATATGTATATATATTGATCGTTATGTTAATTAATTGCATAAGATGATAATTTGTAGTAATAAATTGGAAGATAATTTGCTCACGCATAATTAATTGGGGGAGAGAAGATTGATCCAGATGATGAAGTTTGTTGTTTGGGTGTTGATAACATGAATAAGGTAGTATCTTTCGGTTTACTAAAAAATTAGCTATAATTGCTCTGGCAGGAGGTCCTAATTCAACTTCATTCAATCAATTCACAAAAGTATGAAGTTTCGCCAATTTCAGCTCATCAAGTATTAACACACAAACTTATCATTCAACACAATCAATCAATCCAACATACATAAAATCAACGAATTATCAGGCCTATAAGCATAATAAGAACAGAGGCACTTACAACAAACCGCCGAACTTTTTTCTCCCGCGGCTTTTTAGAATAGTCCTCAGCTTCTGACGAGTCCTTCAAATCAAAATAACGTAAGAAAGAAAATATATTACGGTGGTGTGGGAATATATATAGTAGTAATTTATTAGGAATTATATATTATGTAGGTATCTACTGTATACTTGTGAGAAAATATCTCCTTTTTTATCCATTACATAAGAGTTGGAATAAAAATAAATATAATAACAATAATATTACTATCAAACTCTACTCACGGCCTAGTAGCAATATATTTTGTGAATTTAATATTACTATCAAACTCTACTCACGGCCTAGTAGCAATATATTTTGTGAATTTGTGTACACATACCGCAAATATTCAGCATAATTAATTAATTCGTTTGTAAATTAATTAAATAATAATACGGATCATGTTAATCAATTTGAAATATGCACGAATAATAAAATATTAGTCACCAACCCGATAAAACTAAATATCTCAATAATTTTATGCACGAATAATAAAATATTAGTCACCAACCCGATAAAACTAAATATCTCAATAATTTTTTTAAAATCAAATATCAAAATAGGAATTTCAAAAGGAAAAAATACTTAATGACACATGTACGCACCAGATTGAAACTGAATAAGTAAGATCAACGGTTAAAATTGATTAAGAGTTGGAATAAAAATAAAAATAATAACAATAATATTACTATCAAACTCTACTCACGGCCTAGTAGCAATATATTTTGTGAATTTGTGTACACATACCGCAAATATTCAGCATAATTAATTAATTCGTTTGTAAATTAAATAATAATACGGATCATGTTAATCAATTTGAAATATGCACGAATAATAAAATATTAGTCACCAACCCGATAAAACTAAATATCTCAATAATTTTATGCACGAATAATAACATATTAGTCACCAACCCGATAAAACTAAATATCTCAATAATTTTTTAAAATCAAATATCAAAATAGGAATTTCAAAAGGAAAAAATACTCAATGACACATGTACGCACCAGATTGAAACTAAATAGGTAAGATCAACGGTTTAAAATTGATTGGTAGGTCAATCAATTGATTGAATCAACAGGCTTAGTATATTACTTTAAGATGAGAGTAAATTTGCATGATCAATAGAACTATAGTAGCTAGAATAACACCAATTATTTCAGTCTCGGTTTAATATCTGAATCTCATGCTGTTATCAAGAGAAAGATCTAGTAAATCCTCTTATTGGGCATAATCATGAACTAAAAGTGGCAGCTTCTTAAATAGTACTGCTGCACTCTCTCAGTCTCAATGAATAATGAATATACCATCTTCATTTTTACGTGATTATAAATGAGTGTGATATATTATGCCTTTGAATGGCGGGACTCATACTAAAATAGTCATTTAAAAGTGGGGAAAAAATGTAAAAAATGAGTGAAAATGATGGATTACTATATATATTTGTTTTTATCATTTTGGGATGGGAGGTACAAATGATAGTGTGTTAGTATCATAGTGTGTATGTAGTTAATTCACAAAATGCTTTCCATAGAAACCTAACTGATAACTCAGTAAACCTGCAACATATTTGAATATTTGAATTTGGATGGTAGAGCGAATGAAAATATCCCTTCAACTGACTATGGATAAGCCAAAGTCTATGCATGCAATATTTGAAATTGGGGGGGGGGGGGAGGGGTTATGTTGGTTTTTTACCTAGCAATTAAAATTACTGGACTGAAATTACACACATAAAAGTATATTGGAAGTTCATGGACTTTATCTTAAATCATTGAAAATAGTATTACATATGAGTTCGTTATGTTTTCTAAAATGTAATTGAGCCGTTTTGGTAGGACCAAGAATATTTGTTAGAAAATGATTTTTATTTTAAATGGCGAAAGTGATCAATTTATGCTAATCGATTTGTTCTACTCCCCAAGAACCTAGAATGAGGGCTAATGATTGTTACAGACTACATAATACACTTCAACTCTCAATTTATACTCAAGCTTTGAAAACTGTTAATCTTCAAGTTGGTTGTTAAGTTGCTGTGTCTCAACTTTTCCGCCCCTCTTTAAGATATGTTTTGATCTCAACCCTTGATGCTTTCAAATTTAAATCTGTACCGTATTAAAGACTGCATTGAATTTAGCTTATTCATAAGGACTATCTTTGAAACACAGTACTGTCTTTTGAAACATACTTCCTCCATCCTGCCATGAAGAAACACTTGTATTCTTTAACTCTTTCGAAGTCCAATTTAATTATATTATAGTCCGGGTCAAAACAAAATGCCCCTCCCCATCTTAATAGATTGATGGGAAATTATTGGTGAAGTTGAAAACTTGAAATCCTCCTCATGCGAGATTGACTGATTGAGGTGGGATATGTCAAACATGTGACCAGAGACTTGTCTAAACTTTAAAGACTTTAAACTCTATGTATGATGCTTGAAGAAAACAACAAAAACCAAAACCAAAACTCATCATATCTTCTTCTACCTCCCAAATAATCTATCGTCTTTTCTCTTTGTTGTTTTCAAGAAATTCAGAGGTTTACAAAATGGAAAGCAGCAGTTATTCTTGTTGTAGACCCATCATCAATCTAAATTCATCTACAACTAAGTTGTTGTTACTAGTTCTTCCCAGAAGACTGGAATTCATTACACCTACTACAAGTACCCTGAGGAGGAGGAATCGCGTAACTAGGGCTTCTTCAACAGTTGACGAGAGCTCTAATTTTGCCCACCGAATCGAACAAGCATGGTTGATTTCTCAAGTATGCCTCATCTCCTCTCACCTATTTTGTGTTGTTTTCGTATGCATTTACTCTTCTTTTGTTGATTTAATTAATTACATGGAGGAGGATATGTTTCAGTTTTGTATTGCACATCATTTCTATTGATCACTGTTGCTAGTGCTAGTTTTGTTTCTAACTGGGGTATTATATGAATTAAACTGTTTGGCTAGCTAGTATTTTCAAAAACTAAGGCCAAACAACATAAATTGTCCTTAATTTCGAGGAAATCATAAATTACTGGCCTTTAAAATTTATAAAGGGGTATTTTCCAGGAAAACTGAGGCTTGTAAATTGTAAGTTGTAACAAGCCCTTTTACATTCAGATGGGCTTGCTGCCTTCATCCATTGGTTCTTTCCTTGATTGTGGGAAAATGTTGCTTGGTCCTTGTATTTTACTCTTCTATTATATCCAAGTCTGCTTCTATACTAAAAGATACTGCTTTTTTTTTTTTAACGAGAACAATGATTGATATTCGTTTTAGAGTAGAGTTATATCAAACATCAAATTTATTGATTATGTTTGAGTCTTCTAAGATCTGCAACTAGAACACTAGCTAGGAAGTATGATATATATGTAACTGAATGAGTTTCTCATAGCTGTGAAGATTATTTGTGAGACATAAGTTTCCTTCATAGTAGAGTAACACTTGTTAGTCACCTAGTAATGCTAGGTTGCTGCATTTACTACTGCAATCTGGTTGGCTCAATGAAAGTTTTCTTTGTCTAACGTCAACTATTTCCTTGTAAATGCAGCAACCTAGTCCTGTGGCTTGTTCTTCGTGTGACTCGAAGGGAAACATTGAATGCAAATGGTGTAGTGGAACTGGTTTCTTTATTCTTGGTAACAACATGCTATGCCAAGTTCCTTCGAGAGACACAACTTGTGTCATCTGTGCAGGAAAGGTAGATTCTAGGTTGAGTATATTGACAGAGCATTGCCCCGTGAACATGATATCTCAGACACCGAGTGCTTGTTTAACATTAACACATCGATTCAATTTCCTCTTTCTGAGGGTTCAGCTTGCTGTGCTTGTTTAACATTAACATGTTGAGTCAATTTCCTCTTTTTCAGGGTTCAGCTTGCTGTTCAGATTGTAAAGGAACCGGTTATCGTGCAAAGTGGCTTGGAGAACCTCCGGTTACCAAGTAGGGATCATTTAACAGACCGAGGATGTAAATTGATGCCCAGAATAGTCGACATTCTTTTGCCATGATGACATTACTTATAGACGAGGAAGTAAAAGCCATCATGTCTTACTCTTTTATGCATTTGTGTATCAAAATGTAATTTCATCATTCATAAACTGCAGATTTGCACTTACACCCGAAAGCCTAATCAGCTTATTAGAAAAAATTGAAATGTCAACGGCAACAAAGCAATAGCTGCTGCCTGCTGAAGAGTAGGGACTTGAAAGCATAAACAAATGCAAATATGCAAACAGTAAAGTCAGCCCCATTTATCCAAGTATTGTCTTGCTAGATGATTTGTTGAGACATGCAAATATGCAATAGCTTACATCCAGAAAGAAGAAAATTTGTGGCGTTTTCTCATTTAACCTGAAAAACTAAATACTGAATCTTAATGAGTAATCCAAATTTTCTACCTATATACACAACGACGCATCACATGTCCATTGGAAGTTTTGAACCTCCTGTAGCTTAGTACAGTACGTCGTGAGACTATGTCATCCAATTCACAATTCACTTGCAGCAGATGAAGATCAAATATGTTTTGAACCCAGTTGGACATGGAGTGGTGTCTCAATCTTCAAATGAAAGCGCAACATTTGATGTAGAGTAAAACTTGACTCTCGGCCAGGCAACCCAAGCATCGTACTGGTTCTGTCAAATTCAGAACTTGACTTTCTGAAGCAGACATCAGCCACAAACTCATCAAGTGTCTACATGAAAAACGAAAATAACATGAATCCCTAGGCCATTATTGAAGTGTTTGATTAGTGTTGACCGACTCACTGAGAAACATTTTTACCAAAAGAACTGAATTTGTCATCAACACCTACATCGACATCTGAATAAGAATAACCATCAAGAATCACCTTATTGAGGTGTTGCAAATTCTCTTTAAGCTCTAAAGAAAACATTGTAAAGGGAGACCATGATGAATTTGCAACTGCCAATAGGAATTGGACACAGTGGAACACAAGCAATATTTAGAACATGGAATCCTTAAAACATTTACTCGGACATGCATTTGGTAACCATAGAATTGTTGCAACTGACCTGAACAGCTTGTTGCAGAATATGGAACATTTTCTTGGTCCTTTTTCTCCTGGCAACAATTTCATCTTTTTCATTTAGCAAGTCCTCAAAAAGGTTCTCCCTGCATTCACAAATATATCAAGTCCAACAAATGAATGTTGATCAAATCTACTACCGCAGAATGACAAGAGTGTGTAATCATTCCATCAAAATGAGGATGATATTTGTACATTTCATGTTCGTCAAGTAATTTTCTCTTGGATTTAATTAAATGTGGTGCAAGTATGGTCAGATTCAAAGTTAGACTGCAAAGCAATTGACGTGTTTAGTTTTTCACGAACTGCACACACCTATATAGTGTTTGCATTAGAGTACCCAGAATATTGCCCTTGCTATAAAGAACCTGAAGTAGACAAAATAAAGAAAAAACTTAGAAACAGGAAAGAAGCTAAAAGCACTGTGACTACTATAGGACTATTAATTCGAATTAAAAATGCAAAGAAGAAACCTACCAGGAAATGCATAATGGCTTTCGGTACTAAGTCTTGGACATTCTTTCTAACAATATTATAGTAAGATGTCACAAGTAATTTTGTAACTTCTATTTCCACTGTTTCATCCTCCGTTTGTGTTCCCAGCAACCTCAAGTTGGAAGGTGGCTTATGACAAGACATAAAGAAAGTTAACAAGAGAGAAACTTATCCACAATAACATGTAAATCAACTTGGAATATTTCAGGACATCGCTGCTACCTTTTCCAATTGTATAATAGATTCTGCATCATCAATCTGCATTCTTTGTGAAGTTGATGTTTGGGTAGGTGAGTCATCATATGAATTATCCATCGAAGGCTTCCGGCTTCCAAACACAGAAGATACACCTCGTATCTTTGTGGAAATATACCCTGGAAAAACACAAGTCCTCAAAGCAATCCCAAAAAAAATCTAAAATCATCATCTTCTAATACTTTATATCAATTTCTCCATGACCAAAGTGGTGACATATGGAATTGATTGAAAGCAATGTGGAGTATTGTCAAAGATAAACTGCAGTCAGGTTCCAAGTCAGCCTTATGACCATAGTCTTTACTCCTCCATCACATTATCAAGGTATCATTTTGCCACTTTAGGAATCCCAGTAAGAAAGTACCGTTCAGAAGCATTCCATTTCTGGACATGCATACCATTCTAACACGCACAACTACAGCTTTACCACAATTACAATATACTTATAATAGGGTAGGGGCAGAGGAGAATACTACAAAATCTAAATGTTTAAGAGAAACCATAAACTCGTAGTAGTTCTTAAAAGACAACGTGGAGTCCACACTGACAATACTCCCACCTAAGCCTGTAAACAGTTGCCACCCGGCCCAGTAGGGTCATCCACCCCACCCTGAATATATTTTTATTATTATTTCACAAACATTATTTTCACATTTTTCGATGGACATTAAAAAAAAATGAGGGCAAATAGGTTGGTCTGGGTTGGGTATGGTGCAGGTCGGGTTCTTGGCAGGTGCAGGTCCCGAATAAATTTTTGTGAGCGGGTTCCCACCCCAACCGTTACAGGCCATGATTTCTTTCTCCTTAGTTTGTGGCTACTTAAAACTTAGACCATTACCCACGACCAATTCCTCCATAACAGTAACTTCCCAAAGATTTCCAGAATCACCGTATACAGATATGCAACTTACTTATTTTCCCTGAAGCCCGCTTAATTAGAAGTTTCTAGCTCGAGCATATAATTCATTGTTGCCTCTTCATCTGCTGAATTAGATAACAAATTTCTACTTAAATAACATTGTCTTTTACAATTTTTATTGTTCCCAGAATATCCGAAACCTACAATTTACTAATCATCAATGCGAACTGCGTTTAAACCATCTTTTATTTCAAGATCGGAATATAAGTGTAGTAACAACACATTCAGTTCCTGACATACCTGCTGTTGAAGTTGCTGCTGCTTTGTAACTGTAAGATTGAGGTTGACCTCCCTCAAGCTGGGCAGACTAAAACAAATGAACTTCATAAACTGAAATGAAGGAGAATCCAAAAAATAGTTTGGCACATGCACTTCATACCACCCACCAGGATATTCAATACCCACTAGGATATTCAATACCCACTATGTCTATAAAAGAATCCTAGCCTACATGTTTAGGTGTTGCATCAATTATATGGCATGCCATATGATTGTGTCCTCTTTAATCCTTGTAAAACACAAACACACACACACACACACAGATAATGACCTGGTTAGCTCCATTGGCATCTGCTTTGGTCAAACTTTCTACAGGTTTTTGACTGCTTTCTAGCTTGGTTATTACTTGCTCCAGACCATTGCCATTCTGAAACAGAAGTAAACATATGAGAAGAAAGCCATCCAAATCATTTATGCCTGTGATGATGAAAATTTAGCTATCTACCTGTGAAGCTCTGCCATGCTGTGAAGACATTTCTACTGTTTTTCTCTCACCATTAGAGCCAGGATGTGATACGTTTCTGCTATTCAACTGAAAGTGAAGAAAAGATCACAAACTGGTAGCATAATAACCATTTAAAAATATAAATAATGCAAATAAAATTAAAAATATATAAATAAATAACCATATCAAGCAAAAAGATTTCATCGGTAATTTTACAGGCTAACACCTGTGAGGCTCTCCCTCGCTCTAAAGCCAACTGCACAGCCTTTTTTCCACCAATAAAATTAGGATGTGACGAATTTATATAGCTCGTCTGCAGTGAAAAAACATTTGTTTATCAGTAGACATTAGCATAGAATGGTGACGTACAATATGGTCATACTTCACAAATTTAAGAAAAAATCATAAAGAACATAAAATGCCAGGAATTGGGTGGAAGCACAGCTGTCTCCCGACTCCCTTCCAATTTTGAGTGATTAATAAAAGTCTAGTTTAATAAACAATAAAAAATAAAAAATAAAAATAAAAATTAATAATAATAATAATAATAATAATAATAATAATAATAATAATAATAATAATAATAATAATATTAATAATAACAATACAAAAACTGAATAGGGATGGCTCAAAAGAGAATGATATGTTCAGTGCTTTAGACAATCTGAAGCATAACTTAATGGGCACACAGGGTCACAGTTGAATATCAGCATGGACCTCTGTCAGGCTAGCCTCCTCAATGTGTCATATTCAGATGTATGCATCAAGCATGAAATAGGTGTATAGATCTTGCGTATATGCAACTATGCCTGCAGCTCTACCATTTGAATGTGTGAATTTCTGTTAGCATACATACATAAACACGACATATGGATGTTATATGCATTTACGTAATCATGTAACGTGATAAGTGTCCATCAACCGCCCCAAGGCCCATCCAGAAAGACCGGGCAGTAAGTCATGCTCAGAAGTAAGCATACATGAATAGAGGTTTGTATTTGCACTTTGCACTTTGGCTATCTAGCTATATATTTTGAATAAATGCATTTCACAGACAAAAGAGGAAAAAGAAAATAGTCAAAGTTTCTAGCACAATTCTATCAAAGAAATTCCATAAGTTTCTCGATCAAAGGAATAAATTGAAATAGATGCTATCAATTTCACAGCCACATAAGTTACAAGATCAACTGATTTATCCTAAAATACCTCCATATCAATGATATCCCGTATCATTCTTTCAGCATTTTTTACACCCTCAAGCAAAAACTTCTTCAATATGTCACCCATACGCCTTCTTAGCCCAGGAAATCGCTGCATCTCAATTGGCTCGCAGGCATAACTTATCTGCATTAAAGTAAGTGTTAGGTGTCCGTATTAAAATTAAAAAGAGAACACGTGTGGGTGCATGTCCATGGCCAAGTATGTCAACATTTAGCATGCTTTCAACTCAAAACAATCTTTAACAATAATACTGAAAAGTAGAATGCATTAGTCATTCTGAAGTTTGCTGCAATAATAACACATTCAAGTCATCTGGAAGGATGAACAACATACTGTTGAGCAAAATCTTAGAATAAAATATTAAGGTAGCCCATACCAATATTCTATTCAGCGGATCAGATAGATGAAAAGCTTATAATAAGAGGGTGATGGTAGGAATGAAATTGAATTACCGTAATCAGTTCTTCGTGGATATAACGCAGGCACTGCAGGCTTGGCTCTAACAACCTTGCAATTTGTCTTCTTACTAGATTTTCAAATGGGACCTAAAATAGATTAATAAATGTAAGACAATGAAAGGAAAAGAAAGGTAATAATATACATAAAGTACAGACCTCTGGTACAAATAGAGAATTTCTGAGACCAGTGGCATTCTGAATGGCAATTCTAATATCTTCGTCAGTCATGCTTTCACAAGGATCGACACCCTGCAAATAAATTAATGCACAGTTGAAAACCTACAAAAAACATAGTATATACTTATATTTGACTTAGCCAACACTTTTGGACACAAAAGCTAGGAAATTCTAATAACATTTGCTATTCGAATGTGGATATACACAGGCCATTTGGAGATATGTTTTGCAATGGATGAAAATTCATAGAAGGCCAACTGGATGGGTGCAAGAAATAAGGTGGATCCGCCAGGCTGCAAAAGGGAAAGGGGGAAGAACCCAAATACTCAAAACGGCCTCTGCAGAAACTGTGTACTACCTTATGGATTCTGCAAAATGATATAATCTTCAACAATGTTACAGTTGGACCTCATGTTAGTAATAGTATTGTTCAGGTTGTTATGGGAAGCTGTATGTGCTTTAAAAAGCTTATGAGACCTTGTCAGTTGTTAATTTTGGGCTAGAGCTTGTTAAGAGAGGTTGTTAGATTGGTTTTTTTAAATTGTAACCTGGATCCTTTGGATCGGTTTGTACTTACCTGTTTTGGAAATGAGAAAAGTGATCGCTTAGTTCTAAAGTAAGAAAATGAAACCAACACAACAGCTATCGACAGCTGAATAAAAGAAAACATCAAGCACAATATTCACACCTCCAGGCAGCTCACAAAACTTGACTGGAGAGTATACTTAATTCTAGCTCCACCCGACAACTCTTTTGTCGAAAATTCTTGACTTTTTCCATCCACCATACAGGAATACGCTGCAAGTAAAACGAAATGAGTTAATAAAGCAAGAACAAATTAATTAAATTATCAGGGAGCAAAAGGGTCAAAGTAATAAATAAAAGTGAAAGCGACTATAGTACTAGAGCATAGCTTATGCACCATCTACTTGATAAAAGTGTGTACTGTTTTCCAGGGAAAACAAACGTGATCTAAGTGCAGTGTGTAGTTACAGTAGCATAACAAAGGAAACTCATAATAGTAAGTATTTCTTTTGAGCATACCTTCACAGTACTTTGTCAAGATATTTGACAAAACCAGTCCTTGCTCATCCTGCAATTATGCACAGCATAATTGTTTAGGAACTAACACATTGCACAAACTGTAAATATTCACCTAAAAAAGTTTAATGAGAGTAAGGATAGAACTTTCTCATCCAATATGCCTAACTTACCTTTGATCCCATAACAGATCCATAAGTACGTAACTCTTTTATAACAGCTGCCAAACGAGAATTTAACTCCGCTTTCAATTTGGGCAAAACTGCTCTTATATGCTGCTCCAGAATCTTTTATTTTCAACAATAAAACAAATAAATAAGGTAAGGTAAGGTAAGAGAGAAGAACAAATTAACCAAAACAAATGGCAAGTGATCAAAAGCCCAGTACAGCCTTGTCAAAGCGAACGGTAAATCAAAGAAAGGGAAGGGTAAAAATACTTCTCTCTTGAAACAGATTGTGGCTATAGTTTTACATGGAAATCATTATGGATTACAAACAAAAGAATCCTGACCATGTGAAAGATAAACAAAAACAGCAGCATGCAGAAGATTATGGCATTGACATACTATCAAACTTGCAAGTTTAACTCGTCAAACAGCATCCTTATTCCGCTGGTAATATGTGTGCTCTGTGTGAGTGACTAGACAACACTCGAATGCTATATGCCAGTGAAACTGTGGAGATTGCTACCACTTTTGCTAGCCAAAATAAGCCACCCATATAAATGCAGAATTTATCTTAGTATATTTGTCTTCCCCACCTAGCGTTGAGACTTACTGGAGAGACACTGTGTGTTGGGGTGGGGGGTGTCTGTGCTGCTTTTTTTCCTTTTTATTTATTTATGGCTTATACTACATTTTATTGCAGTAAATATTTTAAATTTATTGCTCCATGTGAGTTATCATTATAACAAGGAACAGTAAAAAAAATCATAAATTTGTCAATATGATGTGTGCTCCATGACTACTATCACTAAGATGTACTTTTACTTAAAAAGAAACTTACATTTGTAGACAATCAAATATAAATATCCTTAAAAGAACACCAATTGCCAGACAGTTCCTACATGCCTAGAAATTAATCCATTTACAATATTTCTAGAAAACACTCCCCCTCACACGTGGATCAATTTCAACCTCTTCGTGACAGGCCCATCAAGTGGACAGTTCATTTTGGTGGAGTTTTCAGGTTGTGGGATTTCATCCCAGGCTCTGATGCCATAAAGTAATTTCATCTCCTCTAAAACATCGAACTTATAGTTCGGTTTGGAATTAATCCATTTATACTAGTATTATATTATTCCAACACCTCAGACTCATATACATATAGTCCTACCCTAGAGTCCACGCTTTCCTGATTCTTGTGTGTATAGTTAGGTAATTGATTACTGCTGCATGGAATAGTCATGACCCAGGACAAGAACATCAGGATTCTAGAGGTGGCTTGTACGGATCCTACAATTGCTCCAGAGTCCGTAGTCCACTCACATAGAGCCATCACCGTGTAGCAATGATGGTCACTTGTGAAGAACCCCGCACCCTGGATATCACTATTCTTACAATTAACTCTTCTCCGATTTCTCACAACCAGGCCCAACCTCTTATATGATTTTCACAACCAGCCCAATGTTGGTTGAGCGGAGCCAACATGTAATGCATCCAACTAATGAGCTGGACACATCTTCTAACTGGTATAATATTGGCCACTTCATGCCGGAGCCCTCATGAGTTCAATTTTGGAACACCCAGAAGTTCTGTCACCATGTGCGAGCGTATGCCTACTTACATAATCCTTAACATTCATGTGCATATATCCAACGTGGGACAGGCTATCATAATTGACAGTTTGACACAGAAGTTCATAGTGAATCTGCACTGAGTTCACTTCACACTCATACTGGAAAACTACGTTCCAAAACAAATCTTGGTCGAAACAGGAAAAGCATGGACCTAGTCACCCAAGATGTCTCTTTCCTCTTAGATTTTGTTATGGTTTGCCCCTTATGAAGTATATTTTCTGGTTTTCAGATAAATATTGGAATAACTCAAATTTGTGACATTGTAAAGATTATGGTAAGAGATTTCCACTTGACTTCATAATTCCCCAATGCAATTTGTCATAGTTTATCTTTACACTAAAGTTTCAATAGAATAAATTACTTTACACATTCATTAAATGAATTGCGTAGCCACTAACCTGGTTCAACTTCTTTGCCAATTTTTGGATGCCACAGCGATCAGAAACTCCATTGTATATCTGATACAAATGCAAACCTCTTAAAACCACTCGTAGGTATATAAAGAGGTCAAAAATTGTACAATATGAAAGTTCAATCATCGGAAAATACAGGATGATTCAGGAAGAACTTTTCCTCCTCCGCAAA
Organism: Plantago ovata; assembly: GCA_028274465.1. Lineage (NCBI taxonomy): Eukaryota > Viridiplantae > Streptophyta > Magnoliopsida > Lamiales > Plantaginaceae > Plantago > Plantago ovata. The sequence continues at coordinate 32,409,822 of CM051457.1, forward strand.
TGCATCCGCAATCTTGCGATTGTTGTTGATATCCTGCATCAAAATATATAACCATATCTAATTAAGTTCAAAAGGTAAAAGAAACATCATGTTAAAAAAACTATAAGACTTTTGGCTTATGACTACTAGAATTTAAAAATAAAACATCCACAAAAAATTCATAAACAAAGGATAGATGAATGACAGGATATATGAAATAACTCAATATAACAAGTACTATACATAAATAAAGAAATACTCCTATATGGCTATATCAGTAAAAAAACATTCAAGGAAATGAATGGCAAATAACTCCACTGAAAAGATATGAAATTTTGATGCAGCAAATTAAGCAACATCTGAGATAGCTCCAGTTTGTCTGAAGTTCAATAATATTTGCAACACCCTTTAATTACCTTTTGCAAGCTTCAAAAAGTTGCATGACAATGGTCACAGTGCAGGACTGAACATTCAATGTAATGGTCTAATGGATATAATTAAAAATGACCAAACATCGGAGTTCCAAGTTCTCTCCTTGGGGGGCCTTGGAGGTGGTTGGACTCGGGTGTTAACAAATGGATACAGTAAAAGATTAATAATCCGGAGTATTAGATTCCACATATAAGTTCACAAGATAATCCAAACTGAATTTGTTACTAGTTGGATGTGAAGACTGAAGAGAATAAAACTGAAGATAAATTTGAAATCGAGGGATTTATATCTTGTTCAGATGTCAAAAATCTTCATGTACATCCCAAAATCCACAAAGAGAATGCGCAAGTAGACAAAGTAATAGACATATTGGTTCATGTTAGTAAGCAACAGTCATGTTGTACTCAAGCTGCATCAAGTTGAGCCTTTAATAATGCGTGAACTTAATCGTATTTTCTACGCATAGTTGAGGATCTTATTATAAAGCAATATCTTCGTAATAACAGAGAAGCAAAATGTACAAAATAAATAACTGAAAAACAATACCTGTTGGCTGCGATTTACTACACCAACATAACCCAAGCGAAGAGGGATAACTTTGCCCAGCAGAAAATTACAAGCATCAGTGCCCCTGTCCATTATGTCTAGCTACATATAAAACATGTTGTAGTCATTATTATATAGGTCACCAAGAGAATGACAAGAACTATAGCAAATAATCAAATGCATAGCAGCTCATACTGTCCTTAAATAGGAGTACTAACCTTAGTGATTACCCCAAGGGTCCGCAACCCTAACACCAACACAAAACATAGATAAATAACTAAATAGTATGTCGAAAAGTTCCCAACTAGACAAGGCAGTCATTTACCAGCAGGATCCACCTCTTTAGCAATTTGCAGAGCATCTGAAGTTGCCAAGTCAGAGTTGGCCGGACTAACAGCCAAGATTATACAATTCTCTTGTCTAATGTAACTCATGATCAAGTCCTTAATCTTTGCTTCAATATCACTAGGTTGATCGCCTACCGGAACCTTAGTCATGCCAGGCAGATCAACAAGTGTTATATTTAGCACATTTGGAGAATATATCTTCAGTCGAATCTCCTCAGCTGAAACTCCCTTATTCTTCCCTGCTGCTTTATCTGTCTCCGTCTGTCAATGCAAAATAGATACACAGCCTCAATCATTCTAACCTTCTCCGAACAAACAACTTAATTACATTGTGCATTATCATTTCAGATACTTTACCAAAATAAACAACTTAATTATCAATCTAAATATGCCAATGTACATAACTACATAAGTTCAATTAATCTAAATGTTCACAGAACAAACAATTTAGTACTAGTATCAAATTACACTTGATTATACTCCTCCATACCTCAATTTCCCTTCGAATTTGGGAGAAATCAGAGAATCGCCTACCAGGAAGGTGGCGAAACTCGCCCCACTCATCAGTACCAGTCCTCCGCTCGAGCTGGAGAAGGAGAGGGCGGCGCGTGCATATGTCTCGGCCGCGTGGGAGGAAATCACGGCCGACTAGGGCTTCGAGAACGCTTGACTTGCCGCTGCTCTGGCTTCCAACGACAGCAACCTGAGGCAAATTGAACTCAGCGAGATTGTCGCCTTCGAGTGGCGCGAAGATGTCCTGGAGCTTGTTGAGTATCGGAATAACAGATGAGCCGATGAGTGGTACAGGCTTCGTCATGGTAGTGGCGTCAGTTGTTGAATTGTGTTCGCTGCTCATTGTGAAATTGAATTCGAAACGATTTTTCTGCTGCTGATAATATGTAAACTTGGAAATGAAATTTTTTACTTGGAGAAGAGGAACTATCGAGAAGTGTGACTGCCTAGTTTGAGATTTTTGAGTAAGAAAGAAACTGTAATTTTAAATTTGGTAGGCCCCGATTTGTGTTTGGACGAATTAAGTAATGTCCTTTCTATGACTTGAACAGTAAGTAAACCGGAATATAAAATTGTTGGTCATGTCAACAAGCTTGTAGATTTGTTTAAATCGATTAGTGCGTCAGGGCGTTTTTATGTTTAAAGACTTATAATGTACCTCCGTTCCTTATCCAGCTTCCCATTTGGTTTTGTTGACTTTTTTTTGACTCCGTTTGACTCCGAATTAATTATAAATCGTATTGGAAAAAAAATATTTGAAGTTATATTATGAAGATTTCCACTTTTATAAATCGTATTTGAAGATTTCCACTTTTATAATATAAGTTCAAAATATTTTTTTTCGGTGTGATTTAGGATTAATTTGGAGTCAAACAAAGTCTCGAAAAAGTCAACGAAATGAAATGGGAAGTTTGATAAGGAATGGAGGAAGTACTTTGATTTCATACGTTCTTTAAACTTTAAAATTTAAAATTGATGAACTCTCCTATATGACTATTAGAATATTTCACATCAGTGAGAGTCGGTGTAACACATATATAAGTTGGATAACTTTATCAACTTAGAAAGATCTTGTTAAATGTGTTATTAGCCTAACTTCAATATGGTATCAGAGTCAGGTTGATGATGGGTACCCTAGTCGATCCCATGACGTCATTTATGATTTCACATACTGTATATGAAAAGTTGGAGAACCTTTAAAAATTGAGCTACTCCCACTATTTTTAGTTGAGTTGAGAACCTGAAGGGCTTATCTGCAAATTAGAAGAAAGTTGTTAGGTTATTTTTATTCAAGTCGGCATGGAAACGAGATGATTTATAAACTAAATTTAATTGAAATATAAATTATAATTATGCATATTTGAACGGTAATAGAGTGAAGATTTTCTTTCTCGAGTTTAATAAAATAGAGCCTTACAGGGTTAGACCGTTAGACATCAAAATTTGACATATTGAATATGGACTAATGTATACTACGTATATAGTTTAGTTTAGTTCATTTGTAATCAACGGTGCTTCACTCTTGGTTCCTTTAGACTCCTACATCCAACTTCACTATTTTCCTATCCAACTGCTACTTAAATTCAGATATGGATTTGATTGAAAGGGTTCTCGGTTCTTGGTAAAACAAGAAAAGATGTGATGGTGAAGGTCAGACTTGACCAAGTCAGGTCGGAGCCAATTCAACGTATGGACGTAGGGAGAGATTTTCTTTTTTTTTTAAACGGCAAAACGCCTAGAGAGTAGAAAAATGCTTATCTTGCTACCTCATTTATGAGGCTATTTATAGACAAATGTGGTGAGCTTCCCCATGTTTATCTACATCTGCGCCTACGAATAGTCTAGGTTGTAGATTGTACGTAAGTAGTATGTTCTAGTTTTGAAGTAGTTGCACTCTTCGAACCCTGTCAGGTGTTTGGTGGGAGGAGAAAGGGTGTGCCCCCGTTTCTTCTCGGTTTTGGTGGGAGGAGTTCGAACATAGAGTGAGGAATAGACTATTTTCTACGGCGTTAAGGAAACCGGCGTTTGGATGGAAATACGGAAATTATTTTAAACTACTTACTCTATGTTGGTTCTTTCTCGGGCGATCCTTGTCCTTCGTACCGGTTTGGATGTTGACCACAACCTTGGGCTTGCTCGTGGCCTTGTTGTGCCTTTGTTACTGTTTCTCTTCACTGCTGCCTTGTGTCGACATGCATGTTGGTTCCTGGTGATTTCATTGACAGTCACATTCTTGCTTTGGTTTGTTTGGTGGCCATGTGAGCTCTCTGGAGGCTTCTTGTTGCTTTTTCTTGCTTTCTTTTTTCTTGGTCCTTTTTTATGGTTTTAGCTTTGTTGTTGTATTCAGTTATGGATGATATTTTTCAGAGCATTTCTTATGATCGAGCTATTTAATGAAAAGTTTAGCCGTTTAAAAAAAAAAAAACCATGTCAGGTGCTTTCGTACAAGTTCGTTGATAATCCCTGCTTCGTTCATTTGTTTTCTTGATGAATTGTATTCATTGTACAGTTTGAGGTACCTGAGTTGAGTCGAGCTCAGATTCCCCACACATTTATTCATGACTGTTTGAGGTACCTGAGTTGAGTCGAGCTCAGATTCCCCACACATTTATTCATGACTGTTTGAGGTACCTGAGTTGAGTCGAGCTCAGATTCCCCACACATTTATTCATGACTGTTGCAAACTTGATCGAGTTGTTTGTGATGTGGCGCTTTCCATCCCGCAGATTAACCAAATCATAGCAAACATAAAAGAGTTGGCAGAATTTGCATCCTATTTGTGGATATCTTGTTCATAATCCTAGGCTTTTAGGCTTGACAAGAATCTGAAACTACATACTTATTCTGATGTTCATCCCTAGTACTACTATTACTATTTTAAGTTGTGTGAGAGTGAAAGAGAGGATCCTACTCAACTGACAAATAAAAATATCTCGGAAGGGCAACCAAGCGGCCATCAGTCAACCACATCATCTACGGATCTTATTCACTAGTCCGGGTCTGTGTGTGCCTTCTACGGACCTTGTTGCCAGGAACGAGTCAAATCGGAACTACTCATAAATCACAACCGAATGATAGCGGATTCTTAATAATCAAGAAAGAAAAATGCAAGCCCACATCTCTTTCAACCAATCATTACAAAGTACGGAATTATCAGGTTATCTGATAACAAATATATCGACATCCATTTTTTTGTTAGGCATGAGGGTGTGTGCACTGTGGTGGTGGGAGGATGAAACAACAATCTTCCGAAGTGGACAATAGCCAGGCATAAAATTCATGTTCTTTTTAATACGTACAATACTTGGTCTGCAAATTCAAGGTTTGACCTTAGTAACAGTTACTGATCAGAGCAATAAAAGTGCTTGGTAGCTGAAATTACTTGTTCCACATATAGAAAGCATGGCATACCAAGAAGCCCATGAATCAGCCATATTATACGCTCACAACTTTCGAAGGAATACTTCCGAATTGAACAGAAAGTAAAATACAGAATAGCAAATTCATCCACCAATCTCTAGCAACTTACAAGAGCCAATTGGATTCACATAATACCAGCTCCACATTCAATCAACCACGAAAAACAAAACAGAGAGAAAATCGACATGATAATATGAGGATACCGAGAGCAGACTGCAAGCTATCCTATTAACAGCGAAATCTGCCAGTGCAAGTATCCTATCCATCTAGTCATTTGCAATACAGATTTGCCACTTCCAAAATTACTTGAGACGACATCTTAGGAATCTCTTGAAAAAAGCAACCCATGCTTGGACGAAATGAATTCCAAGAAAATGTAAAACGTAATCTGTATCTTTTTCCTTCTTTTCAGTAAGAATGGCATAATGCGTAGCCATCTCTACAAATCGATTATCTAAAGCTACAAAAAATCACACAGCAAAGAACACACGACTTCATCAACATTTCCTACCTATTTCAAACTTTTCAATCTTCAACTCTCCCCGTTATTCCAGCCCTCAACCAGTTTAGCAACAAATATATACCAATACAAGAGAACAGGCATAGCATACAACTACTCGTATTTGGTTAATCTTCTTCACCGACAAAACGACAGTAGTTCATTGTACAATACCATAGTAGTTAAAGGTAAACATCCAAAGAACTGAAGCAAACTAGGCAGCATAATAATATATCAACAAAGAGACGATTAATTAAATAAATTAGTTTAACATTGCCTTTTTGCCATTAAAAGGTTATTATCAGTTTATCAACAAGGATTCACATTCAGTGGATCAAACTTACTTTATGCACTAGAAACACAACGAACCAACTAATCAATCGCTCTCGTTTTCGCTCTCGCCACAGCTATGATTCATCGGCAACACCTTACTAGTGGGCGCAATGCCATCAACATAGGTAGCCGAACTCATCTCCATCTGACATATCCTGACCGCACCAAACAGCTTCTCGGGCAACTCCTCCTCGGTCTGCCCCTCCACCAAAAACCCCATATCAATCGTAACAGCCGTCACACAGCCCAACGCGAGCCTCAAAATAGCAGAGGCAATCGCAGAGCTACCAATATCCACATCAATCTCCAAGTAATTCGGTCCCCTATGGTAATGACAAGTCAACGCTCTCCCCAACAAACACGCCGAGTAATTCCCCACCGTGGCCTTCACAATCCACGGACCTTTCACAATCTTATTCACTATCTTAAACCTACTATTCCGAAACGCGTCCGTACCGTTAATAAACTCATACAGCAACGAATTAGAACGAATCGGTTCGTCAATTTTGCTAGAAAAGTAAAAAACAGCTGAGTGGTGCTCACGGCCAGGTACCTGTAAGTTTACAGCGACGATGAAGGTTTTCGAGGTTTTAGCGTTACCAGATGAGCGGAGAGCGTTCATGACGCGATTGTCAGGTCGGGCGAGGACGTGGTCGAGTTTGGAGTTGGATCGGAGCCAATCGACGCCGGCGGGGTTGAGGAGAGAGTCTCCGGCGGGGACTTTGAGCTTTTTGGAGAGGTAATTGGCGCCGCGGAGGGAGAATTGGTTGCCGGGGGGAGTGGCCCAGCCGTTGGATCCGGTGTGGAGATCGACGTGGGATAAGGATCCGCCGTGGATGGATTGTTCTCGCCAGTCTTCTTCGGTGGTGGATTCGTGTTTTTGGTGTTGGTGCTTTGTTGAGCCCATAATTGTTTATTTTGTTTGTCTGTAGCTCGCCGTGGAGTGAGTGAGAGAGCTGGTGGGGTTTGGGGGTAAGGCTTTAAGAGGGGTTAAAGGAGAGGGATAAAGTTTCGTGACCTTGGTTGAGATCAAAATCACGATAATGCCATTTTCCATTTACCTTCCTTTTTGTTATGTTCACATGAGCATGAGTTATTATCGGCTTCAATTATTGAATGTTTAAGAATACGCGGAATCCGCTCAAGTGTAACGGTGGGTAAAACCATCAAACTTGTATTAAAATTAAGAATATGTTTGATTCATGTAAAAATTCTCAACTATTAATTAAACTTTAAATTATTTGAACTGAACTCAAAACTTACATAAATTTAATTTAAGGTGAAATAAACATTGTCATATTATCTGATTTCTTTTATTTATCAAGGAGAAAAACATAGATTTTCAACATGTAAGTCATATGAGAGCCAGGACCGAGTTTCTGATGACCTGAACTAATTTCCTCAAGAGAAACTTGCCCCAGAACCAAAGGACATGTAGTAATTCGAGCTTTATAAGATAGTTGATTGAACTTGTAAGTCGGACACAACATGTGGCCAAATAAAGAGTCAACGTTCCAAAAGGTTCCAAAGACAGCAAAAAGACCAAAGTACCCTGGAGCAACCCCAATTTGGAAAATGGGTCAGGCCCATGAAGCACTAATTGGGCCTAAACATCTATGTGGCTCAATCCAGGCAAACACGTGGCATGATATGCCTATTTTGATGAAAAACTATATAGGCTCAACATACAATACACAAGTTAATCTGAAATTCATCTCAATCATTATTACACTATTATACATATTTTACTAGGGCAATGTACAACTCCCGATTCGTAAAATTATCATCTCAGTTTGACCCAAGTCAAACCGGGTTTAAAGCACTAACCCCTCCCCCCTCCCCTCACATTCAATCTTTTTCAGGTCCTAGTAACACATGAAAGACACTTGTTTGAAAGGACGTTCTTGAACTTAGACAATTTTCTGAAGCACAAATTTACTCAACAACACATGGGCTCTAAATCAAATTAATAAAATAGAATGAAAAAGCGTTCACATCTATTTTTCACAGGTGGATATTTTTTATTAAATGTTAGTAAAAGCATAAAATCTTCTAAAATCAGATTTCTAAACTTTCCATGTCACCGAAGATAAGAGGAAACTTATGTAAAATATATGCGTGCCTAAAATTATTTTTAATATATTACTCATTAATTTATTATTATTATTATTATTATTATTATTATTATTATTATAAAAATTATTAATATTTAACCAAAACAACAAGTGGGAATTAACTTAGAACAAGAATAAGAATAACTTAGTCTAATTTATTAAATTTAATAATACTGAATTGAATTAAAATGAAAATTAATTTAAATTGAATTAACCCGCACAGGATTTACTATTAGCTATTATATTAGCTATACTATGAGCCCCAATTAAATATTGACACGTGTCTTCTCCAAAATATTGCTTTCTACGTTTTCTTTTCGCTTCCATATCGTCCGTTTATTAGAAAGAGAGAGAAAATTCCGGTTGTCTTGAGATGGAAGGGGTCGACACTGCCGGCAAGAAAATTCCCACCATTAGTGCTCTTCTCGCTATCAATCTTCTACAGAGTCTATTCATTCTATTATTCTGTAAAAATATGATCAATGCATTTATATGAATCCATAACCCACTTATCGTTTACACAAATAATGGAATAAATGGCTTCACTCAAAGTTTTCTCAATCCGTCTCGATCTATGACTGCCATTCTCCTTCAGTCCCTCATTTGAGGTGCTTGTCTAAACTCCTCCACCATCATAAACAATAACGGAATTAATTAATTCCAATTAAAGTACCAAAATATTCTGTTTATGAAATTGGGAGATGGATATCTATTTAGAAAACTCGATCTAGGAATTAGGACTTTGAGGAGTAATTGATAATTATTTTATTGTGGGATTGCATTGAGGATTGAGGAGCGCGCAGCCACCGGAATTTTCTTTCTCTTTCTAATAGACGGATGATCTGGAAGCGAAGAAAAGAAATCGTTGAAAGCATTATTTTGGAGAAGACACGTGTCAAGATTTAATTGGAACTCATAGTATAGCTAATATAGTGGTTAATAGTAAATGCCGGGGAATCCACATAAGGTGAAATGAAAATCTAATTAATGAATTAGTGGGAAAGGAACCAGGTAGATCCGTAATTAAGAAGGAAAAGAGGGTTAGAGGGTTAGAAGTAAATCATTACATTAGCAAAAGTTGACTTGTGGAGTAAAGCAATGTTGAAAATGAAGCGGCAGCGTGACGGTGTCATTGCCGACCTTTTTCCGCCTCTTTTTTGTTGCATATCGTTATCATATTATGCTATACTTTGTCATATATTCGATTCATGGAGTAACTTCCTTCCCGTCATCCGCGATGCATTTTTGAATTTCATAGCCGACTATAGTTTCTCACTTTCTTGTACGCCCCGTGGAAATAGCTTAATAGCATATTTCATATTTTTCATTGGATTCTTACGATTACTTTTTACTCCCATGCCATTCTATTATTTCCATTGGTTTATAACAGGGGTTTCAAAAATTTTAATAGGGAATTTTACATCCACTACCCCTACTAGACACTCTAATTACGTCTAACCCCCCCTTAGTCAATCTATTACATATGGGTCCAAAATCTACTTCTTCCGTTGACCAGCTTATAGCTTACTGTTCATTTATTTTCATCCAAACGCGGCCTTACACTATTTTCTCTACATTTTAGTTTTTTTTTCTTTCTTTTTTTCTTTTTCTTTTTTCTTTCTTTTTTTTCTTTCCTTTCTTCCTTCTTCTTCTTCTATTAGCTCCAGTGACCGAAGTTGCAGCTCCGATCAATCGGAGCTGTGAGAGCTCCGATCAGATCGGAGCTGTAAAAGCTTCGATCTGAGCGGAGCTGGCTTCGATCTGGTCGGAGCTTAAACCTCAGTCGGAGCTGTAAAGTTGGTCGGAGCTTTACAGCCTCGACTAGATCGGAGCTTAACAGCTCCGACTCATGTCGGAGCTTTACAGCTCTGACCAGATCGGAGCTGTTTAGCTCCGACTCATGTCGGAGCTTTACAGCTCTGACCAGATCGGAGCTGAACGGCTCCGATATCGTCATAGCTGCTTACAGCTCCGACCTTAGAGTCGGAGCTTTACAGCAACTCCGACTTGATCGGAGCTGTTAGCTCCGTTTTGATCGGAGTTGTGCAGCTCCGATGTGTTGTTTTTTTTTATACTGTTTTTTTTTTTTTGAGTGATATTTTAAAATAAAAAATTTATTAGGTCTTAGTTGCAATAAAATTTGGGACAAATTTAGAATTTAGAGAAATTGTATGCCTTTCGTTGAATTATTAAGTGTCAAATTGGTAAAATTAAAAAAATTTGAGGCTAATGTATAATTAATCAAAATTGGAGTTGTTTGGTCTGAGTCAGAATTCAATATTTGACCAAGGGTAAAAATGTCTTTTCATTGATTTAATTCGCCAAAAGTCAAATTCGTAGGTTTAGGTGTAATTAAATCTATCTAACAAGGTGTTGGATGTAATTGTTTGGCTAATGAGGGCTTATCTGTAATAAAAATGACTAGCAATGGTACTATATATAAGAAGCCCATTTTAATATTTTGTATTATGGCACTGTCTAAGAAATATGACCTGCGGTAAAAGATAGAAGTATAGATAAAAATAGCATGTGAAAAAATGAAATCCTTGATCCTTGTTTATCTCTTGAAGTATGGGTAGTCACTTGGACTTTGATGGTACTTTTGGTTAGCACTTGGCACTATGGTTCAGCCTACTCAGGGGCGGAGCCTGAAAATAATCTCGCCTAGTGCGCATATACGATTTTAAAAAGAAAAAAAAAATTATGGTAGGATACTTTTTAATATAATAAATAGAAAATGTTTGAGGTATCAAAACTATACAACACTAGAGATAATAGTTTTTTAAAAAAATTCATGAATTATGTGCATTATCGGAAAAACAACAAATAATGTCAAAACAGGTAGGGCAATATGCAATAAATTATAAAAAAATAAGTTAATATATAACTAAAAAAATTTATGGGTAGTGCTCCCTAACATAGCTCCGCCCCTGAGCCTACTGCCCTTTTCTCGTTGTATTTGCTTGCCTCACCAAGCTTGGGTTCGTTGTATTAGCGTTTTTGTAATTGGACATTTCTTGTGTTTTTTTTTAATTATTAATAAGAACATTAGGTCTTTAAAAAAATGAAATCGAGAGCCAATAAAGTAGTGTTTTTGTTAAAGAGGTTGGAAGTAGTGTTGTTGGTCGAAGTCTTTGGAGTATTTGGCAGTTTTTGTATTTGATCCGGTTTGTTCCGGTTTTGATCTTTTTGTAACTTCTCCGATCATCTCTTGTGCTCTTTATCAATAAAATTTTCGGCTCTTAAAAAAGCCAATAAAGTAGATTTAAAGAATGAAATTTAGAATTACAACATCGGAAGTATAAATGTACAATGTATAATGCTGGGCCGACTCACACAACTTGCCAATGAAAAGTCCAACTCTCAGGCCGAACTCATCTCCAGTTCTCCACTTAATTCAGGTCAACCATGGTTAAAATCATTTTTCTCCTTGTTTGCATGGACCCAAAATCTTATGGAGTAGTAGTCTGAATATTCGTTACAAATTACTTCAAAGTAAACCTTTACAGTTTACACACTCCAATGGTAATAGTTGCCCTAAATCCACGCGAAACCGTTTTCTTTTTTTTTTTCTTAAGAAGCTAATGTTTCAAGCTAGCTTTACTCGATAGTACTCCTTGTTAGTATGAAGTAGTACTCCTTAAATAGTATGGAGTAGTAACTTACCCACCCAACTTACCCTGATAAAGTAAAAATTTAATTAGTTAATTAAAATTTATATTTTAAATAAATTTAGGCCAGTGAATTGTATCAAAACAAACACGTATAAAAAATTCTTCTTAGATCGATTCTAAAAAATAAAGGTACACCTTGTTAGTATGAATAGTGTTATTAATATATTTAAACTCTCTAAAATATTATAGGGCGTTCCAACCTTAGTCTCATAATAAGACTTATACTTTTATAATATGATTTTTAAGTTTTTTTTTTAAACGGCAAATATTACAACTACTTCTACACTACTGCTATAATATCCTAAACAATATTATATCTCCACACTGAAACCGCCTTATGTCTCCGGTGGGGATCGAACCTTGCACCTCTCCTTCACTATCACACCTCCCTTCCGCTAGACCACCTTATAACTCCCATATAATTTTTAAGACTATTTTTCATAATAACTTACAATTAATTTACAATTAATTTAATGTCAAATCAGATAAAGTTAACAAAATAAAATAAGGCTCTATAAAATTTCCATGGGAAGTACTTAACAATTTCAGGGGCAAAGTTTGAAGCACGGGATTACGAAAGTAAACAAGAATTATGTTGACTCCACGCTGGCATGGGGAATCAAAAGCAAAAACGGATTTGCAATCCAATGCTACCAGTCTCCACGTGCCACAAACCCCTAACCCAGGCACTATTCATGCGAGCTGAAGAAATACCAATTTAAGGAACTAAGTAATGAAAGTATGTACGATCAGATTTGGACGAAAAGGGTAGGAACTCCCCACCAGACCGTAAAAGGAAAAGGAGAGCTCTAGAGGTCCGCTAAAATCAAAGGAAGCGCCTTATTATCTAGAGCTATCCTAAAGAATTGAAACAAACAACTGCAACTGAAAACAAACAACTGAAACAATTGGAAATGCAAACAACATTCTAATGGAAACTAAAGCCTCATCCTCCAAATGTGTTCAATCAAGTCATGTTTGCTGGATGTAACTCTCCATCATCCTTTGATTTTTCCTGTAATCAACAAAATCATTCAGAACAGATGGACGTGTTGTGATTATCACGTCCCTAAGGATGTCTGCATTGTACTGCAAGTTGCCTTCGGCGCATTCCTTAAGCCAGTCTTCGATTGCCTGGTCGTAGTTTAAGTAATTGTCACGCTCATCCTCGACTATCATGTTGTGAACTACGATGCAACAATCCATTATCTGTTGGAGTTGTAGCCTGCTATGTGGAAGGGACGGATGCTTGATAATATGAAACCGAGCTTGTATAACTCCAAAAGCACGTTCCACATCTTTCCGGCAAGATTCTTGGCGCGTGCTGAACTTCTATAGTTTGTGAGTCGTAGGATTGGGAACGGCAGGTACGAATGTTGCCCAATTTGGGTAGATGCCATCGACTAGCTAGGTAGTAAGGCATGTTATACTCACGACCATTGATATGAAAGCGCACGTCAGGTGACACACCGTTGAGGAGATCGTCGAACAAATGTGATCGTTCGAGCACCGTCTTATCATTGAATTTTCCAGAAAGTCCAAAGAATGAATGCCAGATCCAAGTATCTTGGGATGCAACAGCTTCGAGAATAAGAGTGGACTTTCCGCTCCTGCCTTGAAATTGACCGGCCCACGCATTTGGACAATTCTTCCACTCCCAGTGCATACAATCGACACTTCCAATCATCCCGGGGAAGCCTCTACTCGCGTTGATTGCAAGAAGCCTTCTCAAATCATTTTCAGTAGGCTTCCGCATGTACTCCGGGCCAAAGCGTTGTACGACTGCCATACATAATCGATTAAGACATTTAATAGTCGTGCTTTCACCCATTCTGCAATACTCATCAACCCCGTCTGCGCAAAGCCCATAGGCTATCATTTTCATGACTGCGGTAAACTTTTGGTAAGGGGTTAAACTCGGTGTACCAGCCGCATTGACGTTGTTGTGGAAGTAGGTGTCCGTCTCCATCACACCGGCCATCACTCTGTCGAACAATTCCCTCCTCATTCGGAACCTCCGTCTGAATTGGTTTGCGTAGGTAGCTCTGGGAGCAAAGTAGTCATCGTACAATTGCACTCCCCGTTGCACTCTACTCCTATCAATGTACGCACGTTTCTTCTTTTCTTTTTGTGGCTTCTTTGATCGTTCTTCATACTGCATGGATTGTTCTATCATGCTTGGCAAGTTTTGGATGAACTGCTTTTCCATTACTTTGTATTTCGAGAACGAACCACCATCATTGAATTGTTGGTTGAATTGTGGGTAGAATTCTTGGTAGATTTCTGCAGTAAAGTTTTGGAGGAAGCTATCGGTGGATGATGATGAAGATGATGAAGACATGATTATCTTTCGAGAGTGGAAGTGGTTGTGGATGCAATTTGGATTGTGTTGGTTGGTGTGTCTGATTGTAAGTTCTGAGATGCTATTAAATAGAGAAAGTCAGCTGGCAAATTCAAATTCAAATTCAAATTAAAGATAAGATTCACGACAAATTCAAATTCAAATTAAAGATAAGATTCCCGACAAATTCAAATTCAAATTAAAGATAAGATTCCCGACAAATTCAAATTCAAATTAATGATAAGATTCCCGACAAATTCAAATTCAAATCAAAGATAAGATTCCCGACAAATTCATTTCAAATTCAAATTTCAAATTTCAAACAACACACTGGTTTTATTACAACGGACATCGATCTCTCACGGAAAGGAAATACAAGCACACCACACTTGGACATAAAATTAAAATACGAACAAAGCACACATGCGTTAAAGTAAAATAAAAGCAGACCACCATTTCTGCCTACTCATCATGAAACAACTCCATCTTAAGACTGTCGAACACTAGTTGCTCATCAGGCATTAAATCACGGACAACCTTTTTTGCTAGATATTTGGTATACATATCCAACTTCTTGAAACGTAGTTCTTCATCTTGTCTCTTTTGTTGTTTCTCGGTTATCTCCTGGAAATAGAGAAACTTCTGTTGGTCAAGATCAATTGAAGCCGGATAAGTCATGGTGAACCGCGACATTTCTTCACTCATCGGGCTTGATCTAGAATTTCCATTTCTAGCCAACCTCTTGGCCACGTCACGTCCCATGGGACGTTTCTCCGGGGAGGTCACGACAAAGGAACGTTTGCTCCCACCACTACTACCAGCACCCGCAGATGCCATTGGCTCGTCTTCTCCCTCGTCACCACCACCACCGGCCTCTCCCTCCCGAGGCCTGTTCACATAATCATCCCAGCGTAAGTATTCCGCATGCTCCGGATACTTCTTCACGACATTCCATTGCTCCAAATATGTGAAGTCCTCATTTTTCTTTGCTCTGTAGAGATCCTGGGCCATCGAAATTATTTGTTCATCGGTGTAGTTACCACTACATTGACCAAGGAACTTGTGTGCTTTTTCGTGGAATATAACCCACACAGATATGTGTTTTTTAAGCAACTGCAATCTCCCCCGGAGTGAGTCCTTGGTGCGCACATTCATATCAGGAATCATCCCATCCCTACGGGCGTTTTCATATCTTTCGAACACCTTTCTGAAGATCGACTTGAGGTCTTGGTTCGTGCCGGTGATTGGGCACTGGCAAACCTCCGCGTAAGCAGTCAGAATGACCCCGTCCTCATGAATGTTGAAGATGTGTCTCTTAGAACCACCACCACCAACTTTTTTAGCGGCTTTCTCTTTTCCTTTGCCACAACCACATGTTCTTTCCTCGGCCACGGACGGCTCCGGCTGGGTCTCACGAACAATCTCATGCTGGGTCTCACGAACACTCTGAGGGTACTGTTGAGAATCATAGAAAAAGGGTGTTTGTGAGGGTGAACTATTGTAATAAGGAACGTAAAGAGCGTAAGGATTTTCAGGTGGGTTTTGAAAAAGAGCTCGGTTAGGTGGGGGGGGGGAGGGATCGAACCAAGCAGGCCAGCCATGAAACTCTCGTATCGTTGAGGCTCGTTGATTCTCATGGATTCCAAACGGCGTTGTTGCTTGGGATTCATTTTGGTGGATGGGAAAAATGGAATGGAAAAGATTTTGGAGTGTTGAGAGTGTTTTGATTTTAATTAAGAAGGGAAAAATGAGTTGGAGAAGGTGTGAGCAAACATATCCAAGAGTGGTGTCTATTTATAGATCTCGAAAAGTTCTATATGTTGGTAAATTTTATTTATTTTTAGCATTTTTATATTAAAAGTTATGACCGTTTGAAATTTAAATGGAAAAAGTAATTTAAAAAAAAATAATAATAATAAGTGGGTGGAGCCCACCAAAAAGTGGACTCCACGTCCACTTTAAACAAAATCAGCTCCTAAACGCGGTAAAACCAGCTGATGCGGCAGGTCTAAGGCTCTGTTTAGCAAAACTAGCTGATAAGCTAGCTGATAAGGCAGCTGATAAGCTGACTGGTAAGTGAGCTTATAAAGCTAGCTGATTTTAGTGTACGCGTTTAGCGAATGAGCTAATAAGCTAGCTGATTTTGGTTTACGTGTTCAGTGAATGAGCTTATAAGCTAATTAATAAAATTACATAAAAGGGCATTCATATTATATTGTTATATTCTTCATTCATTTTTCATATTTAATAATAATAATAAGGGCCGGTATCTTTTTAGGGTATCAATAGCGTATCTAATAACAGATTAGTACCCATTAGACAAACAATAACATTTTAGTGCCGAATTTGACCAACTTGACGCTCTAAGAACTGTTCCAAAATCAGATTTTTGGGCAGCCAAACAAGATTGTGTGGGAGGACTAAAATGTAATTGAATTTTACATATTTTAGTCTTTTCTTTTTTACTTTTTTCTTTTCCTTTTTCTTTTTATTTTTCTTCTATTCTTCTTCTTCAAGTCTAGTACCGGATTCCGGTACCGGAATCCGATACGGACTTGAAAAACTCCCAGATCGAAAAAGCTCTGATCTGGGAGCTCGTCTCCGATTTGGGAGGTCCACAAGCTCCGACCTGGAAGCTTAAGTGCTCCCAGATCGGAGCTTTGTAGCTCCCGATCTGGGAGCTTGCAAGCTCCGACCTGGGAGCTCAAGTGCTCCCAGATCGGAGCTTTGTAGCTCCCGATATGGGAGCTTGCAAGCTCCGACATGGAGCTTAAGTGCTCCCAGATCGGAGCTTTGCAGCTTCCGATCTGGGAGCTGCATAAGCTCCTTGTCCGGTCAGGGAGCTTGCAAGCTCTAATCTGGGAGCTTAAGTGCTCCCAGATCGGAGCTTGCATTATTCCGTCCGGTGGGAGCAGAGCTTCGGTCACCGGAATTATTCCGGTGACCGGAGTTCTGAAGAAGAAGACCGAAGAAGAAGAAAGGGAGAAAAAAATAAAAAGAAAAAAATATATAAAAGAATTAAAAAGAAAAATAATTTTTTCTTACTGTAGTTAAGGCCTTGTTTGTTTGGGCATGAAATTCTCGGTGGTAAAGTTGTAAATATTGAGCAGTCAACCCAAAAATGTACTAAAATATGTTTGTTGAACTAAAGGGTATTAATCTGTTATTAGGTATCACAAGGATACCCTTCCATGATAATAACTCTAATAATAATAACTGCGGAAAAAAATAAATAAATATTATAATAATAATAATAATTATTATTATTTTTAACATAATAATAGTAATATATGACAAGAAATATTGTGTTATTCTTTATTAGTGATTTATTTATTATTATTATTATAACATAAAAATAATAAAATATTTATGTC
Source organism: Plantago ovata (assembly GCA_028274465.1). Taxonomy (NCBI): domain Eukaryota; kingdom Viridiplantae; phylum Streptophyta; class Magnoliopsida; order Lamiales; family Plantaginaceae; genus Plantago; species Plantago ovata. The sequence continues at coordinate 32,427,394 of CM051457.1, forward strand.
TAAACTAAATATATTATTATTTGGTTATAATATTATTATTATTATTATTTTTTATATTATAAATATGGAATTAAATAAATGAAAAACAACGAATGTTTACAAAAAATTAGTGGGCAGTCGAGAAACAAACTGGGCTCCCACTCCCTTAGCAATAGCAAAACTAATACTAGAAAAAATATGATGAGCAACACGCGTTCCAGCTTATTATTATTATTATTATTATTATTATTATTATTATTATTATTATTATTATTATTATTATTATTATTATTATTAGGGGTAGGGGTATAATTGAAATATGAAAGATGATAAGTTAGCTTATTAAAAAAATAAGCTAACTTTATTAGCTTAAAAAATAAGCTAGCTGATAAGCTCCAGAAGCTTATAAGCTCGCGCTCACGTATCAGACTTATTGTCAGGCACAATAAGTCTGTTACGTGAACGCGAGCTTATAAACTTCTGGAGCTTATAAGCTATTTGATAAGCTAATGCTAAACAAAGGTTAAGGCTCTGTTTAGCAAAACTAGCTGATAAGCTAGGTGGAGCTGATAAGCTAGTTGATAAGCTAACTGATAAGTTAGCTGATTTTAACGTACGTATTTAGCGAATGAGCTGATAAGCTAGCTGATTTGATTTACGTGTTTAGTGAATGAGCTTATAAGCTAACTGGTAAAATGACATAAAAGGACATTCATTTTTCATAATAATAATAATAAAAAAATAAAAATAAAAATAATAATAATAATAATAACGTACGGGCATTTCGAAGCTCTATTTTACTTTGCGCACTTGCCCTCCCGTTTTCTTTCAGTCGGCCCAGTTTTCTTTTGATCGGGCTCTCAGATCCTCGGAGCGTATTGTTACGGCGTCAGACCCCGGTTTTGGTGATTGGCAGTGGCGTCTTGCTACTTTGCCCTTTTCTTTTGGGGGGCTTGGTTTTTATTCTGCTATGGATGTTCGCCATTATGCCTTCGTTGCTTCTCGCCTTCAGTCTGCTGGTTTGCAGGCTAAGCTTCTGTGTCCTTCTGGTGTCACTTCTCTTGGACCTGCTTTTGATGGTGCCCGGTCTTTGTTTGTTGAGACCACAGGTTCTGACCTTTTGAGTAACCCCAGTGAGATCGCTGCCCCAAGACTTATGAAAAGACTGGCAGATATATATTTCACGAAGGTTGCTGCTTCTGCGGAATCTGTTTTCTCTTTATCCCCACGTCAAGTAGCTCTTTGGAAGTCTCAGCGGGGTGCCCATTCTTCTGATTGGTTGCGTGTAGTTCCTATTTCTGGTTTGGGGCAGACAATGAACGGGAGGACTTACAGGTGTGTTCTGGGTTATCGGCTTGGTGTTGCATTGTTTCCGGTGTCCTTGCCCTGCTCTTCTTGCTCTCGGGTTTTTGATGGAGATGTGTTTGGTGATCATGCGGTGTCATGTGCTAGGGTGGTGGGTATCAAGCACCGACATAACCTCGTTCGAGACACTCTCTTGGATGTCTGTTTCCGGTCTGGCATTTCTGCTGGTAAAGAAGTGGATATTGGTTTGAGCGACGGGAGTGATAGGTCCCTCCGCCCTGCAGACTTGCTCCTCTATGCTTGGGATAGGGCCGGGGACGGGATGTGTGTGTGGATCTGACCGGGTCTTCCCCTTTGACCCGGTCTGGGTTGGTGGACTTTGTGCCTGGACATGCGGTTACTGATGCTGCCAAGCGCAAGTGTGCGAAGTATCGGGACTTGTGTGCATCTAAGGGATATGGATTCCTTCCTTTCTCTTTCTCGACACTTGGGGAGTTGGATGTTGATGTTGTTGAGTTGCTTGTTAGAGTTCGGGGTTTCGCTTGGCTCAGGATACTGGAGCGCGTGCTGCTCATCATATTTTCCCTAGGATTAGTTTTGCTATTGCTAAGGCAGTGGGAGCCCAGCTTGTTTCTCGGCTGCCCACTAATTTTGTGTAAACTTTCTTTGTTTTTGATTTATTGAATTCCATTTATAATTAAAAAAAATAATAATAATAGTAATAATAATAAGGGGCTATTACATTTGGTACCCCTGCTATTTTAATCTATTACAGATTAGTCCACCTATACTATTTATTACATAAAACTCCATTACTATATAAACCTAGTTACAGATAAACCCACGAATTTGACTTTATGCGCTCTAAACCCTGAAAATAACAATTTCGCCCCTGCCGGAATTTCTGATTCTGAAAAAGGCCAAACAGCTTACCTGGCATGTGCTATGCACATGAGGACCTATCTGTAATTGATTTATAATAGTATAGTAGTAACCTGAAAATTTAAAAACTATCCGTTGGGAACAAAAACTAGCCGTTGGGATTTGAATCTAAGCCTATTTAAACACCCCTACACTCCATTTTTCCTCATTTTTAACACATCAAACTCATCTATTTCCTCTCATACTTTCTAGCAAACATAAAAGAGATGAGCTCCTCAATGAATTCGAGTGAGCTTCGTCCCGGTTGCAAGAATGGAAGGTGTCGAAAGTGTACGGTGCTATGTGTTGCTAGTGATGGAAGATTTTATTGGAATTGTCCAACGCATGGGTTCTCCGATGGTCAAACGAGCAAGAAAGCTTTCCAATGGAGCGAAGAGAAATATTGCAACCAAAGGTTCTATGGGAGTATGTTCCATTAACACAATGTCGTCAAGAAGTTCAACACAATGAAATAGGAGAGGAAGAACACAAAGAAGCAGAACTACCAAGAGGGAAAAAAATGGGTCAAGCTAAACAGAAAGAGTGCAAAGCTACACACACTGATGAAGACAAGTATAGTCTAATAATGCAATTAATTTGCCTAAATTTGTTGTTGCTAGCTTTGTACCTTGTAGTGCAAATAATGAAGTCATTCATGTAGGAAAATATTCATGGTTCAATGTAACATGGTATTGTTTAGTACAATTTGAGATGACAAATTCACTTAACCATGCTATTTTCATCCAAAACAAAACAACTTCACATTGTTATATCCCAAAAGAAGTACAAAAATATGGCAAAACAGCCATTAGTCCAGTGTTACTGAAGTGAAATATAGCATGAACATTAAACATTAAAAAGGCATATTCCTTGACTCAAGCTTTAGCTTTCCCTTTAGCCTTGCCACTGACTTTAGTCCTAGTTGCAGGTTTCTGCACATTGCTACTTGATGACTCTCCATCATGCCTTTTTCTCTTCTTTGTGGCCTGCCATATGCAACCCAAATTTCAGCAACATTTCACCTCATACACACAGTAGCAAGATGACAGAGTAACAATATACACAAACACACACTCACAGTCATACACACATCACCATACACTCATACAATAGCCTCCTCAGTCACAGAAATACTGTTACATACACTTATAGTCATACACACAGACATACACATACAATCACAATAACCTTAAACATTAAGAGCAATATACTAAAAAATCAAGCACTTACAGTATCCTTAGGAGCTGGAACTTGTTTAGCACATGTTTTAGTTTTGGTCTTTGCAGTTGCTTTGCCCTTTCCTTTGTTCTTAGCCTGAAACCATGTTAACACATTAATAGGGAAGCACATAGACTGAATCATGGAAAAATCATCAGATCATACAAAAAACATACATTTGTTGGACACTTAGGCTTTGTGTGACCTGATTCACCACAAAGACTACATTTCTTTGGTTTCTTGCAAATGCACTGTAGTCTTCGCCTTTTGGACCTCTGATGGGTGTCTGATCCTACTCTTCTTGGGCCTCCCATGCTTCTTCTCAATAACAGGTGGGGAGCATGTGTCTTGAGTGAGGTTGTTAGGCCACAATCTGTGATCTGGGACTGGCATCAAAGTAAAATCATATGACCTCAAGTAATATGCTTTTGTGTGATTAAAACTGCCATAGTGCTCAGCTTCCTCCCTATTCTGTGTAATTGCAACCCAAGCATGTCTACATGGGATCCCAGTTATATCCCATCTATTGCAATTGCAAGACCTTTCTTCATGTTAACAATGAAGGTGAAATTGTAGTCTTCAATCTCATATATTTGCCCTGCCTCAGATTTCAACACAAGCCTCCTAGATTGTTCAAAGTTTTCATTTAACTTGAACAAAACCCTAGGCATCAAGCTAGTTGAACATTTATGACCAAGCTTCTTTCTAAGCACAACCCTTCTCATAACATATCCTCTAAGATCCTATGCATACAATAACTAAAAAACATGCATTAACAGGAGTAACATACAGGACACCATTTGATGAAATTGTATTGGAAATAATGGAAAAAAAGTACAAGTGTTACCTCCATCAAGTTTAGAACAGAGTAGGCCCTCAGTGGAAGCACACATGAATTGAAGCATTCACTAAGGTTGTTTGTGCAATGATCAATCTTGGGTGTAGGATCAAAGGAATGTTTAGCCCATTATGTGAGTGGAATGTCATTCAAGTAAGTATATGCTTGTTCACTGATTTGCCTTATCTTAGCCATTGCTTTGTTGTGCCCATATGCAGTGAATGCAGTTGCTGCTTGCCAGCAGAATTTCCTCAGGAGTATACTACTCCATTTGAGCTTGAAGTTATCATATATGTTTAGCACATCTCCTATTGTAGACATGTGAAGCATTCTCCTGTATCGCAGACACCAAACCCTGCCAACAAATGCCAGTAAGCAAGCAAACAAGAAGCAAGTAAGCCAAGTGTGTTAACAAGTAAACAAGAAGCAAGTAAGTGAAGGGAAAAGGAGTTTAATGTAACATCTCACCTTGCATCTGTCTGCCATAAAATGCCAATGCTTCTCTGAGTCCCAAGGTCCCACAAACATCTCCAAGCAATGAAGGAAAAAGCCCCATGAGTCTTTACATTCAGACTCAACCCAAGCCCATGCAACTGGAAATAATCCATAGTTTGCATCTGTGGATACAGCACTGAGTAGTACTCCACCGTATTTCCCTTTCAAGTGGCAACCGTCGAAGAAAAGGAAAGGAGAGAACCCTGCCAAGAAACCTTGCTTAAGCCCATCTAACCCCCAAAACAGCCTCTTAACAATGGAGGCCTATCAATGGCAGGAGTAACATCCAATTCAACAATGGATCCTAGATTGCTCCTTATAACCATTTCCCTATACTTAGGCATTAGCTTGAAAGCTTCTTCAGGGTTACCTCCCATGACTGCAATGGCCTTCTCTCTGGCTCTCCACACCTTCGTATAGGGAACCTTCACTCCTATTTTCTTGTTGATCCACCCTTCAAGTTTCTTTGCACTTTGATTAGGATGCTCTTTGAGTTGTTCAACAAACTTCTTTGCCAACTAATTTGAATCTGCTTGCTTCACATCCACCTTTCTTACACATCTATGTGTACCCTCATACACCTTGATTATCATGGTCACTCCAACATCTAAAGCACTAGCATGAATATACCACGGACAACCCTTCTTTTTGGCAGCACAGTTAGTTGTGTACCTTAAATCATAGAAATGAAACAACAAGTAAAAGATAATGTAACAGACAACATAGATATGAAACAACAAGTTATAAGACAATGTAATAGACAGTTATAAAATCCATACCTTGTCTTCTCATTCTTTTGAAATGCCATTGAGAAGCCTCTCTTGATGACAAAATCTTTCATCTTGCTCCTAAGTTCAGCCACACAAATGAACATTTGGCCAACCTTAAAATCCTCACCAACTGTTCTGCATATCCTCAAATTCATCCCCAACAAACCCTGTCTCATCAATCTCAATATCATGAACACTCAAATAACCAATGTCATCACCTTCTTCACCATTAAACACCTCAGCCTAAGGCCTCACAAGCTCCTCAGTCTGGCCATCATCTTGTGGGGTGTAGTCATCATAATCAGAGTCAGAACCCTCATCTTTCTTGAAGCCAACTGCTATATCCTCCTCTTCATCAACTACCACAGTCTCAGGGGCCCACATTCCCAATCAATCCCTATCTCATCTGCATCCTGCGACTCATCTAATGCATCCTCATCTATCTCAGGAATTGTGGGTAACTCATTCTCCTCCTCACTTGCAGTCTCAAGCATGTCAACCCCAACATACAAACTGTCATCACTGTAATCATCCTCTTCAGAGCTCTCATGGCAATCATCACCTGCCAAACCTTTCCCCTTCATTTTAGCATCATCTCCTGAGCTCTCATGCCAATCCTCAACCACAACATCATCCATGTTATCATTTCCAGTCCTAACAGGTTCCTCAACCACAGTCTGTCTTGCATTCTCCTCAACAACTCTCTTCACTGCAGGCTCCTCCTCATTCAACAGCTCACTCTCTGTGACTGGATCATTCATCTCCATCACAGTCCTAAGCAGCTTTTCAAAATTAATACGCTCCACCTCAGACTGTGGCATGGGGTTATTTTTAACTGGAGTTGGAGTTGTGAAATGAGGAATATAGGGAGTTGCATTCTCTGTCTCTGTCTCATATCTTTGTTGGGGTTCAGGAGATTTGGGAGAATTAGGCAAGTGTGGTGGAGACTGATTTGGTACTGTCTCTTGAGAAGGCTGAGTAGCTTGTGCTTGGGGTGGGATTTCATGCTCCTCTGTCAAGTCAATCACATCAGCAAGATTTTGAGGGAATTGTCTTGGAGGTTTAGGTTTGCAGCTCCTAAACCTAAACAATCTCCTCCTAGGCTGTTCTCTCAATGGAACTTCAAAGTCATAATCAACATCATCATGTCTATAGCTAGATGCAGTTTTATTTTTCTTATCCTTTGGTGTGTGCTTGGAAAGTGGAATAACATCATCTAAGTACAAGTCAACTTTTACTTCTCTAACAGACATGTTTTTTTTTGAAACATCATATTAACAGAGCCATCACTTTGAATCTCTATTGTAGAACCATCCTCACAGTGTGCACACATGTTAAAAAACAGGGATCCCTCAGCTTTTATCCTTCTAACATATGGTCATTGACATCATTTAGCATTTTGTCAAAAGAGTACCTGGTGTTGTTGATGTCAGTGACTGTGTAGTTAAGGTCACCATATTGAAACTGGATATCAAACCTTCTCCGGTCCATGATTCACCACCTGTTGGAAATCAAAAAAACAAATTTAAAAATTATTTACAGAAAATCTCACATAAACCCTAGTTCGAAATGAAAGTGATATAAACCGAAATCCGACCAAACGAAGTTGCAGATATGATACAATGCCACCCTAAACAACATGAATTAACAAAAAAAATAGCAAAATTGAAGTTCGATTGACATACCGTACTTACAGTCACCGTTCGTCCTCAAACGACCTTCCAAACTCGTCGATACAGTGCGCCAATGAAGCAAGGATGGTGAAACAACAAGAATTCAACAAAATTCGGTTGATAATGGTAAGATTTTAAGGTGGAGGGAAGACGTTAATGGTGGTGGTGACGAAGAAGCGGGACACGACCAAAATGGGGAATAGGGGTTTTGATATTAAATTCTATTCAATTTTGTGTATTTATTCCAAAAATACAAAAACAGTGTTTTTTATGTTAAGACCGCGTTTGGATGTGAGGAAATGAGGAGAGAGAGTATGTCGGAGTCAATGCCGTCCGGTCACCTGGATTTATTTGTAATTGTTTGTGATAGTTGGGGCCAGATGCAAAGATCGCGTTTAGTGGGGTACCAAACGTAGTTGTGTCTAATAATATACTAATATAATTATTATTGATTTCTAAACTATTAATCAAATAATCATTTTTCAAGTTATGAACATGTATATGACAACAAATATTGTGTTATTTTTTATTGGTGCTATAATTTTATTTATAATGATGATAATAATAATAATAATAATAATAATAATAATAATAATAATAATAATAATAATAATAATAATAATTATTATTATTATTATTATTATTATTATTATTATTATTATTATTATTATATTTAATAGAATTCATTAAATAAAAAACAACTGATGTTTACACAAAATTAGGGGACAGCCGAGAAATAGGTTGTGCTCGACTCCCTTAGCAATAGCAAAACTAATTCTAGAAATATGAATATGATAATATATTATTATTATTATTATTATTATTATTATTATTATTATTATTATTATTATTATTATTATTATTATTATTATTATTATTATTATTATTATTATTCGGTGATAATTGAAATATGAAATATGATAAGCTAGCTTATCAAAAAAATAAGCTAACTTTATTAGTTTAAAAATAAGTTAGCTGATAAGTTTCAGGAGCTTATAAGCTCGCGTTCACGTAACAGACTTATTGTCGACAATAAGTTTGTTACGTGAACGCGAGCTTATAAGCTTCTGGAGCTTATAAGCTAGCAGATAAGCTCACGCTAAATAAAGCCTATAAGCTTCTGGAGCTTATAAGCTAGCTGATAAGAGCACGCTAAACAGAGCCTAAGTGAAGAAGCAGGAAGAAAGTTGCCTTGCAACTTGATTCACCGTAACGACCATGACTCCCTCAACATTATGAAATGGAGAGGGACCTGGCTGGATACCACGTCAACTATCCGCAAATTTAGTGAAAATTCGGTCGAAGAGTCTGGGAGACCTAGTTTAGAAAAAAGGGTTGAGACATCCGGTCCAATCTGAACAACATGATTATTCATAAAGTTTACATCAAATATGTCGTACTCCGTTCTCCAACCACCAATAACCGAACTTTTTTTTTTTTTTTAGTTTACCTAAACTTGATTGTTTACATTTTGCTGAGGATAATTGAAGTACTTGAGCCTTGACTTATTCCCTTCTTTTCCTTGTTATTTCTTTCTTCCCTAAAAGTAGCTCTAGTTTCTTTCTTCCTCTTCTGCGGTTAGATAGCTGGTCGCCACTCGATGCGTGTGTTCTAATAGCACCTGGGAAAAGGTACTGATTTTTATACCTTAACTAATCCGATCCATCTTGTGTGATTGTGTCATCAGTTTTGCCTGTCTGAACATGTAAATATATTTGTGGTGACTTTTTAGATCAAAATTGAAGGAAGGAATAGTAGTCGTATTGTATGAGTTGCTAGTTTCATAACATTACGGAAACATATATATACCAGTATTTTGCACTAATTGTGTTTATAAAACTTTTGTTTGCATCTTGCAAACATTTTATCAGAGTAATTGACAAATTTTGGTCCATTAGTTTACCTGTTTTGGCGTAACCAGTATATTAGTTTATCTATTTTGGCGTATGCACTACATCGTTTAGTGGTTATGACAAATTTAGTCCCTGTGTTTATAAAACATGGCAATGTTGGTCCATTGCGTTGACCTAGCTTAGTTGGACGGGTTTTTTTTCCTCAAATTTACACAAAGTTTTGAGAGAAACTTTATATACTCAACTTAAATATTAAATATTGACCGTGTTGTGTTAAGATGGAAACCAAAAAATTATTAAGTAAAACATTTATAGTTTATATTTGTCGGTAAGTCTCTTAGTAAACAACCTGATGATCCATATGATGGGCCAGGTCCACATCTATAGCCTGGAGGCCGGTCCCAAGCAGTGGAGGGTTAGGATGAAATTTATGTTTGTTACTCTTTTATATTTCTAGAAGTCTATTTTGATGAGTTTAGCCCTTTTTTTTTTAGTTAAATTAGAACTTTTTAGGTTAGCTTTTCAATTCTTATATAAACTATCTCCATGTACTCTCATTATTTTCACGGTGAAATAATAATTGAGTTCAAGAGAACGTTGAATGTCTTTACAATTAGAATTAGGTACCTTAACCGTCAGTTACCGGAGAGACAGTACGTAACTGAAGCTTCCCTGCTCTTTAGCTAGTTGCTTCGTCTAGCTAACATGCTCTTTAGCTCGTTCTAGTTTCTTTCTTCCTCCTCTAGTGGCTACTGCGGTTAGATATGTACATCTGTAGGAATTGTAGTCCTATCGTATGAGTTGCGCCAGTAAAAACTAACTTACAGGTCATGCCCGATTTTGGGCCCATGCGGCCTGTTCAGCCGCATAGGGCCCAAAAAATTCCGGGGCCCTAAAATTTATCACAACTTGCTTATATATACGTTAGTTTTCTATAAGATGATAGTTTTAGCATTGTGTCCTGTTGGTTGTGGACCTGTGTTCGAATCCTCATGGGGTACTTTTTTCCTGACCCTTTTCCTTATTCCAATCTTTTATGTTCGTTTGCATTTATTTTTATTTATCCTTTCAAAAGATAATAAAGTGTAGTACATCTTTATTAGTCTGGAAATTGTTTACATGTTTTTAAAATTTTAGTACATTTTCATTAAAATCTCCATAAAGCGCGCAAATATTATAGCGGATCATTTAAAATGATTGCACTATTAAGTGATTTATTTTTTAAATTGGTCGGATATTTTTATTTGGAGTACAACATTGTTGAGTTTAATTAGTTTAGAACTTATTTAAATGTTTGTTAAAATTTTAGTACCTTTTCATTTCATTGAAATTTCTTTTAAAACTCTTATAGTCGATTAATGTAAAAGAGTTGCACTTTTTAATTGATTTTATTTTTTTAAATTTTGTCATAGTGTGTTTATTTGAAAAATAATATCAATGTGAAACTAATCGTCTCTACTTTGTTATTACATAATTTAATTGTTTTGGGCCTATTTTTAAATTTTCGCATGGGCCTCTAAATTATAGCTAGATCCGGGCCTGCTACAGGTACAGGCGTGTTTCTATAAGCTGCTGGCGCCAAAGGAGAACTGATATGTAAACAGCCAGGAAACTGAAGAAGGCTAAGACAGAATCGACGAGAACAATGTTTGAGATATATGACAACTGGGAGAAGCTAGTTGATGCAGTTGTGCGTAGAGAGCGGGATTTGGAACTTTGTTATCTCTCTGATATATCGTCTGAGGCTGGTTCAAGTTTTCGAAGTGATCAGGGTTCATCTACTGATGATGACATGCCCAGCAGCGATATTCTTGAAAAGCAGGACAAGGTACTCTCCTTTTTCTCTATTACTAAGACATTAAAGCTTGGAGTTGCACATTTATCCTCAAGTAAGACATTATAGGTTGTAATAAGCCCCTAGGTGCTGTTGTTTAACTTGCTTGCTTGGTTCACACTTCACAATGTCATTTAAAAGGCAAAAAAAGAAAGGAAAAAAAAAAAGAAAGATCTTGACATCTATTTTTCCAGCTAATAAAATCGAAGATTATTCGTACCAGGACTGTGAAAATGGCTTCACATCAAGAACATCAGTGGTTCCTGTTGCTAGCCAGATCGCAGCTGAATGGATTGAACAGATTGTACCTGGTGTTTATATAACCATTGCAGTTCGAGATGGAACTAGAGATCTCAAACGCATACGCTTCAACCGGAGAAGATTTGGGGAACGCCAAGCAGAAAAATGGTGGTTGGAGAACAAAGAGAAGGTTTATGAGAAATATAATCTGCACAGACTTGTTGAATCATCAATTTCTGGCGAGGTTGCTCCAAAATCTGAAGGGGCTCTTCCATCCTCATACAAGGACAGTGAAAATGGCATGGAATCAAGAACATCAGTATTTCCTGATGCTAGCCAGAGCGAAGCTGATTTGCTTGAAAAGTATGAACCGGGTGTTTATATAACTATTGCAGTTCGAGATGGAACTAGAGATCTCAAACGTGTAAACTTCAGCAGCAGAAAATTTGGGGAACACCAAGCACAAAAATGGTGGTTGGAGAACCGAGAGAAGGTTTATGAGAAATATAATGTCCGCAGACCCATTGAGCCCTCAATTTCTTGCCAGGCTGATCCAAGTGCTAAAGGAACTTTTTCGCCTTCTTCACAGATTTAGATGGTGTTTGTGAGGGATTACAGTGTTTTTTATAGTTTCCATGGAAATCTTGGTTACGGGATGTGTGTGGCTCTGTTCCTAGTGAAATTATCGGTGTATCAACATTTGCGTTTTCATGTAAAAGGCATTTTTGGCTTTCTGAATGGCAATCTGTAACTCTCGTGGTGGGATTGTGGTTGAAGGTGAAAGGTTATGTACAAAGCCATAGTACTAGTTGATAGTGTAATGGTTGATCTTGCCATTGTGCATTGTTGTTTGGATCAGTTTGATTAAAGAATGGTTATGGTGAGGATCATTCCTTTGATTTTGTGAACGTTTTCGACTGTATTACTATGAGCATTTCTTATCTTATGCTCTGTGTAATTTTATTTCGAGGATAAATAAATTTTACCTGTAAAAAAAAAGTTTGCCATGAGCTTTCGCAAAAGCAAGTTCGCCATGCAAATTTTCAATTTTGTAGATCAGATCTTTCTTACCATTCTCTTTTCTTTTGCTATTTCTCGCCTGTGAGGACATCCAGCTGATATTTATCGCTATTGCCATTGATGTGGCTAATTTTGTGCCAGACTCCGAAAAAGATTCTAAACAAGGTACTTCACTCACAATAAACAAAACATGAGTACGAATTTAACCCTGATTCAGAACTAACCTCTATGCCAGCAGAGATGAAAGCGAATACGGTAATAATTTTCTATTCAACACGAGTTTCCAGGGAAAACCGAAAAAATATCAGTTTGGTAAAATTTTGTGTATTTTTTGAACTACACTTTCACGTAGCATGAAATAGATTGTGCCTAATCAACAGACTCGCAGTCGCAGATGATAAAATCAAACAGTTGCAGGACATTAGCTTTATACCTTCAACAATCATAAAGGGTGATCAAGGTGTTCATATAATAGGTGTTATACGGTGGCAGAGTGGTTAGGGTGCCATAGGAGTAGGAGTAGAATAGGTTAGATTGGCCCTAAAAAAAAAAAAAAGTTGATCATCTAATAGTCAAACTCAAGCATAATATATATACAAAAAGTAACCTTCATCCGGCTAGCTACATCAATGCACTATCGCAATTCGCAACAGTGCCATAGCCATATCATTCTCCTAAATCCTAATAAACAAAATCTCTACATACCAAACCCATGATCAGGGGCCATAGAACTTCGCTGGAGCCACAAGTGTATGCAACATCTCAGCAAGTATAAGAAAAGGATGCTGCATCTCAAACATAACAGCTAAATAATCCAACAGTGTTAACAAAAAGAAGTCCGTAGACCAAATTCTACCAGGATATAGATAGCTTAAATCAGTAGAAAATTTGAGGATCGTGCATTTCTACAGTTAAATCCTGTCAAACATAACTATTATATATCGGATTCAGGACTGCCCATATATAAACCAACTACTATATCTCAGTAGACAGCATCATGCATTCATATCTGGTTCATTTGCAAGGTTTAAACAAAATCTTTTGCCAACAACTTAAGTAAACCAATGCCAACTTGAAAAAAATAATACTAATAATAAAACAAATAATGGATAAAGTTCCACCAGATGTGATGCCATTAGCCTCAAAAAGTTATTTAGCAGAGATTGTGTGTGTGTGTGTAACTGTGTACTACTATCTCACTCACAGTCAATACTCAATAGTTAATGTTCTTTCTTCTTTGCCATAAACTTTTTCTTACTACTCATTACGGTCTCCACTGTCACATACTAATATAATTGTTCCTATAAATACTTCTATATAATACACTCCCCTCAAATCCTCCCCAAAAAGCAAACATAAACCACTCAATACGGATGAAGGGAGTAATATAGAACATACACCTACATATAAACAATACTCCACATAATACATAGATGCATTCTGATGGGTGTGCATATAAGAAACAAATGATAACGCCACTACAGTATTGGCGTCTATCAATGAGGTAGCATTGATTGCGTCATATCTTTACCGTCAGAATCTGAACACATTCTCAATTATATGTGGAACTAATTACCAAGACCAACATAAATCTATGTTAACCATATAAAAAGTGCACCATTTTACCCCACAACATGCTGAAACTCACATTATAACTTGTCTTCAGAAGACATGATATTAGTTGAACAACAACGCCGTTAAAATGTACACAACTATTACATTCAGTGTAGCCATCAGAAGAATGATACGATATGTTTTACATTCACATAAAACTACACCTACAACTTGAAGCCTCTCACAAGACTAACCAGAATGAAGCGATTCAACGAGGGCTTCTGATTCTCTCCAGCTGAACTTGCACTGGCACCACACTGAAAATGAAAGGATGAACAATCACATCAATGGGGGTTATCTAATAGTAGTATTATCTTCAATTTTGTTAATCATGTGACACTGTATATTAGGACAAGGAGTTCCAAATCTCTTTTAACATTCCAAATGTTTCTACAATATACTCTAGTACTGAATTTCTTTAATGCAGACTATTGAAAAACAAACTCGATGGATCAAAGTTCCACAGGCACAAATGATCATATCTTGCTATTTGGCACAAATCAAAAAATTTCAACAAGTTTCGTCATAACCAAGACAATGAAAAATTGCCCCCAAATTGGATCTCAAATTAAATTCCCAATACACCACACAGCCATAGAGATGAAAAACTAAATAAACTACTACAAAGCAGATCAAATAGACTAAATAATTCATAAAATGCGAGCAAATCAATCGATTCGTCAGTTTACCTGTTTTCCTATTTCTGTAAAACTACATAGCTGTTTGGCTTGGCCTAGTGCTTTTTAGTTCTTTGAGACTGCTTCTCAGTTGCCAATCTGTAAATCCAGTAAACCTACTCGAACAGAGATCAAAAATGGAGAAGACAAGTAAGAAAGCAAGTGACAATTGAAAAGAAAAGCAAGTAAACACGAGTGAGAGAATTGAGGAATTATGGCGATACAGACCAGAGCGAGGAGGTGAGCGGCTATGAGAATGACGACCATGAGAGGAACAAGTTCGAGGAACCATGGCCGATTGGGTTGCTGCTGAGGATTCGCCATTGTTGATTACTTGATTTGCAGGTAGTTACAGGGTCTTCTTCAGCCCTTCTCTACTGTTGAGTGTGGTGCTTTCTGGACTGATTGATGGTGGTGTACTGTGCACAATATACTTATGTGAACCCAAACCGGATCCAGTCCGACCCATTTATGTGCGGGTTGAAAAAAATCTGATGTAAATAAAAATTATCGTATCCACCTGTCGTTTTAAAATCATGTCGGATTTGTGTAGTTTATGTTGTTACATTCTTCGGTTTACATACCCCTGTGTTATCATATAAAGACCTATAGAACTAGAAATATATTCCTCGTCGTTTTTCAGAGCGAGTAGCGAGTTCAGCGTATTACCTGGCGAAGTATATGCACAATCGATAGGTTTTTTTAGATTATTTATGCATTCTTTTTCGTTTGTTTCAATATAGTTTATTTACTGTTCATCTTTCTAATAAATTTAATCCTTCACGGTTGTTTTGAGTACTATCATTAACTAAACATTACGCACATTATACGAATCTTCTATAAAAATTGTTCGAAAAACATATTAAATGTTTACAAAAAGCTGGTGGGTATCCCATTTATCCCACTCAATTTTCACTCGATGGGGGTGGGGGAAGGGGGTTGCAAGATATGTTACAAATGGCCCCAATTATAAATTTCATTTTTTATTATATAAAATTTTTCTAATGAATTTCAGTTTATAAAGCTAGTTATATTAGAAAAATGTGAAAAAAGAAAAAGAAATACGTGGAAACTTATTTTAAGCTTTCTAAATTTATTTTTCTTTTAAACTCTTAATGTAAATTATTTCTAAATTACATATGATTATTTTAGTATATAATAAATTTATATTAAATATATATATAATTAATTTTCTTTCATTGCGTAATTTTACAATATTTTTTTAATCGTATAATTTGAAAGTAATTTGTATTTTTTTTTAAAAACAAAATCAACCTTAAAATGAAATATAAGAATTAGCAACTAGCTAGAGTATAGTAGAAGTACTAATAAAGAATAGTACACCAGATAAATTAATTTGGGCAAACACAAATACAAGAGAGTTTACCTTAAAATCAGCCTATAATCAACTCATTTTACATAATGAATTAATAGGGCCTAATTCGCCTTGACAGAGAATATGGAAGCTTAAAACACTTTCCCGGATAAAATTCTTTGTTTGGCTAAATATCCACACCAGACTTAGGACTAGACAATGATTAAAAGACTGTGGTATATCGAAGATGTTATTTGTGTCTTTTGTAACTTTGCACACAAATCCACACACCACCTTTTCTTTGAGTGTCTAGTCATCTTAAATATTGTTAATGTGCATATTCTCTTGCTCGCTATTATGAAGATACAAAACCCTGCTAAATTTATTTTTTGCTTTAACACTGAATTCTAGTAGCCAAAGTCTTTTATTTATTGCTGATGGATAATTTGGAGAATGAGAAATGAACTAATTTTAAAAACATGTACCTTTTTCAAGTCGGAAGTTTAACATGTATCTTCAGAAAATTCAAAGAAATCTTACTTTCTTAAACTGCTCTGCTGTGAATAATAATGAAGGGTTGCTACTGCCATGTCAATGGCAACCTCCTCCATCAGGGGTTATATGTATTAATATTGACGGTTCATTCTTGCCACATAATGGCGGCATGGTAGAAGTCGGTTCTGTCTTTAGGGATAGTAATGGTCGTTTTGTCATGGGCGTGGTTGCTACTTTAGGTAAAGTGAACCATCATACTGCTCATGAGTTTGAAATTTGCAATTCAAAGGAATATGCAGCGAATTATTGTTCAAACTGATTTCAAATATGTTCTCCATGTGATAAGCAGGAATGAAGCAACCCCATGGCAGCACGCACACAAGGTTAATGATATTGGGTACCTGTTGAATATTTTTGAAGAAGCCAACCTTTAGTTTATTTATAAAGAACGCAATCAAATGGCTAAGGTTTTGACAAAGAAAGGGTCTTCGGGAGATCTAGTACGATCACAAACTAATCTAGATCCTTTTGTTAGGCTCTGTTCTCTTCCTCTGAAAAAGTCTGAACTGAACTGAATGGATCTGAACTGAACTTGTTTGTAGTATAAAATACTATTAGTCAAATCTGAACTGAACTTAATACCTCTGAACTAATCTGAACTGAATTTTTTTTATTAATTTTCAGATGAAAATAACAGAGCCTTACTCGTCCTAGTACTACTAATAGGTATCTTAGAGTAAATGTATCAACTATACCGGACTCTAATATTTTGTAAATGAATGACCAGTATTTCCAAGAAAAAAAAAGAAAAAAAGAGTACTAATAAAGAATTCCATCAGCTGCTAACTGATTGGGTTTGACTTTTTTTATACTTAAAAAAAAAAAAAGAAGAAGTTTTTTAGTTTATTTCCTCCTTTGATTAAATTGAACTATTTATTTATTTATTTATTTATTTATTTATTACTTCGTATTTATTACTACAACCTTCTTCTCTCTTCTCCCCTTTTTCAATCTCTCTCTCTTATGGCCATCTCTTCAACAGGTTTCTCTCTCTAACCTCTCTCTTATATTCTGAATTATTCATACATATTGCTTTCGCAACGCAGTGATACCTCATCTTCCTGCACTTATTTGATGGTTATGTTTACTGTAATCACACAATCGATGTTGATTTGTTCTTTTTCTCACCCTAGGATTACGAAATACCAAATTTGTTCAAATTTTCTGCGAGTTTATTATGTTTCAATGAATAAAGGAATATTAGGTTCTGAAAATGTTGTTGATTAGCTACTTGATTTGATAATTTGATGTGAATGCTTTTCAATTTTCATTTTGTGTGATTTCTCAAAATGTTGTTGTATATGTGCATGCATATTGGATCTGGTGTTGAAGCTGAAATTTGGTGTTTTCTGTTGGCAGGTGGGGTTGAAATAATCTGGTATTGAATTTCGTCCATTCAGACGGTGTGATCTTGTCGTTTCTGTTCACATCACTTTTGCAAATAACTGGTATAATCCCATTTTGGGTTACCTTTATTTGTTACAACCAGATATATATAGGGGAAGAATTTAGGCATTTCTTCACTTGGTTAGGGTAAATTCTGAAACTCTGAACATCAAAGGCATTCAACTGAGGAAATCACATGGGGTATTTGAATTCTGTGTTGTCGCAATCGAGCAATGTCCACGTCGATGATGCACCTGTCAGCGGCGGCGGCCTTAGGTGATCCTCTTGTTACACGCCTCTGTTTGTGTATCGGGTTTCATATTTGTATAATTGCAAATGTGTTGTTTATTATGTTGTTGACAATGAGAACCATCTATGAATAGCCTCTGTTATAGAAAACTTGGCCGATGTCGAAGAGAGAAGAGTTTGATTGAATATTAGATCTTGTTTCTCCGTTTTCCTTGGTTTCCGCCATCAAAAATTTCCTCGATTATTTGACATAACATATTCAGTCCAGTTGCTTAAGCTTTGATTTTCTGTTAATAGTGTATCTTTGGTTCCTTGTCATTTTCTCATGTTATTACTTATTAGCTATCTGGTCTGGTTGAATAGACTTTGTCGCATTTTGTCGGGTGGTCTCTGCACATGTGGAAGTGGTTATGAAAGTAATTAGGTGCAAACCGGTGAAACAGAATCTAATTGGTTACGTAATGTCATTGGAAGTTTCTGTGTGTTTTTTAAAAGCCTATGAAAATCCCATAAAGATGACACCATAAAGTTGCGGCTTGTCGCATCTGATATGCCGTTAGAAAGGCCTGGTTTCATTTTTCCAGACAAATAGCATATAAATTTGCATATTTATAGTACATTAGACTTTTCTCTGGTTTATTGGAGATTTACTTAGTTTCATCTCTTTATTAGTGTACTCGGGATAGAAAAGTTTTACCAAACAAGGATTTCACCGTCTGCTTGTGTAATAACTAATTAATTAGAGTAGCACTGTTGATTGGAGAGATACTCTGCCGATCATCATAATTTGATCATTCAGTTTTATTATGATGCCTCTTATCATGTCTACATTTCTGATTTTGCCTCGGTGAAACATCTGGTCACTGGGTATCAAGTTGTTTATGCTCCTCTCATCTATGAATAATAGAAATGTTGTCGGTTGCAAGTGGTATCACAGTTTATCCATGATTTTAGAAATTAAGATATGGTTCCCTTTAGCATGTTTTCCTGCCATAGTGTTCATTGGTGTCTAGATTTTATTGCAGGGTGAATGATTGAAATTGTGTTTGGAATACATTAACATCCCGGATTTCATATTAGTCCTTTATCTGGTTTAGTGTATCACATCCTCCACTAAAGGAAGATTGTTGGTAACTATTGAATATCTAATGTGTTTAATAAACCTCCTTGCAGTCAGAATGGAAAGTTCAGCTATGGATATGCAAGTTCTCCTGGTAAAAGATCCTCGATGGAAGACTTTTATGAGACAAGAATTGACGGTGTTGATGGAGAGGTGGTTGGTCTCTTTGGAGTGTTTGATGGTATATCACTCTTTCTCTCTCTGCATGTGTGTGTGTGTGTGCACGCGAGTGTATGTACCTTTAAGGTTGGATTGATTGCCATTGCTTGTGTAGGCAAGAGTTGCAAGACTCTGTGCTTGCTTGCTCATTGGCCCTGAAGGGATATGAGAAAATGAATAGTCAGTCGAAGGTTTATTCACTTCATGCTGTTGGTGCTTTTTTGTAATTATGAAGGCAGTAGGTGGTCACCATTAATTAAAGTTTTGTTTTCAAGATGTCTTTCGGTTGGTTATAAGATGGAAAATTTCGTATGTTATCCTAAACATCTCGAATATTTTGTATAGATTGGGCAGCTAGGTGGCAATAAATAAAGAATAAGGAAACTTTTTGATTTCACTTTAGTTGCTTTAAGGGCTCGTTTAGCAAAACTAGCTGGTAGCTGAAAGTGAGAGCGTATAAACTACTCGTAGCTGATTTTTATTGTAGATGTTTAGTAAATGAGGTGATAAGCTAGCCAATTGCTAAACATAAGAGTATTTTTAACTCGCTCTAAACAGAGCATAACAAGTAGAAACCTCTTGAGTTTTTTTATGAGAGTTCATGTCAGTCTCGTTGGCAACAAGGGGAGGAGAGATGGTGTAGGGTGGATTACTGAATGAATTTACCAACCCCACTTGAACATGACAGATGCAACTTCATCTGACATGTTAAAAGAACGAAGAGAAAAACAAATATGAATCTATGTTTCTTTTTTTTTTTTTTTTTTTCTGTACAACAATTTGCTGTGTGACCTTCTTGACTTGTTTGTAGATTGGGCTCTGAAATTAGGACTTCATCGAACTAATATGCTTGATTTGGGATTCAATAAATAGACTTCAAAATTTGAACTCTGCACAAAATCGACATCTCGCTTTCCTACGCCCCATCTCTTTGCAATATGAGATTTCTCACTTCTTTTTATCGTCATTTATTTTCTTTACTACTACTTTGTTAGTTCCAGATGAATTGCACAAGTTAGCTTTTTTACACGATTACTTGGGAGGCTTTTTGGAATGTATGTGTTTATTTACTAGTGGTGGTCCGAGTATAAAATAATGGTAGAATATCATAAATGAATTGGGGTAGGAATTTATTACTAAATATGGTCAGCCCGAAAATAAAGTGATAATTCTAGGATTTGTGAAAAAAAGAAAATGATGGAATTGATCGGGATGGACGACAAAGTACAAGGAGTAGAATTTATTGGGATAGAGGAAGTACTTTTTAACAATCAAATCATTCAAGCTTCCAATTTTACTCATACTTAAATACCCACCCAGTCACCCAGATATCTTGTAAATTCAAAATCCAAATTTCTCTTACAAATCAGAACACCTTTATTCTAGAAAACGTTGAATATTCTTTCTTCCTAACCTAATCTCATCCAAATCTCAAAGTTCCTTCCAAACAGTATGACAATTGCCATTATGTGCAATTTCACTCAATAGTTAGGAAGTCTAAGAAATTGCTAGTTAATGAACTTAAATAAGGCTTAACTTGACTTATTAAAACATTGAAGAAATTTCAGCCAATTTTCAAGTGGGAATAGTTGTCTTCTGTATGAATAAACTTATCATAATTGTTTCCTTTCCGTGTTGTTTCTTCATGTCATGATGGACTTCTTAATATTCACTGAGCCCTATTTTGTTCACCATCCAAACTTAAAGTTTCTAGCATATGATGCATTTATTATTCTTTATACTACCTTTATCTTCTTCTTCTTCATTTTTTTTCTTTTTTTTAAATTTTTAAAGAAGAGGACATTATACCTTTTTCTAGCAGAGAGAAACCATGTGACCTGTGCTTGTACCTGATGTATAAGAAATGGTGTATTTTTTGGGTTCATTCTTTTATTTTTCTCTGGTGTTTTCTGTTTTAGGTCATGGAGGAGCTC
This sequence comes from Plantago ovata, assembly GCA_028274465.1. Classification (NCBI taxonomy): domain Eukaryota; kingdom Viridiplantae; phylum Streptophyta; class Magnoliopsida; order Lamiales; family Plantaginaceae; genus Plantago; species Plantago ovata. The sequence goes on from CM051457.1 coordinate 32,448,549, forward strand.
GTGCTGCTGAGTATGTCAAACATAACCTTTTCAGTAATCTGATCAGTCACCCAAAATTTATTTCTGATACCAAATCAGCTATTGGTATGTCTTTGGGATACCAATTTTCTTTGATTTCTTCAAACTGTATGAGTTGCTCCATTTTAACATGCATTCAACCAACATTGTTGGTCCCTTTTCAGCTGATGCATACAATCACACAGACTCAGAGTTCCTCAAATCAGAAAACAACCAGAACAGGGATGCTGGATCTACTGCGTCCACTGCCATTCTTGTCGGTGATCGTTTACTGGTGGCAAATGTTGGAGATTCAAGAGCTGTTATTTGCAGGGGTGGCAATGGTAAGATGGGAACTTCTGGTTTTTCAATCAAATTTTAATTGCCAAATTTAAAGTTTGGGTCATCTTTGTATCTGAATTCATTTCAGTCTTCATTTTCCTTTTTTTTTTATTTTTTTTATTTTTTTTATTTTTTTTTATTTTATAGAAATGATGGATTCGTACACCTGTTACAGTTTTTGATAGATTATCCTTGTTTGGAATATACTTTATTAAATGGTACTGCTTTTTCATGCAGCTATTGCTGTGTCTCGAGATCACAAGCCTGATCAGACGGATGAGAGACAACGAATTGAAGATGCTGGAGGTTTTGTTATGTGGGCTGGTAAGAGTTGTTTCGATTTTTTCACCTTCAATATTTCCAGTTATGTTTTATGAGGGTTTTTTTTTGTAATTTGAAATGCTTCGCAGGAACTTGGAGAGTTGGAGGCGTGCTTGCTGTATCCCGTGCATTTGGTGATAGACTGCTGAAGCAGTATGTAGTGGCTGATCCAGAAATTCAGGTGCATTTGACAACTTGCTCTAGAGACTGTCTGCGTATGTTTGAAATTTGTGCACATAGTTACAGGATGAATGATTTTTTTCCCCCCTTGATGAAAGCAGCCCCCACCCATTCTCCTGTTTAAAGTTGTCTATGCAAACTGCTTATCAAAATTATGTTTTGCTCGACTTTTGCTTAAATCTCAGAAACTGAGTTTAAATAAAAACATGGTGTTTCTGGTTTGGACACCTGAAATCAAACTTAAATAAATATTTAATGTTTGGTTAACATACAACATAGGAGTAGTGATTAGTGAATGACTCAGGTAACAATAAAGTACTTTATGTTGCATTATATTTGAGCTTTCCTAATTTTTTTGGTGCTTTAAGCATCAAATCCATATCCTTTGATGCTTTTAGCATACAACAGTTTATCTGCTTAATCTGAGAGAATCAAGCACATACGTAGCGAAACTAACACTGAAAAATTGCTTCCAGAGAGGTAGCAAAGCGGATAATCACCTAATATAAGCATTTCCAGACACAACCTAAGATCAAGTAGAGTTAAGCTGGATGTTCATCTTCAAGTATTGAATCAAATTCCCATAAAACCAACCCAGTACATATGGTTTTGTTTGCTCAATTGCATGATCCATCGGATAATTTTGTTTTTTGCCTCATGTCTGACACGGTGATACCTGATTTTCTCTTGTGTCTTTTTTATTTAAACTGGCAATTTTGCTCTATTTTAATGTGGGATGCAGGAGGAAAAGGTTGATGACACCCTTGAGTTCCTTATCCTGGCTAGTGATGGACTTTGGGATGTGGTTACAAATGAGGTGCTGCTGCTTTTTAAAGCCTATTTTGTTTTATGAGTACATATATATTTCTTTCTTTATTCTGATCTGAGTAATAGACCATTTTGAATCCATGTTTTTGCAGGAAGCTGTATCTATGACTAAACCGATCCAAGAACCAGAAGAGGCGGCAAAAAGGCTGATGCAGGAAGCATATCAGAGGGGCAGTGCTGACAATATAACTATTGTTGTGGTCCGGTTCTTGGCTAATCAAGAGGAAACCTCTAGTAGAAACTCAGGTTAAGGTTCCTCTTGGGAACATGCCTTCATCTGGTTCTCTACTTGAATGCGATGGAAGCATGAACACACCAATCTATGTATTGGTGTAGTTGTACTTTACTGAAGTATAGAAAATATGGACATCAGTTTTTCTTTTTCTTTCTTTTTCCTTTTTTGAGAATATGGACGTCAGTTTTAAAGACAGCCTTATGTATGACTTTATCTATAAGAACCTAATATATGTAACTTCACATTTCTGACTTAATAAATGTTTGTGAATTGTAACATATTCTCTTTCTTGTTCTAAGTGTCATTGTATATGTTCGATTTGTTTTGTTTTTTTGGAAAGGTTCAACTGATGGGAGTATAGTAGGTTTCGGATTGTTGAGGTTATGTCAAGTGCAAGTACAGAAGGTTGGCTCATTTCGAACCACAAAAAGGATCCTTTTTTCTTGTTTGAACTTTGAAGTATCATAGTATTTGTGCCCTGATATTATTTGGTCAAGAGCCAAAAAGGTATTTGATAGAGATGAATAAGATGATGCAGCTTATTTGGGACCTCATATAGGAAGGAATACCCCCCTTCACTGGAGTTGAGAAAGGTGCAGATACTCGTTGATTCACACACGAAGACTTTTTTGAGAATATTTCAATATGTAAACGATCACATAAAAACTCCACAACAGAGAAAAGTCGGCAAGAAAAACACAAAAAAAAAAAAAAGCTTCAAGTTAAGAGAGTAACATCACATAGAATGATAACTTAAACTGTCTTTGACATTAATATGCTTGTTCCTCCTCCTTCAGGAGCACATCAAATTAAAATAGTTTGCAGAATCCAAAGCAGCAAGTAGCTTATATTTAGAGACCACCCCTGAGAGCAAGGACAAGGTGAAGAACAGAGCCTCCCTCAATGTTGTAGTCTTTGGCAGTTTTATCATCACCAAGCTGCTTGCCAGCATAAATCAGCCTTTGCTGTACAGGTGGGATACCTTCTTTCTCCTCGACCCTTTCCTTGATCCGGTCAATGGTATCAGTTGGCTCAATATCAATTTCAATTTCTTTTCCTGTCAGTGTTTTCACTTTGATCATGGTTCCTCCCCTCAACCTCAGAACAAGGTGCAGGGTTGATTCTTTTTGGATGTTGTAATCCGCCAATGTCCTTCCATCTTCCAATTGCTTACCAGCAAATATGAGCCTCTGCTGATCTGGGGGAATCCCTTCTTTGTCCTGGGAGTAGCAAATTTCAGATTGGTTTAGTTGCTAAAAGAATTCATGATATCAACATCACAGAACCACAAGTATATAGAGAATTCATCACAGCATGTAACCAGCATCGCCATCTATACTAAGTATAAAAAGAAAAGTCTTTTTTTAGTATCACAAGGGGTAGTCAGTAGTTGTGAGACCAATTATTTGCTTTTCCTATTTTACACTTATAAAACCCACTAATCTAGAGACACCTCTCTCCACACTACAGTTATCGAATATCTTTCTTTCCAGCCACGTTTCTATCACTTTTTTCCTTCTTCTCTTCATTTGCTAAATTAAGGTTTCGTTAACAAAAATTCTTTTTTGGTCTTGCATTCAATTTGTCAATTCACAGTTTCTAGATCTAATACTATATCAATCAATGTCATCTCCATTGTTTGGTGACTAGGTGAAAATACATCGATGGCCTGAAAATATAGAGTGAAGCATCAAGCAAAGATCCAAGGGCCGGTTAATACCGGAAGGGATTTGAGAACAGGTGAAAGGACCTAATCCACATAGGAAAGGTGTGGACTCTTAACTTTTATTTTCTAAAATCAGCGTAGCTTCTGCCGTTAAATAGGTGCACATTCTTGCTTTTATTTTTCTAGAAATACCATAACCATTGTATCCTTGAATCTGACACAAGTCTAACATGTGAGAATTTACGTGATATCAAATAAAACACACACAGGTATCCACGTGTCAAAATTGCATGCATTACTTAAAATCAAATCAAAATGAGAGATTCTTATATAGACCATGTGAGTGCGACTGCATCACTCGAAAAAAGTTGCTAAACATACATTCACTAGTCTTTCAGGTGATATTAATAATTTACACTACGAACCAGTCCATACTTCCTAAACCAAGTCTAGTCTGGAACTATATCGGCAGGTTACTTAACTTAGCTTAGATAATAGCCTAAGACTTACTCTCCGATTGTTCTCGTTCCCACAAGTGATTATCAGTGACTGGTTTCTGTATTTACATACTTGTTTACTCCACTTGATTCAGACTCACTCTTAAATTGCTTTAGGAACTACTTTGTTACATACATATCTTCAAAGAGACCAAGACTGAATTCTTGTTTACAGCTTAAGTGATTACTCTCAACAAAACCACACCTAGCAGATTTACAGACAGCTTATATGAAAAGTAGACAAACAACAAGAAAAGCAAAGGCACAAAGCATGGTTGGCAGCTAAATGTGAGTGGATGCAATAGTGTGCGTGAACTATCCTCAATTCTTCAGGTTATTTCACCTATACTTGTAATAGTCTTAAGTGAGTACTCTAACTAAGTCATAATTGAACACATGTTAACAAAATTCCAAGCTTACAAACCACCTTTTTGAATCCATTACCCCTAATTCACAGTTTCCATACATAGGTTATATCATCAAACTGGCAATTTCCGTTTCAATAAACTCAAAATCACTCAATAACTATACATGATTTCAACAGTTAAAACGCAGACAAATAAATAAAAAAATCAACAACACAGAGTGAATTGCTTCTAATGGATAATCCGAAATTAACACAGAGTCTAATGAAATAAACATGGATCGAAAACCCTAGGTCGAGAAATCAACAAAAAGTCGACAGAAAAAAAAGTAGGAAAAAGAAATAAACCTGAATCTTAGCCTTGACGTTGTCGATGGTGTCGCTGCTCTCAACCTCGAGGGTGATGGTCTTGCCAGTAAGGGTTTTGACGAAGATCTGCATATTTGCTGCTTGAAGGATGATTCTGCTTTCTCTCTCTAGCTAGGTTTTCTCTTTCTACTTGCTAAATGTGTTCAGGAGGTGATTTATACAAGGGCGTGTAGGCTCCAGACAAGCAAAGATGAAATCGGACTCGAATTTCAGCAAGGCCCATTTTTTTATTCAATTCGGATTCGGATTCTTCCCATAGTTTCTATTTCAATATAAAAAAATACAAAAAGAAGTCCATTACTCCTATATAGCGTGGATGATACGTCACAAAAAATATCCATTTGGATTTTGGAACAATTGCTGAAATGCCTAAACAAACAAAGTTGACTTATTTTACTTGATTTTTTAATTGTTTGTCCTCGATTTTAAAATGATTTTTTATAAGGTTTTCTTAGAATTAACTTATCATTAAATTTAGAAGATTTTAAAATGTATTTTTAGAAGGTTTTAACTTATCATTAGTTCTAACTCTAGCTTCATCTCCTACATCCAACCCTATATAAACCCATTCCCATATATGTCCTCTTTGTCATTCATTCTTACAAACAAAAATACTGTATTTGTTGCGTGTTACATAGTTTACATATTTTCGAAAATCACCTACAAACACCCACTTAAAAGAGAATCTACATTTTCAATTACATGCATTATATTAAACCATAAACATTCATTATGAGAAAAAATTGAAAGAGAAAAAAAGGTGAATTCCCTTTCATAAAATTTTCCGAATTTCTAATTACAAAGTCGAAAAATTCTCACTGCTAGTACACACACTCCTCAATTCTATATAAACCCCTTTAGACAGATGTTCTGGTAATTCATCCTTTGCACTTTTACAGAACTGATGAAGTAAATTTTGACCCCCTTCAGGTCTTATCACTTAGCTTTTGTTGTTCTTAAGGGTCGTTTTTATTCTATTTTAGTAAGATTTTGTTAAATTTTGTGTTTTTTTGCCCAGAAGAGAAGAGTCGATCTCGATCAACAATGTGATCGACCCATGTTGTGACCATAAAGGGTCAACGGTTACTAGTAAGGCATCAATTAATATAATTGATAACTTAATTGGCTTGGGTTGAGGTGGTGGATCCGGGGATGGAGTGTCTCATTTACTTGGTTAAGTTTGAAGGTGGTAAATAAAAAAATGTGAGAGTTGTATGGTAATCATTTAAAACCTTATAGAAGACTGTACTTCCTAACGAATTTGGAAGTATTGATTAATACCTCCTTTTGTTCAACAAAGGATACCGTGTCAGAACTGGTTCTTGATGGATTAATTGCACTTTTGGTCCTATAACTATTAGTCCACTCGGTTTATAATGTGTATATGGTAATTAGTTTTATTAGAATTAAAACACACTCAAAAGTCCTAATATAACAAGGCTAGGACCGATCAGATTCTCGGTGAAATACATAAACTTAAGGGACATGTTATGCAATTAACCGTGGGTGCAAGTTAGAAAGCCCGCAATATTGCTTCGTTTATGTTGGTTAAAAAATATAACAAATTTCGCTGTTATCTACAAAATACTTTATATTAAAATCAAAAGGTAACTACTTTTTTAAAGGCCAAATGCTTCAAATAAGAGAGGTTATAATTTTGCATTGGTTCCTAGTGGCATGCGATATGTGTATTGATCTAGTACGTACAGATCCATGATTATAAGCCATGCCACGTAGGGCGCAATTAGAACTAGAACATTCTAAAATAATTTTTAAATAAAGACGGAGTAATATTAAAGTATAGTACTAAAACTATTTGAACATAATAAAGAAGAAAATCAGCTCATAATCAGTTCATTAAACATAAAAAAGAACATACATGTCAGTAAACAAGTATATCTCAGACTAATAATGCTGTTTAACAAACCGAGCCGAGCCGAGTCGAGTATTGTTGGGCTCGGTTCGAGCTCGTTGACAATCAAGCCGAGCCTAGGCTCGACTCGTTAACATAACGAGCCAAAATCAGGCTCGAGCTCGAGCTCGTTAAATATTAGTTAGGCTTGAACTCTCAAACGAGCCGAGCCTTATCGAGCCGAGCCTATATTAAAATAAATGTGAAAATTGAAATAAAATATCAAAAATCAAGTATTAAATATTCTCATTAACAATCAATATTTGAAATCATAAAGACATAAAAAAACTAACAAAATGCAAACATAATCATTAAAATATAATGCTAAAATCCCCGATAATTGTATAGATATTAAATCTCACGAGCCTTACTAAGTACTCGCGAGCCGAGCTGAGCCGAGCTTGGCTCGTCAGTGGAACGAGCTTCATGTTAGGCCCGAGATCAGCTCGAATACCTTATCGAGCGACCGAGCTCGAGTCTTAACAAGTCGAGCCCTCGATAAGGCTCGGTTCGCGTAACAACACTATCTTAGACTATCTTCATCAGTACAGACTCATCATACCCACCAAACTCTGCCACATCAGTGTTTCTGATTATTTATTAGCCACCAGACTACTCTACCATATTCTGCCCGCTTAGACTTACCGGACTCACATTTTTTTTTCTTTTCTCATTTCTTTTTTAATCACAATTATTTATTATTTATTTTTAAACTACATACCTAAGATTATTTTAAATATCTTCACTTAGTTTATTTATATAACATGAAAGAAAAATAAAAAATTATACTAATTGGCAAAAAAAAAAAAAAAAAAACCAGACAATCGAAACTACAATACTCAAGATATAAAATTAGATTACATATTAAACCCGTAATGAGAAGAAAATAAAACAAAATATAAAAATACCAAAGTAGATAAAAGAAAACAAAAAGAACTTTAAAAATAATAAAAAAATAACCTATATATATGTCATGTACTTGGACGTGTACATGATCAAGAAATTAAAAAAAAAAAATGCCTGGCATTTATTTTCTTTATCTACTTCTTATTACATAGAGCTGTCTTGACAAGTTTAATAGTCGAGAGTGAACGTTTTGTTGTTGCCGTTGATATAAGTTTTCAGTACATATACGGATAATAATCTCTTTCACATGGTAATCAATTTTTTGGAACTGTAAGAGATTAGCGTTTGAGTACAATTAAGCCAACATCGTCCAGGCTAATCATGAAACCATAAATAAACAGAATTAACATCTAGCTAGTTACCATACATTTTTTCTTAGCCAAATATCAAATCATAAACTGGTTCTTTCAGCTTTGGATAAAGATTACTTCGTTGCACAATTCTCTGGATCACCTGCGCAATAGTGCCAGCCACATCAATGCGCTGAAATATATGTTCGTTTCTCCCCTGCCAAACACTGTAAACTGTTTCTGCTATCAGGCCCTTGAGCACGGCAGCCTTCCAGCTTTTTCCTTTGCATCGTCGGGACAGTTCACGCCATCCTGTGTCCCAGTCCGTCCAGTTATAACTCATATGCAGCCAGTGGAGTACCGCGGACAGAACAGCAGCAGAGCCGACACATTTGAAAAACAGATGCTCGGCATTCTCATCTTCATCACAATACACGCATTTCCCGTCAGTTCCTATCCCAAACGCAAACAGTCTCTCCTTGGTTGGTAAGCGTTTGCGAAGACAATGTCAAAGAATAAAAATTGCTCGGGTCGAGCAATACTTTTCAAGACCAAGTCCTTCCAATAAACCTTGGTTTTGGTGCCACGCAGCCCTCTGTATATCTTCCGCACTTCGAATCGGCCACTAGACAAGCAATCATCCCATTCTTGCATCACATGGTAATCAATTGCAACACTAAATACATCAACACGGTAATAGTGTCACTCTTGTGTTGGAATCAATCCGGCCTCGTACCAACTTTATTGTAACAATCTATAAGGGCGAATGGATTACACCTCAATCTCTTTCGGAAAGCTAGCATTAACAATTTAACATCAAATGTTGATAATTTAACATCAGACAATATTAGTTTATATAACACACAAATTAAGGTAAAACCTTGATCAAATCTTAAACCTGTACATGTTGATGCAAATTATAATTAAACCGAATGTCGATCGAATAACGTAACATAGATATATATTCGTAGTTCAACTGGTTTATACAGACAACATCATGAGAAGAAGAGATTTGATATATAACAAAAAAACTGATCATGCCATAAAAATAATCGTATCGATCGATGAGTACATTACAACAAGAGAGCCCGAAAATACACGACATATATAAAGATCGAACGAAACTGGAATAACGACTAATTAGCTAGGAGAACAAATAAACTAGTCACAGGAACAACAATTTTTGTAAACTAAGCCCGATTCGAAAGCTTATCCGCTCGAACTACAGGATTTTGTTTCTCGATCGTCACTTGTCCCGCCGCCTTGAAATCGAACGTGCACGTATGCTTCTCCGCGTACCTATGCGTTCCACAGAAGCTTCCGCCGCAACGACACGTAAATCCTAACAATCCAACTTTCTTGTTGCAACATCCGCAACGATTCTTGTTTGGAGCCACGACCGGGGCAGGAGATGATGATGATACGTTTCCCTCCTTGAGCCTTCGCATATGTTCGACCCAATCGTGATCAGTAATCAGTTCGACCCAATGGTCAGTCGTCTTCAGTTCCGGTGTTGTCGTTTTCTTGATTGTTGCAGCTTGTTCCGATTCAGCTACCTTCTTCTTCTTGAGTTCATCCGCATAGCACTTGGAACAGAGTCCATCGTTCTGGGGGCTACCGAAAAACCCACATCCACGGGTACAACGACTAGGAGGAGCTTCGGCCGAAGGGTGGTTCTGAAACCTGGAAGAATCCATGATGTGAACTTGATTGGAGATGGATGCTAATTGGTTTTGGTGAATGGTGAGTTAATTGTCAAGACGGAAAGAGAATATTGTAGTAGTATAATATAATGTTGGATCGTGTTATGCAGGGTATGTATATATAGTAGTAGGACTTGAGGTTTTTTATAAGGTAACTACTTCTTGTATTACAAGTAAAACACACTCCTAATATAACAAGGCTAGGACTGGCAGATGATTCTCGACGAAATAATACAGAAACTTAAGAAACCTGTAATGCAATTAACCAATTAGATTGCCTATTTGCTAAATTAAGTCCCTGCCCCAGTGCCCCTTACCAGAATCTGATAAGTGACTTACAAATACAATGAATCTCAGAGGATAGTGCTGCTGCAATCATAACACGTGTCATTCTCATCACATATCAATAGAGAGCACACACATTTGATTTGATTCCTTTAATATATGAATGAATGTGCAGACAAAATTAAATGAGGTAGATGTACCTTCGGGTTGGTTATGTCAGTACCTGACCCGACCCAACCCAAATGGGTAGGAAGTAGGAACTAGGAAGGGGAAAACCGGAAAAGTACGAAGGATTAGGAGCTGTTTTGATGCAGGAGTGCCACCCCATTGCTTTTGCTAGCAAGGCTTTGGGGCCAAGAAACCTTGGTCTTTCTATCTATGAAAAGGAGTTTGACAATTATAATGGCAGTTGACAAGTGGAGAGCTTATTTTATCCATGCTCCATTTGTCATTAGAACTTATCAGATTAGTTTGAAGTATTTGGTTGATCAGAGGTCAAGTACTCCCACCCAACACAAGTATTTGACCAAATTACTCGGTTTTGACTATGCAATTGAGTACAAAAAAGGGCCAGAAAATAGAGTGGCAGATGCATTATCAAGAAGGGATCGGGAGGAAGGTTCATGTGCTGCCATCACTAGTATACAACCGGCTTGGACGCAAGAAATACCGGAGAGCTATACTAATGATGTGGCAGCTGGAGAAGTTGTGGTTTTAGCGGTAAGTTCACCTTACAATTTGCAGCTGTTTAAATATGAACATGGTCTGTTGAGGTATAGGGGAAAGTTATATGTTGGTTCTTATGGAGATTTAAGGGAGAAGGTGATTATGATGATACATGAGAGTGCTGCTGGTGGCCATTCTGGTGCCTTGGCTACTTATCATAAGGTGAAATGTGTGTTTAATTGTCCGGGCATGAGAATCTTGGTTCAGAAGGTGGTGACTGCTTGCTGTGTAAAAATGAGCATGTCAAAGCTCCAGGTCTTCTGCAACCACTACCTGTTTCGTCCCAAGCATGGCAACATGTTAACATGGATTTCATAGAAAAGCTACCTCTGTCCGGGAACTGTGATGTGATCTTGGTGGTTGTGGATAGGTACACCAAGTTCTCACATTTTATTGGCATGCATCATCCATTTTCTGCAGAGGAAGTGGCACATAAATTTCTTGATGTTGTGTGCAAGATACATGGGTTGCCTGAGACTATTACAACTGACAGGGATAGGATGTTTACCAGCAGGTTCTGGAAGGAGTTAATTTTCTTCTTTGGGGGTTCAACAACAACTTAGCACAGCTTACCACTCACAGACCGATGGGCAAACAGAGAGAGAGAGAGTCAATTAATGCCTCAAGAACCACTTGAGATGTATGACGGGACAACTACCAAGGCAATGGTTCAAGTGGCTTGCATTGGCTCAGTGGTGGTACAACACCTGTTTCCATACAACCATTCAAATGACACCATTTTAGGCATTATTTGGTTACCCCTCTATGAGTATCAATCTTGGTCCTTATGGGGAATTGTCAGTTTTGGGGGTGGAAAATTGGCTGGAATGCAGAGATGCGATTCTACATAAATTTAAGAACCAGTTAGAACTAGCTAAGCGAAGGATGAATCTCAATGCTGACAACAAGAATAGGAGTGAAAGAGCTTTTGAGGAGGGAGATTGGGTTTACTTGAAACTACAACCCTATAGGCAGCATTCCATGAGACAGTCTGTGCTATGGAAATTAAGCCCCAAGTTTGCTGGCTCGGTTGAAGTAATCAAGCGGGTGGGTGCAATGGCTTATGAACTGAGATTACTGGTTGAGAGCAAGATACACCCGGTTTTCCATGTATCCTTATTAAAGAAGCAAGTTGGAATGAGTTATAGAGTGACTCCAACTTTGACGGCAATGTCCGAAGATGGTGCTATTGTGCTCAATCCAGTAGGCATTTTATCTAGAAGGATGGTAAAAAGGAACAATGCAGTTGTGGTACGACTACTGGTACAATGGGAGCATCTGTCTCCAGACGAAGCAACTTGGGAAGACTACCACTCCATGATTCAGCAGTTTCCAGGTTTGGCTGAAACTTGCAGTCAAGTTTCAACAGAAGGAGAGAGTAATGTCAGAGTGTGTAGTTCGATTCTTACTGTTTTGGCTAAATTCGTGAGTCCACTACGTGTTAAGGCATAAGCTTAGTGCGTGAATTAGCTTGTAGCTATAGATGGTAAGATTAGACACATATGTGGCTCCTAAATCTCACCATCCTCTTTTCAGCTGAGCTACTTAAGCTCAAATTGGACGAACTGTAAAGTAGTTTTTGTGATAATCGAAAGTTCAATTCCTTTTTCCTCTCATTCTCTGTTCTGTATCTAGACAGTTTCCGTACTTCATTCATAACAAAAAGATGGATGGATGGGATTATGCTTCTGTTTTCATTCACAATCACAGGGTACAAATCCAAACCCGTAGCTTTTAGTCTCCCCGCACCGACTCTAAATAATTCTGATCAGGTGGAAATTTTACTCATTTTTATGGGGTTTTTCTTTACATATCCATTTAAAATGGACGGGTAATGGTAAAAAATGGGTTATCCATTTAACACCCACCATTTGATGGGGTGAGCGTGGGTGGGTATAGCCGGGTTTTTAACAAAACGTTAGCCAACCCATCGTATGCGGGTGAATTTAATCATAAACTGCACACTCAAACCGTGTTGGGTTGGGTTACAAAATGCATGGGCGGGTGGTTAAGAATATTCTAAACAAACTAAATAATATAGTTTAAGACTAAAATTTATAACTTTATAGTTTGTTGAAATAAACTTGATAAAAAAATAACGAACTTCAGAATGCAACCAACTGATACAATTAATATCCATCAATAGTACATATCCAAAATGACAACTAAGTTTTAAATATAGAGATTACAAGTCTTTGAATTGAAATCAACAAATGACATACAAATAACAAGTAGCTCTCCTTGAAAATTCATGCTCACATGCGAAGAAGGGGAAGATGAAGAGTTGAAGACGGTGAATGGGGCAAATAGGTTTTGAGTCTTTTGCCGACTGGGGCTTGGGTTAAACATTATTTCAACCGCGGACAGGTATAACAAAAAAGTAATTCGACAGGTGCTGGTTAATTAAGGGGGGGGGGGGGGGGGGCAGTTTGTGCGGGTGCATCGAGCGAGGGAATTAGCTCACCCTACCATTTGATATGGATACATGGATTAAAATGTAGGTAAGTTTTCACCCGGTGCACTAGTTGTAGATATTGTAAAATGAGTCCATATCTCAAATTTGAGATTAAGCTTAAAAACAAATGATGAAAAATAACAAAACTTCAAGACTCCTGAATAACTGAGTCCACAACAATTGAGCTCCTATTCTCGGGGAACTTGTAAATTATTGTGGGCCTAATTATTATTTTTTTATGTTTGGGCCCAATTAATTATTTAGGAGCACTGAAGTTTTGTTATTTTTCATCGTTTTTTTTCTCAAATTTAGGATATGGTTCATTTTACAATTCCTACAACTATATATTACTCTTACTCCCCCATCTCTTTCCTATCTATGTGACACCACAAATATTCTCCATGTATCCTTTGATGTCACTATTTTTTCATCTCTCTTTTTTTTTTTTATGTCATAGAAAAATGTATTATGACACAAAATAAAATACAACATAAAAAATTAAAAAATCAGTGTTTTTATTTATTATTTTTAAGGTCTTTCTAGATTTTTTTAAAAAAAGTTTCTTTCCATAAAATGTATTTTAGGAAAAGAAAATAATTTATTACATTTTTCATTTATTAAGGTCTTTCCAAAATCACTTCTTTTTCTTACTTCTCTAAAAAAAACGTATTGTGTAAATAAATTAGTAATGAGTATAATATTCCATTGAATTTTTATGTTCTTTTCTATATAAAGAAAGTTTGTTTTTATAATTTTTCTTTTTTCATTTCAGGTGAACTAGTCTAGTTGTAATGCTCAAATTAAGACTTGTCAAGGTCTAATTTGCTAAATTGAGGAGGGTGAAGTAGACACAAAACCTAACTCTACCAGAAAATTTAGACGAAGTACAAAAATTAAAATTAGAAGAAACATATCACCATACAAAGGGCAATTTACATCTACCCCCGTTATTATTTTTTATTACAGATCCTTCCCTCTTAGTTAGACAATTACATGTAGCCCTATGTCACACAAAAACAATTACAGATAGCCCCACGAATTTGAATTTTTTCGAATTAAGACCTGGAAGTTACGCTTTTACCCTTGCCGAAATTTCAGTGTCTAGCTTGAAACAAACAACTTAAGTTTGTAGTATTTACACATTTGCCTCTAAATTATTTTATTTTATAAAATTAACTTTAATAAATTTCAAATTAACCACAAAAATTTATATAAATTTCAAAATGAACTTATATTTATTATAAATGAACCCCAAATTAAGGGTTTGTTTCAAAACATCCCCAAAAGATTAAAAAAAAATTAAAAAATTAAAAAAAAATAAAAATAAAACACAGCTCCCTGCCGGAGCTGTAACAGCTCAGCTCCGGTCAGGAGCTGTACATCTACGATTTCGGAGCTGTTTACAACTCCAAATCAGAGCTGTTAACAACTTCGGTTTTGGGGTTGTACAACTCCGATTCGGAAACAACTCCTATTTTGGGGCTTTTTACAACTCCGATTTTGGAGCTGTTTACAGCTCCAAATTGGAGGTGTTAACAACTCCGGTTTCGGGGCTGTACAGCTCCGATCCGGAGCTGTTTACAGCTTCGATTTTGGGGCTTTACAGCTCCGGTTTCGTGGGTGTACAGCTCCGGTTTCGGGGCTGTACAGCTCCGATTCGGAGTTGTTTACAACTTCGATTTTGGGGCTTTACAGCTCCAATTTCAGAGTTGTTTACAGCTCCAAATCGGATCAGAGCTGTAGCATTCCGGTACCGGAATTACATTCTGGTACCGAAATTACATTCTGGTACCATAACTTTAAGAGGGAGTTAAGGAGGAAGAAGGAGGTGGAAAGAAAAAAGATAAAAGAAAAAAGGAAGAAAAAATTAAAAGAAAAGAAAAAATGATAAAAAGAAACATAAAGCCTTGTTTGGCCGGAACTGTTCTGAAACTGAATCACGATCATGTCAACTTTTTTCGGTCATTGGGGCTATACGTAATTGTTAAACTAACGAGGGAGAATCCGTAATATGAGTTTCTAGTGGGGCGGTTTAAAGTAATTTACCCCATACAAATTAACAAGTGAAAACATATCACTTTATTAGTAAGATTGACATACTAGACGATGGATGTGGTTAAGTGTTGGTATGGCCGTAATGGGTTGGAGGTTCGAACATACTTTTACGCTCCTCTTGGTTATAGGTTCTTGGTTTGAGTTTTTTTCTTTCTATCTTTTTGTGCATCCCTTATGCACTTTAGGTTTGTATTTTACTATCTTATTATTATTAATAAGTTTTACCTTTTCCAAAAAAGTAAAGTGACTACTCCAAGGTGAGTTGAATTGAAACCACCATTTAGGTAGGTAAATTTTCTCTTATATTCAGTGTGCGTTAATATTAGAGTCAACAAACATTAGTGATTGACCAAATACAAGTTGGGTCCATGGCCATTAATTTTGGAAGAAAACAAGCAGGTTAAAGTTTTTTTTCATAAGAAAGAAAAGGAAATCTATATTTTATAATTAAGTAACTCCATTACCCGTCTATATATATAAGGAGGCCAGAACATTAACTTCAAAATCCACAACACATTATCAACTTATAAGATATAACTAAGATCTGCTAATTTTTACAAGCAACAATGTTGTTTTCCATGTTAGTAGCTATCTTTTGTGGATTGTTAATCCGCGCTTATGTCTCACTTGTACTCAAGCCTAAAAAGTTACGTGAAATGTTAAAGCGACAAGGTATAGATGGCCCCGCTCCACTGATCCTTCTCGGGAACATACTCGAGATCAAGAAATCTCGACAAGCCGCTGAGAACGCTCCGATGAATCATGCTCACCTTCCGGTTCTCCACAATACGGCTTCTGTCTTTCCATTTCTTGAGCAATGGAGAAAGCAATACGGTATTTCACTTTGTTTCGTCCTTATTGATTGTTTGCAACTCTTATAAATTGAAAATTAAACAAGTATAGAATAAATAACAAATGGAGTATTAATGCTAACGAGGGGGAAAAAAAAGGCACCATGCTCTTTATTCATCTCTAACCATCGATAAATAAATTAAAATGGTTTGAGGGCTCATTTCATATTTTTGTGATCAAGAGCGGGTAAAAACAATTTTAAGATAAATTAGTGATAAATATGTAGCCTATAAGTAAAATTTTGAGTTGGGCAATTGCCCGCCCACCCTGGTCAGCCTTAATTAATCGTATATGGACCAGTTTAAAGTGAACTGAACTAATTACGAGTGTGTTCACTTGTTAACAAATTATATATTATTATATTTTGTAGGTAAGTTGTATACATTTTCTCTCGGTAAGATGCAAATACTATACTTGAGCAGTCCTGAGATGGTGAAAGAGATAACAACTAGTACGTCCCAGGATTTGGCTAGGCCATCTTATCTGCAGAAAGACCTTGGCCCTTTGCTTGGACATGGCATTTTGACTTCAAATGGCACAGTTTGGTCACGACAGAGGAAAATCATGGCTCCTCAATTATTCATGGACAAAATTAAGGTATGAATTGATGGAAAAACAGTTACTAGTTTTGACATTAGAAGGAGGACTAAAGGAAAGGAACTTAATTTGTAATGTAGGGGATGATGAACATAATTACGGAGTCAGCTGTCGCGCTTGTAGATACTTGGAAACATGAAATCGAGGCTTCTGGATGTGGAAGCGTGGAGGTCACTGTTGATGGATTTATGAAGAGATTTTCCGGGGATGTAATATCAAGAGCGTGTTTCGGAAGCAACTATTCTAGAGGAGAGGGAATTTTTTTGAAGTTTGGCATTTTGCAAGAAATTATGTCTAAGAAAACTATGTACGTTGGCATTCCAGGGATAAGGTAACTAGTAACTGATATGAATTTTTCTCCGCTTTAGCACTTTTAGCTATGCTTCATAATTGCATAAACTGTCTCTACAAACAGTTTCATGGTTGAGTAGTTGATTAATACCACTTGTTTGGCAGATATCTTCCGACAAAAAACAACAAACAGATTTGGGCACTAGAGAAGGAAATACATTCACTGATCTTAGACGTTGTCAAGGAAAGGGAACGAGCTGGGGACGAGAAGGATTTGTTGCAGATGCTTGTTCAAGGTGCAAAAGATAGCGATTTGAATCCAACCTCGGTGGATCAGTTTATTGTTGATAATTGCAAAAATATCTA
The DNA here is from genome assembly GCA_028274465.1 of Plantago ovata. Lineage (NCBI taxonomy): Eukaryota > Viridiplantae > Streptophyta > Magnoliopsida > Lamiales > Plantaginaceae > Plantago > Plantago ovata. The sequence continues at coordinate 32,465,786 of CM051457.1, forward strand.
CTTGGCTGGATTTGAGACTTCTGCTATTGCAGCTTCGTGGTGTATCATGCTATTAGCTTCCAATCCAGAGTGGATAATTCGTGTTAGACACGAGGTTAATGAAATCTGCCAGGGCCAGGTCCCTGACATAGACATGCTTCGGAAGATGAAACAGGTTCGGGCCTATTTGTGTACCAATTAAAGATCGGATCTATAGATATAAAAAATCGATGAGTTTTCAACTATACTGTAATTTTCCTTTTAACCTTTTTTTTTATTTAATACAGTTGACCATGGTCATTCAAGAGACAATGCGGCTCTACCCTCCAACGGCTACTCTCTCAAGGGAAGCGTTGAAGGACATGAAAATCGGCAACATTGTGGTGGCTAAGGGTGTCAATGTATGGACAATGGTGGCAACTTTGCATACAGACACTAGCATTTGGGGCCAAGACGCTCTAGAGTTCAAACCACAAAGATTTGAGAAGGGGATAGCGGGAGCGTGCAAGAGCCCAAACTCGTACTTGCCCTTTGGGTTCGGGCAACGTGTGTGTATAGGGCAACATTTGGCCATGGTTGAGCTCAAGATGCTTATAGCTCTCATTTTGACAAATTTTTCCTTCACCCTGTCTCCTAATTATGTCCATTCACCAGTTATGAAGATGATTATAGAGCCCAAGCATGGAGTTCAGATTCTAATCAACAAAATTTGATGATGGTTTTTCTAGTTGGAGGAGGCTCTCTCATTTTCAAATTCAATTGCTTGTTCCCCTTTCCATTTCCTAAATAAAAATATTTGGATCGAATACTTTTCATGGTCTTTTTATTTTTATCTTTTTATATGTTGACTAATCTATATTAAATTATCAACTTCTCTATAAGCACTAATATATGTAACCGCATGGCACAATTAAATCAATATAATGAAATTTAGTGTAAATTTGGAGGAGTCTGCTGGCATTCCATCATGGGTCATGATTAATTTGCAGAGAGATCTCACCAGAGTCACAAATATTCATCATTTAATCTCACTGTTAAACTCTTAGTTACTTACTCCTTTTATTAATAATTTTTAAATTTATTTTTTTACGAACTTTACGTATAAATTACTTTTGAATGACATAAATTGATAAAACAATAGTGTTACCTAAATAAATGATTTTTTTTTCATAATATAGTTTTAATATGCATTTATCTTTGTGCAATTTAAGATTAATTTGATATTAAATTACCACGGAGTAAATGGGGAACTATTATTGATCCTCGCTTTGCCACTTAAAAAAAAAGTAATTTGATATTAAATGTCCTAAAAACTTAACCTTATAATAGAAGATAGCAATGATACGGAGGAGGAAGTATGATAATTATTTTTTTGAAGAATTTTATTTGAAAATTATGTTAACTAACTAATTACATTTGACATTACCATCATAGACTTTTACACCAAAAATACACGCATGTGCATTTCAAGTTTTCAACCGTCCGTCCAATAATTAATAGCAGCATTTGACTTCCGTCCAAAACAGCGTCCCGCCCGATCTTGACTGTCTAACCGTACATCACCCAACCTGATCGATCGGGTAAATTAAATTCAGTTACGGTATCGACTAATCCTAATACATTAGAATTCTAAACGGATAGTGTTCCATCTTAAATATGATTTGAACTAACTCAATACACGAATAAAATTGTAAGTTTAGGTACATATGTATATATATGTACGTTAAAGGAACTACTCAAATCAAATCATCTCCAACCAATAATTTAAAATCTACCATGTTCCATGATTTTGGAGTAGAAAAAACAGTGTTTTAATTCTACCATCAAGTATGATATAATGATATTCTATATCTACATTATTATAGTATCATACACTTTTCTACTTTTGTAATTGAAATCTCAAAGCATCCAAATTATTAATACAAATAGATATTATCAGTAACGTGTACGTATTTGGATCTAGTGAGGTCACTACACCACCCCTACCCCCAACCTGGCGTTTTGAATTTTAATATTGCATTTTGACCCCTGAAAAATTACAATTTTACATTATTGACCGTTCTAAAAAAATATTTTACTAAGTTACAAACCCCCCCCCCCCCTCCCCAATTATCCTTTATTTTACAAATGCTCTATTTAAAAGTAAATAATCACTTAAAAAAGTAAATGATTGTTTCTAATTGCTTAAAGTAATTAATATTTCTTTTTTTAATTAAAAATGTGTGTTTTAATTGATTTTACCCAACACTATAAATTCTAATATTATATTTTAAATTACTTTTAAAAGTAATATATTATATATGCGCTTATGACTTTGGATTAAAATTAAACTTATTACATTTGCAAATAAACACTTAGTAGCCTATCACACATATGGTTTACCTTTACATGGAATTTATTTAAGTTTGTGAAATGTTAATATGGAAATTGCTTATTAGTAATAGTAATAGTATGAGAAACTTACATATAAGTAAGTGAATTAAGTTGTCTAGGAAAAATTTGGTCTACTAGTTGATCCTGTCTGCGGTTTTTGCAAAGTTGGCCAGGAGGATATTATTCATCTAATGAGGATATTATTTTGCAAACTATCTTTGTTTTTGTTCCAGTTATTTTAGGTTAAAAAATAAAAATAAACATACATTAGTAGTTGTTGGTAAGGTAAAATTTCCAAAACGGCGGTAATTGATTGTGGTCGGTCCACCGTCCACTAGCCTTCCCTGTGGCCTGCACTGAGACTGAGAGCTCCTCTCGCACACGTTTACATTACATATACTATAAGAAGACTAGACTCAGAGAAGAAAGAATAATTCGCTCAAAATCCTTTGGAATATTATTATTTTCCATTATCATCAAAATCTCCATCTTCTTATATACAATACACATCGTTTCCAATCTTTCTCTTTCTTGGTTTACACATGATAATAATGATACTGTAGCGAGTTTAGCCCCCCTCTAAATCCTGTTTCTGTGGCTCCAATACCCCCTCCAAATTCTCCTCTTCTTTCCCACCTATGCACTGCCTACACTTTTCCTTCTTCTCTCACACCCAATATCACAAACAGATAGTGAGCAAAAACTCACACCTTCATCACTGACTCCTTTTCACTATCATTCTTTTCTTGGTGGTTTTTTATTTTACAGAAATCCAATTTGCGAGTTATAATCAATCATATAGCTCATAATCAATTCTTTAGTGTAATTGGATGGAAAACCTAGTTATGCAGCCTGTAGCAACCGTTGTTGGCCAAGAGCCAATTAGTCCATATTGTTTTATGTCCCAATTGGGATCCTGTTTATATGATTATTCTGCTCTTGGTTCAAATGTGCAATCTACATTCTTGTCAAACAATTTGTATTTTGATGTCAAGAACAACAAGCCTAATAGTAATAATAATCATAAGGTTGTGGCTTCTTTGAGTATGAACACAAAAGGTGTTGCTTTTAGCGTTAGGAGAGCACTTGATCAGTTTAATAGAGCCATTAGGTTTCATTGTGAGAGGCTCCCTCTTGGGTTTGCCTCGGTTAGGATGGATCCCGGGGAGAGTAACGGGTTTGGGAGTGATGGAAATGGGGTTCTGGAGGAGTCTGAGGGAGTTACTGCTGGTGGTGTTGTGCCTGATGGCCCTAAGAAAGTTCTGATTTTGATGAGTGATACTGGTGGAGGTCACAGAGCTTCCGCTGAGGCCATAAAGGCTGCTTTCAATGAAGTTTATGGAGATGAATATCAGGTATAATTCTTGATTGATAGTGTGAAGATACATTTTTTCTTAAGCTTGCAATAATTAGTCCTATGTGCTCTGATAGAGGCTGTGTATATACTAGATTATGGGAATTGTGTGCTTACTTTGAATGTGCCTTACTCTTGCATCTTTGTAGGTCACACAAATGGAACAAAGTATTTCACAATAATGTTTCAATTAACAGAATGAGTGATCTGGCAAGAGTGCTAATTATGTCTGCATTTAATTTTTATGATGTCTATTACTTTTGGTTCAGAGTCTCTTGGTAGCCATAGCTTGCTATGTGGAGAACGAACACCTCGAATGAATAAAATCATGTTAGAGTTATTGCCATGGATTTGCTCAATTATCTGTGTTCTATGCATTCCTGTAGATTATTTCTATTGACGAGTATCATTTACAGGTTTATGTTACTGACTTGTGGACTGAACACACACCATGGCCCTTTAATCAGTTACCAAGGAGTTACAACTTCCTTGTTAAACATGGAACTCTTTGGAAAATGACATATTATGCCACCGCACCACGTCTTGTTCATCGAACTAACTTTGCTGCAACCTCTACTTTTATAGCTCGGTGAGTCAAAAGTTATTTACATAATGCATTCTCCTTTTCAATTATATGAGGATTAGGGAGAACTCTCTGAATCTTTTTGGAATAGTCTGAACCTTTGGATGATATAAAACAGTAACTAATTTTTCGATTGTAGATGTAGATATTATTGAGTAGCTTACTCATATTTGGGTCAATATTGTTGTAATATCGAATATGATTTCCTGCATGCCATCTAATTGAGATGGACTCAAGTAGACTTGTTTCATCTTCGACAGGCTCAGTTTTGTGCATGCTACCTAATCTGATAGTTGAAATCATTCTAGTTCTCACGTAATACCTTCTGTTTCTATTATTATAAGGCCTACATTTAATATGCACACTAATTAGTGTTTTACAAATTGGTGTTTGATGTGAAAGTGACCATCTTCTGGCAAAAGATCTTGATATAGTGCATTGTTAATTTCCTTCCCGGTTGTAAACTGAATTTTTTTCTACTTCCATGATTTGCTGCTTACTTGTTCTTGGTAATTTTGTCTGTACCTCTCTTTTCAGTGAATAGACTAATTTGTTCCCTCTAAAAGAACCTGCTTTGTTTACATTCTCTTAGGATTGCTATCTGTTGTTGGCTACTAAGATGTAATCTTTAAATTTATAAGTTCTCGACAATATTGTAATCTCTTGCATTTCCATAGAGAGGTTGCTAAAGGATTGATGAAATACCAACCAGATATTATTATCAGTGTGCATCCATTAATGCAACACGTGCCCCTTCGAATATTGAGGACAAAGGGCCTCTTGAAGAAGATTGTTTTTACAACAGTGATAACGGATCTGTCGACATGTCATCCTACATGGTAATGCCAGTTTTTTTGTTGTATCAGGTTATGTAAATCTGCTTCAATCAATTTATTGTCTTATTGTATCGATGGTAGGTTTCATAAACTTGTAACTAGATGTTACTGTCCGTCGGAAGAGGTTGCAAAACGAGCAATTAGAGCTGGTCTTGAGCGCTCTCAGATTAAAGTTTATGGACTTCCTGTCCGCCCCTCATTTGTGAAGGCTGTTCGCCCTAAGGTTCATTTCTCTTGCACTATTTCCGTGATTCTGTCTTAGTCTGTATAAGTTGCTCATATAGTAGTACTATATTACAGGTGACCAATTGGTTTATCATGTTGTTGTAACACTTGCTTAAACTTTAGCTCACTACATAAACTTGGAACTTGTTTGGCTTGAATTTTTGTTGTTGTCACTTAAACGGGGTTGCTTTAGCATTGATGGTTCACAAATTGTAAGAGTATACATTCTTTTGGGCTAGGACAGTTCTGTTTTGTGTCCGCTTCCCATCTGATAATCTCGGCATAATTAGGAATAATTTTTTAAATCAAATTGCTTTTTTTGTCTTCTTGTTTTGTATAGTTAATACTGATGCAAAAAAAAAAAAAAAAAAAAAAAAAAAAAAAAAAAAAAAAAAAAATAATAATAATAATAATAATAATAATAATAATAATAATAAAAAACAGTTTTCAATGGTTAGAGGCCGGAAGTAGTGGCCATGGTGCAAAGTTGGGGTACTTAAATCGGAAAATTAAAGTTGGCTGTGACATTTTAGGATTTTTAATATGTTTCCATTTTTGCTTATTGGAAATGGATACATATGCTCCCCTAATTGTGAGGTGCTGTGGTAGGATGTGTATTTTCTAGTTGTATTCTCTACTTTCACTGCACGCACATGACTGAAATTAGTCAGTGTTTTCAGTAGTTACTTACTACCATAGCGGTGCTTTACGCTGCACCCTGCTGTATGGCTGTTTATTTTGGTGTTTCGAATTTCCATGGTGGTTACTAGCAGCAATGGTGATAACATTGTTGTTGCACTTGATCTAATTTCGTGAATTAATTTGTTTACTTTTGATGATTAATAGGAGATTCTGCTGTAGTAAATGTTCATGTGTTATAGCTGTCATGCCTAGCATAGGCTTAGTGATTCTATTAAATTCCTAAGCACTTGCTTGCCGCTATGTTCTGCTATTGACTATGTTCAGCTTGTATGTGCTGTAAACTTATACTATGATACTACTGCAGCATGAATTGAGGAGGGAGCTAGGGATGGAGGAGCACCTTCCCTCTGTGTTGCTAATGGGTGGTGGTGAAGGTATGGGCCCCATTGAGGCCACTGCTCGAGCTCTTGGTGAAGCATTATATGATGAAATCCATGGAGAGCCTGTTGGTCAACTCCTGGTGATTTGTGGACGAAACAAAAAGTTGGCCCAAAAATTGCAGTCTATCGAATGGAAGATTCCTGTCCTGGTAACTATAGCACTGTTCAATACATGATAAAATAATATTGGTAGAGAATAGTTAAAAAATCAAGCATTATTTATTTGTGATGCTGTTCGGGGAAGTAACATCAGCATGGATTCTCTCTGAAAATCAAAGCTACCTGCATGTATTTTAAACTATTTATGTCAAGTAGCATAAAATCACTCTGAAGTGATAAATTGTTCAAAGCATCTTGGTCTGCTTTTATTTTTGTACTGCATCCATCTGTAACTTACATGGAAGATGCTGTATTATAGGTGAAGGGCTTTGTAACCAAGATGGAGGAGTGCATGGGTGCCTGCGATTGCATTATCACTAAGGTACCTTCAGTAGCTTCATTCAATCATTAATACTAACAAAACGTGCTACCATCCATCTGACAATGAATTGGCTGTGCAGGCTGGTCCTGGAACAATTGCCGAGGCTATGATACGAGGACTTCCAATTATCCTAAACGATTACATCGCTGGACAGGTAATTACAACTACAGACCCACATTAAGTTTGCCATGTTCCCCCACCCTACACATACACACACACAAAAGAAGGGGTATTTGATATTCAGGGGTGTGTTCAATGCATTTTCAAAAGTTGCTGGTCCCTGCAATATTTTGCAAAACCTTGAGTACTACAAAGTTGCTTTTTTTTCTTTTCTTTTTTGAACCTTCCCTTTTTTTTTTAATCATCGCATGCATACAAAGGTCGCCCAAAGATCCTAACATGGATTTATTTTGCAATTTTAAAAGAAAATGTATACTCAAGTATTACGTGGATCACAGTTTAGCGAAAAGTCCCAAGTTTCTACAACACGGTATAAGAATGAATACTCTCAAAGACTCGAAGTAATAGGAAAAGCTCATTAGCCAATTCAGTTAGACGTTCATCAGTGTATTATAACATCAGTTATGAGTTTTTTCGTTTCTACACATAAAGAACGAGTCTATTAGACTCTAAACAGGAACATGTAATGTAGGAGCTTTGATTGGGAAATCATGAAGTAATTCCTAAATATATGAAGCCTCGATAACTATTCAGTTAAAAATAAAAATCATGTCATTCTGTAGCTTACATTTTTCCTTGGGTATTGCAGGAAGCAGGAAATGTTCCATATGTAGTTGAAAACGGATGTGGGAAGTTCTCAAAGTCTCCAAAAGAGATTGCAAAGATAGTGTCTCAATGGTTTGGTCCAAAACAACACGAGCTCGTAACCATGTCACAAAATGCGTTGAGGCTGGCCAGGCCGGATGCTGTGTTTAAGATTGTCCACGATCTGCACGAATTGGTTAGACAGAGAAATATTATGCCCCAGTTATGTACATCGTGATCTGAATTGTTGTCATATCAAATTTTGCTGCGGTGATCTGCTAGATTTTATATCTTCGCGTATGTTTTAGTATCAATTTGTGACAGTCCAACTGATCGAGATGCCAAATAGCGGACACTAACCTCTGATTCCTTCGAGGCCAATAAAATCATTATAGTGAGTTCGATATGCTGTCTGTGCACAAGTTGTTACAGAACATTTAAACAGAAGTGTGATTGTTAGATTCATTGCAAGCTACAAATTTGTTGCTCTAATTCTAAGAATTTTTATTGCCTGATTGTCCTTGATGTTTGTATTTCACCATCTTTTCCGCATAGCTTCTGTTGCACTGCAACCTCCAGTACATGTCTTCTGTCAACATGACCTACCAGTCTCTCCTTGTACTTGCACCATAATTGATCGTTATCTATGTTCTCATACAACTCTTGAAGTTCCACAAACTAACAAACAATTAAATCGCATCATTTATATTAAATGAAGGCAATATGATAGGTGGTTCTGACTTTGACGAGGAATTGCGCCCGGTATGTGAGATATCACAATGGGATGCATCCACCGACAAAGCCAGCCATCTATCAGAAATTCAGAATCCTCAGGTGAATAAGAAGAGAAAACAATTTTAAGGAAGGAATGAACTATTGAATCTACAACGGAATTGGTCGGCTATGAACACCGAGTGGTCACAAAAGTAGTCATCAACTATTCTAGTATATCAATGTAAGTACGTAGGTTGATCAGGTATGAGAAGTTGTGAGTATCTACATGCTTCACCAATTTTGGGTACATAGATCATGTTAAGGTTGGTAAGGATCAGTATGTTCCTTGGCTTCATTAGGGTTGGTTTCAGACGAAAAATCATGTAAACTGAACCTTGAATGTATGTTGTAAATATGTGAGATTTGTGAATTGGCTTGTTGGTTGGGTGGTGAAAATGTAACACAATACATGTCTATATATAGAGAGACAAATATAAATTCAAATGTAAACTCAAATTTAAATGCAAATTCAAACTGAAACTGACATTAGCAACTTTGTCAGAATTCATATTGGAATGTGAGCCACTTCGTCGGAATTCAAATCGAAATGTGAGTCACTTTGCCAGAATTCAAATTAAAGTTCATATTCAAATTCAAATTTAGATTCTGATTCAAATTCAAATTTAAACTAAAGTTGAAATTCAAATTAAAGTTGCAGATGTGACATCACCAACAATAATTCAACGATGTCAATAATGGAACAACATCATATTTTCATGGATATATCGAAGAGATATTACACTGGTCTACAGTACGGATTCATGATCGTGAATGGAAGACACAACACACCCAAACAAACCACACACTCAGCTGACCACGGCCGAACGTTCAGTCATCAGTACCATTATTCATGTTTTATCGATCAACACAACAATTTCCACAACTATTAAATATATTTGTTTTAAAATTAAGTACATAATTAACGAACAATCTTTGGAAACATTGTACACTCATACATAGCAGCACAAATGAACACACTCACTCATAGCAACACAAATAAAAACACTCACTCTTATCACACACTCACACATAGCAGCACGAGTAAACGCGCTCAATCTTATTCAAATACGCTTATTACATAAATTATGCATATCTTATACAACAGACCGTTTTTAAATGATAGGGGTAACCAGTGCAACACCATCTACTAGAAAATATAGATCCCATATGTGAATCCTACATTCTCAATTAGAAATGTTCCACGGTCTACTCCCTATCATTTAATAAAATTATGAATAGATTTAATGAATAAGAAGATAAGCATCCACCAAAGTGCACATAGTAACAGCAAGAGGAATGTACAGCTCAGGAGGTGGACTAAGCAATGAAATTTTCTCATAGCTGAAACTCCATTGCGCGGAACCGCTGCTAACAGATAGCGTAGCAGAAAAACTCTTGTATAGATTCAGCAGATCTCCAGACAGAACAGTAAAAGTTATGGATTTCGCATTGTCATCTATTGCATCAGTCCTCACCGTTGCTGACAACGTTAGGCCTCCTACATTTTATATGATGATACAAATATTATACACGCTACACGTAATAATGTTTGATGGATGGATTTGCGTTAATTTGCAGCATATATATATGTAAAGTACGTAATAATCTTACCAACAACATAAGACCAGTTTGTGACCGCACCTACAGTTCCTTCCACTCCTTCAACCAAAACAGCTGATTTGAAGCATGCTGGGAATATATTCACAACTTCGCGCATATTGGTTTTGAAAAAGTCGAAGAACTTTTCTGGTGGAGAGACTATTGGGGCAGTAGCCACAAGGGTATCTTTGAGCATAGCCATAAAATACGAGAACTGATGATCAACTCAAAAACTCCAAGACTGTTACGTATTAATTACTACTAGAACTAATGATGATTGAGTTGATGTGTAGAGGAGTGAAATTTGTCCGAATTTATAGTTGCAAAAATGGATTAGTTTAATGTTTAATTAATTAATTTGTTTGGTGCAACACGAGTTGAAACATAATTGCACATAGTAGGATTTTTTATATGCTTTAATTAATCTCGCTGATAATTGTTTAGGAATATCTTGCGTGTCCAAATCTTATCAACATACATGCATACTTATTATTTTAATTATAATAAGATAAATTTTCAGAATGAACCCCGTTTTTTCCTTTCATGTTTTAATTTTATTTTCTTTTTACTTTTTATTATTTTCTTTTTCTTTTTTTTAAGTCCCTCTCTTCTCCAGTTCCGGCACAGGAATTTTTTACAGCTCCGGTTGGAGCTGTTAAAAGCTCCAATTTGGAGCTTTAATAAAGCTCCAAATCGGAGCTTTGAGCTTCCCATTGGGCAGCTCCGATCGTAGCTTTAGTAAACGGGCACACAGGTACAAGGGGTTACGCAAGCTTGCGGGGGCTAAGCGAAGCCCATTCATCCATCATCCTTGATGGGTTCGTTCGGATGCTTACCGGAAAAGAAATCTGTCTTAAAGAGATGTTTCGAGATTCCTAAAAACACCTTTCCCTTCTTCTCGGAATCGAGAGGAGAGAATGCAGCAAGAAAGACTAGCTCTCTCTTCCTCCTGCTCTTTTTCTATTTTATATAAGAGTTCTTTTATAAAAATTATGGAGTGAAATATGAATCAATAATTGTGTATGGATCTTTTTGTAATAATATTTAAGAACATTTTGAGATTTAGATAACTAATGGGGGTTAATTTAAATAATTTGTAGTCAATTTTTTAAAATAAAAAAAATTAGAGTCAAATATGTAATAAAATAGAATTGAAGGTGTTTGGGTTTTTTTGAAAACTAAAACTTAAATGATGGCAAAATGGTACATTCCAGGCCTTAATTCGCTAAATGTCAAGGTCGTGGGTTAAAATGTAATTGATTTGCACTAACAGGCGGTAATGCGTAGTTGTTGAATAGTAGGGGCCAATTTGTAATTGATGAAACTAGCTGGGGATCTTGATGTAAATTTCCCTTATAATAATGATGATAATATTGATGAATGATGATACATGTAATATTGACGATAATTATGGCGAGGGAATGGAAAACATGTTTCATGATGGTAAACTATGTCCAATCCGTTTAAGTGTATCTAGAGCAAATTAATATGATCTTGTCTGTGTTACGAGGAGAGTTTTATGATTACACTCCCGGATTATCCACATCTTCGGACTGGATCAGACATTCGTGACAGGCTTCGTACCACGGAACTTCCTAATATTAATATCAAGAGAGAAAAAAATTCAGAGTAAGATAAGTATGAAAAGTATGAGATTTGTACGTCACAACTCGTTACATTATAACACTCTGAGAATGATACTTGAAACAATGTACTCCGACAGTACTATTGTTTTAAGTAGACGTCAAGAAAGCTACATCAAGAGATTTGGGCAAAGCCTACTAACATCAACACTAAAGTTCACTATATATATCTAGTTGTGTAGTTTGACAAACTGACACATGGCTTCATCACGTTGGACTGACTTATTTTGAGCTATGAGTCCTCTAAGAAAATAACTCCAAGAAGGAAAGGACATACAATTATATCCTATTGTTACTTTGAAAAATTACTCTACACACTCTTTCACTGTGTACTTCATTCCTTATACTGGGTCGGAACTTCAACCACCCTCGAGTAAAGTATATGCAACCCAATTTGACCATACGACAAATCTGTTATATTGCACTAACTCCCTCTCGCTTAATGGTATTTTCAAATCTATACTCTTTATATTGGTTATGTTGCTGAATTGGAGAGAAATTGGAGATCAAGTCCCAAATCCAGGCCAATCTAGATTTTTACGGTTCCTATGGAAGAATCATTCCTATATAATCGTGCCTTTTATCAATATATGACATTTTTCACTCAAACAAAATAATAAATAAATAAAATTTGTTAGATGGGATATATGCATGTAATATAATATTTGTTCGTTCAAAGTTTTAAAATTTCACAACACCTAGGTGGCAGTTTATATGCACTAAAATATTAAATTTAAATCTTTGAGTAATTATTTAGAGTTCAAAATTTCTCAACGGCAATATGGTGCTTGGCAAGAAAGGATATACTCCCTCCATTCCATCTGAAATTTCTCATGTGTTGCCATAATATTTAAGAAACATGAGTGTAAGTGGGTATTATTTGTGTAAAAAAATGAAAAACTATTATCAATGGTGTATTGTTTGAAAAGAAATGAAAAATTATTATCAATGGTGTATTATTTGATAAAAATGAAAAACATATGATGCTCACGTAAGGGATACCGTAGGATACGTCTCGATTATGTACCCCAAGGACTGTTAAAATTGCATGCACACACATGTAATGCTTTTTTTTTTTTTAAAACGGCTAAAGATTTCATAAATGTAAAGAAAAAGTTGCAAGAGCAAGTACAAGTACAAGTACGAGGTGCATAAGACATGCACCCTTCACCGAAAAAGAATACAACCGAAGCAAATAGAGACCTACGAAACCCATCCCTAAAACCGTTATGGCCGCCACATTCTTGCCCCCCCCCCCTCTAGTATATCCATCTTACTAGCAAGAGGCCAAGATCCGGGGGATTGCAAGTTGTACCACCAACTCATGGTCAAGTCCAAAAAAGGGGGGCATACCTTTCGAATGCAAGTCTAGGTGACTTAGCTAAACACGAAAGATGATTTTCCCTTTTGGTTGGCGGGCCAATCAGGGAAATAAAGGACGCTCTCAAAGGCTCTTCACAACCGCGAAAAAGGAGTAAAAAAAGGAATAAAAACGCCTCAAAAGACAAACCCCAAACCAACGACACTTCCAAGAAGATCAAGGAAGCAAGGCGCCGAAGAGAAACAACGGCCTGGACAAGACACCTCCAGTGTCCAAAAGTAGAACAAACCAAACTAAGAGCCCCATCCACTAGCAGAACCGACAAGCAGCAGCAAACAAAAGGCCAAAAGACCTTGAAAGGCTTCAACCCAACAAAACGACTCAAGACTCTCGGTTTTTCCTTATACTCCACTCCTACACCCTATGTCGAAAAGAGAACAAAGTTCCCTAGCCCACAAGTGGCAAGCAATTTAAAATAAGACTATAAGGAAAAACACGAGGGAAAAAAGCGAAGAGAAAGGAAGAAGAAGTCCCCAATAGCTATAAAAGTCGAGTCTTCACTTAAATAAGAGAAAAATCCCTTAAGTAAGTTGACTAAGCCGTTAGAGGTAAAGAGGAGATATGATGAATACCCCGAGGACTTTACGAGTCGGGTTTTACCTTGACTAGGGTGAGCTAATCAAGTTGACTCTAAACCTTGAAAGACACTCACCACATACCTCACCCTCTTCTTCCTACCGAAGCTCCACCCTCTCAATAAGGAGTCTCGAAAGGACTCAAACCTTCAAACGAGGACCTCACCACAGACATCCAGCCGCTGGACAGAAAGGCCACCACACCAAGGAAGCCCTGAAAAAAAAAAAAAAAGTAAGCCCCTCCAAGCCACCCTACTAGACGAACCCCCAACCACATCTCCCTCCTTGATCTCCGTAATGCTAGGATTGAGGCATTAAGCATATATCAATATCATGCACGAGAAGTATTATTTTCACAACCATTTGCATTCACGTTTTGTTCACAGTTTGCATTCATCAAAAGGATTGATTCATCATAGCCCCATAAAGCATTTAGTCCATATAATTCGCACGCTGGAGAAAATCCGATTTAGTGTCATGAGAATCTTGTTTTTCTAACCTAGGTGTCCGTAGAGAATGATCCTCCGAGTCAATTCAACTTCTACTATACTAACTTTTGTTTTTCTGTTGTTTGAAAGTTTTCGCGAACTATAAATTCAATTTTGTAAGTGTTTTAGCTTGGCTCCTCACACTAACTATATTTGCTCAACTAGGCATCCGTGAGAGATTAACCAGAATTTATAGTTTAATGAATTGATTGCATGATATAATGTCTTATGGTTGTTGAATTATTGAACGTTACACCTACATTCGGTTGAAATTTGAATGGTAATATGTTCACGTGATACACGATAATCCAGCATGAATCATGAATGTGTCATGGGAGAAAGAAATGTATCATTAAGATCTATATTGCCTACAATTTTGCGTTTTAGCCAGTAGCTAGTCGTTTTCGGAAATATCACGAACCGGACATTTTAGGTAAGGAAAAATGAGACATTTACACCTACTCATTGAAACATTTATTGTGGAGCATGCATATTAAATAACAATAATTCAAACAGTCCAAAATCTAAGTCGGTTGATATTTTCAGAGCCTTTTTTAGATGTCGGGGGTATCACGACACCTTCTAAAGAGAAGTATTAGAAGGTGGGCCCCATGTGTGGATCCCACATACTGTATTAGAGAGTGTCGCAGTGGTTACACCCCTAACATCTAATAAACGTTGTCAGAGTAATGTTTAGGATTAAATTGGTAAGTAGTAAATCTTTCCCGGCCTGTATAAATGTTTTTTTTTAAAACATCAATATTACAACTACTCTTACTACATTAGTACTATACAATATCCTATATCACCTTATATTTTCAAATCCAAACCTCCTTATATCTCCGACGGGGAGAACTGTGCACCTCTCATTCACCATACCAACTCCCTTCCACTGGACCACCTTATAATTCATGTAGTCCTGCATGTGTATATGTTAAATTGGTAAGGCTCTATTCTCTTTCTCTGAAAATTTATTATTTTAAGTTCAGTTCAGATGCATTAAATTCAGTTCAGTTCAGATGCATTTAGGGGCGGACCCAGGAAGTTAATTAATAGACCTCTGCTAAATGTTACCTGCCTTCAAAAATCTGTCCGTAAAAATTGTAAATGCTAATATAATTGTTTTTTCTTTTGGGGCAACATGGATTGGAGCCCAGCCGCCCAAAGACTGCGTCCGCCTCTGGATGCATTCAATTCAGTTCAGTTCAAATTCGTTTAATATTATTTTATACTACAAATAAGTTCAGCTCAACTTCGTTCAGTTCAGTTATGTTGAGACGGAAAGACTATATGTGCTGGTCTCGCTTGTATTGGATTTGTTCCGAGCATTACTTATGCTCTTTTAATTAATGAAAATTTTAACCTTTTAAAAAATAAATAAATATATCAACGGATATTATTTAGGGCCCTTTCTCATCGAAATCCAAATTATGAAATGCTGATATATAAGGCATAGAACTTGATTGACCTTACTCATCTAATCATCTCGATTCTCAGAAATGTTGTCACCATATACCGAGACTCTCGAGATCGTAAGATGTCAGTTAGAGTTTTTCAAAGCCTCCAATGGGTGACTCTTGAGAGATTGCAACTAGTAGTACAAGTTTTTGCGATTTATTATCTTAATTCAGTGAGTGTTTTGCTAATCGTGTCAGACAAATTATGAAGTCCATCATAATGTGCAAATGTGGAAAGAGTATCTTTGCATAGACAAAAAAAAGGATCTAGAGTTTCAGTCTCGTTTTAGAAATTTTACTTGCCAATTTAAATCTGTTTTGATAAGGAAATATATAGCTACTGTATAACATTACCATTAAAATACAAGGGCACTATAGGAAAAGTATAAAAATGTTGTGGTATTTAAGAAGATTGCTCAGGCGGCAATATCAATTGCCAAAATTTAATTAGTAGAAGTAGGTTTGTGATATATGTGTCTGAGTAATCCATATATAACCAAGATATAGAATGGTTATGATTTGGTTTTCTTGTCTATGTTTTATTAAATCCAGATGTAGATGTAGATGTAGAGACAGACGATCTAATATTATAAGAGTAGACCTGGCAAAATTGTTCAAAACATGATGTCCAACTCAAAATATAATGGTGAACTTTCAGAATTTTAACATGATATCCAGGATCATTCAGATAAATATAAATTTGATTCGATAACAACCGATCCAAAATTACAGAATTAAATTTACACAATATGTATATAACTAATTTCATTTATGCTTATTCAATCAATATTGAGTTTGAAGTCACCTGATCCATATGGACCTCATTCAAAATGAGATGAAGATTAAAATTCCAACAACCAAATAAGAAACAATATTTGAATCCGATCATATTCGAAATAAATTAATATCCCAATTAATCCGACCCGAACAATCTAATATGTATTTGAAATGATCCGTTTACCTGGCTTATCTAAGATTGAGCATTCGTGATGAATATCAAAACAAAGGTGTAAACATATAAGTAGCCAATCTCATTACTCTTTAGTCTTTGGCCCTTGTAACACGGTTCATTTTAATATAGTCTTATCACTAGTCGATCCCATAAGTATAAGAGTTTACCATACCCAACTATGAGGTATGAGGTCATTTTCATTTTTACCTCACTAGTTCAATAGTAATATTTTAGTCTAAAAAATACATTTATAGCGTTGATTGTGCAATAATTACAGTCCACCCATTACAGAAATGACACTGCCTCTAAAATTCTAAAATGGCAAACCAAACAAGATCCTTAACTTTTTTTCTTTTTAACTTTCTATTCTTTTTTCCTTCTTCCTAAAGCTCCGGTACCGGACCGGAAGCCTTTATTTTGGCGTAGCAGCAGAGCTCCGCCCATAAATGGCGGAGCTATGCTGCAATCTGCACTACCACCTTCCGGTAGGTGGCAGAGCTTCTACTCCGTCCTTACAGTGACGATTCTGCTCCACCAAATCTGTGTGGAGCAGCCCTAACAGTCACTGCTCCAATCGGAGTAAATATATAACTTGTAGGATTTAAAATAATATTAGAGAGGCTAGTGGGTAACTTAAAAGAACTTGGAACCTCATAAGTATTCTTCATATCCAACTTTGAGTGTGCAATCACAAAAATAATAAATTTAAACAACTCTTCTTATTATATGTTCTTCTTCTTCCTACAGCTTAGGTACCGAGTGTCGTTCTCTCAGGACCTAATATGGTTTTGTTTGATGTGTTATTTTATTACCAGTCAACAAGCAATTTTGCAAACAAGCTCTATGTAAGAAAAGATAATCAATAGGAGAAGATTATTGGTAGTAGCTTAGTAAAATTATCATGCTATGGGTCACAATAATGCTTAAAAGTTTAGAACGTAAAGTCTTCAACGAGCATAAGTACTCGCCTAGACAAGTTTAAGACACATTTATTTAAAGGAATATTATCAATACTACAGTGTCGGTTGTCATCCTATACACTAGTATGTAGCTATGAAATACGAATCCACAATTTGTAAATATGAGTTGACCACACAATTGTCAAATGCTTCGCAATTCACATTTCGAATACACGGAGTTGGCTACTTCAAAATCATACAATTCATAAAATAAAAGACTCAATTTTTCATGTAAGCATATTCATAATCCAAACTCAATAAATCTACATTCTACCACAAATAATGGATATTTAACTAAGGAAAAAGTTTGGCGCCCAGCCCAACATTCTATTTCTGCTTCTTTTCTTCTCGTCTTGCTTCCAAGTCTCCATGAGAGCTTCCCAATCACGATCATTGACTCTACTCGGACTAAGACCAATAATATCCGTGACCACCCACCACCCACCCCACTATCTAACTTTTTAATAAAAATTAATTTATCTCTCATCCACATACTCATCCTTCAACTAACCCACCACAACACCTAAATCAACATTTATCCATGACCACCCACCATCCAACCAATTCAATTAATTTAATTTCTTATTATCATTTAATAATTATAATATAATAATTAAATATAATTGTAAAATTACTAAATTAATTTAGAAAATTTCTCCACCGTACCGAAATAACAAATTAAGCATTATATTAATAAAATGAGGATTTTTTGAAATATGTAAAATGTAAGAAAGTTAGGTTTTATTTATAGAGGAGAAAAAATTATAAATTTTAATATAATTTTTTTTTTAATTTAAAATAATACACAAATAAAATTTAAAGATAAAGAAAAAAAAGAAAAGAAAAGATAAGCAATAGGAGGGGGACAAGTGTTGCCACCAGCCGGTGGCTGGTGGCATGTTGAGCGACCAAAATTGGTCGCTCAACATTATTTTTTTAAAAAAAAATTGTAAGGTGGTGGGCCCCACCCACCAAAAGGAGGCCACCACCTTACCGATATTAATGGTCTAAGGGCACCACAAGCACAACCTTGAGGATCCACAAAGCTTCAACAATATCCAAATGCAAAGTTTTAAATCCAAAATCATAAAATCACAAAAATCATGCAAAAGTGCATGAAATATGCAAAAATACAAAATGTGATTCTATCCTACAAAACTAAGCTAAGAAAAAACACGTCATCAATCACCACCATGCCATGGTAAATCCACAACTTTTGAGTCTGGATATTTTACAGAGCTTTTGATGACATCCTTAACCGATGGAACCAGCCCTTGTGACTGTGAAGTCAACACCTTATAGATCAGAGAGGGGTATGGTTAAATTCCAGATTTCTCTCTGACAACTTCAGACAGAATATTGTTGAACACGAGCACCCACTCCCAACCTATACAACAGTTGAGCCTGTTCCCATGTAACTTAGTCTCATTTGATGTAGGTAACCAGTTATGAATGAGGAGCTTATGGAATACAGAATACAAGGAGCCCAAGTTTTGCTGCAGGAGCATTTTTACTCCATAATCTCACTTTTCCTCCTATAATTTTCCTTATTACAGCATCCTTGTCATGTTCTCATTCATGGCATTGGGAGAGAACTCATATATATCGTTCCTAACCAAAACTTATCCTTGTCCTTCAATAATTTCTTTAACCCTGTGAACTCTTTCTTCATGGTAATGGATTTCTAAGTATTAGAAAGAAAAACGACTTAAATGCAAAACGAGAAACATAAAACTCAAATATGATAAATTTTGCAGCTACATAAATCTATAAAGGCTTCTTGTTTTACGCCAGTACAACTATGGAAAATATATTAAGACTAGAAAAACAAATGAAGTTTTAAGTTGCACAATCCCTGGAACAAATAATAGAAGCGATAATATCCACCAACACAAGAGGCGTTTATCCTGAAAGAGATTTAATGTTACAGCTGCTAGACTGCTACGTCCTGCCAAATTTGGGTCCTTCTGGAGGTGTGCAGTCAGTAAAGTGGAATGCCTCCACCAGAATATTCGATCTCCTGATAAGTGAAACAAAAAAAAAATGTAAATGCACAGAAATGAAATGCAGACACGGTTTTTAGTTTCCAAATAGCATTGCAAATTGAAGGTGACATTGTTAAAGACTAATTCCACAGTAGTTCCCTGAGTTGTCGGAAAAGAGATTATTCTAAAGGTCCTTTCCCTGAAGTACTAAACAGAATCACATTACTCGCAACACCATAATGGCAGGACCCATAACATTCATAGTTTCTAACCACGAGCTGCTGCAACTTAATTCAGTTTTACCATAGCCAATTTATAAATTATAACATCTCCAGGCAATATCTCTGCCAGTACTTCCAGACCCTTTACAGGAACCAAACTCCTCAAACTAAACCAAGTTGAGATTCAAAGCGTAGTACTATATAAAGCCAATTACTTCACCTACTGTTGGCACTATATCGAATATACCATGTAATTTAACAACCTTCATATTCCTGAAATAGGCTATCTAGATTAGTATGAGTTTCATTATAAGCAAGGTAGGGAAGTGAACTCTAGTAGGAAACTTGCCTAAATCAGTTTTCTATGTTTTCATATATTTGTTGATTCTTTTATTGAAAATTTTATCACAGCTGGGGAAGTTGAAGTCACTGGTGATCCTTTATAGAACTTGTTTCAGTATAGTTAGCATAATTTTCTCTGTATCATAGCACCGCAGAGAACAGGATCAAATAGAGACCCAACCTTAACTTAAACACACTATCACTTGAGAGATTCACTTTCTATACGCATTAAAACTTAAACCTAAAATGTTCACTTTCTAATAACACACACACACACCATTGACTAGAATTATATAGTGCAATCTCTTAAAGTAGACTCAGGAGTGAAGACATGACAAATTTACACACAAATTACTAAATATTAAACCAGACATGAAACTGAATATGAACATCAAACCTGAGCAGGAGGCAAGGATGAAACCCAATCCGAGACGTGAGTTGGAAGAAGACCCAGTGTATTAAGCTGCAACAAATAAATAAAATTATAAAGTTTCTTCACATACGACATGCTATAAAAGGAATAATAATGACTTCAATAGGAAATCCAAGAACCAACCTTCCAGACGCCTAGCCCTAGACCAGCCAAGTTAAGGACGATAAACAATAACTTGGGTACTTTGAGATTCACCTTATTGTCTCTGAAAGGCTCGAAAACTACAGATCAAAAGTTTTGATAGTCAGTATAGTCTAAGACTCTAAGTAAGATGAATGCATAAAGCCTCCCAAAGTAAAAAAAGAAAAGACATCATTTACGTTAATAAGAAAAATTTCATGAAGCTAAGACTATGGCATAACACCTAGTGTGCAAACATAATGATAAACTCGGAAGAATACAAAAATAACAAACAAATCCCCGGTACAACAGCAAATATATGTTTTCCAGTTAAAAAGTTAGGAAAGAACATGATGTGAATACACAACTATATTCCAGAGTCGCTAAGAGCACATGTATCGCATCCGGTTTAACCTATGTCAAGTTATACATCATAATGATATTTTAATTGATAGGCTAGAGTCCAAGTGGCAATATAGATAAAATACTACGTGGTTAATAATAGGTTGACACGTAATCATGTAGCCTTTTACAGATAAGAGTAAACAAGATAGCCATCCA
This sequence comes from Plantago ovata, assembly GCA_028274465.1. Lineage (NCBI taxonomy): Eukaryota > Viridiplantae > Streptophyta > Magnoliopsida > Lamiales > Plantaginaceae > Plantago > Plantago ovata. The sequence goes on from CM051457.1 coordinate 32,486,954, forward strand.
TGTACTCACCTTTCCCAACCCCTCGAAGAGAATTTACAGGCTGCATAAGTGCTGAAACGGTGATACCGATGCTAAATAGATGCACTGTGCTACCAGCCATCCACATCATGAAGGCCATCATGAACAAGTTCTTCACAGGTGCTTGCGCCACTTCCCATGCTTTCTGTTCATACAACCAATATTGACAAAATCACGAATCCCGCAAAGGTGGAAAAAAGCACAAAACTTGCAGAACTAAAAGCTCTTCATACAACCCAATATTGACAAAATCAAGAACTCGGCAAAGGAAGGTGATCTGTGTTTGTTCTGTTGTACAAAATGTTCCAACTATAGAACTCATGAATTGCTATTATCCTGCATCTAAGTTATCTAACAGATGCCTCAGCTATTAACTAAACTCTTAATAAGAAAGCTTATCTCTATTAATAACAAATCACACAAAATAGCAAACTAAACATCATCTCTTGAAAACTGAAACCCAACTAATAAGATTGAAACTTTAATCAAAAAAAAAAAAAAATCAAAGCTAAAAGTAACCTGGGTTTTCCAAATAGCTTCGGCATCCTTCTGCTGTTTACTCACAGACGAATCATCCTACACCAGAAAAACAAAAAGAGTTAGTATTTTTCGAGATTCGAATAACCTAAGAAAGATAACCCCCAATCAAAATCAATCAATCGATCGATGATGAATAAAGGTGGTAGTACCTGTTCCTGGGATGCACGAACGAAGCCCGGAGGATCGGGAATGTCGCGCGATGAATTGGACGTGGAATTGTCCGTCAATTCGACAGCCCATCGCCGGCCCGAAGACATGACCGATTTGCCTTTATCCATGATAATTGGTGAGGAGGTTTTACAGTTGCAGGTAAATTTGAGTGTTAAAAGTTTCTTAGTTTGGGATGATTTCAGAATCCAATCACCCCCTTAAAAGCAGTCAAGTAGTACCAAAACGAGCTTGTTTAGACTTCTTCCTACTTCTTCTCTACTCGGCTATTCCTTTTCTTTTTTCTTTTTTATTTTATTTTGGGGCTATTGCACACACATACATTTATCTTATTTTTTTAATTTTGGTTTGCAAATTTTGAACCATGTGAACTAAATATTTTTGTCTTCTCAAAATAAATAAATAAATATCTTTGTGGAATATGTCAATTATCGAAGTCATGTGCCTTAGCTCGAAAAAAGAAGCTTATGTTATACTCTCAAAGAGATTGGGAGGTATGTCTGCAATTTTTAGAACGACGACATGAAAAAGTGCTTGTTAATACACATATATAAAAATCCTATGTTTAGGAATTAATAATTTACCTTAATGCCCCCTCCATGTATAGTTAGTTAATGAAGTGATGAATAATTTCTTTTATACATCATGTAGTAAGTGTGGTGTTCATTTATACTATGGTTTAGTATATTGTACGGTTTCAAATATCAAAATGTCACGACGTAAAATAAAAGACCTAAGAACATGTGAGTTTGTAACTTGCCCTTGAATTTACATATTCGGATGGACTATAACAATGGGAGAGTCCAGACTTGCCTAAATCTAGGAGCGTGCACGTGATTCTCTGATTTTGGAACATGATTTCCAAGTATTTTTGGAACATGACTTCCTAGTTTCTCCAATCATTTGAATATAGAGGACAGGAACGCGACCTTGAATGAATCGGAACACAACTTAGGGAGAATCGGAGCGTGGGAGAACATCGATCAGTTCAATTATTTTCTTCATTCACCTTTATTTACTCAATTTAATTTATTTTCTTCATTTATCCAATTCACTCAATATGGAGAATTGACACAGAAATCACAGAGATTCAGAGCACCAAAGAACCTTGTTGAGAAGCATGCGATTAGCCTAGATACATGTTCCATCCTAAATTGCTAATACACTTTTGTTGAAAAATGTACTACTTGGTAAGATCTATTTTCTGCTAAACAGAAAGATTAATATAGATACAGTCCTAACATGATTTGATTGTGTATCATCTTCCTTTACATGAAAACTTGTCGGACACATTGGCTATTATAAACCCAGCAAAAACCTGAACCAAGAAACAAATTAGTAAAGCGACCAACATAACTGTAAATATACCCAAAAACTTGTATTAGATGGCCTACTGCGAAAGGTCACAGTTCTGATGTGCTAGGTTTCAACTTTCGAGGCGTAGTAAGGTATAAAAATATCAAGTGATTTAAGGTGAACATTTGTGTCTGCCTAAAACAATTCGTACCTGAACGCAGCCAAGGATATAAATGGCTGAGAAATGCCGACCATGGATGATCATATCAGCAAGCATTGCGAGGGGTATTGTCAATGACATGCCTAGTGTCCCGACTAGTGGAGTTGTCCATACTACAGAGAGTGCCCTGTTTTAAAACAATGAAAAACAATGGATGATTAAATGTGCGGGTTCCAGGACTTGTAACATCCAGCAAAAATATAAGGATGAGCTCTCCTCATGCACCTTACAAAGCCGTGATCAATTAGCTTTAAGCAAACTATCTCTAGCTGCCTGGGATAGCATAATACCAAAAAATAAACCAAAACAAAACATAGTTTCATGTTCAATCTTGCAAAATGCATTGCTTATTTTGTGTTCTCAGAAATTCTGGACGTGCTCCATGTTCTATTTTTACTGAACAAAATGTGCAAGTCCTCACACAGTTTTTGAAAAAGAGAGGATTCTGCGGGATAAGAAACCCACAGGGGAATTAGCGAGTTGCGTGTAACAAGAAGATTCTTATACTACTGTCCTGTCTAGTTGGTCAAGAAAAAGAGCAGATATATTGAAGCCCATACCATAGATAATCTGATAGAACACTCCCAACGAAACCATTGAGCAGAATAACTTCGCCAATGGATGTTGAACTCGGAAACTTGAAAGAAGGCTCAATTCCAAGGGCCTGTAGTGGCCAAGCTGCAAAAGATCACAGCAGTACTATTAGATATACTAGTAACAACAACTGGAACAAGATGAGCCAGATTTCTTCGAGATCAGATGGCAAAAACATTGATCACATTTTTTTTAGCAAAAAGTGTTTTGCTTTCTTTTTTTTCTTAATTTTAATTTATAATAATGTAAAACATAGATGTGGGAACTGGCCGAACAATTAGTGTGAGATAACACAGAAAGGTTTTCGCCTTTTCGGTCTCTGGCTATAAAGTGGTTGCAGTGTGTGACGGAATCATTATAATTAGTAACACAAAGGACTGGAGACTGAAAAGAATGAGCAAGTTTTCATGCATTACCAAGCCACCAAAGGCCACACAAAGTAAAGAGTCCTATATATCCAAAGAACTTCTGCATATCAACCTTGTCTCCTTCTGATCCAGCACATCTCTTGAGCAGCACTGATGAATAAGCAAATATGATTTATATGCCAGATGACTTCTGGATTAAATTAGTAATATTACTTAATATAATCGATTTAATGAAGTGATCATATAGATATACCTGTGAATAAGCCATAAGACACTGCAGAAAGGAGACCAAAAATGTCCCCAGTGATGGAATGCTTCTGTGCCCTGCATAGCATGAGGATAAGTAGCAGACTCAGATAAATGATCATTTCTCCAACTATTTGTTAGAGCCTTATTGTTATAATTTTAAATGTTCGAATATTGAAAAGAAAAGGAGAGTGATGTGCCACTAGTGATGGCTAACTGCAGTGATTAAAAGAGTTCGTGTGCATACTTTGAATTGTACAGATACTGTGTGTTGTGATGCTAATCCAATCCAAGTTCAACTGTTGAAGTACAATTTGAATAGCACATTTATGAGTTCTAATGTGTAACAACATACTAACACTTATTGGATAGTCATAAACTCATGATCTGAATTTCAAATGGAGAGTGTTGTGCTCCTTAGAACACATCATTTACTCCAAAACAGGTATGACACGGACCAAAAGGTCCAAACGCATTCGGCATTACTTTCAAACATAACACTGCTGAAATGTGCAGGAAAGCATCTAATCAATTGGGATAAAAGTTTTAATGATTAGATTGTGACACAGTAAATTTTGGAAGGATGAACACAGGTGTTGATAATAAAATAAAGCACCTTGAAAAGACAAGAGACATGGCTAAGAAGCTAGACTTACTCATTCATGCTAAGTGTTTCATCAGGGGCCCATGTTTTCCCAACAGTAGTCATTGCAACACCAGCCATGCTAATTAGAACAGCTGCAAGTTTTGCTGCATTTATGGAGTCATGCCCTATTAGAGCTCCAAAGAAAAGGGTGAAGAGACCCGACGTTGAAGTCAAGACAGTTGTGCTTGCAACACTAGTATATGCTAGGGCAGAGTTTGACAAGTACTGCAATATTTCAGAAAAATCTCATCAGAATCCTATAAATGAAATCTTTAATGAGAATAGTATTAACATACATCTATGATGATATTCATTTTTCTAGCCAGATGGCTTTCTGATTTCGGCACAGGTTACAGCGGTTTCGTTTATAACATTTTAAGAGCTTATATCACAAGGAAAGATTAATGCAAGCATGCTGGGGTATACTTATTTCGCATCCTATATCAATCATATCAAATAAATTGTCCATGTGAGAGTCAATTATTCATGTGCATGGATAAATTAGGCGGTTCGTTAACTTCCATGGTTCAATGCTTCACTTTGATCAGTCCACCATTTCTTTGACGTCCATAGCATTGATTAGTACACTACACTACCATGGTTTACCACTTAGATCACTTGTTTGCAATTATCAATTCACTAATTTACGTAAATCAGCTCACCAATAATTCATACACATCACTCAGAAGAAAGATTCAAGTTAACAAAATTTTTTTTAACAATTTTTTTTTTTACCACATAAGAATACATTGAGATTTGAGAATGCTTATATTTTATACCATTTTCATTATTATACATTTGACAGTGTATGCAGCATTTCCACAGAATTATGCTATATGCAACTGAACATAGATCAGATCTGTAACATCAACTCCACAAAGAAAAGAAAAAGAAAAAAGTCCTAGCTTTGTGCTGAAACCACGTTATATCCACATTCTGGAAACTAGAGGCATCATGACTCTAGCACTATGGTTTTAAATAGATTAGGGGTAAACGAATGATAAGAATGAGCCTAGGTGGCACAAGTCAATATAAAGAATGACAAAAGAATTACCTCAGTTGTAAACCATATGGGAGCAAGATAAAGGCTGCATTTAAATATTTCCCATGAGCTGAGTTCATGTGTCTCTTCAAGGCCATGGATCCCATCTTCCCGGTCCAACAAAAATGGTTCAGCAGCTTCTGTCTCAAGTAAACTCATGTCCATCATAAGGTAGCCATTCAAAACTCCTTCCGAATCATTCTGTTCTCCAGCTCCAACAGGGTCCACCCAATCTAAAGATTTCAATAGGTTATTGCTGCCATATGTCTGTTTAGGCCACTTTCTGTTAAGTATTATGCATATCCAATCTCTACATATAGCTAAGGGAAGGTAGACCACCATCAGAGAGATCCATAGATAAGTCAAAGCAAATGGCTGTCGGTATTCTGTGAAAATTTTCTGCACAGCATCAAGAAAAAACAAGCATAAATTATAACAGAAAATACTAAATAGAGTTATTTTATGAGCATATCAAGACATGGAAGACAACAAACAGAAAATCTCATAACTGAAACCAATATTGAGACTTGAGAGTTATTTACGGTAAACAATAGAATCATAGAAGTAGAGAACATCTCTTTGATAAGCAGAAACATCAACTTCCACATATATATAGTATCATCATAAAAGGACATGCAGACAGTAGAACACACATTTTTAACCTATTTAGACCATATTTCTTTAAACCCCCATCCTTTACCTTCAAGGCTCTTTACCCTTTAAAAAAGCACTACACCTAGAAAAAGTGCTTTCGGAAAGGTGTTACATTGCCCCTGATTACTAGTATGGTTTTCATATATCTGGCTACGCATTATGGTTCGAACGGTAAAGTCAAGAAAACAAATGAGACTCTCTCCATGGTACTAACTACTAATTTCAACAGGAAGAACAAAGAGAGGCTTATTTCGTAACCTTTGAAGCAAAGTACACAGTTGATACAGACCATGATCATTAGCAAAGCTTGAATCATAGTACCGTATAGATTTCGATACCAAACAGACACCAATATTGGGAACCACTGAGATCATTCAATTCTGGATAATAGTATAGAACATCTATATAAATATGATGGAAAATAGTACTCTATCAAGTATCAAATATAAAGTGAAACAAAGGAGATTAGAATATACAAAGCATACAAATAAAACTTTCTATGCTGATACTGGAATGGAAAAGTAGAAAGCAAGCCCACTTAGTTTATTATGATTCCAAATATACTATGCACCAAATACAAGTTGAATTCTCATTCTCAACAGTTGAGAAAGAATAATAAATATCTTGAGCTAAAAATCAACTACAAGAAACAGGTGCACATCAAAAGTGTGTTAAAAAGCAAGCAAACAGGTAAAATAGCATGGCCTTTAAAGAGGTGAAAGATCAAAGGTAACCTGAGTAACTTCTGCAGAAGTAACCCATATCAGCACAAAAGCTCCAATGAGCCCCAAACCTGTTTTATACCTCCAACTCATCCTCCCAAGACAAAATAAAAAATATATCACCAGAAACCCACAAATCAATAGAACTGCAGTTTGAATATTTGAAGAGAAATCACAGGGCGAAAATTACTAGATGGGTAATTCATGCTTCTGTTTCTTTATTCATGCTTTTCTTGCTTGTGTTATCTTGCATTTGAAGATTCAACTCTGGGAAATATGATGTGTTGAATGCTTGCTTATATGTTTGCTTTCTTTTTTGCCATTTTGACTTGTAAAAGTTAAATACTGGCATTCCCAATAAACTGGGTCGGTTTTGGGGCTAAATAGTAACCCGTTCACCCGGTTATGGAAAATACAGAATACGGAATCTGTATGGGTGAGGGCGGGGGCGGGTATAATCGGTATTTAACCCATCCATCATAAGCAAGTGATTTTAAATCGGTATTGCTAGATACCCTCTTGGCATATAATTCTTAGATATATCATTTGAGTCCAACATACAATTTGTTTGTTGACCACCCTTAATGGCACTATTCATAACATTTTTTGGTCACGGCAAAATTTATTGAAGAGTATGAGAAATACTCTTAGAAATACAAAAACAAGAACCAAATGGCACTATTCATGACAATGAAACCAAACAAGGCTTTTATGGCTCCGATCGGAGTTGTATAGCACAGGTCTGATCTCGGAATCGATTGAGATTCATTTAGGAGCTTTTATAAAAAGTAAAAGTTGAGTTGGTCAAATTTTATTTCGGCCGTAACAATTATTCAAGTAATGTTAGGGTAGGATTCATCCCAATACATGTAAATGATGGTTAGTTGTATATTCAAAAGTTAATCATGTGTATAGGGTAAACTTTTATAAAAAGTAAAAAAAAAAAAAATTCAAACTCTAAGGTAAGATTCATCCCACTACACACTAAATTATATATACACATTTCAACTCATCTAAAATTCACTGAGGAGATTGTCTCCCTCTTATTTCTGTGGAGTAAAATAGCGGTAGAATTCATACCAGTAACCCCGATGAAAAAAAGTGCATTTCTTTAGACTAAGAAAATGCACTGAACCACGATGCAGGCCGCTCTCTCAATTTTCTTTCTCCAACTTTGTCTCTGAGGCGAATTTTACCTTAAAATAATATCATTAGATTAATGACCCCCAATTTTTAATTTATTTGTTTACCGAGTTTTGGTAAATATATGTTCCAAGTACCTTTTGTAAACCTTTAGTATGGCATCATTAGGCAAAATGAAAGCTCACCCAACCTTAGAAAAACTAATTACTAGATATAGACCTCAAAGGTCTTGAGCAACGTTTTCATATCACTATAAATTATATTAGGAATAGTTTCCATTATATTAGAAATTATACTCCTTCCATCCTAGTGAATAGTTTACGGTTAATTTTTTTGTACGGTTTTCAATGATTGTGTTATATTGAGTGGCGAGACTCATAATAAAGTGGTAGGAAAAAAGGAAACGTAAAGAAATGCATTGACAAACCGATAAAAAAAAAAGTGAAAAAAAAATATGAGTGGAGTGATGGGAGTATTTTTTCACTACATTTAGAATAAGGTTTTTTTGCACAAATTTTCTCAAATATATTATCTATTTATATTTTACTTATATTTTACTACAACCAAATTAAAATTAAAGAAAAAATGAAAGAATTTTCCTTTATTGAATTTTGAGTCTTTATGATATGCCAATTTTCCGCTTTGACCTTGTCGAACTTTTAGACCAGAAGACTAATTTTTCGTTAGATATGAGTATATAATTATCTAGTTAGGTCTAGCCCATAATCTTGGCCCATTGAAGTTATTCTAGAATATTCATTTCGGCGGGCTTAGCCCATTAGGATAAATTTAGGACAACAATATTTCATTATAAATATCATGTAAGTGATCACCCTAACCTCTGCCGTCACTTCCTTTTCTATACAAAACATACGGCTTCAGATAAAAGAAAGTTATGAAGCTTATAAGCAATTCAACCCTTCGTTTGGGTACCTTGTCATCTTAATCTGTAATTAGCTTATATGGGTTTGAATTTATCATTTGTTTTGTGCATATAAAGTGAATTTACAAAGAAAATGGTCATTTTGTTGCTTCAACAAGGTGAAGTATATTTTTTCTTCACCATATTCAATTAGCTCATTTTTTACTCGTTTATATCCCTATTGTTTGTTGATTAATTATGAAAAGCAGGGAAGATCAGATGTGGTGAGATGAATTTTAAATTTAGCAAAAAACTTTCCATGGACTCTTAACAAATATACATGTTCTGAAAATTTTGATTCTCAATTATCTAAATATACAATTTTGTTACACATATTTTGGGCCGATGTTATAGGCTTCATGTGGATTCATACCTAGCTTATCTAGTTATTTGGTCTATTTTCAAGCTGCATCAAGACGCTCAAAGAGAGGATATAATCCATCATTGTTAGTAGGTTTGTTATATTAGAAACATACTAAATCCAAGGATTTTATCTTTGTATCTCTTGTTTAACCGTTGTGTGTGTTAAACAATACCGTAATAGAATAGACAGAGATGATATAAGAAGTTTTGTAAGAGAAATAGTATAGAGTGTGATTCTTATGTATAAAGACGAAGGAGTTAGTGTGAGAGACATTTGCCATGATGGGTAGCTCATATGGCAGGTCAGGTGATTTAAAAAAGTTCGCTTAGTTTTATTCTGAGGGATGATGCACGGTTTCTGCACGACTCTCTGTTTTGAGTTTTCTCTCTCCATCAGAATCACCGTGTGCAATTTTCGCATCAACAAGTGGCATCAAGGGACTTGGATAATTCGTTCCACAACTCGCAGGTCTGAGTATACTCAAATGTAATGCTTTATGAATTCATTATTATTTTATGATATTGTCTGTTAGAAGATACAGTAGATTAGTTGGTGAGAATAAGTGTTTTTTCTGTAATAGAGTTGACATAGTGTTAGACATGTGAACATATAGGTGTAGGATTGACTTTTGTCATGATGGGTGCGCTCACTTGACAGATCTATTGCTCAATAAAAATTCTCTTTTCTTTGGGGAGGGAGATGTCAATTCCCGGCCAGCTCCCTCTTCCATGTGGTGTGGTGTGTCTCTTCCCGCCTTCCAATCATATCCCCGCAACCCCCCGCCCCCCTTGTTTTACCAAATTGTCCTCATTTAAATTGAGAAATTAACCAATTAACTTAAACAATTAAATCCTAATTTCTGTAAATTCACGTTGTAAAATAATTTCTACTTTAATATCCAACCATCAATAATGTAATAGAATAGATGGAGATGATATAAGAAGTTTTGTAAGAGAAATAGTATAGGTTGTGATTCTTGTATAAAAAAACTGATGAGTTAATGTGAGAGACCTTTGCCATGATGGGTGAACTCCCTTGGCAAGTCCTTTGATCTAGAAAAGTTCTCCAGTTTTTGTTCTAAAGGATACTACGTGTGATCTGCACAACTATCCCTCTTGAGGTTGATCTCTCCATCAAATTAATAACCTTGTGAGATTTTGTATCATCAAGTGGCATAAAGAGACCGGATTATTCGTTCAACAACTCGAAGGTGTCTTGAGTATACTCAAATGTAATGTTTTGTGGATTTATTATTATTATATGATATTTTATGTTTGAAGATACAATAGATTAGGTGGTGAAGATAAGTGCTTTTTCTGTAAGAGAGTTGACATAGTGTTAGAAATGTAAAGATATAGGTGTAGAACTGACTTTTTTTGTGATGGGTGCGCTCACTTGACATGTATATATGTTGCTTAATAAAAATTATATTTTCTTTGGGAAGGGAGATGGCACATAAATTTTATGGCTCTCTCTTCCATGTGTGTGTGTGTGTCTCAGTGTCTGTTTCTTGCCCCACCCCCACCCCGTGACCTCTTCATATACATAGTGATGCATATAATATTTCCTAAATTTAAGTGTGTGTGTGTGTATCATAATGTAACTCATTGTTTATTTTTTCGATATGATTTTGAATTTATGATATCAAATCAGACCTTGAAAAAGTCAAAATTAACAAATGGAAAAATTGTTGATAGATGGAGGGAGTATATATTTTAATTGTTAGTCCCATTGTACTGTGTAAATTTCTATTTCTGAAAAACATCATTGTTTATATTCTCTTTGTCCTGCCAGAAACTATCTAAATTTCATTTTCAATGTCCATTAAAATTACAAGTAACAAAGTGTTTGGAACCATTATATTCAACTACCTAGTTTTGGTAGATTAATTAATCAATGGTTAAATGAGACTTAAAAATTCAATAAAACAAATACAAATGTAAACAGTTCGTTAGAATATATGAGTAAGAAGCATACCCATATAATATTTTCAATGTTTTCATTTTATCCCTATTTGCTTTGAATTTCCCATCCAAATTGGTAAAATTGGCGTAGAAGGAGCATTTATTAGTTGGTCATAAATTGTAGTATTATCTTGTACTTCCTCCCCCCTCTCCAAGAGTCTCACTCTTTTTGTTGACTTTTGTAGTTTGCCACCTTGCTAGCCTATTAATGTACTCTACGTTTTTATTGCAGATGATTAATTAATAATATGCCAACAAAATCTGGATATCTAATTGCTTCACCAGGAAATGATCAAATTGAACCAGATTTCTTCGGTTTCTATACAACGTAGGTTGCAAATGTACTCTCTCTTGATGAAAATCTTTGGCGTCAAGCTTCTCTCCTTTTGCAAGACCTCTCGGGATGTAACACTGATTCTTTGTTTTTAAATGGAATAGGAGCTCTGCTTCCGAAGTTCAAAAATGAAAGATTGAAAATACTGCTTCGACAGAGTGTTTGCAATCTTACCCAAGAGGTTGATGAGGTAATCATTAAGTCTCTCCACGTCTTTTCCCTTCCCTCCGACAAGATTACTTTCGATGCCAGCCTTCTAATATCTCTGCTATTTCAATGTACTTCCTTTGTTTTTGACTTTTTCTAGTTCGTCTGATCACAAATTAATTCCGTAAATGAAAAATTATTTTAAAACTTACATTATGAAGGTATGATGGTTATACTCTCATGATACAAGTTTTAAAATGATTTTTCGTACATGATCTAGGCCTCATTTGATTCATTTGAACTGAACTGATCTTAACTGTACTGAACTTATTTGTATTATAAATTTTAACTAATTAAATATGAACTTAACTGATTTGAACTAAGTATTTGGTTTTTTTAGACAAATCAAATAGGGACTTATAATTATTTTGTGGTAAAACAGACTCAAAAAGGGCAATAAAATGGATGGACATGACATAAGAAGTTTTGTAAGAGAAATAGTATAGGGTGTGATTCTTGTAAAAAGAGATTGATGTTTTAGTGTGAGAGACCTTTGCCATGATGAATGAGCTTACTTGGCAGGTACGCTGATTCAAAAAACTTCGCTTATTTTTGTTCTAAGGGATACTGCATGGGTTCTACACGACTCTTCCCTTTTGAGATTTTTGCATCAACAAGTGGTATCAAGAGATTGGATAATTCGTTCAACAACTTCCAGAATATTTATTTATTGTCTTGACATAATTGTTTGGGTTGCTTCGGAGAAAGTTTGTGAGGCCAAAGAAAAACGAGGTCTCTTGGAATCAAGGATCTTAAGATGTTCAATTTGACGCTACTTGGGAGATGGGTGTGGAGAGATTTGAGAGGAGGCGAGGAACTTTGGTTAAAAGTCATTGAGTCCAAGTGTGGTACTTGGAAAGAAAATGTGGACGTGGTATTAGAGGGAAAAAAACAATTAACCTCTTTGTCGGATTGGTGGAAAAATATTTTAGTCTCGGTTGGCGGAAGTGGGTGGTTCAGGGAATGATGTATGAAAGAAGTAAGTGATGGAAAGGATACTCGCTTTTGGGAGGAAAGGTGGGGAGGAATGGACAAACCCTTGAATGAGTCGTTTCCTAGACTTTCTTCTCTGTAAAGGAGGAAAGGGTGTTTGGTGATTGAGAGATTGATCAACTTACATGGTGGAGTGGAGTTGTGTGGAGATTGGAGGAGGAAGCTTTTTGAGTGGGAAATGGAGGAATTTGAAAGGTTAAAAGGGATTATGTGGGAGAGACTTCTTTCCGAGAAAATCTTGGAGACACTTGGGTTTGGACCAAAGGCGGAGATGGAGTTTACACCACTAAAGAGGGTTACCGGGTACTCAATGACAAAGAGGGGATCTTAGGAGTGGGAAGATGGCATAGAGATGTTTGGTGTAATCTAGTCCCCTTCAGAAGTGAATGCTTTCATGTGGAAAGCACTTCAAGATAGGATCTCTACAAAAATTAACTTGAGAAAAGAGGAGTATTCTTTAGTGAACCAAGCTATCCTGCAAGTGGTGTGGTAGAGAGGACGAAACAACTTGTCATTTATTTGGATAATTCGAAGAATGTGAATTCTCCTTGAAAGCTTGGAGACTTTTTCTCAATTGGTTGAATGTGGAGTACCCCTTAGGGGAGAATTTGGTTGATTGTCTTGAATCCCATGTGAATACAAAACTAAGAGGAGAGAAGAGAATATGACAAGTCTTTTAGCACGGGATAATTTGGAATATTTGGTTGGCAACGAATTTTCAAGGATGATGAAGGTTCACCGAGGGAAGTGGTGGAAAAAATAAAATAAGCTTGTTGGGCATGGCTAAAAGGCAAATGAAGGTTTATGAATTATAACAATGTCAACTCGTGGTTTCTTGCACCACTTGAGTGTTTAGATTTGGAAAGGAATTAAGACATGGAAGTTTTGGTTGGGGTTGAGACGTGGGATCAGTGGAGTTTTGGGAGTATCATTTGACTTGGAAAGTGGAGATTAAGGCATGGTACTAATTTATTTTTATTTGGCTTTTGCTTATCTTGGACGGGGCCTTTTTCTTTCATGTGTACTTGTTGGTGCTATGTTGAAGGACACTTGCACTCTTGTTGGAACTGGAGTTTGGTTTTGAAAAATTGACCTTTGAGAACTTAAGTCAATTTGATTAGGGGATCCAGTCGAGGTCGGATCTTAAAGTTCCTTTTCTAAGTAAAAATTCGAGTTTGAAAGTCTTTGAGGTCTCTTCTTTCTTTGTTTGGTTTTGGTTTAGGCTTGATTAGAAGAGCCGTTCGCGGTCGAGTCTTTCTTCACCTTATAGGACCTAAGTCAACTTGATTAGGGGATCATATCATGGTCGGGTCTTAAAGTTCCTTTTCGAAGCAAAAATCCGACTTTGAAAGTCCGTGAGGTCTCTCCCTCTTTCTTGTTATTCTTTTTGGTTTTGGTTCTCCCTTGCTCGGTTACATTGTCTGTGCTCACTAGTTTTGTACAGGTTTGATGGGGGCTTCTTGCTCACTCTAGTTTTACGGTGTTGAAGTAGATTGACCTTTTCTATCGGTTTGAGTTTGGTTTGACGCCTCCTTGGTTGATGAGTTATTGTTCTCCTTGGTGAAAGCTCATTGTTTTCTTTTTGGTTTGGACCTTGGAGAGAACTTTGTTGTTTTAGACTTGGTTTCGGATGGTTGTTGAGGCTTTCCTGTTGTTTAGGTGAAAGCACTCTTTCTTTCTCGTTGTTGTAACTTTGTCGAACATTTCTTATACTCTTTAATAAATAAATGTTTTAGCCGTTTAAACAAAATAAATATTGTCTTGAGTCTACTCAAATGTATTGTACGTTTTGTTAATTCATTATTACTATATGATATTAGTTGGTGCGAATAAGTGTTTATTTTTCTTTCTGTAATAGAGATGATATAGGGTTAGATCTGTGAAGATGTAGGTTCAGGTTTGACTTGTGTCATGATGGGTAGGTGATGACACTATTTTATAGTCGTTTTATGGCCCCTGGATTGATTACTTTGCTATCCTTTAAGTATTAATTCCTTTTAGTTTTAGTAGTTAGTTTCACCTATTCGTTCATATTTGAATTCCCAGATACTGAGGCGTTCGTGAGCCATATTGGTGATATCCATTGAGCCGGTTCATGTGCCAAAGGTACTAAGGAGTATATAGAAGTGAAGTCTGAAAATTTGGCTAAGTGTGGAAACGTGGGAAATTCTTTGGATGTCATGGGCGTATGCCACTTTGCAGTGGGTGTACGCGACCCACGATGGGCGTACGCTAGCTTCAATGGCGTACGATCATCTCTATTCGTCAGGCCCATTAGATTATGGCCCCAGTATTCTGTATATATAGCAAATATAATAGGTTTTATTATTACATCTCTTTTCACCCGTAGACTTAGAACCCTAGTTTTCTCTCTGTAAACTTGGATCACATTTACTCTTTTATGTTATTGAACTTTTGGATTATTCATCATTACTTTGATTGATCTTGAGTATTGTTCTTCATCGACGGTGACAATTTGTGATATTAGTTACATCTCATCATTTATTGCTTTGATTATGTTTACTATCTCTATTATGATTGTATGTGACAATGTGACATATCGATCTTTAAGTAGCTAATCCACTAGCTTAGTGACATGATGAATATCTAACTGATAGGGTTTATGTTGTGTATGTTGCTAGTAGTTATTCTATATGTTTATGATCTTATGATTATAGTTGTGACTTGTGATGCATATTCTACATATTCGAATAGGATTGTGAACCATTAGTATTATGCCATGTATGGAGGATTCGGTCTGGGTCATTACAATAACTTTAGAAGGACATGATTGTATCTGAATATAGCGTTAACTACTATATTGGTTTATGTGTAGTAAGATCTTAATTGACACGCATATACATGCTACACACCGTCTACATATTGTAAGTTATTTAATCATCCTGTCTCTTTATCATATAAGTTTACACACACTATCTTATCTCCATCTTTTGCTGTTAATGAGTTATATTGGCTAAGCCTTATTAAGTCCTTAGAGAACGACACTCTGGCTAACTTTATATCATCCACGTCTACAATCGACTACTACCGGTATTTATAACCATTACATATGATACATTGCCAATTAAGTAGAGTGTAAATAGAGCACATACAAAAATACAAAAGCTAACTAAAAAATCCAAGATGAAATGTAGAGAAATAAATTAACCAAAGCAATGCTAAACACTAAACACCATCCATCTACATAATCATGGCGAAAAAGAGCAATCACTCAGCTTTGGCCTTAGCCAGAGCCTTCTTCCTCTGGCCCAACATGTACCCATACAAATGCGGACTCCCAGGAACGTAAAACCCGAGCACCAACAGCGCATTCCAGTAATAATCAAACGCGAAGTTCCACTTATTCGGCATCCTCAAACAGAACTTGTCCGATTCCTTAATGTAGGGCAACGCATTGTAAATCAGCCCAACTTCACTGCTAATCCCCACAGGGTACAACACCAGAAACGTACTGTACCTCAGCCACAGCAGCCACTTCGGAGCAGAGCCTAACGCCTCCTTGAACCCGAAGAACGCGTGCCGGATGATCTCGGTAATGGACCAGCTGATTACGAGCGTGGAGACGAGGAAATGCGATCGGATCTCGGGGAAGCTGTAGAGGATTCCCCAGGTGACGTAGAGGCGGGAGGAGACTTGGGGGAGAGTGGCGGTGACGGGAGATCGGACGATTCCGATGAGGCTGTGGAGGATTTCGACGATGGCGGCGGATTGGGCGAGGATTAGGGGTTTTTCGATGGTGGAGTAGACGGCGGAGGGGGTGGATTCGGTGAGGGTTTTGATTGTGAGGTAGAAGACTTGGAACCAGCCGAGGAAGACGGTCCAGTTGTAGATTGTGAGGTAGATTCGCCGGAGAGTGGAGAATACTCCGGCGGCCATTGTTGAGATCTGATGTGACTGTGTGTGTGGGGGGGGGGGGGGATTGGAGATGACAATGTTTTGGAAGAGAGTTAAATAAGTCAATTCAACCATTACATATGATACATATGAGAAATGTTAGAAATAATTGAAGATACTAACCCAACTTTGGCCACCAAGTGAAGTACATATATGGATTAGAATGATAGAAAATAAACTTAGTAATTTTTTGGAAATTAATCTTTTCGTCTAAACAGAACTAGACGAAACTGAACAGAATTAAATAGAACTGAATGAAGTTGAAATGAACTAAATTTAGTATGAACTGAGTGAACCTGAACAAAAATAAACTCATTGAATTTGGATAAAAGATAAAACTAACTGAACTGAAATAAAATTAATAAGTTTTCATACGAAAAATAATGGAATAAGATATACCACCGTATACGCCATACGGTATGTACTGATAATAGGCAAACTCCTGAAGGGTATGAATGCAAATTCACACTTCCGAATAAATAGAGCTGTCAACAATAACTATTCCGAAATTTATCACCACTCAGCCAACAAACCTCCAAAAAAGAAAAAAAAAAAAACTCACAGAACCTATCAATGGAGCTCACTACCCAGCAGCTGAAACAGTTCGACGGCTCCGATCCGTCGAAGCCGGTCTACGTCGCGATCAGGGGAAAAATCTACGACGTCACCACCGGAAAATCCTTCTACGGCCCCGGCGGCGCTTACTGCCTTTTCTCCGGCAAGGATGCCAGCCGTGCTCTCGCGAAGATGAGCAAGAGCGAGGAAGACGTTGTTGCATCTCTCGATGGCCTCTCCGAGAAAGAGATCGGTGTGCTCGATGACTGGGAGAAGAAATTTCAGGCCAAGTACCCTGTTGTTGGCACTGTTACCACCAATTAAGAGTCTCCAAACCCTCTTTCATGCTTGTTAATTAGTAATTCAGCTCTTTAATTGAGGGTTTCGTGTATTTGGTGAATGATGTAATCGAATTTATATAAAGTCTGTGCTTATGAATGAAAACTCAATAATAAACAGAATAATTTGCTACTGTACTACTACTGTTGTTGTTGAGCTTATCCTTGTCAATTGCAGATTATAAGTTGTTTGATTGTTTTGCAGTGTAACTGTTATTGATTGATGGTTTTCGTCTTTTCGATCGTGTTCTCGAATTTGAGAGAATTTGTTTAGTGATTGAAGGAGGAGTAACTGTTATTTTGCAGTGTAACTTTGTGATATGTGATTTCTGATTAGGCTAGGTTTTGCCTAATTGGTTCTCTATCCTCCCACCAAAATTGACATGTTTGAAATTTTGAATTATTGTGATTGCTTCAAGTATGAACTTTATAAGTTGTTAGTTATTTGTATTTTGCGTTGATGAGCTCTATGTGGTTTACTGTGACAATTGGAGGAGCTGTGCATTGGAATTTGGGTTTCGACTAGATGGACTCTTGGGATCTTATTGAAGAGGTTATGATTTATGTATTCGTATAATGCTAGTATCTTGCTTCAGTACTTGTTTAGTCAGATGTAAATGTATATGAATATGTACTGTCACCAGTTGTTCTTGGGGAGGGAGGAAAACTTCAGAAATGTGCGTTTGGAAGCTAAATTACCCTTGAGCATTGTGGTAAGTTTGTTCTTCTGTATACTGGCCAGGGAAGAAAATTTCCGAATTTTGTTTTCAGTCACATATATGCTGGGAATACTAGTGATTACACAGGATTAAAGCATCCTTTCAACTTCTTAAAGTGTAGCATCCTTAATATATATATTAACTTAAACTCAAAGTTATTTGTAGTATCCACGTTGTGGTATCGCGTGGTTATGTGTATACTAAACATAAGTTGTACTTTCTTCCAGCTGATGCACTGGAGTTCTCTGTCATGTCAACTCTTCTGGAGCAACTCCACCATAATTTTTCCATTTGAAGTGGTACAAGTGAGTAGTGATAGCCCGGTCAAGCCAAATTCCTGGACGAATTGTCACAGCACCTGATGGTATGAACTCGGTTTCCTTGATTTGGCCACATTGGCTCAAAAAGTTTTCAGGATATTGCCAGTATTTTGGACCTCTTTCTGTTGCCTAAACATTGGTTGTTACTATTGTATTTGCAGGAATATCATACCCATCAATCTTGGATTTCTCTGGGACATAGGAGTGTGTCGTGCAACCTTAACGTTTATGTGGTAATCAATTTGAGGTACCCAGTTCTTGCATGCCAGTTTCCATAAATCTATTCTTTTCTTGGAGAGTCTCACTTCTGCTCCTGCCTTTCGCATAACTCTTGGATTCTTTATCAATCCGACATAACCCATTGTACGACTAGAGATGTTATCGCATTTCCAACTATGAATATTTCCTGGGAATTGAAATTAAAAAAAAAAAAAATTCAATAAATTGCTGCTTGAGCATTAAGAAATCACAAGCCTTATCGGCCTATGAATAGAAGCTTGTCCAGTAGTAAAATCAGAGCTCTTATCTCATCTAGGCTATGCTCGGTCTCCAAGCATATGGGTGGCTTAACAAGTTAGAGAAAACAACACGGAACGTTCAAATACAACAAGGCTAATCGTTGAATTCTAGGTATTATGTATATAAAAGAAAACTTCATTACCTGTTCTAAATTCCACGACTGTAATCTGCTTTCAGAGCAACAGTATAAGACAACGTATCTCCATTTTCTTGAGACCAGTATCATCACGAATCTCCAGTATATAAGTTATGCGAATTGTAGTAAAACTTAGCCGTAAAGTGAGCTTCATATTTGGACACATACTAGAGAAAGCTGAAAAGACAAATTCTCAGTATCACAATGAATTTAACTATGTTAATTTTGTTGTTCGACTTTTTTAATTTTTGGAACTGCCAATCTAACCCACTCTGGGTTTGAACTCCTTGTTACTTCAAAACCCTTACCACTCGGTCACCCTTATAACTCCGTCGTTTAACTTATTACCTCCCAACTCTCAATTGTGAAGGCCGAAGCCTTGAATTTGTACTTGTCATTAGCATTGCAGAATTGTTCCCCTTCACATTCTCCTTGTTCCTAGAACTATAATGAGTCCTCTATGTTTGATGAAGTCCTCTATTACTTCTGGGATCAAGGAGGGTGTGAAGTGGGCTGCTTCTGCAAATACTATTGAGACTATTTGACAAGGTCGAATTCAAGTCTTCACATCTCTGGCCTTCACGGTTGAGTCAGCAGTTGAAAGGTAATAAGTTAGTTGAACAATAAATTCCATTAACGGTAAATTCTTCATGCTTCGTAATACTTGGAGTTGGTCTTTTTATTCGTTCTTTAGTTGCGTCTATATGTGAAGTTCATTTGAAGTCTAAGTTTCAGTGCAAGTCGCATAACCTTATATTTGAGATTCATGGTGATATTGGTCCCAAGAAAATGTACGTTTGTGCGATATTATTGTCGCTCTGAAATTAGATTATCTTCCGAATTCGATTACTACTCTTGTTGATTTTGAACGTTCCATGTTTTCTCCGGGCTTGTTAAGCGACCAATAATTTTTTGGGAGACCGAGCTATGGCCTAAACACAAATTAATATGGATTAAGAGCGATGATTTTACTAATGGATAGGCTAGTCAATAGGTTTCTGAGACCTTGGTGTTGAACGATGGATGTCATAACCAGGGAAGGAAATTAAGATGTAACAAAATTAGCTTGAGCAATAGAGGGCCAAGAAATAAACAAAAGACAGGAGGATTAAACAACAGAACAAAATTTCAGTGCATTCCCAATGAATGAATGAAGTATTACAAGGAGCTATGCAGCAGTTGAGAAGATAGCGTATACAAAAATTCCCTTATTACATAATTCCTACACAGTCGATCAAACTCCGGCCAGCTTCCAAACTGAGACGTCTCCAGCCGCATCACCAGTGAAAACTAGACCACCGTCGCTAGCAGCTTCAGTAGCTAGGGACAGTTCTTCTAGATGTACTCGACCTTTCTCCACAAGCGAAGGGAAGTCATAGAGCCGGAGGCTCTTATCCTCCAAAGAGAGTATTACATGTCGTGATTCAGGTTGATCCATTATAGCCATCCCTACGACCCCTGATCTTCTACATGGTCGTACACATTCTCCATGATACCACTCTCTGCTGCACACCAAATCTCCAGTCTCTTCTCTAATGAAGTGAACAACAAGTATTTGTCCCAGCAGTGTAGAGATGTGACCTGCCCTTCAATGATATGTATGCACTGCAACTTTTGATCCCAAACCCTTATACTACGGTCAGCTGAACCGGAATACAGTTTGCCTTGTCCAGATCCTATCGCAAGCAAATGGACTGGCCCGGTGTGCCCCTTCATTGTTGCTGCCGGTTCAAACTCGCCCGCAACAGAATTCCATCTCCACACCAAAATATTACCATCCTCCATGCCAGCGAACAAAATATCATTATCAAACTCGAGGCTGTGAACTTGCCCACCAATCGCGTTAAAAGAGCGACCGAAATTGTGCTGGAGATTCAACGCCTTCACGTTATTTGGCAATCCAACGAATAACCACGGACCTTTAGTGATGATGCATCCGGCTTTACCCGTAAGAAATTCTGTTCTGGTGCACTCACCGCTATGGCAGTCCCAAGCACGGAAGCAATTATCCTCGCCCACGGTATATAACGTACTTGAGCCACACGGTAGGGCAATTCCAGTAATGGCCTTATTATGCCCTTTCAGTTTCGCTAAACGTATTAATCCCGAACCATGAGATGACGCCGCAGACTTGTTGCTGTCTTCTTCAACATGATCAGATGTACATTGTTGTTTTTGTTGATCACAATTTTCTTCTTCCTTCTTAGGCTCAGATACGACGTCATGAGACTCATGACTATTTATTGCGTTTTTACAAAAACCTTCACGAGGCCTGACGATCCTTCGTCTCGGAGCAGATTCTTGGTGTTTCGGATCCACTGTCTTGCAAGTAGTTGACTGATTAAGATCTGCATTCTTCTTCCAGGCGTTGTTTCTTGAACGGCTTCTGCAGCAAAGATCAGTACTGTATGGAACCGACGACGCCATGTGCGGCAATTCCGGGGCTATATGGCGGTAAGGACAGGGGATCCTGTTGCATCGGCCTTGTAACCAATATTTACATGGTTTCTTCGCTGGAACAGGAAGAGGACCTGATTTGCCTAGCCGATCAAAAACGGACGATGATACCTTCCTTCCGTACGTTGCGACGTTCATCATGAATTGCGGCTTCCAAGGACAGAGCAAGAAACTTAATTGCTGAGAACAACGAATTCCTCCTTCAACGTGCGACAGAACAAGAACCACCTTAGAACAACAAGATTTAACTCCTTAAAGAACAGAAGTTAATGTTTGCTTTATATTAGTGATAATAACAAGACACGGAGTAGACGACTAGAGCCTTAAATAGATTACTAATTAAATTCCGAATTATGATAGGATTTTATATTGTAATTAAATTCCCAATTATGGTAGGATGTTATATTGATGTTAATTTACCATAATCTATCTAAACAGATGTTAATCTATCGATCTAAATATTGATGTTAATTGACCATAATCTATGAATTCCAATCTCGAGCTCTCGCCCCACGGGTTCTAAGATCCTACTTGAGGCATCCAAGAAGGAGCCTATTTTGACGATCCCCATGTCATCATTAGCAATCCGTTATTATTGAATTCCTAGTTAAGATCGGATTTTATATATTGATGTTAATTACAATAATCTTTTTCTAAAAAAAATGTCAATCTATCCATCTATAATATATCTATAATAAGGTATAATAAGGTGACGGAGTTATAAGGTTGGTTTAGGTGTGTAGAAATAAAATAGTTTAAGAAGTTTGTATAGTATTAGTATAGGAGTAGTTGTAATATTTGTCGTTTAAAGATAAAATAAAATAATATATCTATAATATAATAATAATAATGATAATATTGTTAGAGATCGTCTATATTTAACTTAAAAATAGACCGTACTATGTAAAACATAGATGTTATTAAATATAATGCATATATTGTTAATTGTGTAATTATTATTTATAAAATAAAAAAACACGTACGTTGTTAAGTATACAGTAACCTTATGTTAACTTCTAAGGTATGTCAGTCTATTTTTATTTTAAATAGGGCGTATCAGGAGTCTTAATAATAATAATAATAATAATAAAAAAAGTCGACTACAATTACACAGAAAGTCTCAAACCTAAGTGTCTATTTGTTTCTAGGTGTTCTGTGTTTTTGCAATTAATTGTGTAACTGCTTAATAGATTATTATGTTATCTTAGATTATTAGAAATGAGCTTACTTCTTTCTCTAAGTTTTCTAGTTAGGATTGTCTGTAGCTTTCAAATCTTTCACATCATATTTTTAAAAACTTATTCTATCTAATATAAAGTTGCAAGGCTTTCCGAGCAATATTAGAGCTCTGTATTTATTTTGTCGGACCAAAATATTACCAACACCATAACACAATACCTACATTCCTGTATTAAAACTTAATAAGAGTCACGTTATATATTTCATTTATTCAATATATAGTGGTTCTACTTTATACATCAAAGTTGACAATAGTGAAAGGAGAAGAGTAAGAAGACCATTCATAACGTGATTCGTGAAGGACATAAATTAGCACATGCTCCGTGTGCTTTTTATTTTTATTGTTTACGCTTGATGTTTTAAACGGTGTTTTAAAAGTTGTGGGGTACTGGTGTTTATTTACCGGACTTATCAATAAAATTGTGATTTAAATTGATATAATTTTTTTTTTTTAAACGTGGGATCCAATTGAAAAATGCGAAAAAGTAGTACGTAAATGATATTTATGTTAAAAAAGGAGTATATTTCTTTAATCAAGTTACACAAGTAGAGAATATATCGTAATGTCCAAAGATGTGTACGCCTACAATGGTACAATGTAGTGCAAGAAGGCGTGTGATTCTATAGAAACTACTACTGTATAGCAGAATATATGCTTCAACTAACTCTGTAAGTGTAATGCTCTGAGCCTTGTTTTTCAGCAATCCATATCTATTTGTTGTTCTATTTACCATCTGTATTGTTAACAAGTGCAACTAGCTCTAAATTGCCTGAATCTCGTGTCTCGGTAGCCCCGTTCGAGTTTTCAACTACTTCCGGGAGAATGGACGAGTTGGGGTCAACCCTCGGCACCAAAAACAACAGAAACAGAGGACTAATCCTCAAGAAATTCCTTATCAAAATTGCCAGCCACATGTTGTCAAAATTTGTCCTGGTAACTTTTAGGACGTGAAGTAACAATCCTCCTAACCATGAAGAAGTAAGAAGCCCAGTGTTGTCGATAGACATGAGCAAGGCAAAGAAAGTGCCTTCAATCCCCGGTGGACAGAGCTTCGAACTCAGAACAAGAAGTGGCATCCATTTCAACCTTCCGATCATTTGTGAGACACTTGCATCGATCACCACAAAGAAATAATCTGGTATCCCGAGTTTTAAGTTCCAACGCAACACCAGCACCAGATCAAGCATTCCTGAAAGACAAGATAATACCTGAACCCAGAAGAGAATATCCCGAAAGGGATAGTCTTTTAAACCATACTGATACAGTATAGTCCCCAGAAGAGAGCCAACGGAACCAATTGCCATTATGTAACCAATGTTTTCCTGTGTTTGTACATATAGAGCATTAGAAACTTAGCATGAAAGAGTTTCATCTCATCTAGAAGCTCAAACTTGTAAGCAAATCCACTTATATTATTTTATCTAACAACACGCAAGTTATTTGAACCGTTTCCTTACATACATGCTCGTTTTCTCAGATTGAGGTCGTTTTGGGACTAACACATTGAAATTGATAAGCACAAGTGCCATTAATGATGAAGTCCTTGCAGCGTCTTAGCATACACACAGTCCTACAGGCCCTAAAGGATTCAAAGCTATAAAAGGATAACTAATGATTAGAAAAAATTACCTTAGAAAATGATGGACCGCCCTGCGCATCTGTGACCCAGTAGAACATTCCCTCCGAGATATTTAGACTGAGTGAGAAGGACAAGTACATGTATAAACACGGTCTCCACACATCTGGAGATTTCAATGTCTTCCACATAGCTTTACCAGCGCTGGCAAAACTCTGGTTTATCTGATCTCAGAACAACAAAATTAATATTCTGTCCTCTTGTAGACCAACAACTGAATCAGGAGAAGTACCTGTTCATAAGCAAAGGTGGATCCCCGAGATTCCTTCAACAACATACCAACTAAGAAAACGAGCGCGGCTGGTATTGTCAATATGCCAAATACACCCTTGAATTAAGGAGAAACAAAAAAAGCAAGTGCAAGTTGTAAAACAATGAGATTGTACGAACACTGATTTTTCAGAATAAATTATGCAATTTGCTTCGAGAATAATGAGAGAAGAGCTAACCTGAGGACCGATCAAGTGGACAAATATACCACTTAATGAGAATCCAATAAGCGATCCAATAGAGGCACTCAAAGAACATAAGCTTTGCAAGTCAGATGCCAAGGAGTGATGGCTGCCACTTTTCTGTGCCACACATGCATCTATAGTTACATCTGCAATTGCAACGCTCGCACTTCCAGCTGTCAGTGATATCAGTGCTAATGCAATGTGCAACTCTTTGTCTACTGCTATAAAAAGCATGGCAACTGCTCCAATTAAACCTGGGAAGAAGCTATGTCGTTAGCAGAGTTACACTAAGAAATAACATAAGCACTCTAAAATATTAAGAAACCATTGTTTACACTTTACATGCACCCAGAGAATATCCATCTCATCAAAAGTACTACAAAGCTCATCAAGTGAATTAGGTAAGAGTTGGACGTATAACTTCACCTAAAGCCAATGTTTATACAATAATCGATTGTCATCTCATCAAAGAAGCAAGCTTATATAGGAAATAGGCATTATAATCTTTTATCATGCATCTATGCATAAATGGCCACATTGGTTGATCACAAGATTAAGCGCGGGGGGGTGAAGGAAATTATGAGCTATCATGCATAAGATTTAGAATCTCCCAAAACGGTAAAAGAACTTGTAAACCAAGAACAAAGAGGACTTAAAGCATAGATGAGTACTTCAGCTTTCCCTGTCCTTTTCCATTACGTGACAATCTTTAGATGCCTGAAACAGACTTTTGTACTTGCTATAAACACAATTTGTCAAATGTAAAGAATTTATTGAACTGATAGACTTTGTTCTAAGTTGATATGTGTTGACCTTAAACTCATAAAGCTAATAGAGCAAGCCTCAAAACCACAACTCAAAAGTCACCAAAGGAGCAACTTGTTGATGGGCCAAGGTTCTGCCATTCTATACCACCAAGTAAATATAGAACCCTGGTTTCTCCTTTCACTTGTAACTGATAAGGATCAACTAAAAAGGGAAAGCTCATTCTATCTTCAGCTGAACAACATAAGCAAATGGATACACTGCTGGCAGCCAGAAAAAGATGGTTTCCACTAACTATATCACCCAATCTATTATATTTTAGGCAAGCCAAAAGCAAGATAGCACCACAAGCATAATTCAAAATAACATTCAAGATTCAGATAAGGCAAGAAAAATCTACAACATAACAAATATCAGTTCAGACAAGGAATTTACCAGCAAAAGCAAAGTAAGGTCTCCGATGATACCCGAAAATGGGAACAACATCGGTGAGAAGACCCCATAGAGGCTTGACAATCCAAGGTATGGAAGTGATCCCAGAGTAAACCTGAGCCTCAGAAGGCTGAACTTTCTGCACATCTTTCATGTAATACTCTGTGCCAACTCTGGCCAAAGCTCCTCCCAATCCTTGGCTGATTCCATACACAATCACTATCCCAAATACCAAACTCCAGTGAACTTCTTTTGCAACCAGCTTGAACCAGTTAACTGGTGCACAAAGACAGCTGCTAGTTCTTGATTCATTCTCCTTCTCCACTTGATTGAGTCTCTCTTCCTCTCCCATAACTCAAAATCTGTGCCAAGAATGTTGATTCAAAGTTGCCAAATACAACCCAGTTCGGAGTTCCAAATTTTGACCAGATTTGGAAAATGGGAGTAGAAGAAAGTCAACTTTTTTGCATCGGAGATCTTGGAAAATGATACCTAAGCTGTGTCCAGTTGGTTGATTGACGGTTGGAACCATATGATCGATCTGGCCGGTATAACCGGGATGGGAAGGACATAATTGCCGAACCGGAAAGTTACTGAGCTGGTTAGCTCACCGATTCTCAGAGAATGGGTGGAAACTGGAAAGTGAAAAGAACATGCTCCCCTGTTCTCTCTAAAGCTTTTTTGTTTGCTATTGTATTGTTAGAATAATTTTTAAAAAATAATTAAAAATATATAAGAATTTAATATAAAATTATAAATAATAATTTTATATGCATGATGATTTTTAATTATTTAAAAAAAATTATTCTGACAATAGCAAATATGAAACTTTAAAAAGAACGGAGTATTAAATAAGGTAAAATGCACGAAACTCCATCCAATTATACTATAAATAAACACGATCAACCATCAATTATTAGTTTATTACAATTGCCTCAAATTTCCGAAAACATTAACAAATGTAGTACCAAAAACTTCAAATATTTAAAATAACGTAATGTACACTATACAAGCCAGAAATGAGAGTGGACAGACATTAATGTATGTGAAACTACGAATCACCCTCAGCTTTTTGTTTAATATCAATTATGAAAAGAAAACAAAATGTAAAATAAAAAATTAAAGTAGAAAAGTTGAAAAAGATATCCAACTAATCGTTACTTTTCAACTGCCAATTGGAGGTTGCTGGAAAACGGCAACCACGACCTTGCAGTTGCCATTTTGAAGCTATCTGAAGGTCCCCACTAGTGGCAACCTTGACGGTCAACATTTCGAGCTACCTTGAAGGTTACCATTGACAATAATGGCTACCTTGAAGGTTGTCATAGCCATGTTCTAGTTTGTGTTTTGTATGTCTTTGTGTAAGCCCATAATGTTCGACTTGCATGTCTGCCTGAGGTCTGGGGCTACCACTCGTGTGTGAGATCTCAGATACGATTTTTACGGTCCAGACCTAAGTATTCGTACCTAGATTTGTCCATCCTTCATACGAGGACGCAAGCTATAATCTATTATTATCCTCTTCGTGATGTGTATGTCCCGAAAGTTTACTCGGACGCGACATATGTTGGGTTTCATGTTGTCTCAAGTTCTCTTATTGGGCGGAGATGAGCAGACATCAAGAGAGAGGGATGCGGACACTCGTATAAGGTGACCTCATATACACGTCCGGACATAGTCCATCTCAAACTCTATTTTAGTCCAAAACAACACGTTCCAGTTTCCATCATGTACGAGGTACGTGGACATCAATGTTGTTTCTCCTCGAACCAGCTCTTATTTGGACTCCTTGTGGTACATCTTTCCCCTCATTTCACATAAGGACGTGACTTTAGAATACATATAATGAATTTGACATATTTTATTATCATCGCACGGTATTGGAAAAGTCCGAAGTAATAAATTTAATAATTTATATTGAAAACTAAAGAAGGGTGTTTATTGTATTTGATATTTATTGAAGGGTGTTATTGTAAATTCGACAAAACCTCACTACTAAAGAAGAAACAAAATCCTTTCTACTCCACCACCTCGCACGGCGGTTTCAGGTGAAAAAAAATGGAAGACAAGCAGCTGACGCTCAGCTCCTCCTCCTCACCGACATCATACGCGGCCACCAAATCCACACATGAACTCTCAATCGAAGCCCAAAAACACCTCCAGGAAACCATCCACGCCTCTTTCCTAATTCTCTCCGCCATGAACGATGAGCTCTGTAACCCTAATCTCTGGTCCACCACCACCACCAATAGCCCTAATTCCGACACTCACCCACACGTAGACTCCGGTGGCGGAGCCCTAGACGAGGCCCGCCTCCAGTATAAGGCTTCTGTTGCTTCCTTACGCTCTGCCCTCTCCGCAATTACTCTTTCCCAAAAGGCAATTACTCAATTCCTCATTCCTTGTCAATTATTATCAATTGCATTGTTGATTTATCGGTTTCTCGTCTTTATTTTCAGTACACTGAATGAGCTGCCAAATGATAATGTTTCATATTTACTTTGTTTTCGACTTTTCGACTCATCTGTAGTTGAAATTTTATTCATGATTAAGTACTTTAATTTTGTACCTTGCTATTGACATATTAATATTTCTACTGGATAATCAGGCTAAAGCATCTGAGGCATCCCCAACAGGAGACTCAGGGTCTCCTGCGGATCAAACAGAAATAGAGGAGCTCCAGGAACGAGCATCTGTGTTGAGGAAGGTAATTTTTAGAAACATTCGAAGATTAGGTGTTGAAACATATGTTTGCAAGTTTCTGATAAGCAGCTTTTTGTATGTTATAAGCTGTGCAAAATGTGCCCAGACCAATGAAAAAGGTGTAGACTTGTAGGTCTGAGGAGTTAGAACGCCTAATAAGCTAACAAATAAGCCTAAACTGGAAATAGAAACGAGAGCAGAAAAGGGAACGGAGTAAAATGAGTGCGATCAGGAACAGTTCGATAAGAGATTCTACTTAAGTACTTTCTATCGCGAGACTTCATCCTAGACGGGCCTTGATTCCTGTGATCCTATCAGCTTTACATGTATGTGCAAGCTGCTTTTTCGTCAACTTTTGTAATCTTCGATAGTTCCTTTACTGTCAACTGGAGGCTAATTGCTATTAAAGAGTAGTAACAAAAGGGGATAATTAAGAACAATTGCTTGATGGAATATAACAGGAACGTGTGTTGTTTTCCTTTATTTCCACGTTTGTTTCGAGTGATGGACCTTGGATAATAATCTTTTATATATCTGAATTGCAGGAGCTGGCAGGGAAGAACGAGTATCTGAAACAACTAATAGATCAGCTTCGCAATCTGTTAGCTGATATATCCACATGGCAAAGTCCATGTTCTGTATGAGTTTGATCTAAAAATGGTTTATTACTATGTAATGTACCATTAGAGTATCTCAACTCTCAAGGTATGAAAATTCGGAAAAGGCTCCATTTATAGTATTGAGATAATTTCAACAATTACAGTAATTGTCAATGAGTATGTTATACAGCAGTACTTAGTACTTACTGATATCATTTATATTACCTTCTGAATTTTCAACTTTCTCAACATCAATATCCCTTCATGAAACTTTCACTTAAATAATAGTACTTCCTATGTACTCATTCCGTAGGCCAAATCGAGAAAAATACAAATCACTTTAGTATATAAATTAGTAGGTTAGTATGTCAAGCACTCTGGTAAGAGGAAGTAGGTTGTATGTGGACGTTATCAATCATGAATTTTGCAAGAATTTACAAAGAGGAGGTGAATAGTATTCCAAAATAAAAAATTGGGTAATAGATTCCTCTGTCTCCTTTACATACACGGAAAGTTCTGCTCCTAAATTCTTCCCTTCTCCACCATTCCCCTGTTTCTTTTGTCTACTTTATTTCTCTACATCTCTCCCCCAAGTGCTTGTTAAAACCATTTGACAATCCAAGATCCAAATTCAAGTTCTTCAAAGGCTTAGGTTTTTCTGATTCTGAAATCTTGGGGATGTATGTAAAACCATGGATTCTAATTAGTAACTTGTCCGAGACTATAGTACCTCTGTTACACTTGGTGGTCCAAATCCAATACAGTAGTACACGATGAAGTCTATCATGATTCATGAGTGACCCGATATCACTCATGGCAAGTGCCGAGAAGAGGTACAGACGTACAGCCAAGGCCTAGTGTTTTACATTTTTTTAGAACATAAGAACATGATTCTTTGTTCCCTTTACCGTCTTGAGGGAGAAGAAGTTGTTTGAGAGATACGTTTCCCGTCACTTGAACGGAAGTGTTAACTATAGGTTGAAACTTGGAGTAGGCTATGAAAATCAACTTGTATTTTGGGTTATTTATTCATAACTTTCCACTATTGTTCATTCATCCTTGTGGAACTATATGAACATACACGAGCGATTTTCATATCATCCATAACTGCTCTCGTTCTCTCTCATTCATTACTTGACAGTCTGAAAAGTCAAAACCACTCGGGGCGGAGCTATTAAGGGCAGGGTAGTGTTGTTGCACTACCTTTTTTTTTAAACCTATATATATGTTTAGTTTTGATAATTTATTGCATATTGCAATACCTATTTCACATTATTTGTTGTTTTTCTTTCTAAAAATGCACATAAATTATGGATGGTTAGTAAAATTATTACCTCTAGTATTATATAGGTTTGATATTTCAAATATTTTCTATTTATTATATAAAAAATTTATCCTACCACAAATAATAAAAATTATTTTCGTATATGCGCACTAGGTGATATTAGTTTCTGGCTCCGCCCCTGAAGTAGAAAGGAGAGGTCGTGGGTTCGAACCCCGACAGAGACATAAGACACATAAGATTGGTATAGGTGTATTTAATTTTAAGTTATAAGGTGTTATTAAAGGAGTAGTGCAGGACAACGAGATCTCTGTTCTTCCAGCGAATTTCCGCTAACTGATGTAGTCACTACTGAATTGTAATGACTTATATACATGATTGCATTAATAACGAAGTTATATTATGGAAGTATAAATAAAGGAACAAGAATGTTTTCTGCATTCCCTACATACTTATTTTCTTTTGGACTTTCTATCCCATTTTGAGCTTTATAAAATCACCATGGCCACAATGGAACATGTTCGTGGTTCTTAATGTTGTTTACTGCCCAGAGAGGTGGATCTTTTTTTCGTAGGAAATTAGTCTAGCTAGTCCAAACTCCACTTCCACAATCCTTATACATCTAAATGCCTTCAAGATAAGAAATCAATGAGCATCCTGCTGATTCAAAAATCCTTATTCTACTGGGGCCAAAGGCAACAAGGAGGTTTGCGGTATGTTTCAGTGCTGATTCTCACAATGAGTCTGAAGTCTGAACCTATACAAACTCCATTGCAGTGCAATCTAAGCTTAATGCACAAAATCAGGACAGACCAAATACTACAACAAACTGCCTTGATCCGTAATATAAAATAAAACCAGAAGCATAGTACTGCTTATCTAATGACATGCTGCAATATTCCGGAAATATTATTGATCTACCTGGCCAAAAGCGAAAATGTATGACATATTAGATTTCAGATCTCTTATATAGTACTGCAAGTGGCCATTTCATGTCACAAACCTACAGTAGTTTCATTGCTGTAAAAATTATAAAATCAGTGCCTGCACAGATCCATCTGCTACATTTAGGTAAACTCTTTTGAATAAATGGTCCATGGGGACTTTTGCTCAAAGAATAATGTAAGCTCTCAAAATTCTCCGCACTCAAAATGACAGAATTAATCTCAACTTGTTAACTACAATAATTAATGGAGTATTTAAGTAAAATTTATCACAGTGATTGGATCAAATTTGTAAACAATATAAAAGTCTTGTTGCCTTCATGCCTCGGAACGGAACTCATACATAGTTTACTCATGACTGGTGTTTAAGCAATGTCCTTAATCATACCAACAGTACAAAATAACAAAACAAAACTCATGTTTTAGTTTTCCTCCAATTCTAGAATAGCTTGATCAAATATGCTATATAACTATCTGAATGACAGAGCATGTGAAGGTGGGTAAGTAAACTGAATGTAAAAGGGTAAGCAAAACCAATGAACCGAGAGATAACCCGACGGGCAATTCTTACATAGACATATGAACTTTCTCATAGACCAGGTGGTAATCTTCCGATACCCATGACCAGGAAGTGTCCCACTTAAGATTCAAGCGGAACCCGCAATCCTCGGACAACTTTTTCCTCTTCCACATGTATGGATTCTTTGAAGCACGGTAAGCTTCCTTAGCATTTTGTGGGAGCCTGATAAGGTTAGCTGGAAACGCTTGGCAAGAAAATGCATATTGGACTGACTTGACACTAACTTTCTTCATGACTTGCTTCCCTAAATCAAGCAATAAGAAATAGCCACTAACGCCCCACTGGAGAAGAAGCTGTTCTTTGTTCTTCATATAGGAGACCACCTAAGGATAATAATAACACCGAGTTGGTTCTTTAAACAAAATCAATCTAGTCCAAATCTTATCACTTCCAGAATCCATCAAAATCCAAACGGATTCCAACCAAAATACCCTGACATAACACCTCATCAATAAGCATCCTGCAGATGCATACAAAATGCAACGCCTTTCACCAGAGGAATCAAAAGGTAGACGAAGTTTGCAATAAGTTTCAGTGCTGAGATCAAGAGCAATTATACATCTTACATAACTTCATGCCTCCTTTACATTCGTAATCCAATGCAACTTACCATCACTGAAGACTCCGTTACCAGGTGAAGATGTGGGGAAATTCTGAATCCTGTGCCACTGATTGGACTTAACAGAGTAGATAAAAGTCCTACAAAGATTACTTCTATCTGCACGAGAAAGCCTTACAACCTTATAGTCATTGGTAGAAGAATCATATCCTATGCCCCCACAATCTCCATTAATCCAAAACTCATCCTTGGGCGGCAACTCGAGCCAGTTCATTAGAAAAGGATTCCACACAACCCAAGCCTTACCATTTTTAAGATTATGCTGAATGAGAATCAAGCCGTAGCATGAAAGGCACTGGCACAGGAATTCCAAATTCAGCAGGCACACCATCAGTTATGATATTCGTAACATCAACAGACCTGGTGCTGCTTTCTGGATGATCAAGTGACCCCAAAGACAATGAATACAGTTTGCGATTGTACATTTGATCATGAGCATATTATCTTCTTCACCCATCTGACGTTCCACGTGCACTTGTATGAAATGAGGATCGTCGATAATTCTACTCCATTCCTTGCACACGGACCTAAACCGCAGCAGGGGCTCAGCAGGCACCCGGATGAGAATTTCATGATACAACTCAGAGGGAACATCCGACATTTATGAAACTGTAAAACCGTGAGAGACTAGAATTAATCTATAAGCAGGGCTAGAAGTGAAGAAGAAGAAGAATGCTTTAGCATTACAATGTTTACATGGGTCGTTTATCTTCTTTAAGGTAAATGGAACAAAAAGAAGAGAGAGGAAGGGTAGAGATTCAAATTCCATAGTCCATACATAACGAGTAGACACTATAAAGAAAAGGACTGATTCACTGAAACCTGTTTGTTATGCCTCCGCTGCAATTAGGGTTTTTACTTTCCAAGCTTAGGATAAACTGAAAGAAAGATTAGGACCCGTTTGGTTCCAAGTCCAACTCCCAACCAGCTGTGTTTTGAAAGCCGGAACCGAATGTCCAGCCGGACACTCCCTAGATCAAAACAGGGTTAGACGGTGTCAGGTCGGGATTGGACCGGAATACCAAGCCGGTTACTACAGGTTTAGCAGTATGAATATCAATGGATAGGTTTATTTATTACTAGTAACCGTGTCGGGTGAAGCGTAATCTTGTAAAACATTATTATTTTATTAAATAATATATTAAAATAAATGGAGTGAATATATAATTTTCACATAATGACTTCAAACGTAATAAAAAATAACTAATTGAGTAATTAAACTTAATATAAATGGTGTGCTATAAATGTATATAGTTTTTGTAGTTATGCAATTAATAGTTTTGAATTGAACTATATTAGACGTACAAAAAATATTCTTCCGATAAGTTAAGAACCATAAGATACATCTCTAAACTTTGGAAACATTCAACTTCAAAATCTGCAATGCATCTTTTTCGCATGTTAATTGGTTTTTTCATCAGTTGAATATATTGTCAAGTGTTTCATATAAACATTCTAATTTCATAATATGATGTTTTTAGTTATTTTTATCGTATGATTTAAGAATAATTTAAGGTCAAAATGATCATCGAAAAAGTTAACAAAATCAAGTGCTACATTTATTATTGGACGGAGGAAGTATGTATTTTTTTTATAAGAACATATCATGGTTATATTTTAAAATTAAGTATAATACGCCATACAACTTTATGTTAAAAAATAAAAATTTAAGGAGAGAATAAATAAAAAAAGAAAAAAATTACGTCAATAAGATTCAAACCCAACACCTTCAACTAAAATAATGATACAAATAATAGAAAAAAATCACGCCAACAAGATTCGAACCAAACACCTTCAATAAAAATAATAATAAAAATAATGGAGAAAAATCACGCCAACAGGATTCGAACCCTACATCTTTTAATTAACTAATGACACATGTACGCACCAGATTGAAATTGGATAAGCAAGATCAACGGATTAAAATTGATTGGTAGGTCAATCAATGGATTGAATCAACAAGTTTATTATATTACTTTAATGTTTAATTGAATTGAATTAACCCTTGATTAATTAGAAGTATGATTTTAAAAAACGTAATTATATACTAAAATTTTAAGTTTGAAAAAATATGTATACAATATAATATAAAAAAAATATACCGCATTGTAGTTATTTTGGGAAAAAAATTAATTAAAACCATATGATTTTTAATAGATCGTATCGAAAATTACATGAAAAATAACTTTGAACCAAAAAGAAAGAACCATATTAAATTAAGTGACACATGACAATGATCTAGTGGAAACCTGTTTTCAGGTCGGTACGAAGGCTACCTAAGAATATAAAGCCCAACTTACTTGAAGCTCTATGTTCTTTCTTTTATTTTTTGGAGCTTACTTGAGTTAAATACTTTTATTTCTACTGAGTCATTGACACCGACATTAGCCGAATGGTGCACTTAATTGTGGGAGGATATTCGACCGTTAGGCAAATAATCATTTAGGAGAGTGTCTCGCACGACTTGCACTTTTATTTTCGAAACGCTTGTTTGCATCTATTGTTTTGCCAACACACAATCCTCTGCTATTCTCGAAATGTTACAAGAGTAAAATGACAATGGGGATTTCCACCCCTCTGTCTCAAGAGCTAGATCACAATGAGCGCTCAAACACCTCATCGCTTTATGCTCGATGTTTGCTCTTGCGCTCTAGACTATATCGCTCTATAATTTGTATTCACGTTCTAATGTTGTCTTAATTCGCTTAAGAGAAAACTTGAGAAAGAACTCGTAATTTAAAATTATATCCTTTCATGGCTCCCATGTGTTAAGAGGAAAGGTACAGAGAATAAAGATTGAAGAGGTACACAATCAAGAAAACATTTACGGTCTATACCTCCAATTAATATCCACAAATTATATTTCTAATTCACAGTGTATTCAATTCGAGATGAAAAGAAAGTAGATTGAAGAGGAGAATAAAAGAGAGAAGATTGAGTTCAATTCACACGCAATATGAATTGGAAAGATAAATGCACAAAAAAAGTTGTCCAATTAAAAGTTTGACAATCCATGCAAATTTGATTGGAAAATAATTAATTTATTATGATATGATTACTAATTTACATATTATTCACAATGAAAATGATATTGTATGGAAAAAAAATGAACTAACTAAACAATTATATATATAAATAATTGTATAAATAGTTTTCATGAATATAATAATATTTTTAAATATTTTATAATAAACACTCTAACATGTTCACGCTTTCTTTTTTGTTTCAACATTTACGCGTTTGCTCTCACTTTCTCGCTGACGCTTCCGCACTGTGATCTACCTCAAAATCCTTCACATTCTTTTTACCACAAGAAAACTACCCCACATTATAATTATAATTATAATAATAATAATAATAATAATAATAAATTATTATTATTATTACCTTGGGGTGGGAGCACAGCTTGTCTCCCAACTCCCTTCCAATTTTGCGTGATTAATAAAAGTCTAGTTTAAAATAATAATAATAATAAAATAATTTACAACAATATTACAATCCTACCGGCTACCAACAAAATTAAATTAAAAAACCCGTCCCAACTTCCATTCCCTCTTCTCTATCTTCATTTGAGTTCTTGATCCTACACTCCCAGGGAAATTAAATAATTCATGGTTGAACATTTATTGAAAGACAAAAAAAGATCTGAGGTTCATTATTCTAACTGGACCTAAGAATGAACCTCAACGATGCACACAAAGCACATAACAAATAAAAAGGAAGAAAGGGAAAAACAAGCAGCAATACAACCAAAATTTGAGCTCCATTTAGTTATCAGTCCACTAAATACAACTATATCTATCCCAGTATATGGCTACTACTACAGCTTCTGTGACATGGCAGAATGCCAAAATCCAAACTTGACCACATAACAGATTTCAGTACAGTTACACTTTCATCTTCTTCATCCTGCATCAGAGTCGGAGATAATATTCTAGCAACACCTCAAGTTGTTTTACAACCAAATAGCGACAATCAACTTATAATGTCAGAGGAAACCAGTTTCTCAGCATTGGATGATTGGACAGGACAAACACTGGTTGATGGGGTTAAGTCATTTGACTCTCCTCCTATCTCTGTCTCTGTCTCTGTCCCGCGACCTGTCTCTGTCATGCTCGTCTCTCTCTCTGCTTCCGCTCTTCTCACGGTCATGCTCACGTCTTCTTTCTCGGTCCCTAGTACCATCATTTTCCCTCTCTCTATCGTGGGTCGCTAATTTCCTTTGAGGGCTTCCACTTCTGCTTCTGCTACGCCGACGCTTTCTTAAAGATTCACGTGATGAATCATCTCGTCTGCTTCTCCTCTCTACCGATGGCTTAGCTGCATTCTCATAGTCAGGGTACAATAAATTAATGCAATAACAATATGGAAACAGCAGGGGGTCTTTCTTTTTCTTTTTTTTTTTTTTTTAATCTACATGTGGTATTTTAGCACTTAAAAAAAAAGATAGAGCAAATGCCAAAAATTTATTTCAGTGCCGGTATCCACTTTCCACACAGATACTGAGTAACAGCATAGTCTTTTTTTAACTCATGCACTCAAAAGTTTTTAATATGGTGCCAAACATTTCAAGCAATGCGGCACTGATTTCAACAAAGTTCGGAAGGTATCATGCTTAAGGTATCATGCTTGATTAGAGCTGGTGAAGCTAAGAGTAATATGAAAATAGCCAACACTTACATTGGCGAGAAGAATCAGCATTTGAATTCACTAGGCCATATTCAGTTAGGAGCTGGCCCCGACGAGTGGCAACTTTTCTTTCAATTTCCTGAGTACTTTTTATTCCTCGATCTTCAAGATTTTCACGATATTCCATTAAAGCAACCTCGACGAGCCTCAGCTTTCGTCTGAAAGATAGTTAAGTACAACATTATACACAACAATGAGAATGTCCCAACATGAATTTATAGAAAAAGGAAATATAATCTGAATATTTTCTATTTGCAACTTACCATATCAAAACAGCTTCATCTTTTTAAAAGAATAGTATAAAGAAAATTTTAAAACAATTAATTAGGAACATTACCAGCATCTATAAAACAGAAATGCTACACACATAAGTACATAACCATTTCACTTATGTACGTGACACAGTGAACTAAAACTCTTTTTACCAACGGAAAGACATACACAATGATTAGTAAAATCTTCCAAGTACCAAATTTTGGAATAAAGGAAAAATTACCTCTGATCTTCATTCATCACACCATTCAGATGTGACGACTTACTGGAATCTGTATTAGTCTCGATTTCCGTATTTTTATACATAGGGTCACCATTATTCTCACTTCCAGAAGACGAATAAGTTAATCCCAAATCTTTAGTTTTTTCATGATCATCCTCACTTCCATCATCCTCTCGTGCCCACTTAGAAGCAGGCAATATAGACTCGCTTTTTTCTTCACTTTGACTAAATTCAGTCAGCGAAGGAAGATCGGATGGGGGTAAAGAGACTGATCCCCTTCCTCTTGAATGTGTATCTTGCTCCATGTAACTATTCCATCCTGTCGTTCTCCCTTGATCCATCTCAAAGCTCGACTCCTTCCGCCCACTTGGGAATCTGGTGGAGCTTGACTGGTTATTTGTAGACTTCAATTCTTCATCTAGCTCATAACCTCTTTGTTTTTCCGCCTCTTCTAGATAAAGTAACCGTGCTACCATCATTTCTCTTCCACCAACTAGAGATAACCCATTGTGTCTGCATCGTCTTTCCAGCTCAGTTAGG
Source organism: Plantago ovata (assembly GCA_028274465.1). NCBI lineage: Eukaryota > Viridiplantae > Streptophyta > Magnoliopsida > Lamiales > Plantaginaceae > Plantago > Plantago ovata. The sequence continues at coordinate 32,525,334 of CM051457.1, forward strand.
GGCAAATTCAACAGCTCTGTCATGGCAGCTCCTTTACCAATTGCCAATGCAGCATCTTGGTTAAGTTTTACCCCATCGCCAGCGTCTGCAGAACCAGATTTCCTATCTAGATCCGGGGCATCACCACATATAGAATGGAATGAAGTAACACCTGAGCTTCCTGATCGAATAAATGTGGCTCTCAATCCATTCACATATGCATCCGAAAATAGAAACCAGTCGGCCCACACTTGAAGGACTTTCAGAACACGTTCCTGCAGAATTAAATGAGACACCTAAGATTCAATTTTTTTATTCTGTGGTGCGGGTGGAGGTTTAAGGAATTGAGCTGCTACCTTAAGGGCCTCAGCTGTTATACGACCAGTTACACTGCGGTACAAGTCATTGAAACTTTCCATGATATCTGGCAAAGTTGCTTCAAATTTTGTGCGGTAGGCAGAAGCATTCTTGACAGGAGCACTGCTGTTATGAAGAATGTCTGAGACAAGCATAAGTCTTGCAACTTTTGTTGGAATTGGAGTTTCTTTAAGAGTCAAGGACTCAGTTAGAACTTCAACTACCTATAATGCAAGGATGCAGAGTTAGTATGTAAAATGAGCTCAGCAGCATGACTTGTAGAACTAATACATCTGTGTTTCTGCAAATAATTATAATAGGGATGCCATGTATCTATTTGATTAACTGAACACCAAGTTCCTCGATATAAGCTCAAGCAATTACCTCCCCTGCAGCATCTGCATTATCCAGTGCAAAACCCATAGCTTCTTTTATCTGACTTCTCTCTAATGTTAAAGCACGCAGTATATCTTCAAACTCATCCCTCTGTGAATCAGAAAGGCATCGTTCTACCTCCACACGCTGAAATCCAGAAAATGGAGCTAATGTAAACATAGTAGATATGTAAAACATGATAACTAACTCTACATAGAAATATAAGCTCCAGATACATAATACAAAACTGGATTCAGAACTATACTTTGCTTTTCCCTGCTGCATAAGTGCTTCCAGCCTCTTTTTCATTCTCTGGGCCTTTAGGTGATGGTAAAGAAGGCGGCACCCATCTTAAAAAGAAAATCAGCAAAGATTCAGAAAGCCGAAACACTAACTACAATAGTATTACTACATGCTACACAATCTTTTTTCAGGTAGCAGCTCAGTTTCTTTTTTCTTTTCTTTTTCTTTTCCTTTTTTTTTTCTTTGTACACTTTCAAGAGGTGCCACATAATCTAGCGTAAAGTAAGTCAAATTCGCACAATTTCTTAACAGAAAGAAGTTCATGACATAAATCTGTTTGTGCATGATTAGCCAAAGAAAAAAGTGGGTCACCTCCCACTCCCAGTTATCATGATGAAAGGCTCTGTTCGCCATCGCTGAAGTGTATCACCCTGCAATTGTGCAAATAGCAATAACATTAGTGTTTACTATCCTGATTGCTAGCAAAAGACAAGACATGAATCTAACATCTGTTCATCTTTGGCACTAAGATAAAATTTTAACCATTCTAGACATTGGGCTAAAGGAGGAAATTTTACTGGCCATTACCACTCAAGACTACTTTATCAGAGGTGTATCGTGTGTGCATGGTTTTCAAATTGTTTATCTAGATCGCTTAGATGAATCATGGAATAAGTCAAATTACGCAAAAGTACATCTCAGAGATTGGAAAAGTTCAACACACAAACACACGCACAGCCAAAAAAAATAAAAAATAGAGGCATTTGAAGATGGAACTGAATCAAACTCACATAGAAGTATGACACATTTTATAATTATATAAACTGTGAGTCAAATGACAAGATCCGATTTGAAAGTCATTTTTGAGATGTCATTCAGTCGGTATTAAAGCTAGTTTTCACTAGAATTTTCATTTGGATAATCAAATGTATGGCCATTTCCCGAACCAATACCAACTCGCAAACTAGAATGAACAAACGTCTAAAACCTATATCATTTATTTATCACAAGCAACAACAATTTCATGTACGAGCACTACAGTTCAAAAGGCAGCAGAAGCAACACAGTTCAAGAATTTTGTCGTGGGGCAACAATATAGTTAGATGAATGACAAATATCAACCAAAGCAATGAACTTGCAACTGAGAGGATCAAGGGAGGGACTATGTATGCTTTGTGACAATAAATGAAAATTATTTGTGAACTTATGGGATAACCTGAGCAAACGAATAGAGCCTCCAGACATAGTATGTGTGCTCCTTGGAACCAAGATCAAACAAGAAGCTAAATAGAGGGTTCCCACGGCCCCTCTCCATAATTGCTTGTTCAAATGCACAACCCCCATCAAGGACATAAAGAGCCATTGTATCCATGATATGCCGTAGATGATCATCGTCAGGAGGAACAACATTAATATCAGGCACATTCGGAGTAAGAACCTACATATCCAAGCAAAGAAACTTAATCAGCTCTACACACACACACACAAGGCTAAGAGACGATGAAAAGTTGAAAACGGATAATCATTAGGAAAGAGCCCTGTTAGTATTATTCTACTACTGCCTGACACAAGAATCTGATTCCTACGGTGACAATTTACATTACAGCTGCAGAAAAACTGGTTAGAGCTTCAAGGTGAATACACTTCAATGAAAAGCTAAACATCATAAAGCAATTGGGTCACGTAATTCATGAGCAATAAACTGCCGCTTTCAGTGTAAACAAAAGAGGCAGTCTCCGGCAAATGGTTGTCCCTTTACATTCCCCACTACAGGACTTAGATCTACACTGTAATATGTGCTAATAAAATCTAGAAAAATCAAGAGTCCAAGTCTAAAAACGGAAACACTAACCAATTCAGAGTTCTGGGTTGGAATGGAAGTAACTGGAGGGCCTGCAGGTCCAGAAGGTCCCGATAGAATGACATTAGCACCCTACAAGAAGACAAGTGTGGTTATTGACATGAGACATGAAACTGGAATAAGATAGATCACAAAATTTATAAAGAATCAGCTAATAGGAATAAGATGAGGGCAGCCCATATATGATTGGGAAGTAATTATAAGCCGCACAGGTGCCTAAAGAAAAACATTTCAAACTAACTAGGCTATCATTCTCAGAGCTTGCGGGTGTAATATGTTGTTTCTCATACTTTTGACTTTCTTTGGAAGACATGTAACAATCCAACACATCAAAATCCTAAGAGAAGAAAGGAATGACGCAAACATACCTCCTTACTTCTAATGGCCATATGACCTGGTGGTGGGGCAGGAAGTGCCTGTGATGGTAGAGAGACAGATTTACCCCACCCAATCTTTAGTTCATATTCATAAACCACCACTCCTGGATTACAAAAACATAACCTTTTAGCTGTCTATCATTTTCTGCATCACTAAAGGATAGAATCCACATAAATGTACTTTGAGAATACACGATGACGCACATAGCATACATGAGATCATAAAACAAACAAAATCACAAATCCATAGTAAAGTCTAGTGATAACATAAAGGTTTACACTTATGCCTTTCGAAGTTCTGGTTCACTTCATATTCCAGAGAGAGAGGGAGAGAGCAGTAGGTAATGTAGCAGTCAAAAGACAGGTTGCAGTTCCAGATTTCGATTATTGATGTCGAGAATTAGTTTATGGAAAAAGCTAACACACATGGTTATGTGAAATATCCATATAGCTAAAAATAGAAGTTTTGAATCACCTAAAACATGTACATAAACTTGATACACGAGTACAAATATGATAGCAGCAGAAAAGAAAAACACGCCATCAATTTAAGTATGTTTGGACAGGCTTAAACAACCTTGCATTTCATCCTTTGCAGCTTGAGCCTCAGGCCTGTTCATGAAAGCCACAAAACCACAATTTCTTTGTCTTCTCCGCTCCTCTTCTGTCCTTGGCCACATAATTTTTACACTGGCAATGGGTCCAAATCGTCCAAATGTCCGTAAAAGAAAATTCTCATCAACCTAAAAGTGAAATAGAGATTACTCTATGGTTGATTACTAGACGAAGTAGAAAAATAAGCAGACTATAGGTGTGAATTGGTGTGTGCTCAGTGTGCTACAAATATGGCTCTCTACAAATATTGTATGGGATAGGAACTATCAAATATCTGACCTGAGGTGACAAGTTCCCCACATAAAGATTTGTAGTTTGTGGATCTCCATCATCAAATGATCCAGCTCTTCCTAATGGATCAAACTCATCAGGGAGCTCATCGAACCGGCTCGACAGCTGAGAATATGAAATAACATTAGTATGTGGTTATAACTACAATAAGATGACCACAAATCGACAGCTGTTAACGAAGATAACACACTAACACACTGCTACCATCATGAACAACATGTTGCACATGAAATTCTAGGAGAACCAATGTTTTCAAGAGAGAAAAGGCTCTGACGAAAAGATGTTACAGGGTTAACACTTGTCTTTTAGGTCACAAATTAGTTATGGCATTACTGACCGAAGAATTGTCTCCATGGCGTGAATCACGAGAGCTATCACGATCTTGATTCCGCCTCTCTCTCATTTCTTGTTCATGCTTCAACTCCTCCATAAAATGATCAATGTTCCTTGACTTCCCCTTTTCTTTCTCCTTCGGCTTCTCCTCCTTCTGTAAGATTATTTAGCAGATAAATTAATATGACTGAGAAAATAATCACAAATTAGGAAACAAATACTAACATCGAACCTTTATTACCTTCTTCTCATACTCTCTACCCTTTGTTGCCATTGGAGGGGGGATGAAAGATGGTACATACCTGCATGATATTCAGAAGTGATTTGATACAAATTGCGAGCAATAAGAAATTCTAAATAACTGAAAAAGGAGAAAAAGAATAACAAATAAATAAAGTAAATAAATGTAAGAACAGTGGAAGTGTAGAAAGATGAGGAAAAACACTCAATAAATACTCCAACATGTTCTGTAGTTTGTACAGAAACTGCAATGTCCTCTTCAGATAAAGTATCACATGTTCTGACACATCCCCAATAATTCGATATTCAGACAAAATTGTTTGGGACAAAATAGTTCTTGTTCTATTGTAATAGAGTATATTGCAACCAACTACTGCTTCGCACTGTGGATGAAACTACCAAAAACTTAACACAGAAAAATGCAAGCTTCGAAGTTACGACTCCAATGTCAGATGAAAATAGAAGTTCATATAGGCTATTGAGCTTCTTTGTTTATGGACAAATCTGTAATGTCCTTCACAAATGATATGATAATAAACAAGTCAAACATCTTACGTACATAGCAATGAACTTTATGCATGATTACATAAAGGAACCCCTATAAATCTAGAAAGCGTTTTGCTAAAGTGACGAATTTCAATAGGACTAAGAAATGTCAAGCAAGATGATAACAACTTCGGTTGCCAAGATTATACAAGGACATAAAATGTCAACCACTGTCATGGACTCATGCATATAGTTAAGTTTGTAAATGTTCCTCAAGCAAAAGACATTGGTAATATGTGAAGGAATGGGCAATGACTGAAGAACATACAACGTAGTAGGCAGACATAATTTAGAACGAGATTCTGGTGGGATAAAGAAAAAGGGTACAATTTGAACTCCAGGAAGCTGCGATAAAAATGTTAAAATTCAACTTCAGCATGAGCATTAAGGTATGGAAATGCTTCCATCAGTTCTATCAGATATTTTGAGAGGGGGGGGGGGGTATCATAAAGTTGAGGAGTCTGGGTTTCTCAATATTTATTAGCAAAGGTATCTAAACAAAAAGTTGGTCACCTGGTATCATATCAAAAGAAAATACTATCTGGCTCCCTATTGTTGTTGATGAAGTAGATATGAATTGTATCATATATCTATGAACAATAGCCTAAAGTTCAAGATTAATCAAGAATTTGCCAGAAATACTATCTGGTTCCCTATTGTTGTTGATCTAACAAACATAAGACTCCCACTGTATCTGATAACTGGAATACTAACCAAGTAAAGGTTTTAAATTAGGTTTGAACCCCTACATAATTAGACTGAATACTCGGTACAGTAAATCAAGTGAAACTCCTTAGCTAATCCAGCTTATAAAGACATTGTGATAGCTTCAATTTTGCAAGTCCACTGGAACTATGTCAAACATCACCGAGTAAGATAATTATCAGAAACACTCAAACACATTGCCCTTTAGTGAATACTCATTATTCCTAGACTATATCTTGATATACTTCTACTGACAACGCAATATAAACATAAATGGTTGAAGGAAAAAAAAAAGAAGAATAGAAAATGAATGACAGCTGACAGATCTTTTCTTTGATGAGGCTCTGTGGAGATGAAATATGAGATGCAAAGCATCTGGCAACAGATAATTGATCAGACATAAATCTGAGGCCTGAGCTATTTGTAATGTTCAACAGATGTGTGTCATCAAAACTATGTACAGCTTACAAAACTCTAGTAGTTTGACAAATTTGAGAAATAAGAACAATCATAATAGATATAATTGTCATATGTGAAGGCTCCCACATACCAAGAAAAATTTCTAAAGTCACAAATATAAGTATCATCATAATATTCGCTCATTTGAGTACAATAAGCAGCCACATCAATGACAACATAAGATGTAACATGTAACAATAGAACAATGCACAAACATTGAGTAATAACAGAAATTATATTTAACCAAATAAAAAAAAATTAAAAAAAGATCTTCATGGCAATAAACTATATCCACTCTTCAAACAGTAAAACACTTTGTGAAATATTTGGAGAGGATATCATCAATTGGTCAACGAAATATTCTCTAAGACAAACTAGAGCACCAGAATCTGCAAGCAGTTGTGCTCGACCGCCAAACATTTCTCATACTGGGAATTCCTAAACTAAGAGCATTGCAACATATTTGATCAAAAAGCATTTGTTTACCTACTCCCTTTCTTTAAACCAGACCCCTCATCTTTGGAATTTCCACCTGCCATCCGCGCGTGAATAGAAAAGGTGCATGTTTTTATTAATGATCCATGTAAAAAGAAAAGAAATAAATCATTCTAATCACATAGCATTGCAGAATAAATCAAATACGAATCTTATCACTTTATTTATGATAAATTACCATAAATTTGCAACTGACCTTCAGATTCATTCTTCAACTTCTCGTTAGGGTTAATCGTTCCGCCTCTAACAAAGGCCTTGGATGCTGAATCCGCTTGAAACGATTGTACAAACTCTTGATATAATCGCGCTGTCTCATCCTCAGCCCTCTGCAACAGCCAAATTAAATAGGAAACATCATAAATCGATAGCACAAACGCTCTAGTTTTCTCTAAGCAAACATTCAGATATTAAAAACAAAAGTGAGCAACGGAGAATACCTTTTTCTTTGCCTCCTCCTCCTCCCTATGCTTCTGAAATGGAGTCTTCTTCCGAGAACTCATTTTACCATGTAAAATTCAAACTGCAAACAACAAATCCCTATTACGCACATTATAGAGGAAACAATCCTAGTACTACTACCATATAGGAAACCCTAGTGAGCATCTAAAAAGAACGAAATAACAATAATTAGACGAATAATAACGAAAAGTATAGCTACCATCATCAACTAATACTTTAATTTAATACTATGGCATAGCATAGCTTCCCAGCAAAAGGTAACCCATGCTAATATCACATAATCAGACACAGCAAGTCCAGGCAAAAACATAAGGAATGTCCCAAACAATGCGAAACTCCACTCAGCTCAAGTAAAGATACGAACAAAATAATAAGGAAGCAGCAAATAACATAGGAGATGAATGAAAGTGCAATCAATTACGCAACGGAAACTCGTTTTGAGCTACTATTCGACCAAAACTGCAGACGGTATTATTTTGCTGGTCTCAAAAACCCTTGCACAAAATTGGTACATTAACTGTATATAGATATGGATGAAAACAAACAAAAGGAACAGATTGCAACAACAACAGATGGAAAACTTACAGCAGAGGAAATAAGAATGGATCTGCAAGGAGATTAGGGTAAGAAGAAATTGAGCTGATCGATTAATTGATTGAGTTTTTAGAAGAGAAGAAGAAGAGAGTGTTTTATGTAATGGGCAAAAAGAACAGCAAAATTCTTTAATTACCGAATAAAGTAGAAAGAGCAACCGACCCGTTTAGCCCAGCATCAAGATCCGACCCGTTCTATTCATGTCTTTTAGAATTAAGATATCTAAAATATACTGTGACCACGAATGAAGTGCAACTTCAACGCCTCGAGTTTAAAGGGATTAATAACGTCATTCATACTAACAAGGTGTGTACGAATGAGGACAAAGTGCTCGGAAAGAACACATGTTGGTTTGTGGGACTATCATATCACCTCGGAGAGCAGCCCAGGAGTAACGACAATACCTAAAGAGTCGGATCTTCGACTCATTAATGTGGTCAGGGGCGTTACAAAAACCCTTTAAGATTATCTAAAAGTAAAAGGGTTAGTTTGACCAAAATTAGGCCTTTCAAGCTTTGGAGGTTGTGGTTTGGATTTATTTGGATCCATTCGGATTAGATTCGATTCTCAACATGAATCAAATGGATGATGTACTTTGCCTTGATCCATTTTTATGGATATTTCTTCGAATAAACCAGTTGACAGGATCCCGACCGTTACAAGACCCTATCAAACTGTAAGTTACCAATAGTTTTTTGTAGATTTACGTTACTATATAAAGATACTGCTCCCTTTGTCTCGCTATTGAATACCCATTTTTTGTATTGTTTTTTTTTAAGTCGCATACCCAATAAAAACTAGAAAAGCAATACAACCCCATATGTAATTGATATCCTTTTGACGCAAAGACAAATCTTGGAGACACACACCTTTAAAAGGTGCAACTTAGCAGCACAGAGCACACTCCACACAATTTAGGAATGCCCAAAATCTTTAAAAGATTTCAGAATTTTGTGTTGATGAGAGGAAATATACTTCGATGCAAGTCTAGGGGATTGAGCAAGAAATCAAAAGATGATGTTCTCCTAAGGGCCAGGGAATGAAGGTGCCTTCAATAAATCCCAACACTCAAGCTTTACTCTCACCTGTACAAAAACAACCACCCCTTCACGCCCAAATGCACCGTACCCACACACATCAAGAGTAGAATCCATCAAATCATACAATAATAAATTAGCACAGTAAGTTCTCCACAACACACCCAACAATCCATAAAAACAGTGAGGTAATTCAAGAGCTACCCACACGAAGATGCTCAATGGTTGGAATTCAAAAATCTCTCAACCTCATGTAACTAACTCTTTATGAATTTAACCATGAATTTTTTTATTTTTTTTGTAATATAAATATCCCAAGTGTTCCACGGTTCATGGTATTCTTAGGAACAACTTGACATATACGGAAAAGAGTGGAATGAATATGTATTTAGGAACTCTGTTCCTCCAGCTCGTGTTATCTGTTTTAGGATAAAGTAGATGGTGCTTGATGTGCTAACGCGCTTTAATTTATAGAAGATATTGAGAGGCCGAAAAACCATAATCCAAACTCATGCAACTACGGTGAAACCTCTAGAAGGATGGACTAAATTGAATACGAGACTTTTTTGTTCAAATGGTAGTGTAGAAGTAGGGGGTTTGTAGCAAGATGGGAATGGAATATGGATTATTGAATTTCTAGAAGCTTTCCAATGTGACAATCAATGTCGATGAGTTGGTGGCACTGCGTGAAGGGCTGATTCTACCTTGGAACTATAGACTTAGAGATAGTTTACAAACTGATCCTGTCACATGCAACAGCCACAACATAACACCCTTTAATTGCACAACATACTTAAAGATTGTCGACAGTTTAAGATGTTGCCATGGGAGTTGGAGTTAAAATCCTCAGCATTATTGTTATTTTGCACTTTCATTACGTGTTTTATGTTTCCCTAGGTTCACTTACTAAACATGGAAGATTTTGGCTATTTCCTATGCAATATTGAAGAACTGTGGCAAACTCGAGAAGTTGTCAAAAGACAATCGATCATTAATCCGTACAAGGAGTTAGAAGAACCCGATGAAGTTGTGGGATCTACCATTGCAAAGATCATTGAATGTGCTAAAACATTGTAGCAACCCTCAATCGATGAAAATGACGTTTCAAAGATACAAAACGGCCCCGAAAGGAAACTTCCCCAAACATGGTAGTTTAGTGATTATGTGGCCACCAAGGTGGTCGCACGCTACATGCGGTCACCCAAATCTCTATGGACGCTAACTTTGGCCCCAACTTTCATACGTGTTTTGGCTCGTTGATCCAACGTACGTTTTTTATAGTATGCATGAATTCTCAGCCAAATACCACAAGATAAGCCACCCTTATTCCTAAATATTAGATTTCATACGAAAACAAATATTCATATAACATAAACCCTATGAGCCGTCATTGAGGAGAACCACCAAACCCTTAAGAAACGCAACCGTCAACGAAGAACAAATAATACGATGACATCATTGAACACAATCATCTTCTCTTTGGTTTACTCTTTCCATTCTCTTTCCTTTTACGTTGTTACTATGTTTACTACTCTTGCATTTGTAGCTAAACCTTTTACTAAAGGTGAACCATCAAATTCTTTTGTAATGATTTGGATTAGTTTTAGTGCACATGATACTTGGTTTAGTAGTTGATTTCCCCGTGCAAATAGGTTATTAAGACAACACATTAACTGATTCACATTAGAGACTTGTACTCTATAATGGGGTACGTTAAGACCATAACGTAGGGATTTATTTCTCTCTCTATATCACAAGGGTTACCATGAGTGACGATGATCTGCATTTAGGTTTATGCATGGCGAGGTATAGATAGGATAAATATGGTTGTCATCTCTTGCTGTGTTCTTATTTAAGCTTGTTGAATATTAATTTATGACCAAACTAATTCATCACTAGCATTACAACTGACGGATTCTGGATATCCTTACGCTTTTAATCTTATTTTTAAAATCTAAATTTATCCACGCCTTTTACGATTTATTTGCATGTCAATTTCACTCTTAAGATCCGATTTCGTGTCTTGTTTTGTGAGCTTCTAAGCCAAGTGTCCTGAGAGAATGAAATCCATAATAACTTGTTTGTTTTTGGTTCTGTAGGTTTCCTGAATTGTAAATTTGAACATTTGCATGCGTATAATTGGCATTTCAACTCAAGCGACGACACTCGCCACATTAATCGTTCGTCACATACGCGCGGTATAATCACACTTTCTTGACGTGTCCAAAAATTATTTATTTTTGTTTTATTTTCTGACAGGCCACCACGTGGTGGGTAAAACAAATGTCTATGCGTACAAGATGTGTTTGTTACAAACACTTCAAAATATTTGGAGTGTACATGCATTCTTGGGGTGAAATCCAATTTTGGTACTCTAGACGTGTCCACTTTATATATTCTAAAGTGGCAAGGTCCAATTTTGGTACTCCAGTGTAACATACCGTCCAATTTTGGTACTTTTTCAATTTTGACCGGAAATTGTGAGTGTGTGTAATACACTATCCGATGAATTCGAAAATTCCGGCAAAAATAAGAAAAATTGGAGAGTGTATTACACTCTCACAAAAAAAACTTTTTTTAATTTATAAAAGAATAAAATTTGGCCATAAAAAATAGATTTTTTTTTTTAAAAAAAGGGGAAGTTTTCTATCACTATTACATGAAGTATTCTTTTATGTAAAAAAAAATCCTTTTTTTTTAAAAGATAATTATTTTTTTGAGAAAAGAATAAAATATGGCTTTAAAAAATAGAAAAAAATGAAATTATTTTGTATTTTTAAAATAAGGGAAAATTTCCATCATCTAATTACATGAAGTGTTCTTTTATGTAAAAAATAAATTCCCTTTTTTTGAAAACATTAATTTTTTTTCTATTTTTTAAGTCCAAATTTGATTCATTTCTAAAAAAAGAAAATATCTCTTTTTTAATTTTTTTGTTTTTATTGGGAGTGTGTAATACACTCTTCAATTTTTCTTATTTTGGCCGGAATTTTTGAACTCATCGAAGAGTGTATTACACACACTCACGTTTTTCGGTCAAAATTGAAAAAGTACCAAAATTGGACAGGGTGTTACAATGGAGTACCAAAATTGAACCTTGCCACACTTTAGAGTATATAAAGTGGACACGTCCCACTCTGGAGTACCAAAATTGAATTTCACCCTGCATTCTTGTCATGAACTAAAAAATTCTGGGATTCCTGATCCATTTTGCAAATTTGTGCGTGAGACGGGAACTCAATCGTAACATTGAGCGACCAAGGTGACCTAGTTCCAATGCTTTACGTGATATAGGATTGTAAAATAAAATTTTACTTCCTCTATCCAGGGGCGAACACAAAAAATAGAGTAAGGGGAGCACAATTATTGAAATATAGAATCATAAGAAAATTTTAAAAGTTAATGCCAAAAAATTATACTTCAATTCGACTTGTTTATGGCGGGTAGGCTAAATTGTTAACCATGGCAGGTGAACATTTTGTCTAACCGCGGCGAGCGGTTGACTATTGTTGACGGATTCTAATCAGTCTTCCCTACAAGTCTATTTCCTGCTTTTGCCGACATATATGTTGGAGGTAATCCGCGATTCACCACGTTCGCGGGTTAGTATTTTTTTTAATTCGTTGTTTTTTATTATTATCCACCATGATCTATTATTGTACACACCTTTTGACAGAATTTCCAATAGATCTGTTTCAGCAGGGGTTCTTCTTTGGAATAGCATTGTCTCGCCAAATCAATTTGCTTATAATCATTACAGTATAATCCAATGTCTAGGATAAAAAAAAAAAAGGACAAGGAACATTCCATCTGACGTATTCGATAACTTCCTATCATACTTGTTTGTAGAATTGTTACGTAGTACGAATGAAAAATTCGTAGGTAGATTAAATCCCATTATGCAATATCGATCCAGTTCGGATTTATGAATTCTTATGTATATGTATTAGTCTAATTTCTTGTTCAAACAAATGTTAAACTACGCGGTTGTGTTTAGATTTGCATTCAGTTATGTTCAATTAATTTAGTTCAAATTTGTTTCATTGTATTTTATACTACAAATAAAATTTAGTTTGGTTATGTTTAGTCCACCTTCATTAAGTTCAGTTTAGTCTAGTTCAATTTTGTTCAGTTCAGATGAGTTATGTTCAGACGAAAAGAATATAATCTTATAAAATAAAACACACTCTCTCTTGTACCAATGTTTTTACCCACTTGATTTTTATTAGACAACAATTTTTTATTTTAAACAAAAATTATCTTAAATTATAACGATAAAATATTGAACGGAATTATATAATTTAAATTTTTCATGATATATAATTTTATTATACTCTATCCGTCCCAAATTAGTTGTATCGTTTTAACTTTTTGCGGTCAATAAATTGAAGTTTGATTACAAATTAATCTTAAATTATATTATAATAGTAAAATATTTCAAAAATTACATATTGCATTTTTTTTTTGGAACGAAGAAAAAATTATCCGCTTGCTCACCGACTGGACCGGATCGCCCCGTTGCCAAAGTTAGTATTTGGCCCAAAAAGATAATATTCACAACTAGCTAGCCTTAACCAAGCCCACGACCCGCTAACCCATAGCCCGACTCCTGGATCAGTGCGCTTGGACGAATCGAGGAGGCACCACGACCCGCAAACCCACGGACCTCGGCGGGTGCGCTTGGATGAACCGAGGAGCCACTACGAAGCCATCTAGCTAGCTCCTCCCCCTTCCAAAAGCATGGTTAATGGTACCCCAAGCCCATAATATCCACCACTAGCTACCCATACCCTTAGCCAAGCCCACAACCCGCTAACCCACGGACCCGGCTCCTGGCTCAGTGCGCTTGGACGAACCGAGGAGCCACCATGACCCGCTAACCCACGGAACCCGACGGGTGCACTAGGATGAACCGAGGATCCATCATAAAGCCATTTTGCAAAGCCCACGACGAGCTAATGAACCCGGCTCCTCGCTCAATGCGCTTGGACGAACCGCTAACCCACGAACACTGGCGGGTGCACTTGCACGAACCGAGGAGCAACCACGAAGCCAGCTAGCTCCTCCCCCATCCAAAAGCATGGGTACCCCCAAGCCTATAATATCCACCACTAGCTAGCCTTAGCCAAGTGGGTGCGCTTGGATGAACCAAGGAGCCACCACGAAGCCATCTAGCTCCTCCCCCTTCCAAAAGCATGGGTACCCCCCACCATGGGGTACGTCCAACCCGCTAACCCACGGACCTGGCTCCTGGCTCAGTGCGCTTGGACGAACTGAGGATCCACCACGAAGCCATCTAGCTCCTCTCCCCTTCCAAAAGCATGGGTACCCCCAAGGGGTCCAACCCTAAGCCAAACCATGCTCGTTTATTTAGAATTCCCTTTCTTAATTTTTTATATGTAGGATATCTCCAAACACTAACCTTTGGTATTTCGTACCATGCATGATGCATCAACCAACACACTTTGAGATTCAATAACTCTTTCACCACAAAAGAAATTTTAGCAATTCTCTTCTATTACTATAGTAGATTCATACACGTTCGAGAAGCCTCAGTTTCCAACGTGTGGGGCCCTTTGATTGAGGTACAAAGTCATGGAAAAATCAACCTTGGTTTAGCTAGAATTCCAACCCAACCAAAATTACTGTTTGGTGAATCTCTTTTTGGTTCGGACCGAATCGAATATAGACGAAACCGATAGAAAATGAGATGGGTCCTTTATGAAACCGTTATGTATTGGACCGGTTCGATCGGGATCAAATTAATATGACCAATTGCAATAGCTGATAGATCCTAAATTAGCATTTCTTTTCTTTCATTCTTTCCATTCTTTATTTTGTGTACTCTGTCATTTTGATTGTGTCTTGTGAATGTTAGTTCCTTCGATTCTGATACTTCCACTTTGTGCTGCTGCTTTTGTTGTTTTATTGTTTTATAGCATTTACATAATTGGGAAAATTACTAAATTAGGACCTGAATGATCTGCAGTTTTGGATGTTGCACATTTGCATCTATTAACAACCTCAATGATGTTTATTCACATGGCACGCTTTTGAAGCGGTTTTTACTTTATGTTACACATTTGCCGCCATCCTGGATACATCTATACATAACAGTACAACCAAAATTTAACCCATGATGCATAACACAAAACCTGATCACAAAGGCATGATGGAATTAATGATGCTTCACATAGACTAAGGTTGATTGATTTTTCTGAAACCGCCAATATTACAACTACTTCTACATTATTATTATACAATATTTTGTTGGAAATTTTAGTGAAACGAATGAGCTTTCAATTTGTTCGATGTATTGGTCATTTGGGTCCAACACGTTAGAAACACGCTTTCTATGATCGTGTATTTCCATTTGTTGAAATGGATGTCACTAAGGCGTTACGTCACTAAAATCCCGTGTGGTGAAAGGTGATTAATGCACAAAATGTTTTGATCAATACATGAATGAGTTAAGTCATTCAAATGCAGTTGGATCCATTGTGCTAAAATTCATGGGAAATAGCAAATGAGGTTTGAAATATTGCAATCAAAAAAATGCAAGTAGCATTGTTGAAATGTGTAATTCACTTGTGTTTAGTGTAAATAATGTCTCAAGATTAAATGAGAAATTATTACACAAATAAACCACTTGAATTAGTGTATCCGTGATGATTTCACGATATTTCCAAAAGGAAAAATGTCCAGAAAAATGCAAAACTAAATATTGTAGGCGCTGGAGATCGAACTCACAACCTACTAGTTGGTAGCGCGAGCTTCTACCACCAGACCAACACACCTTTTGGTAAAAAGGTGTGAGCCATTTAGAACCTGTTCGTTTTGGGCGAGTTTTGTGACTTTTGGAGATTGGTTCCTTTTCCGAAAGTGTATGACTCTTAATGAATAGCTTCGTGACTATTCATTGAAGCCTTTCTGAAGGGTTTGCACACTTTCAATGAAATCTCTTGAGAAGTATTAATAGAGAAGGAGATTCATTTCTCCAAACACACATCCAAGGCATTTGATACTTCTCTTCTCATTTGCTTTCTCTTTGCACTCAATCATACTCAAAGTAAGTTCGCCAGATTCGACTATTGGAGTGTTCCTTAGTCGTCTATAGAGTAGTTTTATCCTGGGAGACAGATTGCCATTATTCCGTAAGCACCATGAGCGGGGCAAGTATTTGTCTTAAGGAGAGATGGTCCAACCATCGACTCTACTCGCCTTCTTGTTGATTTATTGTTGTCCGTACCATGCCAGAGTTGCTTGAAGACATGACATTCTGTGGCGTGAATAAAGAAAGGGAAGTTTACTTTGTAAATTTCATTATTGTTGTATTTTCACAATGTAAATGTACTTGTTTCATTTTGTTATCACTCTCTTGTTCCATCTTCTAACTCTCACAATTCCCCGTGTGAACACCAAAGTTCCAACAATGGATTTTGGAGTAAAATCCACGAGTGAAAGGGAATACGGATAACATCCATAAGAGCGTTCGTCGTCATAACAACCTTGCAAGACTTTGAGATACCTCACATGGATGTTAAGGTAGCCTTCCCAAATGCTGATTTGGAAGAAGAAACTTACATGGTATAGCCCGAGTGGTATTCTATTTGTAGATAAGAAGACAAGACTTGTCATATTGAGAAATAGAGGTACGGGCTGAAACCGATGGCAAGAGAAATAAGATAATATGTTGTTATCTCGAGATTTCTCTACAAACGAATAGTACAAAAGGCCCACCTGGAGATCAAATCCCCACATGAAAGGGAATTGATGCACATGCACTCTTTCGGCGAGAAGTGATAGCATCGGGGTCGATAGCTTCCGCTTTGAATCTCCCTAGTGAAATACCTTCGGATATACTTGCCACGCGGTGGACCTGAGGCCTTGAACCGGTTGGCATTTTGTGTATACCAAGACAAAGATAATTCACACTATCACAACTCTGTACTCGTTTCAGGTTCTTATGGTATGTCCATTTTGGCCGTGGACAGCTCCTGGTTTCTCATAAGTGCTTTCATTTGAAGCGGCCCGTCTTCGCACTTAGATAGGTGAACCCCAACGAGGACATCCTGCCAATGTCCCACTTGACCCATGTTGAGCTCAAGTTTGGGATTCATTAAGAGTTCATAAACTCACCCTTTACCCTTTATGCAGGATAGCACTTAGTGTCTTACGCGGGAATGGGCTTTGGAGTTATAGTCACAAGTGACATCATCCGAAGTGCTCTTACTTCTTAGTGTGTCAAGCACACTCTCGAAGTGCTTAACTGAATTCGTACCGCTTAGTTTTCCACATTGAACCAAATTCTTGGGATCTCCAGTCAGTATGGTTGGGTTTCCACCGTATGATTTCTTGATGATGTGGGGTTTACCCCATTCCCCTAGACAAGCAGTATCTCTTGATCTTCCATGTATGCTTTTATTAGCGGATCCGCAATGTTATCTTTTGATTTCAAAATACAAAGAGATAAACTCCCATTGAGATCAACTGCTTAATGGTATTATGTCTATGACAAATATGTCTAGACTTACCATTCTACTTCGTGCTCTTCCAAGTGTAGTTTTACCGCCACAGTAAACCGTTTTTCTTGAAGGCACGGATTCCAAGACACACCACAACTCCACCAATGGTAAAAATGTTTCTCATTGTGAAATTGGTGTTCTTGCGTTCGAATATCCAGTTAGCATCATTGTATTCCTCCTATACAACTAGATATCTCGAATAGAGAAGATCATATTTGAGCGCGTGCTATAGGTATCTCAATATCTCAATATCCTATCCAACGTTGTCCAATGATCTTGGCCCGGATCACACATAAATCTTGCCAACTTGTTGACCGGGTATGCCAAGTCCAGTCATGTACAATTACTAATGTACATAAGTAGGACAATGATTTATGTGTTCGTCCTTTGCTATGGGTTTAAACATGATTCTTTGCAATAATATTTGTTCATACTCAACAACGCCTTCAGCGATGTCCGAACAAAGCATTGAATCTCTTCAAAACATCCTCGATGTAATGAGATTGCGAAAGTGCTAACCCATAAACATTCTTAGAAATCTCAATTTCTAAGACCACCTATTGTATGCTCATACCTTCACGTCAACAACATTTTTTGATCTCCAAGATCGCTTCAGGGTTACTCCCAGTTATGAGCATATCTTTGACGTAGAGACAAATCATTACGAAAGGTTTTGAATCCTCTTTCACGTATATGCATTTGTACTATTCGTTTGTAGAGAAATCTCGAGATAACAACATATTATCTTATTTCTCTTGCCATCAAGGTTGCTATCACTTCTCACTGAAAGAGTGCATGTGCATCAAGGTTGTTATCACTTCTCACTGAAAGAGTGCATGTGCATCAATTCCCTTTCATGTGGGGATTGTTGGGAATTTTAGTGAAACGAATGAGATTTGAATTCGTTTGATGTTATTGGTCATATGGGCGCCCAACACGTTGGAAACAAGAGCTCCATGATCGTGTATTTATGTTTGTTAAAATGGATGTCACTTAAGCGTTAAGTCACTAAAATCCCGTGTGGTGAAAGGTGATTAATGCACATAGTGTGTTGATCGATACATAAATGAATTAAGTCATTCGAATACAATTGGATCCACTGTACTAAAATTCATGGGAAAATCAAATGAGGTTTATATCCAAATTGCATTATTGGAATGTTATTCATTTGTAGTATTTGTGTTTAAATAATGGCTTGAAACTAAGCCTAGAAAAGGTAAAGAGAATATAAATAAACTTAATTTTTCTAGATAGTATGCATTGAGTGTGAACCTTTCAACATATGCTGGAACCATAAGAGAAAATATAGTAAATAGATTCATGGTAGTATATGCATGGGAACTTGCTCAGGCAACACTTGGATGAAGGAGCCGAGCAGCAGTGGTCAATAACTAAGCCCAGATTTTATGTTTATGTTTTTCATTCTTTCCCAGTTCACTTTTTCGCAATTATGTTAATTCATCTTCCACGAACTATTAGTAGTTAAATTCGCTTCCACTGCATTAACTTCTGTATTTTATTTATGACGCACTAGTCGATCGTCTAAACACGAATTGGTTTTCAACTTTAAATTTCAACCGCATTTTGAGGCCTATATACGTTCTAGCGGGAACTTAATTTTTCTCATGTTACCTTCAATGATTTTGTGTCTGTTTCTAATTATCCTATTGCAGGGGTGGCTGTGTTTATGAGTTTGGGTGAAAACTGAATGTCCAAATTGACATTATAAAAGCTGAAGCATTCCTCATCATTTCTAGCCGTGTTTGAAACTTAAAGCTTGTCAATTAGTACGTTTATTAGTTCCGAAAATGCCAGAAGTTCCTACTGAGTTGTACCGTGAAATTCTAGTCCGGGTGCCTGCTGAACCACTGCTACGCTTCAGGTGCGTGTGCAAGGAATGGAAAGCAGTCATCGACGATCCTGACTTCAGGCAACTCCACGTGGAATGTCAGGTGGGGGCCGAAGATATGCTCATGATCAGAAGTGCCGATCGTAAGCTCTATTCATTGTCCTTGGAATCACTTAATCATCTCGAAGGCAGCACCAAGAAGATTGAGGCTGTTCTTCATATTAGGAAGGTCTTACCTAAGGGTGTGCCTACTGATTGTGAATTTCCTATGCCTTCATGCCATGGCTTGATTCTCATTCAAAAGTCTATTCGATATAAAGGTTGGGTTCTGTGGAATCCTTTTCTAAGAGACTGGCTCGAGTTGCCACAGAATGAAGAGTTTGGGCATACAGACTTTGGGGGGCTAGGCTATGATTCTTCCACCAATGACTACAAGGTTGTAAGGCATTCCTGGGCCCATGATGATCTTGGTAAGACTTTTATCTACTCCGTTAAGTTGAATCAATGGCACAGGATTCAGGATTTCCCCAGTTGTTCATATCCAGCTGGTAACGGAGCCTATTTTGATGGTGCTTTGCATTGGCTCGCATATGCAAATGATGCAGGAGAAGGATGGCATATACGGTGTATTATTGCCCTTGATCTTAGCACAGAAACTTATTGCAAACTTCCTCTCCTTTCGGCATCTCTGGAGAAAAGCAATATATTTTGTATGGGTTCCAAGGCAGCAAGAGTTTATGAATATCCAAATCTGTTTGTGGTTATTACTTTCAAATTTAATTTCCAGCAAGTTTTGGAGCTGCACTATAGTTTTATCTCATTCTTGTTCAACCGAGGCACACCAGCCTCTAACACACGGGCTTCTGGAGTTTCCTTCCAGTCAGACCTTACCTCCAAGAAAAGCAGAGGTAAGAATTCCTTCGAATTCGATCCCATGTTTCAAGTGACAATGGACCGAAGATGCTCCTGCTGCGTCAATCCCAAATGTATGGGAGTCTTTAATTGGTATTTTTAAGCTCCATTCTGATTGTTGGGTAGAAAATTGCACACTGAACCGAGTTTATGTGGTTTTTGGTGTTTACTTTGTTCAGGATTTTGATTCATTTCGGATGATTACGATGATTCGTTATAATGTATACATAACATACCCCAGTTTTACAGAGCAACAATCTTTTCAAATTCATAAAAACTCCATCACACACAAATACACAATCATGACCAAGTAAATAAAAACACTATGACAAACTGCATTCAAAAGCTCAGAATCAAAGGACAGTACCAGAATATCCACAGAAGAAACTTAATCAGGATCATAGTACAACGTAACTATACACTCCGGGTAAAAGTTCAAAATACCACAAAGTAGGCTCAACAGGATTTCGACAATTTCACCATCGTCCATTTTATATATGTACGAGTATGCTAGTTAATACTCCATTATGCCGAACCAAATGGTAGAGAAATAAGACAGTATCTTCCGGCGAGACTGGCGAGAATATATGGAGATATACATGGTATTCAGGCTGCAGCAAGAAGCTTCTTGATATCCTTCTGTAACAGGGTAATGTGGAAAAAAAAAAAAGACTTAGTAATAGTAAAGCAAATTGAAGAAAGTCAATAGATGTTTTGTCGGTAAGGAATTGACAGGAGAACAACAAGTGAAACACCATGTCCGAGTATAAGCGAGTTGAATGAAATCCAAGGACTAGAGGTACACATAATTAAGGATTAAACAAGAAAATGCTTAAGAAAAAATAATGCTACATGCAGGATTTATTTATTTAAAAAAAACTGCTCCACAAAATTGTCTACAACCAGAAACTGAACTGCAAATGCTGAAAGTTCAACTGGATAGTGGATATACGATATTTTGGTGCACGCTATTGCATGTAGCATCAGAAAGTGAACCGAATGGAACTTCAACAAAATTGCTCCATCAGAAGACATAATTTACACAAACATTCAGAACAACAAAGCAACCATGTAGTTTTGGTCAAAGATAATAGACTAATTGTGCATATTTAACACACTAAATATAATGAACTCCTACCAGAGATATTACGGGCAAAAATATAAGTTTTTGATATTAGAAAAGATTACCATTAAAGAGATGAGAAGATATACAAAAAGAAATGCTCAAGTACCCTGGTCTAGAAAAGTTGAAGCAAATAGTATCAATTGCAGGTCTATGTTCAATATATCACATATACCACAAAAGAATTACCTCTATCTGAAATGGGGAAGTTGTAGGAGGATATCTTTCGATAACTTTCCCATTCATGTCCACCAAAAATTTCTCGAAATTCCATTTAATCAAATCACCGAATAATCCTCCAGCATTCGACTTCAAATATTGATAAACTGGGGCTGTACTTGGTCCATTAACATCAACCTGTCATAACAAGACTTTTTAGTCACAGATTCAGAACTCCCTAACACGAAGAGGTAAGGTAACCAGAAGCACCTTATCAAATATTGGAAATTCTGCTTTGAATCGTGTACAAGCAAATGTCTTGATTTCAGAATTTGACCCTGGCTCTTGGAAACCAAATTGATTACATGGAAATGCTAAGATTTCAAATCCTGCATTGCACAGTAGCCGTGTTGTTTGATTACTTTCACCGTAGGTTTGTAAAATTCACGAATATCTTATTGGTTCTGGTAACCTTGAATCTCACCTTGTGCTTTGTACTTTTCATAAAGATGAGAAAGCTCGGTATAGTTCGATGATGTCAAGCCACTTGATACAAAAAAGAGATGACAAACAAAATCAATTCAGGGTACAAACGATGAATATAAATTTAGGAAAAATTCAAACAAATAACAGGAAGAAAAGAGTTACCATCTTGAAGCAACATTCACAACTAACAGAACCCTTCCCTTAAATTTGCTGAGAGACACTTCCTTCCCATCGATATCCTGTTTTAACAAGAGCAGTTAGGGCCATTTCAAAGATAAGCAAGCATAATGCACGGTAAACAATGTCCAGATCTCATACTAACAGGAGCAAACTGAGAAATGCTGTTCCAGGCAAAATATTAACAGTTGAGCTGAGCTCTGCAAATGCTGAGAGAAAATTGTACAGAAAGCTGTACACTATTACTACCTATTTATACAAAACTGTACTACCCTAAAACTTGTAGAAAAAGACTATCTTATCCATGTACAAAAATATATCTATTCAATGTATTCTCTAATGTATTCTCATACTCCATCAGCCAACTCATTGCTCCCCACTTGAACATTTTATCCCCAAATCAATAGAAACTTATCATACTTATCATGCCGAAAATAAATTGTTTACATAATTCTGAATTTATTATGCTTCATAAATCATACTTGATCATACTACGGAACCTAAGTATATAGTTCAATTAAAATGATCAAAATAATCAAGCTATTATACTTAACCATTTCTAATAAACAATACAATTTCAAATACTCTCTCATAAGTCCTAAATAACCGTGTAAAAATGAAGCTAATTCCACTGTTGTGTGAAGTTTCACACCAAAATTTTCTATTGCAATTATTAAAAATAAAAAACCCAAATTCTTGCTTCTCCTATATCCAAATAATTCGTCAGAATTGAAATTTCAACTACAAACTACCATCAGAAGTATAAAAAAAGGAATTAAAAAGAAATACACTGGAGAAAGAGCTACCTTTACAGTAAAATCGTGAATGGTCTTTCCAGTAGCAGCTCGGGCCTTAACGGTTGCAAAAGATCGAGACTTTATGAAAAACCCAGATATATTTTGGGATGAAATCGACAACCTGTTTCCGAAAATCGCAGAGTTTGACGAAGCAAGACAAAGCTTGCTAGGAAATGATACGCAAGAAGAAGAAGAAGAAGAAGAGTTTGAGTGCAGTTTGGGCTGAGTTACAGGTACGGAAGAAAGCGATGATATAGCTGCCATTGTTGAGAATTGAATTGAGTTTTGTGAGTGTTTGGGAACTACTACCAAAATAAGTAGAAGAAGGAATAGAATGGTGAGAATGAGAGATTTTAGGTGGGATGTAATGTTCCACGTGGTCGTACTTAACACTTCAAACCTTTTTTTGCATTTTCTTTTCTCACCTCATGAACAAAGTTGGTGCTAACTGTTTTTATTTGGGTAAACTGCAGGCGTTTACTTAACCATGAAGAGTCAATTTGATTTGGGAAAATTAGACCACTAGTTGTAGGACGTCCAAACTAACTCCCTATCTCATACTTCAATTAAATTAAAATGATGCAAAAATGCTCATATTTTAGGATTCCTATTTTAAGAAATACAGATCACATTGCTGCTGTAGCAGCTCCGGTCAGAGTTGCTCAGCCCCAGCTGCCCAGCTCCAATCGAAGCAACTGTGGTTGGAGCTGCATAGCTCCGGACCTCCTTTTTTTTATATAAAACTATTTGGACTTAAGTTTAAACGTGAATTTTGTAGGGACTTATTTTGTAATAATCTTGATTTCAATTTAGAATTTAGATAACTTATGTCGTCGGTTAATTTTAAATAATTTATAGTTAATTTTGTAAAAAAGAAAAATTTAAATGCAAATGTGCAATAAATTAAAATTGAAGGTGTTTGGTTCTCTACAAATAGATATTTGAGTGAGGGCAAATTTGTCATTTTCATCTTTTAATTCGTAGAAAGTCAAGTTCGTTGGGTTAGACCTATGTTTTAAAACCCGGATTGAGCCGGCCGGTCGAACCGTGGAAACCGGAGCTCGCCGGCCTAAAGCCGCTATTAATCCGGAGGTCCTGAAACTGGAAAAAACGGTCGAAAAACGGCAAAACCGGTGAATCGGAAAGCGGTTGGGCCGGAGGTTGAGCCGTTTTCTGGGTAAAATTGCAAAAAAAAAATCCAAAAAAGAAAAAAAAGTCTTTTACCATCAACATCTTGATTAAATATTGATCTTCACCAAATCATTTTACTTGATTGGTGATCATTTAATCTTGTTTAGTGTGATTTTGGATGGAAATATGAATAATAACATAGTATAAATATATTAATATTAGTATATTATATATTAATAATATTATAATGGTACACCGGCTCACATAACGGCTCAACAGGTCCGACCCCCGGTTAAATTTTTTTGGGGGGGTGTCCAGCTCAACCTCCGGCTCCGTTTTTTAAAACATAGGATTAGACGTAATTAGATTGTTCTAGCAGGGGCCGAGTGGAAAAAAAAACTAAAAGGGATAAAAACGTAATAAGCAAAACTAAGAGGGGGTATGGATGCAATTTGCCCATTTGATTTTAACTGATCTTATTGAAGGCCAGCTACTCTCACTCTCACTTGCTAAAAATGTTTTGGAAATTTAGCTGTGCCTAGGGTTGTTAAACAAATCAAGCGTTCGTGAAAGTTCGTGAAATTATTTGGCTAATGTTCAATTCGTGTTCGGTTCGGTCAAACTCAAATTGTTCGATTAATACTTGTCGATTTTGTTTTTTTTAAACGGCCAAATCTAACCTACTCTACTCCTACTCCTACACTACTCCACACAAATCCTAATTGCCTTCATCGTGATTTGAACCCTCAACCTCTCCTTGCTACTCCAATACCCTTATGACTCGACCACCATTATAACTCCTGACTAATACCTGTGGATGTTGTTTACACTTGATCACCCCACCTCAAAATTGCCTTTTAAATATTTATGGCTTTGCTGCTCCCATTTTGGGAAAGGCTGTAGTAGGGTGTACTATTAGAAATGCTAATGGTAATTTTGTTAAAGCAAGCGGAATGTTCTTAGGAAACACAAATCACAATATAATATGGCTGAATTCTAATCTCTTCTGCTAGAAACTAAGATGTATATCTCCATTGATTGTAAAAATTTGATTATTCAATCTGACTCAAATCTTGTGACTTATGTTTTGAATAGGAGGGAAATGGATGGAGTGCATTTGCAGATTATTTTGAAGCAGGCACTTAGGTTGCTGGAACAACTGGAAAAGGTGGAAGCTAGTTTTGTTTATAGAAATGTAACGAAGTTGCAGTCTACATTGCTAACGAAGCTAGAAAACTTACTTTTGGATAACAAGCCCGGTCGTCAACACTTACCATTGTGCCCTAAGTGGCTTTCTATTATTTTAAATTCAGATGTCAGACAGGCCTTCTATTCGATTTGTAAAACCCAACGATGTTTAATCAATACATTATCTTTGATCTTTCAATAAATAATAAAAAATATTTGTAGATTGGATGAAATGAATTTGTGATTGGTTTGTCCAATGCATCATCTATTCGATTTGTAAAACCCAACGATGTTTAATCAATGCATTATCTTGCCCTAAGTGGTTTTTCTTAAGCATTTTCTATATTTCACTTAATAATAATGATACAACCATAAAGAGTCAACTCTGAATTCGACCATTTTTTAACCCCTAAAATGATTTAAATTATCCTCCCAAATAATTTTCATTCCATGGAGTAAATGTCCAAGTGGATAAATTAAAATGGGACGAAGGAGTATCGGTGTCATACCCGAACCACTAATTAGTCCTTTAAGCATACACAATTAATCATATGCACATGTTAGTTTGTATGTTAGTTTATGGGATTAACATGATATTACTAATAGACCAGTCCTAACTCGTAAGTAATATATTTGAACTTGAAACTAGTTTGAATTTATACGGCCCAAATTACAAAAATCTTAAACCAATTGTCGTGTATTTATATTTCACAAGTGGTTATTTGTGTTTTGTTATTTTTTCCCGTTTATTTGTTCATGTGGGTGGATTGTAACATAGTAGAGAGCTCGGAGGTTTTGGTCACGCCTGGATCATGGGATCAGCGTTTTTCTTGTACTTGACTTGTTTTTTGGATTTATAAAGTGCTATACGTTCCAAAAAAAATTTATACTGCCCAAATTGAAAAATGTGTTGGTAAAGAAAAATGGAGGGAGTAATTTAAAAGGGTTTATTGCACTGTAAATTATTTAATGCCAATTTTTGAAACGTTAGATAGATTGGTCCGTTATAGACAACAACAAGAAATACAGTAAAACATCTGCACACTCTTCCAGAAATACAGTAAGCCTTTCAACGACTAGTTTTCTCTTCCCCCATTGCTATAAAATCCGCCATTAACCATCCATCCCTTCACTATCACATATCATCCATTTCTCCTACACATTACATAATCTCTCTCTCTCTCTCTCTGAAATATTCACAATTTCTTCGACAATGGCTGTGTTATCAAAAACTAACATTTTCCTACTAGCCCTGTTCTTCTTCTTGAGCTCATCAGAAGCCAAAGAGCTCCTTATCGGTGGCAAATCAAACGCCTGGAGAATCCCATCTTCCGAGTCCGACTCCCTCAACCACTGGGCCCAAAAGTCCCGTTTCAGAATCGGCGATTCCCTAGGTAAAATACATACATTTTCCTATTACTTTACACATTTGTTTTCAAGAAATGGGAATGAGTGAGTTTAAGTTTGGTTATTTTTTACGTAATGTTTTATAGTTTGGGAGTATGATGGCTCAAAAGATTCGGTGCTGGAAGTCAGCAGGAGGCATTACTTGACTTGCAACACCTCGAGTCCGATCGAGAGATACACCGATGGAAACACGACGGTGAAGCTTGAGAGGTCTGGTGCTTACTACTTCATCAGTGGAGCTAAAGGACACTGTGAAAAGGGACAGAAGGTGATTGTTGTTGTAATGTCTAACAAGCACAGCCGCCACACTAGTGTTGCTCCAGCTCCTGCTCCGGTGGAAGCTTCTGCATTTGCGCCTGCTCCGACTAGTGGTGCTGCTGGTTTGAGGGTGGGGGTTTTGGTTGCTCTGTCGCTTGGGTTTATGCTGTTGAGTAGTTATGGATGGTGTTGAAAGTGAGGATGGAGAAATTGGGGTTGTTTTCTAGTAATTTTTTTCATTCTTTTGGAGTTGGCCCCCGTTAATTGATTAGAGCCGCCTATATTATGTCTTGTAATTGCAGATGATTACATGATGATTCATTTAATTCAATTTGTTGGTACTCTGCATCAATGATCTTGATTTACTATTCAAACCATACAGAAGACTCAAATCATGGCAAAACACACATAACAAAGAACTTCATTTCACAAAATTACATCCAATCAAATTCCCAGGGCTTCTTTTAAACAATCAAACAATACCAACAAAGACGCTGATGAGCAGCAACAAACAACATTCAATCTAGCCATAAGTAAGCTCCTCAGCAAGCAAAATTCATACATCCATTGAGCTGGAACCCGGGGCACATAACAGAGAACTGATTCAATTGAGAAATGAGAGATGTTATGACTTAAAACTTGTGAAGTCATTATGTACACATAAATCTTATTGACATACAAATGAACATCACTGTTAGAATTTTTCTTAGTTTAACAAATGGTATTTAAATTTTCCCATCTTAAAACAGTTATAGAACAACATCAATACCAGAAGAGTTAAATCATACTCGGTAACCAGGTCTAAAGGATGATCGAAAAATGGTTCTAACTTATGATCACATACTGAACCACAAACTTGGTGCCATATTTAGCAACCTGGCATTTCAAATAGGCTACTGTTGTGAATCCATGAATATACTACTATATTTCAGTGAAATGAACTTCGTCTCCTTTTGCTCATCGACCATAACCCACACAGATAGATAAAGTAAGCAAACCCAGTGTTATTTCTGATATGTTCTGTACTGCTCCTTGCTCCAGAAAGCATGGATAGTTTATGGCTTTATTTGAACAAGATTCTACTAAAAATGAACTCAACCTACAAAGTGTCTGAACTTTGAATGCACAGAACCTTCTATCAAGAAGCTAGCCTCTCATCAAGATGGAAAAAATTAAATGTTTGGGAGCAAAAAATATAGCTCGTTGAGAATTCTTACTTGGAATGCAACATTTGGAGAGCATCATATAAAACCTGGCCCCTGTATGTGATTCCTGCATTGTTCTAATACCTTGCTATTTGTCAATTGGCAGTCTTGGTTGTAGTTCATGGTGAACATGATCGAATTCTTGTATGATTAAGTAAATTGCTTTGAACAGAAAAAGAAAAAGTGAAAAAGTTATTTGGCTTTCGCATCTTATTGACATACTTTACAACAATAATAGTATACAATAAAACAGACAATTATATGAAGGGAACAAGTACCTCTACCAGCCGAAGCACATATATATATTACTACTGATGACACTTAACAACAGCTTTCAAGATCACTTTCTGTACATATTTAGGAAGAGAACTTCAGCACAATAACCAACAAATCTTCCCCCTAGTCAAATTGGAGGTCCCTGCCAAAGTTACAGCAAAAGTGCTTTAGTCATAAATATTTGAAAAATATTCTGCATGTAAACCATCACATGCAGTAAAACTACAGAAATAATGGGAAGCAGAGAATGTTGATAGTAATCACCATCAGATATGCATAGACCTACTTTTAGAGTGCAAGGATGTTCAGCAAATGAAGCATGCTGGTCGGCTTCAGTTAAAGAAAAATCCAGTGAAAAGAATGCATAGAGATGAAATGAAGTTCTACCAATGCTGAAAGGAGGAACCCGAGCCCTACTATTTAATAAATGCAAATGTTACTAAATGCTTATAGAAATACCTGTGTATCTCTCCTGCAACCATCAATCTACGTAAACCAAGCGAAACATATTAATTTGGAAGCTGAGCAAATGTTCCATTATTTGGACTGCAGCCCGCAGCCATCATCTCCTCATATACAGCATATGCATCATCTGGCTTCCCTGATATGCTGTATGCTCTAATTAGAGCATTATATGTAAAAACATCCGGTTTAAGACCCAGAATCTGAAGCTCCTCATACAGTTTTCCTGCTTCCTCAACTTTTCCATTAATCCCAAGATTAAGTATCAAGGAATTGAAGGTATAAAGATTTGGAGTCATCCCTCTGCTTCTCATCTCACCAAGAAGAGTCAAAGCCTCATCGATTTTCCCTGATCTACCAAGCCCATTGATGATAAGATTGTAACATATCAAATCTGGATCAAACCCACAAGACTTTATTTCCTCGAAGAAGTACATTGCATCTTCCAGCTTATCCACCAAGCAAAAGCAATCAACAAGAATGGTGTAGGATTTCAAATCTGGTCTAATCCCCTCCTGAACCATTCTATCAAACATTTCTTTAGCAGTCTCAACATCTCCCATTTTCCCAAAGCCATTTATGAGAATATTATAAATAGCGCAGTTCGGTTTGCATCTGTACTCAGCCATCTCGCCGAACAATCTGATGGCCTCATCCAGCTTTTTGAGCTTCAAAAGACCATCTAGAAGAGGGCCATATGTACATGGTGTAGGACAAAACCCAGCAGTTACAAGGTCATAGTATAGATCAAGTGCTTTCTCTACTCTTTCAGATTTTACAAGACCAGAAATTAGAATGTTGTGAGTTATCGCATTGGGCTTGCATCCTCCATGAATCATCTCATTATACAGCTCATAGAGTTCATCTGCTTTCCGGGATTTCCCAAGATCATCTAGCAACAAATTATAAGTGGCAACATCAGCCACACAGCCAGAGTTCTTCATCTCTGCATAAATATCCCATGCAAGTTCTGACTGATGAATATCGAGAAGTCCATAAATCAAATGATAATATGATTCTATAGTCGGTCGAATGCCAAGAGATTTGGTGAACTTCTCAAATAATTTGTGTGCATCAAGTGATTTCTTTTGCTTCGCCAGCACTTTCATAACAGGTACCAGTATGGAGCCACTTCTGCAAAGACCGTCATATACTGTCTTCTCAACTAATGGAATAGCATATTCTAAATCTGCTTCACTCATAATTCCAGCTCCCAGATTCTCCCAAAAGATTCCAGGAGATGAAATTCTACCCTGATGAACAAACTCCTTAACAACTTTGAAAGCCTCCTCAACCAAACCAGCTTTCACAACACCAGGGATAAGAGTATAAAGTGTCACATAGTCAGGGTATACCCTTTTCTTCATCTGATAGAATAGCCAAAATGCCTCGAAAATCCTTGTTTCCTTAACTAAACCATAGATGAGGGTGTTGTAAGTAAAAAGGTCAGGGATGCAATCAGTTTCTGTCATTGAATAAAGCATCTTCAACGCTGTATCAACCTTATCATTTTTACACAGGCAATCCAAAAGAGTATTGAAAGTTATTGTATTAGGAACAACACCAAATGCTTTCATGCTGTCAAATAATTGGAAGCTATCCTCAACTCTACCCTCCATCCGCAATCCAGCCAACAATGTATTATAAGTCACTACAGAAGGAACAAGTTTTAATTCCTTTATTTTTCCAAACATCTCCCATGCTTCTTTCGACCTACCAGCCTTGTAAAGTGTGTCAATTAAAGAGTTGATGACAATAACATCCGCTTGACAACCGTTGTCAATCATTTCAGAAAGTAACTGAATGGCCTCATCAGTTTTTCCTGCTCTACTATAGGATTTCACCATCATGTTATAGGTAACAGAGTCTGCCACAAGAGCGCTCTTCTTGACTCCCTCAAAAATTCTTTTTGCCTCACTAAGCCGGCCAGCTTTAGCAAGGCTATAAAGCGATGCATTGCAGGCAACAATGTTTGGAGCGATGCCACGAGCTTTCATCTTGTCAAACGTTGTAATAGCCTTGTCAGCTTCTCCTAATTTTCCATAGTAGTCAATGAAGAGGATATATGTATATGCAGTCTGCTGAATGCCTGATGCTTCCATCTTATCACACAATTCTAATGCTTCTTCCAATCTCTGTAGTCTCAATAACCCGCAGATTAAAGTGTTGTACGTATGAAGATTTGGCAAGATCCCTTTCTCTTTCATTTCATCTAAAACCAAAAATGCTTCATCAACTTTTCCTGCTTTACCTAAAGCATCAATGAGAATTGTGAATGTAACAACGTCAGCTTTGTAACCATCTGACTCCATCAAGGTCCAAAACTCCCTTAAGGAATCCAAGTCCCCAATGTCACTGAACTTGTCCAACATGGTGACATAAGTCACTCGATCTGGTTTGTGGCGGCTAGATTTCATCTTCTTAAACACTTCTTTTGCAAAGTCAACTTTTCCAGCTGTGCAGAGAGCATCAATCAGAACAGTGTAAGTGATCACATCAGGCACACATCCCGCTTTGTCCATTCTTAATAATGTATCATAAGCTTCGACAATCTTTCCTGCCTTTCCTAGCACTCTAATGCAGATTGTGAAAGTATATATATTTGGCCTCAACCCCAGATTCTCCATCTCCCCTAACAAAGCCATGACCGTCTCAGTATCTCTTCTCTTGCCACTGGCCACCATTAGTGCTGAATACGTCTTAAGACTAGGCTTCAACTCTTCTGAGACCATTCTTTCATACACCTCCAAAGCCTCCTTAGAGTATCCCGGCTGAAGAAGCAAATGTATCAATCCATTGTACGAGTAAGCATTCAAAATAAACCCAGCTTCTTTCATCCTCTCAAGAGCAAATGGCGCCTGTCGAATGCCTCCTCTTACACTCAGATATTTGAATATAATCAAATAAGTATCAAGACTCCTATATATAATTTGCTTCTGCATGATATCAAACACCACAACCATATCATCCACTTTCCCATGCACCCTCAGAAGCTCAAGCATGTAGTTACAAGTTTCTGTAGTGTGCAAAATTCGAGGCAGCTCCGCTACAGTTTTAAAGTAAGAAAATGCCTCATCCACAGCCTGAATTGACTTCAAGTTCCAAATTATCTCCTCCGACGACAAGTCTTTCTTGATTTTTCCATCTGACACATCAACCTCCAATGAGTTTCTCATCACAGGCCCAGAAAGACTCACATTCATCTTATTGATTTTATTGAAGTCCCAGGGCGACCCACGTCGCAAAACCATGTAAGAACCAATCTTTCTCCTTTTAACCAAGCCATTACTATAGCTTGGCACATACCTGGCACTGCTCTCATAGGGGAAGGAAATGTGAGTATAACTACAAGAAGATATTCCAGAAGAATTTAATACAATCACGGCCATGCATGTAAACTGTAAGTATAAAGCACTGGGAAGGTATTAATTATGAAAACAACTCAATGAAATTGTGCATACTAGCTGTTTGTGAAATTGCCTGAAAGAAGAAACCGCAACTGGCGAGCTTCAGTGATGGCATCAGATAATTGATTTACTGGCAAGGGTTTAAGGTTTTGAGATACTTTTCAATGAATTGAGAGTGAATCGGAGAGCATGGATGGAATTTCTTTTTGGCTATGTTTTGCTATAGCTATAATCTATCTATGGCCTTTGGGTCATGTCCATGACAGTCCACTCGAAGTTTATCCCAAGTCCTCTGTTTTTCTTGAGGGATAATTTAATAAATAACCCCTCAAAATTGTCTAATTACAAACTAAGGCTAGTAGTTTCTTTCTTTGAGCTTAGAATCTATGTTTTGAATCTCGTTCGGAGAAAATCTCGAACAACCTTCTGGAATGGGTTAACCCGGATCCTCTCGAAGGATTGAGTCGGATGACGTCATAAATATATAAATTTATATAATTATTTTTAAATTTTAAATAATGCAATATATTAAAAATAAAAATTATTAGATAACATTTTTTCTCGATATAAATTCAAAGTATAATTGCATAAGTAGTAGTATTAAAATAATTTGTTATGGTTAATACATTAGGAGGACTAGATCAAAAGTAAAAGTAAAGTCTAATAATTCCATGTAATGACTACTATTGTCATACTTGTCTTTACACTAGAGATGGCAAATGGAGGATCGGGTAAAGTCGGGTGTTGTTTGGATTATAAATTTTAAAATATTAGGATCGGGTAAATTCAGATCGGCGCAAACCGGATCCGGTGTTGATTGAATATTTAAACACAAAATAATTTTTATAATGAACATTGATGAAATATTACAACTTCAAAAGTTCAATTATGAGTTGTTGTTTTTTTTTTTTTTTTGAAATACTATGAGTTGCTAGTTATATATGAAATATATATTTTAAATAAAAATAATTATGTATTCCTTACACATCGATTAAAAAAAAGTGTATTCCCTACAAATTTAATTTGGGTCATTGTGGATTGAAAGAGTTCGGGTCACATTTAATTCAGATCAAATGGACTTCGAATTGAATATGTTAGGGTGATTTCAGATTGGTTAATTCGGATAAAAAAAAATCGGTGCTTTCGGATCGGATTACGGGTTAATGTTCGGATGTTTGACCAAAATAGGGTGAAACTTTGAATTTCAAATCGGGTCGGGTTGGATGGCTTTTTCCAGGTCTACTTTACATATGACACTCCACTTCACAAGCACTAAACCCCCAAACCCTAATCATTTATCTTACTTCTCCACCCCTAGCCTGACCATTAATTCATCTCCAGCCAAAACTTAGGATATCAAACTCCTATCTTTAATCCATCTCCAGCGTCCACCACCATACTCCACCACACACCACCACACTCAGAGATGATCAATTTCAAACAACTTGTCTTTTCCCACAAAAAGTAACAAACATAGAAATCTAAGTACAAGTAGAAACAATCACAACTCAACCAGATCGACAATGGAAAAGCGCATGAAGTAACAAAGATATAGAAAGGAAAATAAGTTGAGGCGATTAGGTTATATTGTTAGGTTTTCAGTCGATTTGTTGGATTTTACTCTCCCTTTTGTTTTTTTTTTCTCCTTATGATCTTCAAAATCCGGGTTGACCCGGCGTGATACAGAAATTGATAAACATTGTTTGGTTACTTCTTGTAACAAATGGAAACTTTAGTGCCAAATTATTATGTATCAATCCTCTAGGTATTCAGTTGTTATTTTTTATAGTCTTTGGAAAAGTCTTGCATTTATGCAAAAAGTTAGTATTATTATTATTATTAATTAAAATTATTATTGTACTAGTAGTAGTAAACATTTAATAATTTTATTTATTAATATCTCCTTGTCTCTTTCCTACATTCCCCCTTCTGTAATCCATGTTCTGAATCTTCTTCTATCACTCCTCTCAAACTGTGGTTGAAGCTTTTCTGGTTTTCCTTTTTCCTCTTTTTTTCAGCTCGATGATATCTGGATTCTGAGACCCTCTTTTCTGTAGATCAAGAATCCAGAATAAAAAACGAAACTTGTGGATTTACTCGCCACTCTAGCAACAAGCTCCCGAAACCCTCGCCGAGTAGAATTGTGAGTTTTGCGAAATCACTGTGTTGTTATGCTAATTTGTTGTGATGTTATGTGTTTATGGTGTTTCAATTTCTGATTTTGATTGTTGTAAGTTGCTGATGGTATGCAATTTGGTGTACTGTGTGTGTCAGTCAATCTGAAATTTGGGTAAATGTAGATCCTACAGTTTAGAGTCTCAAATTTGTTGGTCATGTACAGCTTTTTTATATATACTGATGGTGAATAGTGACTGTATCTTGCTAACTAAGAAGATTTGAGGCCAATTTGTTGCTGTTGTTGTAGCTGATATAGTGATATCCATCTTTTCTGATTAGTTGAAGCATTTTGTAGTTTCGGAAGTTCGACTGTTGGATTTAAATGCTGTTCTTTTAAGTATATATTAGAAGTTGATTGGATGGACTGCACTTTTAGCATTCTGTTTATTTTGGTTCTTGTTCTTGTCCTGATTGTTTGTCTATGTGCGTGTATTGTCTATGTCAAATAGAGATGGGTATATATCTCAGTACTCCTAAGACGGAGAAATTTTCTGAAGATGGAGAGAATCATAGACTCAGATTCGGTATGTCGTCCATGCAAGGGTGGCGTGCGACCATGGAAGACGCTGTAAGTAAACAATTGAACGTTCAGTTTCTAGTAGTTCTAGCATTGTTCTGTCCAACGATGCCATGCTTTAATCGAATTACAAGGATGAGTTATGTAAGGATGTTTTTTTTTTTATATCAAATAAGTGTGAGATAAACTTTTTATTTTAGTTCTCTTGGTTAATTTGCATTCTATGTATGTGTTGTTTGACTATGTTCATCAATTGTAATGAAGTAGAGGTAGTCAGGTAGATGTTGAGAACTTGGGAAGTTGAGTTGAGGTTTCTTCTTTTGTTTTGAATTTTCTATTTGGTTTAGCTCATTCCAGTTTATCACAATGTGACTCGAAAGGAGGTCTTTTGCATCCGTTGTATTACTTGAGATGTTGTGGATTTCTCTAGACCCTTTGCCTAGCAGTTTAATACTGGAAAACAGGGGCTAAATTGTCAAATTAACCAGGGGCTAAATTGTCAAATTAACCAGGGGCTAAATTGTCAGTTTAAACACTTTGGCTGGCCATAAAAAAAAACTACCAAACTACGATTGAAGTTCTGTAGTAGGAAAGAACGATCAGTGAGTGACTGACAAGGTGATTGAAAATAGCTTATATAAAGCATGAGTACATCTGATCTCAACAGTCTCGATGTGGGACTAGATTAAGGGCATAAACAAGGAAATTGGGGGGGGGGGTTCATTTAGAAGAACGAATTGGAAAAAGTTAGCAACTTGCATTGGCTTTCATTTATATACATATAACTTACACAAGTCATGATGATATTAGCAATTCGAGATGGTTATTTGATAGTAAAAATGTGCTAGTTTCGTGATGATAATCTAAAAGTACAGCTAGTTATGTAATAAAATAGAACATCTACTTTTGTGCTAATAGTTGACAAGTAGAGCTATATATGTGAAATTGATTCATATGAATTTAACAAGTGAATTGTTTGATAGATTATTACAAGTACTAAATACTAAGAAAGATCATCCTTCGGAGTCGGACTCTAGGGTCATTATCCAAGAATGTGAACTAAAACTGGACATAGTGCAACCAAACTTCATTACGATACAGAGATAGTGTCATATGGCTGTCATGATTCTCCAGGGTTATTATGTTATGAAAATATGCATGTTGATTTATTATTTGTTGCAACAACTATTGTCGATTTTCTTGATTATGTTATGTTCTGTTATGGTAGATGTAGTCCAGTGGAATTTGACTTTGTCATGCATTGTCTCATAAAAGGTGATATTATTACTCTTTTAAATAGCATGCAGCGATACCAGATCTGGATACTTCCACATCGTTCTTTGGCGTATATGACGGTCATGGAGGTAATTCAATTTGATTATATTATTGGTATTCCGCAGAATTAATATTGTGCATCTATCCATCAAAAGACAATTAGGTTAAGTTCAACTTAGGTGATTAAATGGGCAGTCTTGTTCTTATTGCATTTAAAGTACATGATTGAATTAGCTTGAGTTTATGCTTCACTCACCGAATGAAAAAGCAAAGTCATCTCCCTTTGTTTTGGAGGCTGCTTGTTAAGGGTAGTATTGTTTAGGAATAGTGCCGGGAGTTGATGAATAGTGGAGAGAGTTAAGTAAATAATTAGTGTTAAGAATTGTTTGGGCTCTAACATAGTCTGTATGCAAAGTGAAACTCTATTAAGGATTTAACAGACTTCATAAACAGGGTGCCAAACAAAGGGTGTACATATCTTACCAATTAATAGATAAGCATTTCAGGTAAACACACAACGATCAAATAGCAATAACTACCATGAAACCAAAATGCAATGAGTGAATGGAAGAATATAAGATTTGCCACTAACACCAGTAAATAGTGTCTTGGATCAACCTCACATTTCATTATCCAATTTCAATCTGGAAGGCAATTTAAGTCACTGCCCTTTGTTTGGCACCCTGTATACGAACTCTGTTAAATCCTTACCAGAGTGTTTAGTTTTGCCACTCTGTTTATAGACTATATCAAAGCCTTTGAACAGATTTCACTATTCCTTAACTCTCAACTATTCATTAGTTGCCGGTACTGTTCCTAAGCTATACTACCCTTGATTACCAGACTCCGGACTTGAAACAAAGGGCTAATAATTTGTTCTAGTCTGGTTTTGGTTCCAATTCTGGAGTCCTCTATTTCTTCCTTCTGGTCAAGATTGTCGACATTCAAATATCTCAGCTTCATGTTACCTTACTCGTAGAACCCATTCAGAACCGCCTAAAAGATGTACCCATCCATTGTTTAAGATTATTTACGTTTGCTTTTGGAACGGTTTTTGGGAGGTTTATATAATGTGTGTGGTGTTTGATTTAGTGGTAGTACCCACAATAAAGGTGTGAAAATTTGCCAAAAAAGGAACATAAACAGTCTAAAAACGGATGAAAAAGGATTATGTAAACAATCTAAAAGAACAGATGAGTAACAAACAAAACATTTCACATCATCACAAGATATTTTCTTCACTGCCAATATCCTAAACCTTCATCTCAAACTTATTTTTCACAGTATCTGAGGAAGTTATGTGATTTGTTGTATTTTACCACTTGAGGAATGACCAGTTACTTTTCTGCTGGATATGTGGTGGAATTAACTTGTCCTCTTGTAATTCAGCTAGAGAACTTTCTTCAACATGTAATTTGGCTAAAAGCTATGGTCCCCTTTTTAAATCCATTTGAAACAAAACACCTGTTCTGTGATTTTGCTAAGTTACTTAACACAACATATAAGTAGGTTTGGGAATATGATACTTTATTCTTCACCTCTCTTTTTGTCCTACTGAAGCTTCACATTCAAGACCTATTCTTGTATTCTTGAGATGATTAATCATTTTTGGATTTCAAAAAATTGTGAGGGTAGTAGAGAAAAAAAAAGAGTGAGAAATCAAGAAAGGAGATTAAAGAAACAAAAACCATATCAGTTGAGAAATACTGGGAGGTACATTTATCTTTATATAGCCACTTCGGGAACATGTGAAATTGAACGGTAAAAAGCTAAGAATGCAACTTTGTGTTCTCCTCATTGAATGAGTGCTGTTTGATCTATAACCGTTTGAATAATGGGTGGTGAGGATTAATAAACACTTAAACAGTGCCTCTGACTTTTGAGAGAAGATGATGCATTCAGATTGCGAATTAGGTGCTTTGATTTTGGAACCTCTGCTCTACCCAGACTTGCCTTTAAGGCGGCCGTACTGGTGTTGTTATGAGTATGGAATACTGATCAGACCCACCCTTCTACTAACATGTCCTTGGTTTTCACGCTCTTGGTGAAATATCTAAAAGTTTCTTTTTGTATTTTTGGGGTTTAGGAAAGTAAGAGGGTGAAGATGATCTTGGTTTATAACTTTTTTGCTAAATTAGATGAATTGTAGTATATCACAAATTATGCTGTAACAAAGTTCACATGGAAAGAAATTCATGGTTTGCATATAAAAAGTTCCTGGTGTTGGATTTTTTTACGTTACGCATCCTTGAAGTATTCCTTTCTATCCAAATACTCCATACCAAACAGCCTGGGATTAGATTCCATAGTGTTTCCTTATCTTTATCTCTGAATTTCCTTCTCCAACCCAATATCAGTTTTGTTAATTAAACCTTCTTGATTACCTTTCAAAAACAAATCAATAAATAAATAAAATCATTTATTTCTCTTTTGGATAGCTGGGGGCTGGGATACTTGACATTTTCAGTGAGAGATAACTAATTGGTCTGGTATGTTGAGTGTTCTTCCTGGACTACTTACAAAAAAATCATGTCTTCTTATATGGTCTTAACTTAATCTGTAAGTTACTTATGAATTGAATGAACTTTTGGTTACATTTTCAATGGTTTGATGTATCAGGTAAGGTCGTGGCTAAGTTCTGTGCCAAGTATCTTCACCAACAAGTGCTCAAGCATGAATCATATTTGGCTGGCGATATTGGGACGTCTGTCCAAAAGGCTTTTTTCAGGTATTTGCGTAATTTTTGGTCTTTTTCCGCCTCTCAGTTTCTTCATTCTTCTTATGGTAAGCTTGATTGGTTATACAAGCTTAAGATAGTGATGTTACATAGATAATGCATTCATAGATTTTGTTCTTATCAAGACTATTATGCTGAAATTTTGGATGATTTGGATAGTTCTTTGGTGTTCATCTTGGTTGAAGTATTTTTGGCTTGTGCAGCTTAGCCGGTATTTCTTGACATGGACAATAACATAATATTATTCCTTTATCAATCATACCATCCTTTTCTCTTTTAGACCTTTCAGAAGTAACCAATACAGGCTCGCCTGGCTTACATCCTTGACTTTATTAACAAACATTGAACTATTTATGATGGAGTTCTAGAGCTTAAATCATTACAAACATACTGTGATCTAAAAAATTATTCCCCCTCCCAGACCAAATGTCACCTATTCTATTTATACCTGGCCAAATACAAATGTGACATTTTCTTTTGTGGCGTAATTTGCACCCATGTGCACTTATTCTCACTATATTTTACAATACTTTATTCTGTGTTGAAAAACAAATGTGACATTTGGTCTGGGATAGAAGCCGTAGAATTTTAAAGGGAGACGCGTTAAAATTATTGAGAATCTCCTGTAGAATTAATTTTAGAAGTTGCACAAGTTGTCATGCATATTCTTGTTTACTGGGGACAAAGCTTTTTATCAGAACTGTTTTGGTGTTGAGTACTGGTTTCTGTGTCAAGAAGTTTCTTGAGAAAAATCATTGTCAATGCAGGATGGATGAGATGATGAAAGGACAGAGAGGCTGGAGGGAATTGGCTATTCTGGGGGATAAATTCAACAAGTTCTCTGGAATGATAGAGGGTCTTATATGGTCACCAAAAGGCAATGACAAAAATGACCAATTTGAGGAGTGGGCATTTGAAGAGGTTTTTGTTTGACTATTTGCACGCTATAAGCTGCCTTTTTTTTAAGTTTAACTTGATGTTTATATGTCTATTACATGCCACTGGTATGATTTTCTAAATCTTCTGAGAACTATAATAGTTTTACGAATTGTATAACCAGACATTATACATTGTCCAAGTCTAAGTGGTAATTCCTTTGATTTCTTACAACAGTGAATTATGCTCCGCCTGCCCCTATAAGATTTGGTAGTGTTTCTTTTCTAGTCCATCCGATAAAATTTGCCCACACCCAGAATAACAACATTCATATCCCACTACAGTTAATATTTACCCTCCCAAAAACACTCAGTTTTAGACAAAATGCCATTCAACAGTACTCAACATTACCTACTTCACTCATAAAAAGAGGCAGAAGTACCCCCCCCCCCCCCCCAACAAAAAAAAAAAAAAAGTTTGCCACACTACACCTGTTTTATTACTCATGGTTTCTTAAAAATCTATCCCAAGATGTATGGCTAAATTTTAGATGTTAATAAAGCTATTCTTTTTGTATAGATAATGTTGTCTTAAACTGCTTGAAAAATTTATGGTATGCTTTATTTTCTGCTGGAGCTAAAGGTTGTTATTTGAGAGTGTGCTTCACTACGTTTTTTAAGTCGACTGTGAATAAAAATTTGTCTCTCTTTTAAGATACCTCATATTGATCAGAAATATTTTCCGAATCATATCTGATTGTTCTAACATTTTCTTTTATAACTCTTTTTTTTTTAATTTTTTTTTTAGAAGCTCTTTTATACTTGTACACTAGCTATGTTAATACTCATAAGCAATCAAAAAGAGAATATGGTTGTAACTGTAACTATGTGTTGAATTTGGTATGAGTGAATTAAGTGCATGATTTGTTTGTAACTAAAGTCTGTAATTAAGTATAATATTTTTGCATTTTGTTCTTTCCCATGAGAATCTTATATTTGTTACTAGACTAGAGTGGCTTATGTTTCTTTTGTAGTTTCTGAGATGCACATGGAAGTGTCTCCTTGTGTTCTGACTTACTCTTACTTTGGTATAGGGGCCACACTCTGATTTTTCCGGACCAACATCTGGCTGTACAGCTTGTGTTGCCATCATGAGGGAGAAACAACTTATTGTTGCAAATGCTGGTGATTCACGCTGTATCATTTCTAGGAATGGTCAGGTAACACTTTTTCCTAATAGAAGTGTTCCATAGCCCTGACATTATGGTTCTAAGTAACTGTATCCGAAAATGATGGGCATGCACCTGCGCTGAAAACTTTATTCTGCTTAATGATTAAAAATGTTGGCAATTTTGTGTTTTCTTTCTAATTCAGGCATATAGCCTTTCAAGAGACCACAAGCCTGATCTTGAGATTGAGAGAGACAGAATCATAAAAGCTGGCGGTTTTATCCATGCAGGTCGTGTCAATGGAAGTTTGAATCTAGCTAGAGCTATAGGTGCTGTCCACTTCACTTTTGACTATTCTTATATTGCAGAACGTAATAATTTACTTATATGGTCGATGCTGGAGCTCACTTTCCCAATAAACTATTCTTGTTATCACGTGTTATTATGAAAGGAAACTTTTAGTGATTGACTTTACTAAATTTTAAAGAACTGCACATGTTAAAGGTGTATATGAGAGGTAGTTTCTTGTTCCTGACGACTACGGATGTGTTGCAGGCGACATGGAATTCAAGCAGAACAAGTTTTTGCCTGCCGAGAAACAAATTGTTACAGCCAGTCCAGATTTGAATATTGTAAGCATCTGCTACGATAAGTTCACCTTTCGGATTTAAATTTTTGCTTGGAGCTTCTCTATATATTTATGGTTGTTCGTTCCTGACTACTCCCTCCTATCTTATTTAGTTGTCACTTTAGAAATTTTGCTATAACACAAATAGTTGTCATTTTAGGTATAATGATTGGTAATATTAGGTATAACTCTCTTTTTGTCCCTATATTCACTACTATCAATACTATTATATTAATATTCATAGGCTTTTGAGAATAATTTTTATAACTACAAAGCTAGTAATAGGCCCTCCTTAATATGTGTGAAATTCCTAAAATGACAACTAAATAAGATAGGAGGGAGTATTATTTTTTTTTACTTGTCAATTTTAGTGTCTGAATGATTTCTCTCCTTTCATTCCCATGAATAGATACCTGTTTACAACATACATTAAGGTCTGATTACTGCTATGATTTAGTCAGCCTATGTAGGGGAATTCTGTAATTA
Organism: Plantago ovata; assembly: GCA_028274465.1. Taxonomy (NCBI): domain Eukaryota; kingdom Viridiplantae; phylum Streptophyta; class Magnoliopsida; order Lamiales; family Plantaginaceae; genus Plantago; species Plantago ovata. The sequence continues at coordinate 32,567,527 of CM051457.1, forward strand.
CAAAGATTTAGTTAGCCCATCTGAGAAAGGTAAATAAAGTACAAGCTGCACAAATCCCTAAATTATACTTCAGGGAGAAAGATATAGCATAATCCTTTCATTTGACATTACTTTGCCTGGTCTTCGGACTTTTGCAACCAGTAAAAGACTTGTAGAAAATTCATTTGGTTTATGCGTGTTTAAACTCTAAACCATGCAATATCTTGGCAAACCTCTTCTTTTCCTTTCTTGCATGATCTTAATAGACTTGTGTAAGGATCGATAACATAATGAAATGCGGAAGTTTCAATATTGCCTATTTAATTTGAACTTCGCTGCAGCGGAGTTATTTTTGTGGCATTGGCCAATCGAAATCCAATTTTATTAGCTCTTTTGTCAAGATATATCAGTATAGTACGTGATTAACAAAATTTTTAGATTTCAAACAAGAGTGACCTTTGAAGTTTAAAAATGTCCCTGATTGCACTTAAAAGTTAAAACCCATTTTTATGTCCAGTAAAGTGATTAATTATACATAAAATGCAGACTTATTACAATACACTCACATGTAATGGGTAAATGTTCCTATAATTATAGAACTTGAATTAAAGAACTATGACCAACAACAGTCAGGGATTATTTCTGGTGCATTTCGGAATTTGTGTTTTGTTTAGTGTTTGGATGCATGATTTTTAAATAGTACTGTAGTATAAAAGAATAGTTCTTTACCATGTCTTAACACTACTTTGTTCAATTTTTTAATCAGGTTGAACTCTGTGATGATGATGAATTCATGGTGCTAGCTTGTGATGGCATTTGGTAAGCATAATTTAATCCTTAATATCCGTGGCCTCGAACTCATGATTTTATTCCATGGAGTCAAGTTACTATATGAAAGTGTTATGTTCATCTTAACTGGTGGTGAATTTTTCTAAATTCTGTTGTTGGTAAAGTTCATGCAGCCTCTTGGACCTAGTAACATGATACCTTTTAAATAGTCAATGCCTGTTGACTCTACTGGTTGGTTGTATGTTTGATCTTGCAATTGTTCATATGGGATTTGGTGATCTTGTTCTATAAGAAAGTTTCTTGCCTAACCCATGGGCATAAATTGTTCCTTGTGGTTAGAAGTATCTTATTCTGTTTCAACTTAATGAGGTATAGGGTACGAGACTTTTCTCACACACAGACACACCTAATGGTGTTTTGTTTTCCTCATTGCTGGATTTTCAAGGAGAAAAATGTATGTTGAAATTTCAGTTTAGTCCTATGCAGTTTGAAGCGCGACTTAGTTTCATGAACTTAAACTTTTATGCTATTTGCCTTTACTGTGTGTTTTGCATCTACTGATTTTGAATATAGGCATACCCACATTACCTAATCTCATGTTAGAAATTCTGTTGGGATTTCAGTTCAGGCTGGTCCAGCTTGGCTTTTAGTCTTATTTGGGTGACATTTTCTACTATTCACCTTTACTGTTGCATTTGAATGCACATCTGAATTTCTGGTGAATCCAGCGTCTTTTTCTTTTTGTAGCGCATCCGAATACACGATGTTTAATGTTACTCGCAACTTATATAAGGCAAGAATTTTTATCCTGAACATTTGTAAAAACCATTTCCAAGATCCAACCATAGTGTGTACATTAGTGTAATGTACCAAATACTTGGGTGGGTGGCGGTGGGTTCTCCTAATGTTTAGGGAAAAGCCGTTTTCCATAGGAATTTCACTTGTATGGCACTTACGTATGACACCAATGATTGTCGGCTCAGTGGTTAAGGGCTTCAGTTCCCTTAAAGCCGTCTTGCATGTCTGCCCACCTCATAAAAGCGTCGTTATTTGTAGCAGATTCCAGTTGTGTACTTTCTTGCATATTTTTTGTTATTTATCTGGTTTGCTTGCTGTCTATGCAAATGCTAGTCCCACTTACAGTTAATATAATATCTTAATGATTTTCTCACTGTTGGATCCTATTAGAAAATAATCAAATCATATATGGAGTAATGTATATAGAGACATTAGTTTATCTTACTAATTTTGTTGTTTGTTACTTAGGGATTGCATGTCAAACCAGCAGCTGGTAGATTTCATACATGAGCAACTGAAAACTGTAAGTGCAATCTCTTCCCCATCTGGTGTTTATTGCTTCATTCCTATTATGTTTTGAAGCCAAATTAATTGAATTCTGATGCTGAAGTTGGTCATATATATTCCAAGTTGTATAGTGTTCCATATGTTTCAGATGTTACGTGCCCTTAGTGTGATAAGGACAAACCCAGTTTGATTTTGATTGTTATATCTACTCGTGCAGGAAAATAAGCTCTCAGTGGTGTGTGAAAAAGTACTGGACAGGTGCCTAGCACCGTCAACTGCTGGAGGCGAAGGCTGTGATAACATGACCATGATATTAGTGCAATTCAAGAAATCTGCTGAATCTTGTTCATCTTCAAATGAGAAATCCTGTGTTTCTGATGATCAGGAAGCAGCCCCTATTGTGTCAAACTCTTCTGAAATCGAGTCATAATGACTGCAAAACTGCTTCATAAGTACTTGTGGTCTCAGTATTATTGGGAGATACATGTATTTAGAGATGTTCTCGATCTGTAAATGTGTATAATTTTGTTTGTTGCTGGAGCTATAAATTCGATTGTGTTTTACTTTTACATTATGTTTTGACTTTTGATTGATGGTTCTGCCTTGTGCACACACCTTTGTTGTACACAATCACTGGGAGAGCTTGTACATATAATTTACGTACTGGTTTGAACATGGATGCAGGTCGATGTCTAACGCGTGTGTGCTGATTGATTGTGTTCTACACTTGTTAACAGTTGTGTTCATCTCTTACACCGTTACAGGAGGATCGTGATATCTGTATTGGTTAGTTTTACTTGTAGAACTCATGTATATATAGAAATTACTATCTCACTCTATATTTTACAACAATATTGCAACTTTAGTACCACTTCACTAAGTCTTTAACCACTTATTCAAATCAATTAAAAAATTAACTTCCCTCCTAGATAGTAGATGCTACCCTTATCATTTCTTTTTTAGGATAATGTTAGATGTTGGAACATTATTTTACTAATTATTTTACTAAATGTTGAAAATTGTTTGTAAATTATAAAAAGTATTTATAAGTCTATAACTTTAAAAATTAACCCAATACTTTTAAAATTGAAACAATACTCCATTTCAAATAACTCAATAAACTAATTTTGTTTTCATAATGTTCATTTCATTCATTTGAATTTAAAAAACACACACTGAATACATTCTCAAACAAATTTTTAAAAAAATGAGAAATAAAAATATTAGGGGCGGGGCCTGCTCATCGAGAGCAGCGGCCTGCTGTTAGTGTGTAGCCCAAATTTTTTATTTTTTTAGTTTTCAATTGTTTTTAGTACGCATGAAAGTTTTTTTATTCAATTTATTGTAGAAAAAATGTGTATATTTTATCTCATAAATTTAAATTAAATAAACATTACCTCATACTAATCATTAATATAAGGTGACCATTTCATGTTGAAATTTTGTATTTGAAATAGTTTTGTTTTATGGAGAATTTGTTGTGAAGTAGGAAGTAATTATTTTATAATAGGTTTGGGACTTATTTATAATATTTTAAAAATAAACAATATTTTGCAAATTACAAATAAATTTCCAGCATTTTGTAAAATGGCTTCGACGTTTAACAACTCCCTTCTTTTATTACCTTACTCGTTCAATCTCTAAAATTTCTACACATTAGGATTAGGGCTATCACGCAATTGCTAAAGTCTACAGGGAGGCTGGCCTTTCCTAAAACAATAGAAAGGCCTGGTTTTACAAAAACTCGCTGGTTTTGATTTGGACCGATTGGTTGGCCGGTTTTTATGATTAACCCGGTTTTTGTAAGCATATAAATACACATTGTCAGACAGAAAAACACATAGTTTAATGTGTAACTGCGTGAATCCACTTTTTCTCTCTGAAAATTCCTTTTCTTCTTCGTCAGATTCCTTTCTCTTTCTTCAACAAATCAACTATCAGCTCTCTTTATTCGATTGCTTTCTCAAATCACTCTGTTTATTCTACAACTTTCTTCGATTGGTTTCTTCGATCGGTTACTCTCCTTCAATTTGTGTTTTTCAGTTCATTGTTGGGTTTTCCTAAAACTGATTTTTCATGTTGAGATCGATCTAGGATGTTACTGAACGTTCCGGCGAAGAGAACGAGAAGGACGACGACTTCAAATTTTCGCGATAATGTTGATAGTAAGTTTGTTTCGGGTTTTTTTTTTTTTTTTTTTGAAGTTTTTGTTCCTCTGTAATTATTTGCAATGTGTTTTTGGTTTCTGAGCTTGTTTGTGTTTCTGATAATTTAGTATTCACGCTGCTTTTTTTTTTTTTTGTAATATTTTAAATGTTGCTTTAAATCGTGTTATGCTTTTTAAGGGATTCTTTTATGTTTTTAAGGCATATTGTTAACAGTTAAGGGTTATGTGATGTTTATGCTTTCGTAATTGTGGTGTTGTTAGTTTCATAAGTCGTTTTATGATTTTAAGTGTGTCTGTTATGATTTTAAGGGTGTGTAATGTTATGGTACCTTAGTTTTGTAACTGAAGGAGTGAAGGTGTATTGTTATGGTTAAAGGGATCTTGTTATACTTTTAAGGGGTTATGGAAGCGGGGATTTTATATTTTTAGATGTTGATGATATTATACTTTTAAGGTCTTATGTTATAGTTTTTAAGTGGGTGTAATGTTATGCTACTTTAGTTTTGTTGCTGAAAGGGTTTCGGTGTACTCTTATGGTTTTAAGGGATCATGCTATATTTTTAAGGGGTTATATTTTTGTTTTAATGTATAATATTGTGCTTTTAAAAGTTCTGCTACTTTAGTTTTGTTGCTGAAAGGGTTTCGGTGTACTCTTATGGTTTTAAGGGATCATGCTATATTTTTAAGGGGTTATATTTTTATTTTAATGTATAATATTGTGCTTTTAAAGGTTCTGCTGATATTTTACGTTTTATTTTTTTGCAGTTGTTGATGCTTCTAAATTAACGATGTAGGGAGAGAAGATCAAAGAAGAAGCAAGCCCAAGTTTTTTGGTACAACTGCTGGTGTTTTGGATTATGATAGAGCTGAGGACAATTGAATGAAAGATTGATAGTTGGCGAGATTGATAATTGGCGAGTTACATCAAAAGTCAACAATATTCTCAAGAAGTAGGATTTGTAATGTCCTGGGCAAAGTGTTTATGTTGGATATTATTGAAGTAGTTTTTGATCAACAATTAGTTTTTGCCCTTTTGAACAATTAGTTCGTGTATATATTTAAGCAATGGTTTAATATAATACTATTGTATATTCTGGTTATTGTTTTAAATAATGATGCTATGGTTTTAAGGGTATACATTATAGTTTTAACACGTCTTGTTATGGTTTTAGTATACAAGATGCTCCGACTGTTGGGTATAATGTCCTGGACAAACTATTTTATCTGGATGTTATTTGAAATAGTTTCTAATTTGAGCAGTTACTTTTGGCCTTTTTGAACAATTAGTTTGTGTATGTTTTAAAGCAGTGGTTTAATATGAAACTCTTATATGTTCTGGTTATAGTTTTTTATATATATGATGTTATGACTTTAAGATAGAAGATTTTGCGATTGTTGGACAAAGTGTGTGTGTTGGATGTTATTTTTGGATCGAGTAGTATGTCAATGTGTGATGTTAACAGTTAGTCTTTGCTCTTGTATAATTAGTTTGTGTATGGTCTTAAGTGGTTTAAACATGCAAACATGGTATGGTGAAGTTTAGTTTTCTGTCTAAATTCTTAATTGATTTCTTAGAAGTACAATAGTGGATACTTAAAACCACAATTGTACGTACTTAAAACTACAATAAGGATACTGATAACTACACCAACTGGTTATAAGAGATATATGTTACGGTTTTAAGGGTTTGTCATAAGAGTTACTGATGATATATTTTGTCATATTATACTTCTAAAATCTTTTGTTATACTTTATTTAAGGTGCAACGTAAAATCAAGACATCATGCAATAAACTAGTGTAACATTAAATAGTTCATTCATGTAAGGATTAAAACATTTAGTCAATTGATGTTTCCACATCTAGTATTATCAAATCAACAAAATTACAACAACCGTTCTCCATTAAAATCTTAATTTGAGTTTTTAGAACAACAACATAATGGGTACTTAAAACCACAACTTGGATACATAAAACCCCAACGAGGGTACTTATAACACACCAATTGCTGTATGAGATATATGAGAACATGCCAACAAGTGTAAAATTGAATGCTTCATTATATTCATGTCAGGACTGAAACATTCAGTCAATTGGAGTTTTTAAAACTAGTATTCTCAAAGTAACAAAATTACAACAAGCGTTCATGTGGTGTTTCTTATGCAAAATGAATCTGGATCTTTGAAATTGGCTTCTCGTGAGTAAACTTGTTCGTGATCTTTGAAGCAACGAAATTGGTGTTTCTGATACTTGAAGTCATCCTTTGTCATTCCATCTCTCCAGAAAATAGCAGTCGGCCTAGCATCTTCACCTACATGTACCGGTGATAAAATTATGAATCTCCGTCCTTTTGTTTATGAAAAAAAAAAAAAAAAGTATTTCTTTAAATTTTTTGTTCATCTACATGCTTAAACCATAATAATACGATCACGTAAAACATACCATGACCAATTAAAATTATAAATGTATACCTAAACAATATACCAATTGACGACATGGAAATAATAACTTATATTACTAAAATCCATAGCATCAAAACTTCAAATTACAACAACATGCCTTAATACCATAGTGATGCAACTTATAACCACACTAGATTTCAATCAGAATAATGTAAAATGTTCAATTAACATGTTGAAAAGGTGAAATACAATAAAAATGTTGCTAGAATCACATGTTTCCAATTACGAACCTATAAATGTGATGTATAAAAGAATAACAGTAGAACATAATGTTATAACTAGGAGAGCTTATGACCGTATGTACGCTAGAAACTGTAACAATTAGAATATCTTAGAAACTGGAATTCATCCTAACAACCGGTATTAAAAGTATACTATGCAGATTAAAAACCATAACACAATTTGATTCAATGAAACAATGCAAAATATACTACACAAACTTAGAATCATGCATAACAACAAGGATTAAAAGTATCCAGGAGCTTACGAAATTGTTGTTAAGGTTCGATTTCTTCAATTACTTCCACATCTCAAATTGGATTTCACAAGTATCTGAAATCTGAACGTTTGATCAACAAATTGGAACGTAAATCAATCGAAAATCAGGAAACAAAGAAGAATCATCAAAATACGCAAAAACACACAGTAAAATTCTGTACATACACGCAAAAAAAAAAAAGAGAGAATCGATGTTGAATTAACATCACGTCAATAGAAACCATATATAACATGTTACATTAACAACCATAACATGGCATTAATTATCAAACGAAAAAAATGCAGAGGTATACTAGACAAACTGAAAATGTTATAACAACGTCGATTAAAACCATAACATATGTCATATTAAAAACCATAACATGCTGTTATCCAATGAAAAAAAAAACAGAAAGACATACTAGACAAACCAAAAATATTATAACAATGTCAATTAAAACTATAACACGTCATATTAAAAACCATAGCACGGTGTTATCAAATAAAAATATGCACTAACATACTAGACAAACTAAACATATTATAACAATGTCAAAATACACCACATTTATCTCCTCATCTTTCCTATGAACAGAAGTGACCTTGAAGTAGCAACTTGGCAATGGACCTACTCAAAACTTAAGCACGATTAACACGTAAACAACCCGATAACCGCTTTGGTTCCCATAAACTAAAACCACAACAACAACATGATTTAAAATCACACCATATATTCTATCTTAAAACTATGAGACAACATTAACAATCTACTTAATACATAAACCATATCAAGCATGCTTAGAACCATACCACAAGGTGTTAACACTATAACAATAGTAATTAAAACGACACCAATATGACTAAAAACTGTATCAATAGCATTTGAATTTAATGCACGCTAAAAAATCATATCAATGTTGCTTTGAATCATTACATGATATCTTAAAGTCATAACAAGGTTCCATAACAGTACAACATACATACTAAACACTATAGGATGACACTATTTAATCAATATAATGTAGAAGCTTAAAATCATAACAAAAGGCTTAAAGTACACCAGCTTACAGAATTGCTGCTCATGTTGCACTTCTTCAATTAATTGCAAATTCGACGAGCATCCTTCTAGAATAGCATGCTGAAGAAGTAAAATATTATAACCATGTTGCTTAAAACCATAACACGACGTGATGCAATGAAAAAATGCAAAAATATACTACACAAACATAGAGCTATAACAACAAGGCTTACAGCTGGTAATTATCAGGAATTTAGATTAAAAACCATAACACGACGTGATTCAATGAAAAAATCCAGAAACATGGTAGACAAACTTAAAACCAGCAACAAAAAGGCTTAAACATATTATAACAACGTCGATTAAAACCATAACACGATAGTTTAAAAACCTTAGCGCGGTGTTATCGAATGGAAATATGCACAAACATACTACATAAATATCAAACCAGGACAGGAAGGCTTAAAAGTATATAGTAACGTACGGATTTGCTGCTCTGGTTCAATTTATTCAATAATTTCCAGATCTGAGAAGCTTCCTTCTTCACCATCGTTGATTTGCAGATTCGAATATTCTAGCAGCTAAATCGGAATGTTCCGTACAGTGAATTCATCAAAAAATCCAGGAAAACAACAACCAATCAGAAAAAATAGATCTAAATTGGAGAAATCATCAAATACTATTGAAAAATCATATAGAAATAATAGAATTGTTGGTTAATTCACCTTATCAACGTGCGTCAGAGATTTTCCTGCTCCAATCCGGTGAAAACGAGCCCCGATCGGTGAAATTCCGTCAAATTTCCGGCGAGATTTGTTCGATCGGCAGAGAGAGAGAGAAAAACGTGAAAACACACAGTTTAACGTTCAACTATGTGTTTTTAGATTTTTTCTTTTTCTCGCTGGTTTTGGTTGCTTATATAGTAGGCCGGTTTTTAATTGAGCGAGAAACCGGAGCGAGAAACCGCCTAGCGGTTTTGTTTTCTGGTTTTTCAATAAAAAACCAGGCCTTTCCATGTTGGTAGGAAAGGCTAGCCTTACCATATAATTACTCCACGCAATTTAAGGAGAGACATTAACATAATAAGAGGAATGAAAAACTTAGTGCGGTGTGTTATCTTTTAATTGAAAAGTAACATTTAAAGTGAAGTATAATCTCAAATTTGTAATATCGTGGTAAAAATAGTAATATTTTTAATGTGGGGTAACTTCTTGTTTTAGGAGTGAGTAAAACTTTGTATGAAATCACAAAAGAAGTAAAGTGGGTAAAGTTTTGTAAGACGGATGTAGTATTGTTCTTTATTATTTTATTTTTTTAAATGACAAATATTACAACTTTTTTTCAGGAATTGAACCCACCACCTCTTGTTCACTATCCCAACTCCTTACCGCTGCACCACCTTATAACTTCCATTGTTGTTCTTTATTAAAATGCGTGTTAATTCTAGTGAGTATTTTATTCGTCTTATTCTAATTTATCATATATTTTTTGGTCTATGATTCTTCAGTACTCGAAAACTATAAAACTATATAATAAAAATTTAGAGTATATTTTCATGATATATATTGATATATACGAGTATTTGTTAAATATTTTGTCACTAATGTTAGTTTAAGAGTAGAGTAAAATCTATTTCGTGTTGGTTTGTTTCACTGGTTCTTGTTTATGGGCTTTTTGAGTTTTACACTTTGATATTCAGGCTTGTGTGGACTAGAGAGGTGCTAACTGGGCCGGGGGTAGAACAGCCCGGCACAGACCGGCCCGCTAAAAAACCAGTCTAGGACCGGCCCGTGTAAAATTAGCCCGGCCCGACATATAACCGTATAAAGCATGTGGGCTATAGGGGCCAAGCATTTCCTGGCCGGCGCCGGACCGGCCCGGGACCTGATAAAACTGTATGATCAGCCTGGCCCAAACCGACCCGGATAGCCCGAATAAGCCCTCCAATGATGTTATATATAAGGACCATTCATATTCAAAAGGCTAGTGATAATGCCAGAGCTAAAATACTAATGCCAAAACAATTTGTGCATTTTAAGAAATGATTAGTGAATATAAAAGGTAAATTGTTCTAGCACTAGTAATTTCAGCTCTGGCATTATCAATAGCCTATTCAAAATTTCACTTTAATTTAATTGGAATGTTACTCCATACAATTCCAATGTTACTGATTACATATATATTAACTTCTAAATTAACTCCACATTTATCAACTTCCACCTCTAATTATTATCTTCGTTACTCGTTAGTCAATGTTCAACTCACCAAATCACCAAATTATGCTCCATTCACTTCTAATTATAGTAAGCTAACATATGTGAACACCAATAATTATTTTAACCGGTAGATTGAATGTCAAATTATATAATTATATTACTACTTCCTAACTTCCTAATTATATTACTACTTCCATTTTACTTATATGCTTTGATTAATTTCCATTTTTACTACTTACGTTTCTCCTTCTATTAGCAAAAAGTAGGGAAAAAAAAAAGACATATGTAGACCGGCCCGGCCCACATACAATGGGATATGGCCATATGGGACCGTGCCGGGCTGATATATCAATCAAAAAGCCCGTCCAGGACCGGCCCGCTTTAATTCTGGGACAGAACAGCCCGGACACTAAATGGAGCGGCCCTGCATGGACCAGCTCGTCCCCGCACGGGACCGGCCCGATTTTTGTTGTCATCATGTGGATGATTTGGTTTCGGAAGCTGAAGTCAAAGTTTACTTTTTGGGCATGTTTGATTTCGCACCTGGTAGTGTTGAGCTTAGTTTTTTTTTATCCTTTATTTGTATTTTAGCAAGTAGAGAGGGTTGAACGTGGATCTGGAACATCTGATATGCCTTGTTCTGTGTATTTTCTTTGTAAGAATTTTGGACCATTTCTTATACTTTTTTCTAGTAATAAAAATTTTGCCGTATCCAAAATAAATAAAAAAAAAAAAGAAAAAAAACCATATCTCACCATCTAATAAATTATGAATGAATGATTGAAATATACACATCACATCATGAATTAATTTCGTTTCAGAATTACCGAAACAGCTTTGCATATATACGACGTTATAACCTTTTACTCTTAACTGATGTAAGATGTGCTATCCCAGTTTTAACCTTAAACTTTTATCACGAATCTTCTATGCCCATTTACTAAGAAACAACATTACCTTTTCGAAAACAACAAAGTTTATGGCAAACCAGAAGTATAATACAACTTTCTGGATTCGTAGTTTAATCCGTACTATAATAATAAGAGTTCTAATTTATTTTGTAAGTTTTTTATAATGCGTCCGATTATAAATTAATTCTAAATGTTCTTATATACTTTCATAATAATATGAACTCAATTTTTTCAAATTTAAAATAAGTTAATATATAAATTATAAAGCAATTGTTGGGAGTAGAGAGTAATTAGTACAAGTGGCATAGCTTCACGTAAGACATCAACAAATTCTACATCCATTAATTGACAACATACATAAGATATATGCTAACAAGAAAAATTATAATATATGCTTTTTATTATATTCCCTTGTGTTCGGTCGAGAATTTTATAGACATGAATCGATCATAATCATTAATATGGAGCCAAATGCAAAACACAATTAAAAGCATAATCTATTCTCAAATGAAGCAAAATCATTGGATCCTAACTCCGAAGTTAATTACTCCCACAGGTGTTGTCGTGTCTGTAAATCATTGGTCCGAAGTTTTAGCTTCCTATAATATAGTAAGCAAAAATTAAACTAAGCATGGTGAAGATTTTGAGTGTGGTACAAAAACTATAGACCCATGATATAGACCTGCAGGCATGGAAATTGTTTTGTACATATTTTATCACTAAGTGATCAGTGTGAAGGTATATGTGTGTATTACTGTGTATTAGAGGTAGACCAAAGTATAGTAAATACCTTCAAGCGATCTTATTATAAGACCAAGTATAGCAAATTAAATAAATAAGATTAATGTATTAAATTAAATTAAATTGATCTCCATAATTGAATAAAAATAAAAATTGTAGAAAAGAGTAAAATGGAGAAAAATTATGTCAGTAAGATTCGAACTCTAGACTTCTACTTCAATAGTTACGCCCCAAAATTTCAAAGAGTTTAAATGGATTGAAAACGATACTCATGCTAATAAGGATCACCTTTTCTCTTTGAAAATCCATACATTGGGAATTTTAGAGTTAAGCGTGTTTGATTCTAAATTAAGCAATTCTAGAATGAGTGATCCCAGTGAGAAGTTCTCAGTGCGTGCACGATTGAGTATTGGTATTGAGTATGTGTCACGAGCATTAAAAGTAGAAAGGTTTGGGGATCCTTTGCACTTTTTCATCATTGTTTTCACAACCGTTGGCATTCACGTTTACTTGGTTATAGATTTGCTAGAATCATGCTGCTTACTCCTTGCTTGCAGTCTTGTACAAAAACATTGATCACCATTGCTTACACATTGAGCTTGAAACCGTTGCATACAATTTCGCACCCACCAAGATCTTCACCAAAATAGCCCCGAAGTGCACTGGATTCATATAGTTTGGCAGTTTGCAGTGCACGTAGAGAAAATCCGATTTTGCGTCTTGAGGAGCTTGTTCCCATGCTTAATTAATGTCCGGAGAGAATGACACTTCGAGTCAACTTCCACTATTCTAACTACGGTTTGTTGTGGTGTGTGTAGGTTTCCGCAAATTATAAATATTAAATTTGCGTATGTTCTAGTTGGCTCTTCATGCACACATCAACGACCCTTGCTCGACTAAAGCACCGGTCACTTCTGTGAGCGATGCCACCAAATCCTTCAGATCGAAGATATTGCGTAGGGAAATTTTAACTACTTCCTTGAGTCCTTGACAATGGAGAGATATGCAAAAGTATCATATGTTGTCAACTTGAACTTGAACTTCAGATTTTGCTAATTTTGGGTGTTTTGGAATTTGTATTCCTTCCCAAAAAACACGGAAACAAGGTTCGTGTATGGGTAGGATTTTTTTTTTTAAATTTCTATGTTAGGTTTGGGAGTATATATGTAACCCAACTGACCGAGGTAGCTGGTTGATATGGCGGTGAGCCCTTTTTTTTTTTAAACAACAACTCTTTAATTCAAAGTAAAAAATTTACACAAGAGAAAGAGCTGCACTCAACAATACAACATACATCTACAACCGAAAATGAAAACACGGCCCATGATATGGAACAAAGAACGTAACTAGCGGCAAGCTAAGAGTCCAGTATGGACTATGGACCACATAAATCTTAATCACTTTTTTCGTCTAGTATGTCTTACCCCTAACGGCAAGTCAAGAGTCCAAAAGTACGAGACATGTTTGTCTCTGATTAAGACCAGAAAGGGTAAATGTAGCTACTCTCATAAATTGGGTTTTCCTATAATATAGAAAAACCTGGTCTTATAGTATACTTAACATGCCACAAACAAGTACCTCCATCGATGAGCACAACTAATTGAAGTAGAATTTTTTTTTAAAAAAACAGCAAAGTCGAACGTTGCAGTTGGTGAAAAATTCGAACAAGATGCTAAGTTTTCAGATAGTTAGAGACGTACGAGCATTGGTGCGGTGATGGAAATGCATCAACAATGGTGATAATAGTTCCAAATCAGATATATATTCAAATAGAAGGATAATGAAATGTAGTTTGAAAAGTTCGATAAGGGGCACACCAATGCGGTGGTGATGCGCAGCAATAGAGACGAAGTTTGGGCGGCAATCGTGATAAAATCGAGTCGCGCGACTAGGGTTTTCTGTGAGGAAATTGTTTGGGTCTGCAAATAAAGCGTGTGTGAAATATGGTTTTTTCATGTTATATATATACAACATGTATCCATATGAATTTGAACAAAATCTGGGTTGACCCGCGAATTGAGTCCAAAGGTTAGAAATTATGTCTCTTTTGTATATTCTTAACTGATGAGGGTAAAACTTCCTTTAAGCACTACCGACAATATTACAAAAAACTAAGAATAACAATCTTCAAGCTTTCGACGGATGATTCTTCATAAAGCAACCTTTACGGACTTCGCAAATCTCATGTGTTACTGAAAAGGAGGAATGATTAATGTGATATAACCGATTCGCAATATGGTCAAATCGAAGGTACGTGACTTAACTCAATGGTGGAAATATCACAACCCTGTATGTATTTCGGAGTGTGTGTGTGTCCGGGAATGATAGGAAAAGAACCTGATTTTCAGAGAATGTTTTGTTGATATCAGAGATTGATTATGCCTCCTTTTGGGATTTGAGCTATTAATAGAGAACTCCTAGCTCATAAGTCGGTCCAATAGCAATTCGCCTAGTGTGTGTCTCTTATGCACCAGCTGTAAATGTCGTGCTTGATGTTGATAGTAATGGGCTTAGCCAATAACCAGAAGCCCATTTGTATCTCTCTGGTCATTCTTAAGATTGAGCCTTCCGGAGTACTATATCTTTCGTACCTGATGGGATTACCTTTCGTAGGTACATTTGGTCTACCTTGTTTCTTACTCACTTTCTGCCTTATGAAGTTAGGCATGTCGTATGCTTTCTTCTTTAACCTTGATGGTGCAACCTCTCTAGGTACTTACATGTAATATGCTACTTCCTCCGTCCACAATCAAGTTTTCCATTTAGTTTTATTGACTTTTTTTTGTCTTCGTTTGACTCCGAATTAATCCTAAATCGTACTGGAAAAAAAATATTTCGAACTTATATAATGAAAATATAAGATTTCCATTTTCATAATATAAGTTCGAAATGCTTTTTTTTTTTTTGCGGGTGCGATTTAAGATTAATTCGAAGTCAAATGGAGTCTAGAAAGAGTCAACAAAACTAAATGAGAAGTTTGATTGTGGACGTAGGAAGTGGATCATTTTAATTTGTCTTAGTATGTACTAGAATAAATTTAGTTCATTTGGTGATAAAAGTGTTGGAGTAGCACATGAGAGATTAGGAGTTCGAACCCGGCATATAATTATATTTGAAATTATGAGGTGGTAAAGAATTATTGTAGTCATAATTAATTAAATTTCACTTAAAAAAAAAATTTGATTCCAATAGTTGAGTCTTTCTCTATGACATTATTGGCTAATGCCTTTATTGCCAGGGGACAGGTGTACAAATCAATGCAAGTGCAAATGTTAGTAGTAATTTTGCCTATAAATACCTAATAGACCTGTCAATCATTTACATCATCAACTTCTATAACCTAGCTAAGGCAATATACTTAATTATTCCTCGTGCTAGCTTGCAATATACTTAATTATACATCAATGGCGGCATCATTAGAAATTCAGAATTTCATAAATTTTGAACAGGAGGAGATTGTTCGCCCTGTTGCCAACTTTTCTCCTAGTCTCTGGGGCGATCTTTTCGCTTCATTTTCTTGCGATACTCAGGTATTCATCTAACAATATCAATTCTTATTTCATTTTCATTTAACTTGTTTTTATCAATATTTTCAATATTCTCCCCTGCTAATTCATTAAATACATACGTTCGACTATGCTAACGCCTGTTAATTATGTTCTTACACGACGTTACTTATAGTCCTTTTCTTGATTATTGTTCCTTGTACTTGTTTTACTACAGCTATCTGAGATTTATGGTGAGGAGATTGAGGTATTGAAGGAAAAGGTAAGGACCATGATTGTCTGCAGTGAAGACAAGTTGAGTTTGATTAACACTGTTGAACGCCTTGGTTTATCGTACCATTTCGACAAGGAAATTGAACATGAGCTAAATCTGATATTTCGTGATGATGAACAAAACGACGATTTGTTCAGGACTGCACTCCGGTTCAGGCTGTTGAGGCAACATGGATTTGATGTTTCTTCATGTAAGTTGCCATTGAGATAATTGCTTTTACACTTCTTACACTATACTTAACTTGTTTGCATTTATATTACTTCCTGCGTACCAAAATAATTGTTGTATCCGTACTTTTTTCAGTCAGCCAGTTTCAATTCTGATATGCTTTGTTATTGTCAGGTACTTTTAAGAAATTCACTGAAAACAATGGGAAATTCAAAAAGTTCCTTAGTGCTGACATTAAGGGTTTGGTGAGCCTGTATGAAGCATCATATGTAAGGTACCATGGAGAAAGTATATTGGAAGAGGCGCTTGCTTTTGCAACCGAACATCTTTTGTTGATCGCAGAGCAAGATTTGTTCTCTGATGATCTTGTCCAGAAACAAGTGAAACATGTTCTGGAGCAGTCTCATCAACGTGGTGTTCGCAGAATTGAGGCACGGCATTTCATTTCATCGTATGAAGAAGAATCTTACAAGGATGATGAGTTGTTGAGGTTTGCAAAACTTGATTATAATTTTCTGCAGATGTTGCACCGGAGTGAATTGTATGAACTTACAAGGTATGTATGAACTTTAAAATTTTTCATGCTAGAACTGATAAGTTAGTGGTTGGGTAATTTGTTTTTTTTTTAGCAAGACTGGTTAATTAATGAATTAGATTATGAGAACTAAATAAACAAACTAATAAGGTAGCTCAAATTGAGAGTTGATAACTGATCTTAACATAGTCTACTGGTTCAGAAGGTAGATATGATTCACCAAGTATAAATGAACTATAAATGACATAAATCATCTCACCCTTTTAATTATAACTATCAGTCAGATGTTTACATAACAAACTTATTTTTGATCACAATATCAAATCAATTTTAATTAGCTTATAAATTAGCCGATCGATACACTAGTGCGAACATAAGCTTAATTAGCTACTACTTAAAAGTCCAAAAGAATAATAAAGTAAAACAAGAAAATGAAAGAAAGAAGTTTAATTATGAGTTCTCAACGTACGTAAGTATCAAAATCAAACCACTAGAATCAAACATTCAAATGTACTCATGTAATGACAAAGAAGCATTTTCTAATATGTGGCTACACGGATGAAGTATCATAGTAAAAATAAATCAGCCCTAATCCAAAATTATAGGTTAAGCCGTACGTTAAGGTATTAATAAACACTATAAATGACACTTAATTGTGTACTATTTTGTTAAATAAATAGGTGGTGGAAGGGCATGGATCTTGTGACGAAACTTACATACCCCCGTGATAGACTCGTAGAGTGCTATTTCTTTGCTCTAGGGGCATATGTTGAGCCTCAATATACTCGAGCCCGTGTTATGCTTGGTAAAGTTATTGCAATGATCTCTGTTGTTGATGATACTTTTGATTCTTATGGTATTATCGACGAGCTGGAAATTTTCACAAGTGTAATAGAGAGGTATGAATTCGTACTTACATAGATAACACAGTTAACTACACTTATTAACGATTTGTTGAAGAATTGATAACTCACCAGCTTATGTTTTTGCCATATATAGGTGGGATGTGAAGGAAATGAACAGACTCCCAGATTACATGAAAATAGTTTTCCAAGCTCTTATTGATGTATACAACGATTATGAGACTGAACTAAGACCACGAGGGAGATCATTCGCAGTTGCTTATGCAAAAGAAGCGGTAACATTTTATTCTCTTTCCATAAAATTAAAATCATTGAAGACACGCGAACGTACAATGCTATAACAATGGTACTTTAATGAGCAGATGATAGAGATAGTGAAGAATTACAACACTGAGGCGAAGTGGTTCATTGAAGGTTACATGCCCTCATTCGATGAGTACATACAGAATGGTTATGTCACAAGCACCTACCAATTGCTCGCTGTCACATCTCTCATTGGTATGACATCGGCCTCTGAGGAGGCGTTTGAATGGCTTATGGCAAAGCCAAGAATTCAAGTAGCTAATATGGCTATATGTCGCATCATTGATGATACGGCAACATATGAGGTATGATACATCAACATATGATCATATAGCACTAGAAGAAAAGTCATTGAGTAACACCTTAACGTACGTGTCATGTATGTCGACATAGTGACACTTTTCAGAATGTTGAGTACAAGTAATTATATTAATTTTTTATTTTTTTTTATGGGATTATCCCATCAATATATTACTTGATAATCCCATCAATTAAACATGTAAAACATTTAAAATAACCATCAATTAAACACCAGCAATTACCTACTCATATTTACAATTTACTTCAGACTGAGAAGAACAGAGGGCAAGTTGCAACAGGGATTCAGTGTTACATGAAACAATACGGAGTATCTGAAAAGGAGGCAATTGAGGCGTTTCACAATCTTGCAGAGAATGCATGGGAAGATATCAACGAGGGATACGCTAGGGAAAATGCAGTTTCAAAGGAAATTCTCAAACGAATAGTGAACTTTGCGCGACTGATTGATGTGACGTACAAGAATGATCTAGATGGCTACACGGATCCGGAGAAGGTACTGAAGCCACATATTGTTGGACTGCTCTTGGAACCCTTCAAAGTTTGATCGAGCTGCCCCTTGTGTGTCTATGAAATGTTCACTATATATTGATGGGATTATCAATTATGGTTATTTTACATGTTTTAAATTTTAATTTATCAGTTGGGATCGATGTGTGTTTAATTGCTGGTGTGGATTGTTAATTTCGAGTATAACGTAACTAGATTAGGCTTTTCCGCAACGCTTCAAAAAATGTGAAGGTACGTACACCGCGCCATGGATAATATATTCAAGATTGTAATATTTTTATATACTGTCATATTTTTATATGCAGAGACTCTATTTTCATCTCCACTTGCAAATACGTTTTTCATTAACCCAAAAGAAACAGAAAAAAAAAAAAAAAATAGCGCATAAGCAATAAATGCTCTCGTCTTTGTACAAGCCGTTTATACGTACCTTAACGCATGGTTAAAGATATGTAAAAGTAAAGATGTAAAAATGATCTGCAGAATGCAGAAACAATGTATTGAATAGGGAAATTATGCACTGGAAAGTATAATAGTCACACATTTAAGCTTCTAGCAGGGACATTATATGAATAATATGCACCAACCTCATGGCGAAATATCCACACCAATAAAGTGAATTTGCGAAAATTATATATGCTTAATCTCTTGTTAGAAATCTTACTGAAAATCACCTAGGCATTAAATAGTTTAGCTACTCCAACGTAACTTACAAGGTCCAAGTTATGTTATAAGAAAAACATGGATAACCTGAAGGCGAACTTAGGCGAACTTTAGATCAAACTAAAACAAGAAAAGCCTAGCTAGCAAAATAATTAAGATAACTACAAGCTACGAATAATGTGTGTGAGGTATCTCAAGAGTAGCAGCAGCAGAAGACTGGTGTTAAACAAGGTATTGAGCAACTACGTCGATAACTCCTGTTGTAATCGATAGCAGTCAGAAAAATAAAATAGTCTTAATTAAGAATTCAATTCCTATTCGAATTCCTTTGGGTTTTAGCTGCGAATCGAAGGTTATATAAAGGGGTGATTACTGCATGCTCAAGACAGATCTGTGTATGATTCATAACACAGCTTGAAGGTCCGGTTTGACTACTTCGAAGGATAATATATTATAGATTATAGGTTCTAGCTTTGAGAGACAGACTGGTTCTTGTTTCTTGCATACTGTTAGGGACTTGTAATTGAGATTGATATAATATAGTGAAGCTGGTTGATTTCCGTGGACGTAGGTTATTCAGAACCGAACCACGTTAAATCTTGTGTTCTTTCTTGATTGCGTTCTTGCTCTGTTTTCTGGTTTTGGTTGTGTGCGTGTGTGTTTGATTTGGTGCAGCAGGTTATTGATGGTTTAGTTGTTATTGTGAGCTTTATGATTAGGTAAACTCACTATTGTTGATACGAACACAACAATGTGAACTTCGACTCTTACTCGAAGAATTTAGTTTTCTTGATTTCCTCCTCATATAATGATAGAAAACATCCAGGGAAGGATTCACATATTTGATGCTTGTAAAAAAACGTGTAAGAATATATCTAATCTTGATGCTATCTCCTAGCTACTTCTTGTCTAAGTATGCTACTTCTTCTCCAAGAAACCAAGTTCCAATAGAAACCCTAGGCTGTAATAAGACTTTTCCAGTTGCAAATTTCGTGCAAAGTTCAAATAGCTCTATTTAAACTCACAGTTTGGTTCAAAAAAAAGTCCAGAAAATATACAACTGTACTCTTGATAACTTTTGATCCAAGGAAACATATATCCAACACTTATTCCAGGTGTTAAACATGTCCCCAACGCTCCAGAGGATCAACAAACTTTAGTTGCAATACAAACTCTTAAGTATATTTTTTTTAAACACCAAAAAATTATTACTCCCTTCGTTCTTTTTAAAGCTTCCTATTTGTTATTGTCAGAATAATTTTGAAAAAATAATTAAAAATAGATAAGAATTTAGAATAAAATTATAAATGGTGATTTACATATATAATTACTTAAAGTTGAACTTTATAACTCTTACAAACTTTTTTCGAACTCTTTACTATTTTTAATTATTTTTTGAAAATTATTCTGGCAATAGCAAACAGGAAGCTTTAGAGAGAATGGGAGAGTATTAATTAGAGAGCACAAAAATGCTCGGAATGTTACAAACAAAGTTCAACCGGAACAGACCCCGGGGATAAATACTTGATATCACATTACATTAAACCTTCCGTACCACTCAAAATTCATAAATCAGCAGTACCACTTTTAGACTAAGAGAAATTCCCTAATTCCGTAATTCACTTCAACATCCAACTCCAACAAAATAAGATGTATAAGCAACCCAAACCATCAATTCATTCGAGAATAGCAAACCCCATAACCGTTATGGCCGTGACGCTACTTAGCCCCCATCGTCTAGTATGTCCATGCTTCTAGCTAGAGTCCAAGATTCAGGAAGTTTACAAGTTGTATCACCAAATCTTAGCTAAGTCCAAAGGAGTGGGCATATATATCTTTCGTTGCAAGTCTATGGGACAAAACAAGAGACAAAAGATGATTTTCTCCTAAGGGCCACGAGACAATCACATAAATGGAGGAGACTCAAGAATGACAAAGGTCACACCAAAAGAGCCGCAAACCATGAGTACCAACCCGTCAATTTCTTAATGTAGATGGACTACCCCTAACCAACCTCCTACACCCTATGCCCTTTCAAACAAGTGGCAATAAACTCTTAAGTATATTGATTTAATCATAGTCGACATATGGATCAATCGACTTACAACTCTCTCAAAACCTACAACAAAACCATACCCAATCAACCAAAATGGTGGAACCAAATTAGCAAGTGAATGAAGGCGAAAAAAAAAAAAAAAAGCCATTTTATGGTGTTTGTTTGATTTTGAGGGGTGTATGTTATACACTATAAACATTGCACTATTGGATTCTTTAGTTGGGATTGGGAATTTGGTTTAGAAAGGCTTCTGATGGTCTATTATTCATTGGGGCTCAAGTTATTTGATCTTTTAGTGGCTATTGGTTGTAATTCTGGATGTCATTATTGATTACGTTATTGCATGGTTTAGCTCCTGATTTTTCACCTAGCGGTTCAGACTCGATGTATTGGTGTGTTGGTTGTAGATTTTGTAAGCTGGAGGTTAATTTGTTCCACGTAGAGTCGTAGAACATTTCATATGCTATTTCATTAATAAAAGTTTTTTTTATGTTAAAAAAGAAAAGAATAACAACTAAAATTAATTGTATATGTGGGTTGGGCAAGTCGGCCAATGACAGGTTAACATTTGAAAAAATCTAAACTGAATGAACTAATTTAAGCTAAATTTATTTGAAATATATTTAACAGAAAATTACATTAAAGAACCTCTCTAGAGCACCTAATTGCTAAAACAACCACCTTAAAAAACCTCTTACAAAAAAGGTCATTCTATTTTTTGGTGCCCTAAAATCTAAAAACATCTCACAAAAAAAGTCATTCTACTTTTTGGTGCCCTAAAATCTAATCAATTTGGATCTCAATTGCTTGCTGGACTCCATTTTTCTCGTTAAAATGGATTCTGATGGTGTTTTTAACATCTATTAGTGTTAATTAATTACTAGCTAATTATATTTAATTTTTTTTCCTAACTAATTAATATTTATACACATAAACTAATGAAACTAGCATTTTTATTGTTGAAACTAATGAAACTAGCATTTCTGTTGTTGAATCTAATGAAACTAATATTTTTTTTGTTCACTTGTGATGCTGAAACAAATGAAATTAACATTCGTGTTGCTGAAACTAGCACTTATGATGGTTAAATTAATGATACTAGCATTTAGTTGTTGAAACTAGCATGTTTGTTGCTGAAACTAATGAAACTAGCATTTCTGTTACTCAAACTAGATTTTTGTTGTTGCTGAAACTAGCACTTATGATGCTGAAACTAATGAAAATAGCATTTTTGTTGTTGAAACTAATGAAATTAACATTTTATGATGTTGAAACTAGCATTAATAGTTAGTTTCAACTAGTTTCAGCTAGTTTATGAAACTAGCTTTTGTTTGAAACTAGTTTCTGAAACTAGTTTTTTGTCTGAAACTAGCTTTTATGTGTTGAAACTAATATGAAACTATGTTTTTTCAGTTAAAATAATGATTATATTTTTGTAATTATAGTTTCCATATTTTTTTAAATTTATTTAGTTTAGTATAAATAATTTTTAGAGTTAATTTAATCATTTTATATAATTAACAACTAGTTTTAAAGGTTAATTTCAGGAAAAATATAAAATTATCAGTTAGTTTCAACTTGTTTCAGTCTTTTTTAGCTAGTTTCAGCTAGTTTCAAACATTTTAGCTAGTTTCAGTGGCTGAAACTAGCTTCCGGATGTCAAATGTGCCATTAAATTCAGTTGAACGAGATTTTGAGGTCCATTTGTGCTGGCGGATTTAAAAAATTCTCATTAAATCCGCTTTAGCGAGATTTTGAGGTCCGAAAGCTTAGTAAGTAGCGACACTTTTGTATATGTTGTTCGGAGTTGGCTTTTTATGCAATTAGTTGTTGTTTTTTGCCCTTACATGTATTTAACCCTATATTTAAATTTTAATCAAATAAATTTGGAGAATTTTTTTATAAGAATTAAACGTTACCTAATTTGAAGAAAGGACAAATGGACAGTAACATAGGGGCATCAAGAGAAGGTTCTACGGCTACTTCTACTACTTGTTTCAGTTGTTTGTACCTGAACTTTTGGAAACCGGATCTACCGAATGATTGGGTGAGAGCCAAACCAAACACAACACGCTACTAGTACTTTCCAATGATCACCACATAGCCGCCCACACATGCATCTTTTTAATAACACTTTCCTGTTATCAATAAACGACAGACCCGTATACTAAACCGTCGTAAAATTTCATAATTGGAATCAACTTCGTCTGGATTGTGATCATTACCATCTAGTATAGGGGGAATCCGGTCATATCGACATGTTTAACCAAATTTAAGTTAAGATGATGATTTGATAGATTAGTTTATATCTCATTAATTAAATAATTTGTAGCTGATAATTAGCTAATTTTATTTGTTGACATACTTTGTAATTTTGTTTTTAAACCATAATTTTGTTTCCTAATAAAATCATAATTTTGCGTCCAAGTAATAGTGCATAAGTGATAGCTAGTACATACAAGTCTTACTCTTTACCCCTACGAGTTCATGGACGTTAGATAGTTTCATTCTGATCACCCGAGTTACACTAATACTTCAACACCCTGTACTCATACTTTTTAACGCGTTTAGAACTATTATACAATTCAATCTCATGTAAATTAAATTTCCTACTGTAGAGTTTAACTTAGCAAATGAGTTAACTAATAAGCCACAAGTTACACATTCAGGTAACAAATTTACTTCGACCAAACAGTAAAATAAACTATTGACATTATAATTAAGCTAATTAACTCATAACATAACAGTTAACATACCTAGACAAATCGAATCTTATTTAATAAATATGAGACGAGTAGTATGTCAACAACACCTGAAGTCTCATGAAGATACCATGTGAAAAGGCACTTAATTAATTATTATATCACCCTAAACATAGATTATCCGTCAAATTCGATGGTGGAACAAAACAATGTGATTAAGTCGACTAAGCACTAAGCAGTGGCAAATGGTAATGTAACACGTATCCAGGTATGAATATGATGTCACCAATCGTTTTGAGTAGAATAATTAACAAGAAAACTAATCTGTCAATTAGCATTACATGCATATTCTACGACAAATGCATCATAATTATTTGCAACAATACAAAATCAACCTTTATTATTAATTAAAATAATTAATTAATACTGATCGGCTGCCGTCTCTATGTTTATTGTTTATGTTTACTCTAGGGCTTAGTTAGAAACTTTGCATTGTTCCTTTGCTTACATTGTTAGCATAATATATTGTAATCGTCAATTATTCACAACTCCAATTGCCGCTATTCTTATGTCGATCTCCTAATGGCGATATTTTTAGCGTCGCTAATTAAACAATTCTAAATGTCACTAAACTTGGACTTTATATAACATATATCTTTCAAATTGTTACTGCATTTTGAGCTATGTGTTTAGAAGGCAATCTCATTATTGATACAAAAAATAAATAATTAAAAAAATAAAACATTGTACTTCTATTTACTTGAGAGGCGATATTTTATATAAACGCATAAATGCATTTTGTGAACAAATAAATAATGTTTCTGTGTGAATGACAAATTTGTTAAAAAAATTATGTATAATAGATATTGATATATAATAAAAAAATTCAATGGCAAGAACGTACGTCAAATTTATATTCTCAACTGTCGAGATTTTTATAAACACGAATTTTTAATTCGCATAATAAATTTCTTTTCTGTTTTAAAAACATCAATTTTTTACTTAATAGCATTTGTCTATACGTCAAATTTTCTCCTAGTTTGTTTATAAGTTATATAAAAGAGGCCATCCCAAAAATCTTTTGTGCAGCACGCACCTGTTTCTTAAAAGCATGGATTTAATTTGGAAATACTTGATTTACATTATAGAAGTATGACTACAACTCATGTTAGAACTATTCTCGTGTGCACAAATCAGTACCGCCAAGAAGTGCCAAGGAAGGGCTCCATATAAAGATATATCATAATCATATGCTGGCTATATAAGAGAGGAATTGAACCCAAGAAGTCTTGGTTTCTTAAAACTGTAAGTTTGCAATTATTATAGCTGTTCGTTTTAACCTATACAAACGAACTAATAATTTTTTAACAATCAAGAAGCAAAAGCTTCGAAAAGAGCTAGCGAACGAAATCTTGGTGAACAGCCCGGACTCTGCCAGTCCTTAGTAGTTAGTAGAATAAGAGATAGATGCTATTGCCAAAGATTCAAAAAAATGAAAAAGAAAAGGTAAATAAAAACTATTTCAATTTGCTTAAAACATCGAAGTTGGAGAAAGTGTTGAGTTCGATTCAACAATAGTCGATTATACCTAATCACAAAAGCTCACAACACAACTAAACCACCAAGAACCAGCTGCACCAATCAAACACACACCCAAGCAACCAAAACAGAAGAAACAGAGCAAGAACGATAAGCAAAAGAGAAGACAAGAGTTTAACGTGGTTCGGTTCTAAATAACCTACGTGTCCTCGGAGATCAACCAGCTTCCACTATATTATATCAATCTCAATTACAAGTCCCTAACAGTATGCAAGAAACAAGAACAAATCTGTCTCTCAAAGCTAGAACCTATAATCTATATAATATCACCCTTCGAAGTAGTCGAACCGGGTCTTCAAGCTGTAATGAATATGTCTCCAGATCTGGTTATGAGCATGCAGTAATCACCCCTTCATATAGCCTTCAATTTGCAGCTATACCTAAAGGAATTCGAATAGGAATTGAATTCAAATTAAATAGGAATTGATTTCTAATGGAGACAATTACCTTTTCCTGATTGCATTCGGAAACAGCTGTTGAGATAACACCTCACAGAAAGAATATAGAAAATAGAAACAATGCTATTCGATTTAGTCTGAGATTGATATGCCATCCAATAATTTTTTAAACATTAGCACATGCCAAAGTCTAGGGAGAGGCCATCATTTCGTAAATTAATGGAAAGGCCTGGTTTATAGTTTAATTTTTCTGCCCGGCCGGTCAGATCATTCGCGGTATGGTTTTAAGAGGTTATTGTGAGGTTATTGTGTGGTTTTAGCTTATGGTTTTAACTTCATTTGGTGTGGTTTTATGGTTTTAAGATGATTTGTTATAATTCTGACTACATTATGGTTTTAAGATGATTTGTTATAATTTTAAGCGACAATCTAAAATCATTCATAAATACCAAAAAATACGATTATACAAATCAAAAAGTTTGAGAACTGCCATTAAAATATCAATGAACAAGTTTACAATAAGCTAATATAAACATTTTAGTCATTACAATATGTTGAAACATTCACTGCTTTTTTCGAATAAACTTGTTGGAGAACTTGTGCTTCTTGCATTTCTTCATCAAACTCAATTGACATCATCATCACCTGCTTAAACTCATAACAAAACCCACTAAACCTACAACAAAGATACTTATAACCACACCATGTCCTCTTAAAACCATACAACGGTCAAACCCAACACAGTAGTATTATATACTTCGTACTTCTTAAACCACAACAACAAAAATTAAAACCACACCAAAATCTATTAAAACCACAACAATGGATCCATCAGAATACATTGCTCGAAAATATCCAATATTCAGATTCCTCTCTTTCTCATCAACGAACACATAATCAAAATACATTGCTCGAAAGATATTCAAAACTATTCCAATTACATCTACAAGTAAACAAATAGGTGAAAAATCGAATCTAAAGACTATGAGCTGAATTGCTCGGAAATATCAATATTTAGAAAAAGTCATAAAACCATATCAGTCGGTCTTAAACTCACACCAACCAGTCTTAAAACCACACTAGAAAATGAGATGAGAGAGAAAGTAGATCTGAAGAGACACCAACCAGTCTTAAAACCACACTAGAAAATGAGAGATGAGAGAGAAAGTAGATCTAAAGAGACATCAACCAGTCTTAAAACCACACCAAAATCTATTAAAACCACAAGAGTGGATCCATCGGGAATACATTGCTCGAAAATATTCAATATTGAGATTCCCCCTCGTTCTCATCAACGAACACGTAATCAAAATACATTGCTCAAAAATATTAATATCCAGAACTGTTCCAATTACATTTGCAAGTAACCAAATAGGTGAAAAATCGAATCTAAACACTATGAGTTGAATTGTTAAAAAATATCAACATTCAGAAAGAGTCCTAAAACCATATCATTCGGTTTTAAAATCACACCAACCAGTCTTACAACCACACTAGAAAATGAGAGATGAGAGAAAGTAGATCTGACTTAGGCGGCAGCGACAGTGGCATGGAGAGGCGGAGGTAGTGGTGGTGTGGTGGTGGCGGTTGTGTGGTGTTGGTGGTGGTGTTGGTGGTGGCTGTGTGGTGGTGGTGGTGGCGGGGCTGTGTGGTGGTGGAGGTGTGGTGGTGGCGGCTGTGTGGTGGTGGTGGTGGCGGGGCTGTGTGGTGGTGGCTTGGTGGTGTGGTGATGGTGGAAGGAGGAGGTAAGTTTTTAGAGAGAGAAAGATGATTGTGAAATGGGTTTGATTTGGGGTTTTTGATGAAAATTTGATTTACTGGATGAAAACCAGCCTTTCCTACTATATAGGAAAGACTAACATCTCTATATACTTACTCCACATATAAGCAGTTTAATTGAAACTTGCAAAGCATTGTTCATGCACAATGAATGAGCACGTCAACTTAAATTAGGTCCAAGACCCAAGATACATGAATCAAATGCGAGTACGCGTGTCTAGATATCTGGCTATCTGATACAAAACGCGGGAACATAAAAGATAAGCACAATTCTAACACGTAGAATTGAAGATAAAATAGATAGAAATCCACTATAAAAACAGTGCTAAAGCTCAAGAAACATGGTAGAACCCTAGATAAAACGACATAATATCAAATAATAATAATCATCAAAAGCTATCCTAACAAATGACAAAGAACATATTTAAACTGACTAACAAAACCCTAATGGGCTAACAAGCTAACGAACTCAAATTAAGACAAAATAAGCCCATAAATGGATAGAACTACTAGAACCCGGTCCATCTTCTAACTCTTGATCGGCCTCGTAATCCATATTGTATCACTATCATTTGGGGACCAGTTGTGTGGTAATGAACTCCTAATTTAACGTTATGAAGGTTTGTCAATGTGAGGATAAGCTAAATTTATCTCATATATATTTATATTTTGGACGGCTTCGATTTAAACTTGAAAGCATCAAGGGTTGAGGATAGGCCACGTCATTCTTGGAGGGAAAAGTTGTTATGCGTAATAAACTTGAAACCAACTTGAAGAGTCGTTCAATTCATCGGCGTTTCCAGCTTAGGGTATAAATTAAGAGTTGAGTTCTGTTATTAGGTGTGTGCTAAGCATTTACCCTCATTCAATTCCGGTAATTCTTCATTGTAACCGTCTTGAGAGTTAGGGTTCTTGGAGAAGACGAACATAGAGATTAGCAGTTTCTCGTGAGATTAGCTGTGAGATTGATCTTGTAATATGTTTGAAGGTGTTAATACAATCGACTGGTGCTGGTTCCCGTGGATGTAGGTCTAATTTGACCGAACCACGTAACTTGTGTGTTGTTTTCATTATTGTTCTTCAATTATGTTTCTTCTTCGTCATTGTTGTCTATGTGTCGAAAGGTAGAAGGTGTTGATTGATCAGAGACGACGGATGTGCATGTTAATCGGTGCCATTTCCTTACGGTCAATGCCATGAATAATTATGATCTGAATATTGATCCTCTTGGGTTTGCCCTATCATTAATTTCTTCGTTTTCTGGCAAGGTAGATTAGAAATGTAAAACACATAACACAACCTCAAAGGAAAATATACGTTAAACCACACGGGGTGAAGATTCTCAAAGAGTTCAAATGAGTCCCTTTGCCGCGTATCACAATTTTGCCATTTTGTTGGCTCCAAGGTTATTAATTTGTTTTTTTTAGATCTATGATTTCTTCCTATTAGAGGAAAGCACAAGTTATGTTGTAAAACATATATTATCAAGAGAAACTTGATTATAAGGCCTCACTATGAAGGTCTTTCTAAACAAGGATCTCCTTGTGTTGCCAATTACATTTTGATAAAAAATGGGAGTTTTTTGAGTTGACCATCACTTTATTACAATTTTGCCATTGCCTCTAACTTGTTGATCCAAACATGCACTAACATTATTTCTTTTTTCTTTTCTTTTTTCTTTTTTTCTTCTTTTTCCTTTTCTTATTTGTCTTCTCCTCTTCTTCTTCAAGTCCTCACTGGAATCCGGTGACCGGACTTGAAGATATGGGAGCTGCAATTTCTCGATCGGAGAATTGGGAGCTGCAAGCAAGCTCCCGATCGGGCAAGCTCCGATCAGGGAGCTTGGATGATTCCGGACACAGCTCCGGTCATCAAAGATAATCCGGTGACCGGAGTTGTGAAGAAGAAAGAGAATTTAAAAAAAAAAAAGAAAATGAAAAACATAAAAGTTACTTTATTACAATTTTGCCATTGTACTGATTGGAATTTACAAAAGTTACTGCGCAGTAATTAATACCTGTTTGGCGGCTGACAAAATGGAATATTGCACAGTGTCTAGAGCGCCAATTCGTGTTGACCATGGACCTAAATGTAATTGATATACTAAGGTGGTTCATTTCGTTATTAGGGACGCTAAGGAGGTGTAAAAAATCAATGGACCCTACACTTTATTATCAAAATACAATATCATTCTGTTAAATAAAAATAGGGCTTATATAGTGTGTATGAAGAGCCCTAACATGATCAAATTCTTGGGAGCCCCAACTTTTAATTCGTTAGTCTAATAAAAAATGTGTCATTCAATTACTCATAGTCATAAGGATGAATTCATTGGTTATAAAAAGAAATAAACAATGTAATATTGACCACTGTTCAAACTGTTCAAACTCCACATGAGCGAATTTATGTGATTTATGTCTTCTAAGTTGAGTATGTCGCCACTTGTTGCATTTTAACTTGGTTTAATTGGTTTGCAGTAGTATTACGTTTTAACTTTGATTCATTGTGTCACGGTTTGAAGCATTAGTGACAAATCAATTGCAAATTAGTTCAAATAAAAGTTGTATGACAGAATTAGTGACGGATTTGATGAAATGACCTAAATCAATCACTATTCTGTCACCAAATAGGCCACCAAAAACTGGCATGATGATTAAGTGATGGAATGGTCTTCCATATATAGCTGAACAAAAGCTGAAAAATATTTCATAAAATAACTAGAAAAAACATATAACCGTGGTTATTAAAATTTAAAAAAAGACTTACTTGTACTGTATAAAAGTCAAACAAAGTGGATACCATTTCAATTATTTATGAAAACTTTATGCCAAATGCCTTATAGGTAATTCTTAACTTTCAACGCAGCAATCAAGACATTGATTCATAAGGTGTGGCGACCACAAAGAGACTATCCTTGCGGGAAGCTGTGAGTCCTGGATTCTCAACCATGCTCAGGTCTCCCGGTGTAACGCCATCCTTGAGTTTCCAGTTGAAACTGTAGAGCAGTTGTGCCAAAGGAAGCTCAACATCAGCAAGACCAAATGTCATTCCAGGACACATTCTCCTTCCAGAACCGAATGGCAAGAACTGATAGTCAGCACCAAGGAAATCCACAGAGCTTTTCTCGAATCGTTCCGGCTCAAAGCTTTCAGGATTCGTCCAATACTTGGGATCCCTTTGCATGCCCCAATTGTTTACCATAACTTTCACTTTAGCTGGGATGGTGTATCCATTGATTTTGACATCCTCCCTGGTAGCTCTGGGTAGGATTGGAATGGGAGGGTGTAGCCTGAACACTTCTTTAACTACACACTTCAGATATTTTAACTTATTGACATCTTTCTCGTCTATGATTTTGCTTCCTTTGAAGACTTCGCGAACTTCAGCTTGTGCCTTCGCCATGGCTTGAGGGTGTCTTAAGAGTTCAGCCATCGCCCAGTCTATGGTCGTCGATGATGTTTCAGTTCCAGCACCAAACATGTCCTGTGATCAATAATGATTTTTAGAAAATGATTTTTAGCAACCCAGATGGAATATATTAATGTTGGAAAATGATACTTACATATAAGATGGCCTTAATGTTGTCGTTAGTAATCGGAAACTCCAGCTCCCCTTGGCTCTTAATCCTCAAGAAAACATCAATCAAATCTTCACTACCAGACTCACCATTGCCTTTCCGTTTCGATTCTTGATCACCATTTTTATCCATTTTTGCCAAATTCTGTTCGTGCTCATGAATAATCTCATCAAGAATCTTATCAAGCTTGCGTCGCATCATTATCAACCTCACCTTACCCCAACTCAGAGTCTTAAAAATCTTCATGGAAGGGTAAAGATCCGCAATACAAAACCCTGCTGCCAAATTCAGTCCTCCCTTCACTAAATCAATCAACGCCTCACTATCGTTACACACCATCCCAAACGCGGCCCTACATGTGATCGAACTCGACATGGCAAAAACCTTCTCGGTTAAGTTCACTGGCTTCCCACAAGATTTTTCAATAAAGTCAACTAGGCGTGAAACCTCGTTGTTTCTGATGGAGACGAAAGAACGTACATTTTTTGGACTCAAGAGTTCCAAAATGCATATCTTTCGCATCTGCCTCCAGTAGCCACCGTACGGACTAAAGGCAATGTCTTTGTAGTCGTACCACATGATCTCCATGGCAATGGACCCGGGACGGTCTGCACACTTGATGTCTTGTTCCTTGAGCACCTCTTTCGCGATTTCTGTAGAAGAAACGACGACTATAGGGATTTCGCCGAGTTTGAGGTACATGATAGGTCCGTATTGTTTGGCCAAGTCTCTGAAAGAGCGGAAGGTGAGGGCACTAAGGAGATGAAGGTGTCCGATAATTGGCAGTGTTTTAGGACCGGGGGGTAAGTTCATGGGGTCTGATTTTAGTTTGGTCCATTTTTTGAGGATTAGAAAGAAAATAGGAACAAGAAGAGCAAAGGCAGTGAAGTTTAGGAATTTTGAATCCATTAGAAGAGATTGGAAGTTTGTGATATATGCTAGGAAGTAGCAGAAGATGTATATATAGAGGATAATGAATTCTAAGGGAGATCATAGTGGATTTCTGGAAGCCATGTATAGTCAGGAACTAGATGCCAAAAAGAAACAAATTGGAGTTTGGTCCCTATGTCTCGGTCCTCCGCATTATTGATCCTCCTTCAGACAACTTTTGGCAATTCAGTCCTCTCGTATAATTCACTGTATAAACACTACAAGGAAAGGTTTTTACCTGCGTTTCTGATGGATTTTAACTGCGTTTAACGCAGGAAAAAAAAGTACCGGCGTTTGCCCAAATGCAGGTATATGTTGGTACAAGTGAGCCCTGGTATATGTTGGTGTTGATTCCCTGCATTCAGAAAAAGCAGGCAATTAGTGAAGAAAATCAGGTCTTAGAGTTAGACAAAGCAAGGTTTTTGGGTATTAGAAGACTTAGACTGCTTTAGAAAAATGCAGGCAATAGTGTACCTGCATTTCTAGTGCAAAAGCAGGTAAAGGTAGTACAAGTACAACCTCTCCTCTCCTCTATTTGTACCTATTGTTTCTCTAATCAGTACCTATTAGTTTCATCATCATTTTTATAACACCAGCAAGCATTTACAACGGGAACGGTTTTCTGATCCACTTGGTATTTGAAACTGAAAGCAAGCAAGCACAAACACACCTATGAGATAGAAAGGCCATAGGACACACAATAGAGCGGCACAGCAAAATTAAATAAATCTATATGATTCTATCATGCACATACAATTTTAACTCTATTTGAGGTCAAAAGCAAATGAAAAACCACAAGCTTTTTAACACAAAAGACTCAAGAACACCAATTAAAGCTCAAAAGAAAATGGACAACCACAAGAAACTTGTCACAAGAATCACAAGAAAACATAGAACAATAATAGTTCAAAAGTAATCAAGGATTCAGACCTGTTGATTAGATTAATCGAACAGTGGCTTCTAAGCTGTGATTTAATCCCAGAGCACCCTGTCAATAAGTCCAATCACAATTACAATTTGAGCTACCAGAGAACACACTCGAAACAAGCAACCATTCAGGGGTGTTGCGAGAATCGAACTCGCGCTCTCACAAAATGCGAGAATCATACCACTAGACTAAACACCCACATAGATATACAATACGATTAACCAAGAACTCTGATAATCATGAATATAGAGGGAAGAGTAAGCTTAGTTAAAACATAGTTGCAAAGCTCAAATGCACAAAAGCATCACGCACGCATTAGTATATCAGTTTTACTAGTATCATTGCCAATTTGAAGAAATGAACTGTACCATTCTTATTTATAACTCCACCTTTGTATCAACACCAGGCCACATTATGAGTTCATGTCGTTTATTCGTTTCCTGAAACCTGCAAAACATGGGACAGGTTGTTACAAATCCTTGATAAGCAAATCTGGACCATGAAAGAAGACGTTAAAGATTAATTTTGGCATCTGCCTATGGAAATACATATATGCATCCAATTCAAGACAACATTGAATAAACAGTGAAAGTAGTGTGAAACCTTCTCTCTTAGCCGTTTCAGTGATCTGTTCATAGATGACGGTGTTATGCTCCAGATTTTCTCCTGGGAACCTTGTATCAGGATACAAGAGAGGAATTGTTCTTATTCTTGTCCTGATAACAGAACCACAAGTGCTCATTCATAACAATGATAGAATACTTGATGTTCATAGTAAATTTAACATAGCTGCTGTACAAATTTCAATTTGGGGTGGGGGAGTAAGCTGGAGGCTCAATTAAGTTCATTGGTCCATTGCTACTATGAGTAATTTTCATAAGTTGTTCTTACATTATGTTTCGCACTGACCCTGCGATAGTCACCCTCAGTTAAATTCAGGATCAACTTGAGACCTGATGAGAAGAATCCATGCCCAAGTTGACTATAAGGAACAATCCTGATTCCAAGTTCTCTGATTTCATGAAACAAACAGATTTCAGAATATTGTCTTTATCTTCAAACTTAGAATACGGGTCAAGAGATATTCCTTACCTGCATGTACGAATGATTTACTACAATGAACAGCATGAGCCCTTCTAATTGTTGAGGGAGCAGCCTCTGAGAGGCCAATGTACTTTATTTTCCCTTCCTCAACAAACTTTTTGAGTTCTCTCATATGTGGAAATGTAAAGCAAAGCAATAAAGAGGAATCAGAGAAGATAAAGTAGATAAAATAAACTAGTGTTGGATCACTGGTCCTACTCCTACCAGTTGATGCTTTGAATTATTGTTGCATTATGTTACCAAGCACAGTTAATGCCAGTGAGTTGATTAATTGTGTCAAGAAAACTTAATATGTCTATTACTTAATGACAACGAACCATGTTCTTAAGCAAGCACAATCTAAAGCTAGTTCCCTCAAATCCACAAGAGATAACCTAAAAGATACATTGTTACAACTACGTAAAACAAACCTCAGGAATCACAAACGCCAGAGAGTATTGTGTTTGTATTACAAATGGGAACAAAATAAAAATAAAACGTAATGCAGAAAGAAACATTTTCTTATTGAGCTTGTATTCCAATGGTGATTATACATTTAACACACCCTTCAATCTCGATCTACTAACCAAGAAGATGACTAAGTACCAATGAAAAGTTCCGTACATAAATATTTCACTGTGTTTTCATCAAACATACCTGATGATGTTGTGGTCGTGACTGGATCGTGTCAACTAATGGAGATTTGAATGTTTTTTACAAGGCAGTAGTAACATGATCTACCCTAACCAGTAACAATTTTCAAGCATGAGTTAATCTTAGCACCAAATCCAGACAGAAAAAGAACAACTAACAAAGTAAGTCTCTACTTATGATCTCATCATGGGCAACGAATAGTAGGAATTGTGATACTTAAATGTTATTTGCTTGATTTCTCAATATATTTCCACCTGCAAGCTCTTGCTCTCCAGTTCTCCCAAATAATGACATATTCAAGGTGCTAACAGATTGTCCTATATCAGCTTCTAGCGACTCAATCACACTCCTAATGAAATGATTATCAATTTTGCAGCTCAATGTCATAAGAACATTCATATATGTAAACATACATGAAATGGCCAAAAAGGGAATCAAATGGAGAAAGGTAGAATTTATACATTAAGTAAGAGAACACAAGAAATCAACCTGCAAACCGATAGAGCCATGCATCTTCATATCACCAGAAATGAAGCAGCAACTTTCTGCAGTAACAGAGACAAGAAAGTTCCAAATCTAAAATACTATAAGAGCAACTTTGTACCAACTGACATCTGAGAATACATCGCAATAATTAACGTTATCATCCCAGTGAATTTTAACAATCTATGTCTTTCAAAAAATCAACTTTTCAAACTTGTTGAACCTACTTTTGGCACACAGCCCCAGTCTCAGCTGATCCTCTCTGTCAATCACAGAGATAACATAAAATGGATCCAGAAATGTTCTTCCAAAGCTCACCTAGATATACTTATTAAAGTATTAATCTTTATCATAAGAATAGTGTATCCGATTAGTATTATGAACTATACAATCTCTTATAGAATGAAGTATCATTAATATTATAAAAATCAGACTAATATATTAATGAAGGACCCATACATGTTCACTTACAATGCACCTTAGGAGCCGTACTAATTAATATTCGGAGGCTTCATAAAATGCTTTGAGAAAATTCTGGTAATTTTGGCCAAGCTGAATCAAGAAAAAAAGGGCAGTAGAAATATTTTTGGAATTTGAACACATTAACAACAACTAGATATTGAAGTGAACGAGAAGATGGAGAAGAAAGAAGCAATAGGGTAAAGAGTTGTGTTTTATATTTTAAATTTTAAATATATTAGGATTGCATGCATGGAAAATCTTTAAAAAGAGAAAGAGATGAATACATATATGATATATGTTAAGGATGAGTTTTTTCTTCTTTTATATTTTAAACTCTATTTTCATATATTAGGCATGAAAATTTTGTAAATGACAAGAAGGATATAGAGTTAAGGGATATATTAGGAATATATTCTGATTTCTTTTCATATTTTAAATTTATATTAATATATTAAGGATAAAAACTCTGTAAAATGAGAAGGATCGAGATGGATTCAAATATATTAGGGATATATTTGTTTTTATTTTGCATTTCTAAATTTTACTTTTAAGATAATATGGATGGAAAATATGTAAAACTAGAATTAGTAGATGGGGTCAAATATATTAGGGGTGTATAGTTTTGTTCTTTTATATTTTAAATATAACATTAATATAATATTATGTTGTAAAGTGATAATTTGTGCACAATTTAATATAATAAAGGTACACGGTGATAAATAAATGACTATATATATATATATATTTTTGTAATTAGGCAAATACACTTTATGAAATCATGCTTTTACCTTAAAATGCACGGTGTTACAAATAAATGACCATATATTATGCAAATATTCACTTTTATAAAATTACGTTTTTACCTTCAAATGTACAAATTAGCTTATAGTGTGATGAACACTATATATATAAGATAAGCTACCAAGCAACCAAACCATAGGAAGAAAATATAAAAAAAATCCATCATGAGAAACTATCTCGCAATATTCTTCTTTGCAGTTCTGATGTTCCAGTCGTTATGTTGGAATTTGCAATTGACACAACAAATTCTGAATCGAGTTTGTAATAGCCATATCGTAAGAAACAGTGCACGTTGTCATCATATCATGAGAAGGAATGGTTATGTTCCAGGAGCAGATGTACAAAGACCATTTCAAACAGTGGTTGCAGCTGTTTTACATACAGCCCAAGTTGATGCAGCTGAAGCAATTGTAGCATGCCGTACGCATTACCATGAGACGCTACATGACGACCACCTGAAACAAAAGTATGGCATGTGCTGGCAGTATACCGCAAAAGTAGACTTACAGATCACTGTTGCACAACAGATTGCCCGTCATGGTAATCACACTGGCACAAGAAATACAATCGACGCAGCAGAAAACATGGTCTTAGAGACTCATCATTTGTTTTCGGCTGATGATCCGATCCCTCCTGAAATTGCACAACTCGCGGATAGTCTCAGTATTATTATATCTGTATGTCGCTTTTTGCCCGAGTATCATATCCTTAATTAATTAATCCATGTGCTATTACGCACATTGATTAGTTAATCATCCTATGTTATCATCAAAATTATATCCATGTATATATATATATATATATGGACAAAATTAAATAATGAGATTTCATAATTATACTGGGCATTTTATATAAATTTAAATTGTTTGGGTACTTTTCCATTTTATTTAGAAATAAAGTTTAAATAACAACAAATTTTGGGATATTAGCAAAATAAGAATGCAAAAAAATTAGAACTTAAGTTAAATTTAAATGTTAATTTTAGATTTTTTCAAGTTGACAATATTGTCCAATTACGTCAGTTCAACAAAGATAAATTGCATCATAATTTTTGAAATCGTAGAAATTTAAATATTGTAATAGCGTAATTATTAGAGGTGTTAAAATAAATTTACTCTCATCTAAATCCACATAACCAACTCCCTAGGCCCCATGTGAATCCTCTCATCACCGTAGTAGTAGGCCCTAGTGGGGCCTACTAGAGAAATCGAGAAACATATATGGTAAAGTATAAGGGTGGGATATAATTAAGAAAAAGCATTATTTCAATATTCTATCCCTATACTACAAGAAAACAGTCAAATAGTGACGAAAATTAGTGAGGGATTAGTTCCGTCACTAATTAGCGACAGAGCAGTGACGGACTAGACCCTATACGGAATATGTGATGGAATCTGTGACGGAATAGTGACGGATTATCAGTGAGGGAATAAAGCGGTGGATTAAATTGAAAAGAGAATAAATGGTGGATTAAATTGAGATGCATATTAATTAGCTGGTACTATCCAAAATGCAAAAAAACCTTGAAATATTTTCATAATATTTTATTATTTATCGGAATAAAGAAAGTTTTATGTGTCAAAATGCTATAAAAATATGACCCAAATGCAAAACTAAAGAGTTTTGGGGCCCAAAGTGAACCAAAATAGAAAATCATGGAAGAAGAAAGATCTTTATCGAGGTGAACGAGAAGGGTCGTCTTATCTACGACATAGGGAGTCTGAAGGAGGTCATATGCCCCAACATGTACACCTCGGTTTTCCAGGGCTCCTGTGGAAAACAGACTCTCTACACGCCCGACCCAAGTGGAGGAGATGCAAGTGAAGTAGGAGCGCAAGAAGAAGAGGATCCTAGACCAATACACGGAGATCTAGCGGAACAGGATCGAGAACTCCGCTTGCACATAAAGGAGTAAGAGAATATGAAGAAGATGATCCTTGCAGGGCGGATGCGCCCCTCCCCCGACCCCCTATATTCTCAGGCTTTAACCACTTAGTGACAATGTTGAACTAATTTAGTTGGGTCAAGTTACTGCATTTTAGCATAAATTTACGTTTTTATATGTTTATAAATAAGGTTGGGTCTGGGTCAGCTGGGTCACCAGACCAGCTTGACCTAGCTTAGATTCCAGTGCTTAGGCTGCTAAATACATCATTTTGATGTGTTACAACAGGCCGTATCTAATTTACAATTCTTCAGATATCAAATTTTTTCATCGATTAAAAACTCCATATGTACCAACTAACATTAACCTCACACCAGGACTCAGCAGGCAAAGATAGTTGGCTAATAAAAATCAGACTAATAAATTAATGAAGGACCTATAAATTAATGTTCACTTACAACGCAGTACTACTTCAAGATTAATCGTTGCAGAGGACTCATATTGTCATGATTAGCCTTTTTTCATCTCTCATATATTGACCAAATTAAGCTATTAAAAAGAAGTAAAGCATTGAAATGGCCACAGATTGTTTGATGGAACCTCGGGAAGTAGGGCTAGTGTTTGGGCCGAAGAGGGGCCGGACGTGAGGCGAGGGACGGCGCAGGCTTGGGGAAAGGGTCGGCTAGTTAATTATTTTCCTTCTATTATTTAGTTACCTAGTTAGAGTCAGTCAACTTGTTGGTTAAGAAAAGGTTAGGACAAAGATTCTTGGATTGATTAGATTGCCTAAATCTTACCTGATTCTGCCTTACTGGGTATGAGCAGAACTTGGCCAACAAGTTATATCTTTACTATTTAAGTATTGTACTATTTCATTCTTTTTCATAGTTGAATATTGATTGAGTCGAAAGCTCTAGTGTTTGTTTGCATAACTCTCCGTTGAGATTCTTCGAGATTAGTAATTCGTTAGTTATTGCTTCGTAGGTAGATTACTCGTTAGTAATTTGCTTGTCTAGTACGTGATCGTGCTAGAGATTTATTGTTTCTCTGCAATATCTTCTCTCTTCCAAAGTCTATCTGTTTGGGGATCCATCATTGTTTTAATTGCTCCATTAGTTACTTGTTACCGGTCCATTGATATCTACAAGAACAACCATACATATATCAAAGTTGACGGCCACCTTTTTCAGATCTAATTGGAGAGGAAAACTAATCTCAATTTGTTTACAGAATATATTTGTTTGGACAAGAGATACAAACAGCGTATCCGGTCCAATCACTCTGAGACTGATCCTTCCTGTATAGGAAGAACAAGTCTTTGACATCGTCTTTTAAGAATTTTTTTATAACGCAAAATGTCAAAACTATTGATAAACTAGAAATACTCAAATAAATGCAAACTCAATAAAACTGAATGGCGAGATGAAGGTCAACGAAATCATTTCAAGTTGGAGTGTCATTATATACAAATCATGATGTACACTTGCCTACTCGATCAACGAAAGCACATAAAAAAGAAAAAAGTCAAACCATAGCAAACAAAGAACCAAAATTAACATACATGATTCACAACCCTAATTAGCTAGTGGAAATTACTTTAAACCCCTCGTTGATTGTTGGTTTGTCTTCACCAGCAGCCCAATGCATGTTATCCAACTTAACAGCGCCATCTCCTTGCCATGTCCACACAATATCTTTCAATGCCGGTCTAATATCCTCTTCGCGAAACTTAATATACTCCAGCGTATCGCCGGAAAACTTGGAAAACTCTACGACAGTTACTTCGGGTGCTATCTTAAACGCCTCGGCGGTTATCGACAACCGCCCTTTTCGCCCTTCAACGGATCCCAACAACCTCAACTTAAAGTCCCTTGTCCTAGCAATCTTATACCCCAACTTGTTTCCCAATGTCTCAATTTTCCCTAGTATGACCTTGGCTGAAGACCGCGACGTAAACTTTGATGATCCGGCCTTTCTTCCATCGTCGAACATGTTTGACAAATCAAACCCGGTGGACATGGACGAAATGAATTGAAAGGCGTTTAGTAACGCCGGAGAGGATGGAGATTTCTTAAACGTTCCATGCATGAACTTCTCCTCCTCGTCAAACTTCTCAAACATGGATTCTTGCATTGAGAATGCATGGGCCCTTTTAAAACTTTTCCGAAACCATGAGTTTTGCATTATACCCTGGATGGAGATCCTCTTACGAGGATCCACAGTTAGTAGCTTTGAAATTAGACGCTTCGATTGGGTGGAAAGCCACGGAGGAAACTCATAATCGCCTGTGAAGATCTTTTTGTACATGACCTGTCAAGTAATTAATTAGAATAAACGAATTAGATCCACACTTATATACAAGCTCGAAAGATAAGATTAAATGGAATTCGTTCATTATCATTACCATGAGACTTTTGTCTTGGAAAGGAAGGCATCCGGCCAAGAGAACATATAGAATTACGCCGCATGCCCAAATATCCGCCTTGGCTCCATCGTAACCCTTCATCTTCAAAACCTCCGGAGCTATATAAGCCGGGGTCCCACATTGTGTTTGGAGCAGCCTACCGTTATTATTAGTATGCTCATGTAACACTGACAACCCGAAATCTGCAATTTTCAAATCTTGATTCTCATCTAGTAGTAAATTCTCTGGCTTCAGATCACGATGATAAACTCCACGGCTGTGGCAGAAATCCACCGCGCTAATGAGTTG
Source organism: Plantago ovata (assembly GCA_028274465.1). Classification (NCBI taxonomy): domain Eukaryota; kingdom Viridiplantae; phylum Streptophyta; class Magnoliopsida; order Lamiales; family Plantaginaceae; genus Plantago; species Plantago ovata. The sequence continues at coordinate 32,608,780 of CM051457.1, forward strand.
TTGGAAGTATTTTCTAGCGGCGTCCTCCTTCAGTCGCCCTGACGACACCTTGGTGAAAAGCTCTCCACCACGAACATACTCCATGACAATGAAAATCATTGACTTCGTTGCCATGACTTCTTTCAAATCGACAATGTTGGGATGGCGAACAAGGCGCATAACAGATATTTCACGCAAGATTTGTTCCATCATACGCTCGTCCTTGATCACCTCGTATTTCTTGATAACCTTAATGGCCACACACTCGTTTGTCACGAGGTGTTTAGCATAGTAGACCTTGGCAAAGTTTCCTTTGCCTACCATCTTTCCCATTTCATATTTGCCAAACAATATTTTCTTCTCCTGTCCCATGATTCAACAGTATTGTAGGAGATTGAAATTCAACACTATCAAGTTCGGATCGAACCGATTGATATTGGAAAAAATTGTTATTGCTTGAGGCAAATATTTATGAGATTAAAGTAGTTTGTTATATTTTCCCTTTAAACCAAGCTCTTCAAGAATGCTATATCCTCTCCAAGAACAGGGGGAAAAACAGAGGATAAAACAGGGGAGAAAGCCAGGGGAAAAAGATATAACTTGACAATCTCTAAAACCTGCTATATTGAAAGATGAGAAAACAATATCCTGCCTGAGAACTCAAATTGGAGTAATATTTGTAGATGTTGGAAGTAAATAAAATATATTATCCATATAAAAATATCAAATGTTTGAGAAATAATTAGTACTAGTGGATGATGTTATCTGCTTTTGTGGCGATGAGTTGGCTTAAAACTAAGTCATAAATAATTACTATAATTAGTTTATGTTAGATAACAATTATATGTACGAGATAATGTGGCTTAGTGGATCTCCACATTACCACATAACACTTTAGAAAAATATCTAACTTGGATATAATAGAATAGTACTATGAATCTTTGCCTGGCTTGAGGGTACTTGAGAATGTCTGATAAGTCATTCGATGATCTGCAAATGGATATAGATAGTTTATAAGGCAAGTTAAAATGAGTTAGTGAAAGGGCGTATCAATTAACTAACTTGGATATGTTATACTACACGTACTACAACATTTCCTCTTTTCCTTTTAGGCTTTTACTGTATTAAGTTTTAAGTTATAACATACAAACTGTATTGCTCATTATACCATATTTCTATAACTAACTCTATAATTAGGCGTCAGAACGGGAAGCGGAAAGACTTAGAGCTCTGACAACATGAAGCTGCCGCCTGCCGACATCGAAGTGTAGACGTCTACTGTATTAAGACAGTTACTATAGGATAAATGGGGAACCATTATTGATTATAAGGTGATTTGGTGGTAATGGCGTTGGAGTAGTACAATAGAGATCAGACGTTTTAACTCCCGAATTAATGAATAAGGTGGTATATGTATAATTAGAGCTATAAAATTAGTATTTGGCCCGTAATAGGTTAGCCGTTTGATTATAGAGGAGAAATTTGATGATGTAATTGATCACATGTTGTTTGGATGATGCGAATAGCCCCGCCAAAATTGATAATTAGTCAGCGTTGAGGAATATAAATTATGACATGTATCTGAGATCAAATTGAGTCATATTATTAGGTCTATGCTTGTTTGCGTGGAACAATTCGATTAACATTCTTCGGCATATATTATCCGCAAGTCACAACATTTGGCAACTAAGTTAACCTCTAGAACATTCGCACGATAAAATAACAATTCCAACATATACAATTTCAGATGTGTTGACCTCACAAAATGGAATTGAGTCATAATACTTCATATACTCTATCAAATTGGAGTAATTGAAAGAATCCATTTGGATTAAAGTTTATGGCTTAGTCATCACTCATCATGGATGGAGATTGGAGTCTAACATATTGTTGGAATGACAAATGTAATGACTAACCCTAATTAAATGACGTCTTTAGAAATAAAGAAAACACTAGTAAGAATGTAAAAATAATAGATCAAAGGACAACTTTAATAATTACCAAATAAAGACATGATCATAATAAAATCATAAAATAGCAATTAGGCTCAATGCCTAATTCCGGTTCTCCATCATCGAGGAAACCCGTGTCGTCAAGTGGCGGAGAGTTTATTCTTTGTTATAGCATATTATATTTGCACAACACAACACGTAAAATATACTGTACAATGATATAAAATTTAAAATATTTTTAGGGAAAAGATCATTATTAATAAGTAATAACCGAAACATTATTTTTTTGTCTAAATAATGAAATAAACTTGCCGATCATGAAGACATTTATGATCTATGCGTCATTATTCCTGCTCCATGTGTATAAACTTTGAATGATGATGATGTTATTTTAAAAATGTATAAATGTTTTATCCCAAGACTAAGTGTGTAATCGCAGAAGAATGAATGGTGTCAAAATTAGGCCAATTTAATCGGTTGATTGCTTGGGCCTAGTCTGTGATAAAGTGTTGGGCCTGAGATTGGGCTTGAACTGTGAAGTGTGAAGTAGGCAATTCAGCAATCTATCTATCTATATATACATGAAAGGTATAGGTCTAATTGAGCTCAATTTCATTCTCATGAACGTTCACACTACGTGGCACAATTTTTTTCGTTATGACAAGTTTTCGGTTGCATTTGTTTTGGTAATTTTCATTCCTCTCATTTGGTAATTTTAATTCACCTTCCTTAAATTCCCATAAACACTTCTCAGCCATGTTCTACATCCGTTTTTTAATTAAAATGTTAATTAAATTCTAGACAAAACAAATTGTGAAATTAAAATTAAATCATTTTTTTAGTTTATATGCTGCCTTAAAACGTTAATTAAATTCATGGCAAAAGAAATTCTGAAATTCTTGGCAAACAATTAAATTCTAGGCAAACAATTTTTGAATTTAAAAATAAATGATTTTTTAAAGTAAATGTTGAATTACAGGGTTAATTAAATTCTTGACAACACAAATTCTCGAATTAAAAAAAAAAAACTCTTTCAATTGAAATCATGTATTAAAATGTTAATTAAAAAGTTGTAGAATTTATCCATAACAAAAAAAAATCTTTTAATTCTTGAATTGAAAAGTAAAAAAAAAAAAAAAAGTTGTGCCCAAAGGGAATTGAATCCAAGTGGCATATATTATGAACATCACCACACTCCACTCGGCCACAGCTTTTTAATCGTTCATAATTGACAACATTAATTATTGGTATTTGATTTAATATGTTATGCTTTCGATTCTTTCTCTCTCTCTTCTCCGCTTTCTTCTCGTCTCTCAGATATGTGCGGCAAAACCTAAATCAGCTATTGTGGTCTCCGATGCCACCACCGGTAATGGAGGAGGTGGAGTACCTGATGAAAATTAGCAGCCCTTGTCGGAGTTTATGGGCGGCGGTGGTGGTGTTGGGATTTTTCTCTATTCAAACAAATCTAAATCAATCAATTGGATGCTGATGATGTTTCTATTTCTGATTTATCAATAGATAGTCAATCGATCCTATTTGCAACAGGTATGGAGATTTTTATGAATCAACTATGGGGATGCCAAGGTGACGTAGGGGGAGATGACGATGTTGCTCCATTTTATGAATCAGCAAACATCTTACTGACCATCTTTATTATGGTTATCTGTTGAATTTTTACATATCCAAACCTTTGTTCGAAAGGTTCAGTCTAAAGTACAATGAAGTAAGTTTGGGTTTTTGGATGTTGAGCTATGATGGAGGCCTAGCTAGTTTTAGTTCATTCTTTGGATTGGTTTGGAGGTTGACTTAATGACCCTTTGGGACTTGCTTTTTGTGATCATGGGTTTTTTGGTTAAAATCATGGGATATTTGGTTTAGATCATGGAATGTTTAGTTTGAGATCATGGGACATGTGTGTAGAGATCATGGGTAATATTATTGGGAATCTTGAAAGCCAAGAACTAGTAGTAGGAGTAGTTTTTAACGGTTGTTTTTTGTAGTTCTATCTGTTTTTTGAGATCATGGTTGTTTTTTTTTTGAGATCATGGGATATTTGATTAACTTCATGGGATATATGACTGAGAACATGGCATATATAATTAGTATGACTGACAACATAACATAACAATGTTAATATATAGTATAAGATATATGTCTGACAAACATAACATAGTACGAATGTATATAATTTCTAAGATCATGGGAAAAATTACAAAGTTCTAGCTGTAAATCATATCAAGTGTTTGTCCGGCGATACTTCAAACCGTGTTTTTTCTTCCATGGCTCTTTTCTTGTTTTGTTGTGTTTCTAGAAAGGTATTTGGCCTCTGTTTTTCCTCCCTTTTGTATGACATTGTGCAGGGTTTAGAACAGTTGTTGGGGCACTAGTGTTCAGGGCAGCAGTTTGTGTGGGGATGTCGGACTCTTCTTCTTGTGGCATGTCCTTGAATTGTATTGCATCTATAAGATTGTTTATTCCCATCAAGGCTTGATTGTATGCATCTTCTAGTATCTTCCTGGCTTCATTTTTTCCATCTGATTTTATAATAAGTTCATTGAAGTTCCTGTTCATCGACTATCTCCATGCGATGCATTCCTGTTTTGAGATCATGGGATGTTAAAGTGAAATCATGGGATATATAGTTGATATGATAGAAAAATTGAATACTTTTTTCTTCCCGGTTTTGAGATCATAGGATGTTAAAGTGAAATCATGGGATGTTAAAGTCAAATCATGGCATGTTAAAGTGAAATCATTGGATATATAGTTGATATGATGAAAAAAATTGAATACTTTTTTTCTTCCCGTTTTTTAGAACATGGGATGTTAAAGTCAAATCATGGGATGTTAAAGTCAAATCATGGCATGTTAAAGTGGAATCATGGGATATATAGTTGATATGATGGAAAAATTGAATACTTTTTTTCTTCCTGTTTTTAGATCATGGGATGTTAAAGTGCAATCATGGGATATATAGTTGATATGATGGAAAAAATTGAATACTTTTTTTCTTCCTGTTTTTTAGATCATGGGATGTTAAAGTCAAATATGGCATGTTAAAGTGAAATCATGGGATACATCACACTGGGATGAATCAGAAGCCAACAACTCCTCAGTAATACTCACATCAGACATCGAACGAAGACCAATTAGGCATTAGCCAATGAGGAAATCAAACAAACCAACAACATATATGTACACCATACTGCATTGACCCACACCATTGTCAACCAAGTAATTAATCTTCACAAATCAACAATCATCTGTACAGCCTGACAACTTGACTCAACCAAACAGACCAAACTTGACAACACTGATCTACATAAATCTAGATGCAAACAACTTTAACAACGTCGATTCAAACACAAATCTATATAAAACCTAGATGCAAATGACTATAAAAAAAAAAACAGAGCACCGCGAACATGGAGATCGTGGGATGTATTGTTGATAACATGGGAAAGATGGATGTGACCATGGGAAATATTTCTGAACGTAAATTTATCATCAAATCTACATAAATCTACTTTTAGATGCGAAATCTAACATCTATCACCAACAAACTTCAATCCAAACACATATCTACATAAATCTAGATGCAAACAACTACAACAATGTTGATTTAACATAAATCTAACATAGAAACTACAGTATGCCAATTATTTCATGTTTAATGCGAAACTAAAAAAAAAAAAAACAGAGTATCGCGAATTGTGAGATCATGAGATATATTGTTGATAACATGGGACATATGGCTGAGATCATGGGCAATATCTCTGAACGTAAATTTATCATGAAATCTACATAAATCTCCTTTTTGATGCCAAATCCAATATCTATCACCAATAAACTTCGACCCAACAACATAACTACATAAATCTAGATGAAAGTAGCTACAACAACGTCGTTTCAACATAAATATATTACCAACAAGTATCTATCACCAATAAATCTAGATGTAAACAACTAGAAGAAACGTAAATCTAGATGTAAATTGAAGAAAAACATGAATGTAAGTATATAAAATAATTACCTAGATACTTTTCAACAACGAAGGCAACAAGGTGAGAGGAGGAGAAGATGATGATGATGACGCCAATGAGATGATGATGATGATGAGTAGCTTGATGGTCAACGATGATGATGAGCAACTAGATGATACATGATGATGATGATGAAGAAAAGGAGAGAGAAAATAAGGGAGAAGCGCGTATGAAGAAGAAACAAATCGATCTATTTTGTCTTTCGGTTTCTGTGTAGATTTAGAAGGAAGAAGAAAGGTAGTTCGCTAAAAGGTCCCTATATTTATAATTATTACATGGTGACCACCGAGTTTTTTGAATAGTTTTGTAGTTATTTTGTAGCTTCTTGTTTGGGGTAGTTTTATAAATTATATAAATTGGTCTATACTAGAGACCGTCTACTAGGAGACCAACCCTAAAGATAACCAAAATTCATATAAAAGCATGATGGGCTGGATAAGTTTGACTATTTGGTCCAAATAAAAATGGATGAGATGGATAACCTATTATATTTGGCCCAAATAAAAAGTTTGGTCCAATTTGTTGGATAAGTCCATGTGGGGTTCTTTCTTTGTAACCCAGATGATGCCATGTACTCTCCCATTTGGGCGTTGTGTAATAGATTTTCTTGTAATCGGGAAAAAATTCATGAAAAATTAAAAACGAAGGAGCATGAGGATGTTTGGACGAACTCTCACAAAATACAAATGATGAACTAATTAAAGGCAATCAAAACAGCCTAACTATTGGGCGCTGTCTAATTGGATTTTAGTAGCTAGATTTAAAAACGAAACAGAGAAAATCCTCAAATCAGAAAGCATTCTTTCTTTCGAGTATCGATCAAGAAAGATTTAAGCAATATTCATTTCATCTAAACATCTTTTATTTTTTACTACAACGACGAAGACGATATGTACTACAACGACGATAAGAGCGACCTCTTCACGCTGGTCGGACCATATGCTGGTCGAGCATATGGTCTCCGGTCACCGGACGTTTAAGCTTTGAATACTACACTTGGACCGTATGCTTCTTTGGCTTGCCTTTGTGAAGTTTCTTTGGATATGATTGCTTTCCTAGTTGTAACTTGGAGCCCTTTAGTAGATACGCAAGTTGTTCCCCTTTATTTTATGTAATTCCCTATTGCCTCCCTTAGAGTAGCTCTTTGACTGGAAACATGCGTAATCGATCCGTTTTGAGCGGTTGGTCGCTCCTTGGTCTTGTCGCTCTTATTTTGCTTGTCGCTCGTTTTCATAGTATAACTTCTTTTATGGCATCCTTTTGAGATTTTTCTCGGTTCGGGAGGTCGAACATAATGAAAATACATAAACTGAACTTTCTGAATATAACCACCCTTCTCACCTTTTTTATGGCATTACCCTTAGGATGTCCGAGAGGAGCGACGATAGCCAAAACACTACAAGATATACCGATTTTAGCGACGGAACCATCCGTCGCTAAAATCGGCCGATCGGTCGCTAAATATCGCTAGCCACCGATCGGTGTTTTTAGCGACGGATAAAATCGTCGTCGCTAAACCGTTGGTCGCTAGCGAATTAGCGACCGATGAGTTATCCGTCGTGAATTTGCGACGGATTAGCGACGGAAATATGGTTGACTTTTAGCAACCGATGACTTATCCGTCGCTAAAGTCACCGGACTTTTAGTGACGGATGAGTCTCATCGGTTGCTAAATATTAGCAACGGATGGGCCTTATCCGTCGCTGTATGTAGCGACGGATGAGCCCATCGGTTGCTATTTTTTTTTTTTTTTATTTTTTTTTTTTAAAATTTTTTAGATATAATAATGAGACTCAAAATCAAATGCAACCTGTTTAGTTAAGCAACATGTTACAGAAATTTTATAGACCAAATAAACCAAAAAATAATTCAAAAAAATCATAATAAATGTACCAAAACCCTCCATACATATAATAATAATCATACGTACACAATACTAATCCAAAATAATATCATAGTGTACACAGTATTCATGTAGAAAATAGTAAATAGAGTCGAAAAGAATAGGGGATCATGGAGAGGTAGGTGGGGAAGGTGGATCCATCCCCAGCTTCGCATACAGCTGAGCAAACATATTATCATATTGAGCCTGCTTCGCAGCTAGCCTCTTCACCTCCTCATCCCTCTCCTGCAACTGAAGTAAGAGGGCCTGCTCTCGAGCGGAAGCTGCTGCTGCTGCTGAAGATGATGAAGATGTACTGGCACGGGAACGACGAGTCGGCCTCGAGTCCAATTCAGGGACGGCTGCTGCACTCCCAAGTCCCAAGCGACGGCCCTTCTCGTCTGGAGGATTCACCTCGAGGAAAATGGTATTCATTTCCTCAACAGTGAGATCCTGATCACGAATCCTGTCCTCGTAGGCCGTCTGAAATTATAAATCAAGAGTATAAGGTGTTAGTTATGTTGTTAATTAGTTATGAAATCATCAGTATTTAATAAACACATGTATTGTAGATACTTACCGCAATTGTTTTGGCCTCGTCACACAACCACTGTCCGTCCTTGGCCTTCTGAGATCTCGAGAACAGGGTGAATAGGAGACTCTCCTTATCCTTCAACTGAATGACACATGAAAGCATCATATACTTAGTTTGAAAGTTCGAAATGCAAGTAAATAACAAGTATAAGAATGATGAATTCACAAAGTTAATATACTTACCTTCTGCCTCACATGTGCTGTAGCGATCGACTCAGAGCCAAAACGGTGTGTCACCAGGGTACGTGTCCCATCATTCGGCTGCTTCTTCCGGTTCTCAGTGTTCTGGTCAGCCTGCGCCTGGACTCTCGCGTCAACCCAATACACCTTCCACGCCTCCCAAATTGCATCTCCGGGTAAAGGACAGGGCGACCATTCCACATAAGACCATCTTCCGGCCTTTGAAAGGGACAACCGTCGTCTGGAACGTGGGCCCACGGGTCGTGGAGGGAGGAATGAGGAGTTGATCCCCTGCTCGACCCAGGTGGAGTCCCTAAAACAGTAGGGGAGCCCTGATCGGTCTCCGATCCGTCGGTATAATTACCTATATTTATCTATATTTCCATTATACTTGTACAATATTCATAATAATAACTAATTACAATACACTATAATTACATATATTTTTCATTATAATTATGCAATTTGCATTATAGTAACAACTACCAATACACTATAATTACCTATATTTATCTTTCTATTTCCATTATACTTATGGAATTTTCATTATAATAAAAATTTGCAATACACTATAATTACCTATATTTATCTATATTTTCATTATATTTATACAATTTTCATTATAATAACTAATTACAATACACTATAATTACTCATATTTCCATTATAATTATACTTATGCAATTTTCAAATCTAATTAGTATATCCCAAACAAACTACACTAATTGAACAAAACTAACTACGTAGATAATCCCAAACATAATTGAACCCGATTGAAATCCTAAAGATAATCAAACCCAATTCAAATCTCAAACATAATCGAACCCACTACATCCCAAAACATCCCAATTGAACAATACTAACATCAAAACTAGCTAATAAACCATAAAACACTTCAAAATTGAAAAAATACCAAATTTACAAAAGTTAGATTTCGAGATTAGTACCTTTAATTGCGGAATAAATAGAACAACCCACTTCAAATTGAATGTCTCACTACGTTCCTTGTTGAATTGGCTTCGATTTGACACCAAGATTGGAAGAAATGATGGAGTATAAGAGAAGATTGGAATTGGAGAGAAGAAGAGAGAAAAATGGAGAAGAGAGAAGAGAGCAGAAATGCGTCTCTGCTTGTCGTCCGCCGGTGATGAAGACAATTTAGCAACGGATGACCATCTGTCGCTAAACAACGACCGATCGGTCGCTAAATAGCGACGGATGACGTCATCCGTCGCTATATTTAAAAAACCTTTTTCTTTTTTTTTTCTTGGGTCAACGTTTAGCGACGGATGACTCATCGGTCGCTAAATAGCAACGGATGAAGTCCATCGGTCGCTAATTATAGCAACGGATGACTTATCCGTCGCTATATTTAAAAAACCTTTTTCTTTTTTTTTCTTGGGTCAACGTTTAGCGACGGATGACTCATCCGTCGCTAAATAGCAACGGATGAGGTCCATCGGTCGCTAAGTATAGCAACGGATGATTTATCCGTCGCTATTTTGCGACGGATGACTAATCCGTCTCTATTTTGCGACGGATGACTCATCCGTCGCAAATACTTCACGCCCTAGTACGAATTGAGTTTGTCCGTCGCTAGTGGCAATTTATCCGTCGCTAATTCACCGATCGGTCGCTAATAGTAGCGACGGATCGATCGGTTGCTAAGTTCGGTTGCTGATTTCTGTTTTTCTTGTAGTGAAACCGCCGCGAGGCCGAGGACTACGGGTCCGACCATGATGCGTCAGCGGAAATGTCATTATCGACCGGGTTTCTCGACAACACTCTAGAACCTATTTCTGAGGCCGAGGAGCCTATGAACCCATCCGATGAGGGTCGAGAGGCTGACGAGGAAGAGTCTGAGAGCGAGGAGGGCAGCGAAAAGGCCCATGAAGATGATGAAGCCAGATTTTCAGAAGAACCTGATGAAGAAGAGGAGGCTGATCAACACCAACTCCAACCTCGTAAGAGGCAGAGAAGGAGCGAGGAGGATGACTTTATAGATGATCGGACCGAGGCGGATGGCGGTCCTGCTGATACAGGCATACCACACGAAGTTTTGATGAACGCTGCCCAAATTGGAGGTAGGTTTTACCACGCTCGAGATGTGGTCAATCCTTTAGAAGTCCATGTGGAAAACATGGACGATACTGATCGCCCTAGCCCTGCTATTTTAATGTTCGAGGAGGGTGAACACTTTAAGAAGGATGTGAGAGCGAGGACGATGAGTCCGACGAGGGTACACTTAGCCCCAACCCACTCCATGTAGCAATCTCTAGCTCGAGACGCCAACTAGATTTCCCTCCGCAAACTGCTAGGAGAACTGTCTTTTCTTCGGATGATGAGGACACCTTCCGGACCCTAGGGAACACACACGGGGTGAAGGTGGTCCGAGTAGGAAATCCCCTTCTCTTCCTAGGAATGAACATACTACTTTTTATGATCCTGAGTTCCAAGCCGCATAAAATGGTCCCGGTGAGGAGACCAGTTATCACTCGATTGATCCTCGAACCATACATTTTGACTTTCCCGGGGATAATGTCCGAGCACCATATCCCGAAGAGCTTGAGGTTGGGACCGAGGAGGCTGTTGTCGAAGAGGTCGATGAGCAAGAACACGCTCTTGGAAAGGCTCCTAAGAGGAAGTCTAGTCGCTCCAGGAGAAAGGTCGCGCAGGAGATCGAGGAGGATGTCAAAATTACCAAGGCCACTGAATAGAAGTTCACTCGTAGCCCTCTAGATGTCGACCTCCCCGATCCTGAGGGAGAACAAAACTTGGATGGGTTGATCTCGACAACCGCTTCCACTGTGCAAGAGAAGGAGATTCCGACCATTAGGTGGAATTACAGTCTGGATGTGAAGACTATTGACATCCTCGTTCCCAAGCCAAACTAGACTTTTTATAATGCTCCTAAAGGATACATATGTCAGTGTATCTTCTTGCACTGGAGCGAGGATGGGTACTTCCCTTTTGTGATGGCTTTAAGGAAATCTTTAACCAACTTGGGATCGCTCCTTGCCAATTGATCCCAAGTTCCTTTGGGACTCTCATCTATTTCGGAGTCTACTGTAAGAAGAGAGGGATCGACCTCAATTTCAGGAATTTCAACCAAATGTTCCGCGTCTCGATGAGCGACGGGAACAAGTACTTCTACTACTTCTCGACTCGACCAGGGTTTGGATTTATCAAGGATGCTACCTCCTCCTTGGGATACAGGTGGTGGCATAGATACATTTATGTCAAGAAGAAGAAGCCCCCCGGGATGACCGACGAGGATGCGGAGTGGGGAATCCCTAAACGCTTCTATCGAGGAGCAATCGCGAAGAAACATCCCTTGCCCGAGACATTAGATCCTTGGGTCGTTGAGCTGCAGGATGAGAACGAGACCGAGGAGGCGAAGCAGTACTTCTACTGGGGACTTGTCCTTCAACCACTTCCTTATCTTGCGGGGCTTTCTCCCCCGGTCTATACCGGTTTTGGTCCGAGTTACGAGAAGGATTATCTCTTCGGTAATTGTGGAGTCTCGAACAACACTTCTTCATACTTGTCAAATAAAACATGTTTATGCTTTTCTTTGATTGGTCTCTTATCGCTTCTTGTATGCTCCTCGGTCTTATGTGCTCGCTCCTATGTCTTTTCTGACTTTTACTTTTCCTATGCCCCCACAGACAGCGCCAAATGTTGAAGGGTAGTTCGTGCTTTCTCTCTCTAATTCATCTTAAGTCTTATCCAAAGGATGTTCTTTTGGACTTCACTGAAGGATGTTCCTTTGACTTTAGGTAAACTCCATGTGACTTCCTTGTACCTGAAATGAACTGGATGGGGAGGGGGGTTAGTACCTCTTGCCCCGTATATCGGAGATCAGACCGGAGGGACAACTTTACGTGTAGGGAGTTGAAGGGCTTCCCTAGTAAGAGTAGTGAATATGGTAGGTGAATCGTAATTGATTACCTTGGAATTATGAATGAGGTCCCTTTATATACTCGTAGTATTTTATTGTCACTTTATGTAGGATCGTGACAAGTGTCCGTCTGAAATTGAATTCTCCTTTGGCCCAAGCCCATTAAGGAGGTCCATGGGCTCTGATCCAAACATCCTGACTAGGGTTTAGAGGGCATTATGGACATTTCAAGGCTAATGGAACCTTCATTTAGAGAGAGCTTTTTTGGGGCTTTTATTTTAAAAGCCATCTAATTAAGCTCTAACCATAAGGAGTGCTCTAAGAGTAAAATAAAAATTATCATATCAATAATATTATTAAAAACCTACGAAAAATATCAAAGCAAATAAAAAAATCAAACAACAAGAGGTCTTGGAATCACAAATAAAATTAATCACAACTTGTAGATGACTTCTTTGTACATCATGGTTAGTGTGGGCATACCATCTTCATCAAGTACTCCCTCCGTTCCCTCAGAAGTGTCATGTTTTGACCCGAATATTTTCATTTTTACACAATTAACACTATTTATTTAAAACCGAACTCACATAATTTTACAATATTTCAAACTTGTCTAAAAAATTATTTAAAAACAAACCCTACAAAAATTATATTTCAACATAAGTCCTAAGTTATTAAAAACTAAAAAAAAAAATGATTTGGGGAGCTGTTTGCAGCTCCAAATCGGAGCTGCAACAGCTCCAAATCGGAGCTGTTCAGCTCCGTTTTGGAGCTGTTACAACTCCAAATTTGAGCTGCAAACACCTCCGTTTTGGAGCTGTTTACAGCTCCAAATCGGAGCTGTAGCAGTCCCGATTTGGGGTTGTTACAGCTCCGACGCCGGAGCTGTAAAGCTCCGATTCTGGAGCTGCAAAGCTCCAGAACCGGAGTTGTAGTTGGAGTCCGGTACCGGAGATGAAGAAGAAGATGAGGGAAAAAATGAAATAGAAAAATAAAATAAAATAAAAAAAGTAAAGCCATGTTTGGTTGTACATAAAAGAATAGTGTCTTATTTCTTGTTCAATAAAAAAATGGGCTCGTGAACCTGGATATAATTTTGGGACTAAGGGGGTTGTAGATGCAAATTTTTGATGTTGCAAGATGGGTACGATATCATATTACCAAGTTTGTTTTGTTGAAGATTTGGCAAATTCAGGTTTTTATTCAACTGACGGCAGAGGATGAGTAAAGATGGCGCAATTGATGGCTTTTGTTCATTTCATAATCACTACTGCAGTACTGCTGACCTTCATCAGCATCCTAAGCTATGATGTTTCATTATTTATTTATAATAATAATCAATTTTGTTTATCAGAAAAAAGGAAAATACATAAATACTTGTACTTGAATGAGAGAAGTCAAACAATAGCCTTGGATACTTGAGACATTGACTTTGTCTCTATGAAGAGGCTAAAAAGTAAAATACTCTCCTGCACAAACAAAACGCTTTAATTTGCACGAGGGTTCCTCCCTCATATAATTAATAAATGTAATGTTAGCTTGTTCATATGCATGTTGTTATGTTAATGGGAATGCTTCACCTTCGCTTTATCCCCTTCACCACAGGCCTAGCCTAATTGGCTTTACTTTTACTCCGCACAAACGACGAATAATATAAGGGTACAAAGCCAAACCCGATTCGGATACATGGTCAACTGAACTGACTCCGAAATAAGAGTTCTAATCATTCATCCCGACCAGGGGCGGAACCAAGGGGGGCGGCCGGGGCCTCCGCCCCCCTCCCCCCAAAAAAAAAGAAAAAAAAAATTAAGGAAGAATTTACAATTTTTTGAAATTTTTAAAGGTTAACTTTACGATTTTTCAATTTTTGACCTCCCGAACCTTGAAAATTTGATGTATATATAAGTTCGCACCCCTAACTATAATTTCTAATTCCGCCCCTGATCCCGACGTACCATCTCACACCTAGTGAATATGTTTCGATATATCTCTATGTAATGTAATGTAATGTGTATTGTAATGGTGGGGAAAGGAGGAAAGTAAACATAGGGTCCCCTGTGGTAGGTTCTTTTGTCGCGAAAAGTCATGAGTAAATAAAAAAAAGAGAAGAACCTATCGGCGCCGTGATAGCTAGCACACATGCATGATGGCCGATGCAAAATACATACTCATAATAATTAATTCTACTGCAATAAGTTCTTTTTCTCTACACTTTTTCCTCGTAAGAATCCAATATCCTGTTCTTCTTCATCTCGGAGCCTCAACGCTAACTTTTCTGCTTTTGCTTTTCCACTATCAAATTGTACCCCCACCCCCTATATTCTACCTATTCCCCATCATAACCTCTCACTTCCACATGTTTTCACCATTAGTACTACTACATTACAGTATATTGTATATTCCAAATACTTGACAAATGTTCCCTGAAAGAGTTGTGTCAAAAGGGTTTGACATAATGATAGAAGGTTAGAAAATTTTAAATCTAGGTTGGATAATTGGGTGAAAGTAACACTGCAAAATTAATTTATATCCTCAACTCTCTTTGCATATTACTTACTCCATTCCTTATCAAGCTTCTCATTTCATTTCGTTGACTTTTTCGAGACTTTGTTTGACTCCAAATTAATCATAAATCACACCGAAAAAAATATTTTGAACTTATATCATAAAAGTGGAAATCTTATATTTTCATAATATAACTTCAAATATTTTTTTTCCAATACGATTTATGATTAATTCGGAGTCAAACGGAGGAAAAAAAATCAACAAAACCAAATGGGAAGCTTGATAAGGAATGGAGGAAGTACAAAATAAAGAAAAATGAGCATTCAAATGAGTTCCGGACTCTCCTCCATATATCATTTATTTTCTATTGGCTCTTCAAGACTAATGTCCTCTTAAACAGGCTTCTCTAATCCATAATTATCAATTCAATTGATCACCATGCTAAAGCAAACTTTTCTACATAAATCACATATTCATATGGCTCGGATGGCAGGGTCTAAGCATACACGAAAAAATGAGTCAGTCAGACGTGTTCCTACTTTCCTACTGTACACTGGAAAGTTCTCAGAGTGACGGATCAAATCATTGGATTATCATTACATGTGTTGCGGTTAAATAGAACAACATGTAACTCCATATCAATATCTTTTTATCACGTTACCAGTAGAGTTCAACTATTGATTTTATCTTGTTGATGGGTAAATTATTAAGTCCTTCTAGTTCGTACTAATCCGTTGTCCTCTTGAATTTAATTCCCTTCCATAGTTGTAAAGATCTGAAATGAAGCTTGAGGGGGAGGTTAGTAACGGTTCTCCAGTTTGTCTAGTGATCAAACCGGATAATCGACTTTACGGTTAGAGGGTTGAATGTCTCTCTAGTGTATGTAGTACTAAAGCGGGTAAAATATTGATTACCTTTAGGGGTGAATAGTGACCCCTACCCAAATGGTGATAAAGATCATGAGATTGCGCCAAGTGTCAGGCCAAGATTGAATCTCAAAGGGTAAAAGCTCATTAGTTGGCCTAATGGGCCTGACCCACGTACCAAATGAGGGTTTTCACAAGGCTAAGATAGTAACTTTGATCTATTTGCAACATTCTAGGATTTCGTCCAGTTGCTGTATCCGACATAGCGTCCGAGTTACAGTCCGACTGGAGCGTCCGAGTCCCAATAGTAATATGAACTACAGATGACTTGTGTATTTTCACCTTAGTGTCCGATATGAGGCGTGTGTCGGACACTCTCTCTTGTGATATCGTGACTTAGGTATTTCACCAACAAGTCCGATACAAGACGTGTGTCGGTCACCTTTTCTTGTAGTAGACTTTGATCATGGTCCTTGGAATCATACAACTCGGGTTGTATGTCGGACCATGATCTCGACAAGACTCGCTCCTAGGGTACCTTTGTTGGTCGGACAAGGGCACATGTATCGGACATCCGTGTCCTTTATGTCGGACCTATGTCATGCTAAGTCGTCTCTTGATTCGTACATCGAGTAGGACATATTTTAACATTAACACATCTAGCCCCTTAACTCATGGATCTTAACCTTAACTTCTTCCATATTGCAATGTTTGATAATAATATTATTTACCGTCATAGATCATACTATTTTCTTCATTGGCATGATATTTTCTAGTTCAGGCCCAAGACGGTCAAATGATCTGTTCATGTTTTCCGGACTATCCCATACCATGATACCACTATTTTTTTTATTTTTTTTGAAGCGGCATAATTTTAATTTTATTAATAACTAAACATAAAAAATGCTCCTTAAACATTAAAAAAAAAAAAACATGATACCACTATTTCCACGGCCTCACTCGTAAATAATACGAAGTAATAAGTTAGTAGTACTACTATAGAAGGTAAGTTGCAAAATCCTAAATCGAAGGGGGCTTATAAGATGCAAATTTCCCATCTTCTTTATCCGGCGACCCTGTGACACTCAATAATAATTCTGACACTTTTGTCTTTAATTTTGTCAAATGCAATCTTTTACTTTACTCATTGTCAACCCACATCAATATAAATTAACTTCACCCCCTCCACACAAAACACACTCCTCCCACAATACTCATAATACTGCACAAACTAAATCAAGAAATGGAGTTTGCCATTGCAGCAGGTTCAAGAAAGAGAAAGCTATCATCATTATCAGCAGCAGAAGCAGAAGCATTCCCATTAAACGAGCTCAATCAAGATCTTCTTGAACGAGTACTTTCCTTCCTCCCAACATCTTCCTTTTTCCGCTTCACTTCCGTCTGCAAGAAATGGAAATCCATGGCGGATTCTCCGTCTTTCACCCTATCCTGCTCCAATGTCCCATCACGTGATCCTTGGTTCTTAATGGTCGACTCCAATCCCATCACCCAACCAGTCGTTTTCGACTCATCCGATAAAAACTGGAAAAAACTCAATCCTCTGTTTTCCGAAAAACAGAGCAATCCCCTGTTTTCTAAAAAACAGAGCATCAACAGTAGTTTCATACCGGTTGCCTCATCAGGCGGATTAATCTGCTTCCACAACCCAACAGGTGGAGAATTCGTTATCACCAACCCTGTCACCGGGTCAACCCGGAAAATCCCATCTTTGGATCCGGGTCAGGATCCAGTTCACGCCATTGGAATGGTCTCAAGCTCTGCAACATTCAAGCTGGTTGTAGTTTCTGGCGAGTTATCCACTTCCAGTCTCACATTCAGAAACTACAATGCTGCTGATGACAAATGGGAAAAAGAGGTTCATCTGTCTCATATTCGGGTTGAACGTGAACCTGAACTCGAATCAGAATCCGAATCGATCCAGTATTTCTTGACGAAGTGCGGGGATGTGGTATCCACAGACACACAACGAAGCCCATGTAAGCAGTTTTCATCTCTGCTCACTCTAAACAAAAGCAACCAACAAGTTCTCTACTTTTTGAGCCCATCTGGAACTATAGTCTGCTGTAATCTCTCCGACCGAATCTTTTTCGAGTACCCGAGGCTACTGCCCGTATCCTGCGAGTATTCGATTGACATTGTCGAGATTGACGGAGAGCTCTGTGTGGTTTTGCTATCCGAGTTTTTCGAAAGCGCTAGTCTTCGTGTATGGAAATGGGATGAGAAGGAGCAGTGTTGGAGCCAGATTGCGAAGATGCCGGACTGGATGGCGCACGAGTTGTATGGGAAGAAGGTGGATGTGAACTGCAGTGGAGCAGGGAAGCAGCAGATGTTGGTTTGCTTGAGTGGTAGTGGAGTTTGTAGGTATGTTGTGTATGGTTTGGGTACAGATGAATGGGTTGAGTTACCTGAGTTTGATGATAAGAATGGGGAGGGTAGAGAGTTTGTGTGCGGGTACTCGTTCGAGCCGCGGATTGAAGCTTCCATTTGCTGAGGAGGAGAAGCAGTTTTCAACCAAGTGGGAGGACCAATTGTGCGAATCAACGGTTCAAGTTGAATTACTATGCTTTTCATTATAACAGAATGAATCTGAGATAGAATCCAGGCTAGAAGTGATCAGATTTTATTTTATTTTATTTTTTTTTTGTATATTTTTAATGATTTGGCTTTGTTTGAGATTGTTCTCCAATTGTTTGTGTTCTCAAGCTGATTCTTGTATCACTTTTTAGTTTTCGAGTTAGCAATTAAGCTAGCCCATGATTACTTATTACATTTTATTACAGCTTGTAATTTGGAAACAGTATACATTATCCATTAGAAAGGCCTATTTATTATTCATCTTGACATGCCTGCAGCGATCAAGAACGTACGTCTCAACGTCCTCCCAACATTTCAGGAGCATACGCTTCCTTTTCAACCACAGAAACCTGATGAATCACATTATCAATAAGAGCAGACAGATCATCGAGCTTTCTGTCAAGCATTGACATCACAATCCCATCCACACGGTTCTTAAGCAACTTGTCGCATTTCTTCCCCACCTCGGTGGTTTTGTCTATCATTGGCTTCAACGACTTAGCATCAGACATGAGATGGTACGGTTTCAAGTGCCTAAGCCGGTGAAGTACGGGGTTAATGTCCCTCAGGCGAGAAATGAGGCTTCCCACGCAAATCAGCAGCTGTACATTCGGTCGAGCTTCCTTCAGAACCTTGAGCTGTGGGATTCCATCTAGATACTTTCGTGCAGCTTGTACCTCATGTATGCTTATGGTGATCGCGTCACGTGCTGCCAGCTTAGCGCTCTCCGCCTTTGAGTGATCTGGGTCGGGTTCTTCTCCACAGGCAGTGAAGGTGAGGAGCATAAATGCTGATAGTATGACAAGTGATTTCATCTTATTGTTTCTTACGATTGTAGTTGGTTTGATTTTGGTATTTATAGCAAAGATTATGAGGTGTGCTAGACTTCTGAGGTGCTTTTGTGCGAGTAGAGTTTGTGGAGTAATGTTCTCTAAGTTCTCTGACTCCAGCATATTGGCCTTAAAGCAAGGAGCATTCAGATGACATGAATCTTGGTTTTTGTGAAATTACAAACATAACCCCTAGGATTTGAGAAATTACAAACTTTAATTTCCTACTCGCAAAGTGTAACTTTATGCCTAAATTAGTACATTATTGACCCACACATTGACTTCTAAATTATTATTGCATAATATACCTGTCAAATGCAATTCGTGTTCAAAATTATCGCGGAAATTCTAAATTTATGCGGAATAGACCCGCCAAACACATTTATATTAGTATTCTGGAATATTGTGGAATAAACCCATCGAACACAGCTCATATTCTAATTTAGTGTGGAATTGACCCGTCGAGCACATTTAATATTCTAAATTATTCAAATTACACTCAACTTTGTGAATAACAACGAAACAGCCTTAAACTGAAACTAAAGTATTCTTCAATTTTACCCATCTTCTTCCTTTACTTCTCCAGTATCGGAATAGTCAATTCTAAATTATTGGGGAATAGATTCGCCGAATATAGTTTGTACTCTGAAATATTGTGGAATGGACCCGTCGAACACAATTAATGTTGAGTGCATAAATGCGAAGAATGTGAAGATACAATATTTTTGTGATCAGATAGTTGAATGTAAGCTAAGTAAGTACCAATAATCCAGAACACGTGTAAATAAATAGACGAAGGGCCAATAAAAATAGGATTCAAGGTGGAAGGAAAAGTTTAACGATTAATGCTCTAAATAATTGCATAATAGACCCATGGAAAGTTATTGCTCTAAAGTATTGTGAAATTAACAGAACTGTTGATCAACAAAAAAATTAGTGTTTAGATTACTGTAGAATAGACCCGTCAAATACTGTTAGTGTCCTTATTAAACTATTATCGAATTACCCGTCGAACATAGTTAGTACTCTAATCTACTGTCAATATAGTTAATCTTCTAAAAGTATTATGTAATAGACCCGTCAAATACAATCAATTCAAAATTATTGCAAAATAGACCCGTCGAACACATTTTACACTAAAGTATTGTGGAATACACCTGTTCGACACAATTAGTGTTGAGTGCATAGATATGGGTGAATGTGAAGATAAAATATTTTTGTGAATATAGTTGATGTTTGCTGAGTAGATAGAAGGATCAATAAAAATAGGATACAAGGAGGAAATAAAAGTTTCAAAATAAATATATACTTCCTCCGAAAACTTTAAAGAACCTCATTTGGTTTTCTTGTCTTTTCGATATTCGATTTGACGTCAAGTTAATCCTAATTTATTGTGAAAAAAATAATGTTAAAAATTATATTATGAAAGTATACTTCTTATATTTGTATAATATAACATATTAAAAAGAAAATTGTAATGATTTGTCATTAATAGAGTTCATATTGCTTTTACTACAATTTATGTGATCTTGATTTATTTTTTAATAGAAATTTATTTTCTTACATTTTCCTTTAATTCAACATTCTATACTTTTATGTTAATTATACCTCTTTACAAATACCAAAACTAAATTTCATTTATCATCCATGTTCTATAATATCAAATAATTTTAAGTAATACTTTATTTCATATTATTTTTTTAATATAATATTTTTCATTTTTTTTTTGACTAATTATATGTCTACTTGGGAATGCACATATAAGAGAAGAGTAACAAATAGACATTAGAATGTAGCATAGTAAATTGTAATGCATATATTTGAGACATGTGGCAATAGATGGGCATTGAACCAATGAGAATAAAGGAATTTGCCAAGTGTAAAAAATCTAGCATGAATTAAGGAGAAAGCTTGAAATCTTTCTACTTTAATTAATATTAATTAATACTCCCCGTTCTCTCTAAAGCTTCTTGTTTGCTATTGCCAGAATAACTTTCAAAAAATAATTAAAAATAGATAAGAATTTAGAATAAAATTATAAATGGTGATTTTACATACATAATTACTTAAAGTTGAAGTTTATAACTCTTACAAACTGTTTTCGAACTCTTCACTATTTTTAATTATTTTTTGAAAATTGTTCTGGCAATAGCAAACAGAAAGCTTAGAGAGAACGAAGGGAGTATATAGATAGATGGACCAAATTATATTTTTATTTAATAAACTCACTCTATATTAATTAGGAGTTAGTCGCTCGCCCCCAAAAAAACAAAAGTTAAAATATTTAATAAAATTATACTACCTTCGTTTCATTAATAAGTTCCTAAGGGTGTTATTCAGCGCGACCTTTGACCACGTATAACTTTTAAATTAAACTGTATCAATATAAATTAAAAGTTGATTATGAAAATATACTCCATTTAATTTCATAATATAATTTTATTTTATTTTTTTAATGTAATTTAGGAGTTATACGTGGTCAAAGATCGCGTTGAATAGTCCCCTTAGGAACTTCTTAATGAAACGGATGAAGTATTATATTATATTATAATACTTTATAATCTTAAATTTTCATTATAATTTTTTAAATATTTTATTATTATAATTTAAAAGTAAGTTGTAGTTAACATTGAAAATTATTGACGGTAACAACTAAATATATGGCTAAATTATAATGGAACAGAGGGAGTTTATCATTAAAAAAAAAAACTGGTTAAAGTTTTGTGGGTCGAGTGATCAGTAACTCCTACTCCCTAGCTCCATTCCTTTAGAAGCTTCTCACTTCTATTGGGGGCACAAGTTTTAACGAAAATGAGTATAAGTTACATATTATTTGAGTAAATAGAACAAAATATTGTGAGTGGGGTATTGTTTGAATAAAGTATAGTGAGATATTGTTGTAGTAAAATAATTAATAAAGAGTGTTGAGTGTAGTGATAAAGTTGTAAATATAGTTCTATGGTTAGGGTAATGATTATAAAAAATATTGTCATTTTTGTAATAAGCATCTTTTAACGGAACGACTAAAATGGAAAAACATGAAACTATACATGTAACGGACGGAATAATTAATATTGAGTGAGTCTATTAAATAAAAACATAATTTGGTTCAATAAAGTAAAATAAATAGAAATATACGAGTAGTTGGAGTGTAGAATATTTATATGAAATATGAATATATGGAAAAAAAGAAAACCATCACAATTACTTGCATGAAGTTTAAAACTAATAGCAAAATTAGGGGCATGAAGTAGAGGAAAGAAAAACAAATGATGTTAGGTGCAATTAATAATAAAGGAAGCAAGATCGAGAATGATCAATAAAAAACAATAGACGGAACCAACAAAAAGTGCTAGTGAAAAATTTAACCTTGGAAGCCATGGTAGTAAATGGAAGAATTTTCACCCATTTAACCTTGAATAGTAAGTAACGATACTAAGAGCATCCTTATCGGTGCCCTGTTTTTGGGTCACGCCCCAATTATTTATGGTTTGTTGTTAACCGTGACCCAATCATGGATCAAACAACCGCTCAAAACTACAATTCATCGTTTGAGTTGAGTTTTTGCTCACAATGTGAGCATAAGATCAATCCAAATTGGTCCAATTGGAGTGGGACAAGTGTCCCTCTCCAAATAATCTTTTTTTAAATTTATTATTTTGTCTTTTTTAGATTTAATAATGGTTTTATATCGGTCCGTTTTAAATTTAACACTTTATTTTGTTGACATTTTACATCTATGTTGTATAAAAAAATATTATGATATAATAATAATTATATTTTGTGTTTAAAAAAATATTTTTATCCTTTTAGTTTAATATGATTCTGAATTAATTTCAAGTTAAACAGACCTTTAGAAAAATAAAGTGTTACATTTAGGACGGGATCAAATATTAATGTTAAATTTTATATTATAGTAATAAAAAGAATTCACATATTGTTGCATTATATTAATTTGATTAAACATAATAATTAATAATTAATAAACACAAATAAGATTTAATAAATGATAAAGTTGGTATAAAATGGGTCATGGTTAAGAAGACAAATGTGGGTTGGGGTCACAACCTATATTTTGACAACCCAAATGGTGAAAAAAAATGGATCGTGGGTTGTCGATAAGGATGCTCTAACAAATCCAGCTTTTCACACCACAAGAGCCAGGAGGTACAAGAAATAGGCATCTAAATCGTAGGTCCATTTATGAACATCTTATGAGACTTTCACTCGTAAGAAAGATTATTTTTACACATTTCAAATGGCTTTTTCTTCCATTTGAATATGCGTCTAATTAAATCATAATTAAGTTCAATTAAGAACTTCTTATGCCATTTTCATTAATCGTAAGTAAGCTTATTTCTACGATGGCTTTTTCTTCCATTTAAAATCCTAAACACTTTACATATGGTTACATCAGGTTTGCAGCCGATCTCAAATTGTTAGTCGCATAAATGACTCGTTTCACTGTTTTCTCATATTCGTTTGATTTCCAGCAAAGGAAAAGTAGAGATTTCCATTTTTGGTGCAAGTAATTTTTATTGTTAATTTATAACTCATAATCTTAACGATGGTTACAATAAAAAAAACCATTTTATATATATATTATGTTTGATGAAGGTTCCGCGGTTCTTCTCTTTTTCTTTTTCTTTTTTTTTTCTTAAAATTTTTTTGACATGCCAATATGCTATCATATGTGAGCTTTTCCGTTCTAGCATGCCTTTCCAACCTTGCAAGCAAGCGCTCCGGCGAACTGGGTCATTTGTTTAACATTTGTTGCTGATGCTGGCTTTACGTTGTCGTTCACATCGGGATGCTTGCTTGACCAGTCTGCATCTCCAGATTGGACAAAGAATGCACCGTTGAAGAAAGAATCTCCCTCGGATCTCCAAGTCCACGTCTTCCACTCTGATTCTGGAGCGTCAGTCCTCTTTGTCACCTGCAATTTCATAGCGTACTTTTCATTTACTATCCATTTCACTTAAGATGCCGAATGGTCTCCTAGAGCGTCCAAGTGGTTAGAACTATTGATATTGCATAATCGAGCGTTGGGCAAGTAAATGTTCAAATTGATTTCTTGTATAGGTAAATTAAATACTAGTAGACTTATGCAACCGATTCATAAAAATGTTACCTCTTTTGCAAAAGGTAGGTGAGGAGGGGCAACAAAGCGGTTTCCATGGCTAATAATGGTAGGGTTATGGCTACCGCCAATGGCATACATTTCCCAGTGTGTGTAATCGTTGTTAACGACATGGACGTATCCTGATCGACACCTTGGCATTCTTTGGATCATTCTTTTACCAAAATGGTTGAATGCAACTGTGACTTGCATCTTAGCATCTTGACTGTGGCCATCGTTTGCACCAAAGAGAAAGGCCTGCATGTACCAAAAAAGACAAAAGTATTACGTGTATGTTTTTAGTGTTGCATGGAGATTGTCAGGTTATACTATAAATTAATACATCGTTATGATCGGTGAAGTGCCCGTTAGAGAGGGTGACGCCAGTGGATCCCATAATGACATCAACAAGACCGTCAGCGCAGTTACTCATAGAGAGATGATCAATCCAGATATCTTGTGACCCAAAGATTGAAACCGCATCTCCATCACTCTGACCCCTTTGCCCACAATGGGTGGTGGAGTCCCTAATAATACCACCACTGGTCTTAACAATGTTTTTAAAATGCAAGCCATGAATGATGACATTCTTTATGTACTGAAGTGTAAGGCCTGCTCCTCCTGCAATAGAGACCTGTGCTCCACGACCGTCAATTGTCTTGTCGCCCGTCATGATCAATTCTTGTTGGAGCTTTATAGTCATGTCATGGGCAAATGTGATCCATAGTGGTCCGGGCTGGATACAAGCATGGCGAAGTGTTCCGGGCTTAGGGTTCACTAGGTCGCTGTCATCTGTACTGTTGACCACATAGATTGGACCGCCCTTTCCGCCCTTGGCCTTGTAGCCAAAGCCCAATGCACAATCAGCTAATTTGAACCTGTTCTCAGCCCAATTGGGTTGGCATCTCCAACACTTATCAATAGGGTTCGTCGCTTGACATGGGCCAGTATATTTAGTTCCTGATAGACCTCTCCTTGTGCTATTCAATCCTACTTGCTCCAAAGTCCTGCAAAGAGAGCATATGAGCAATACTCATGCCGGAGAATTAATATGATATTCACTCAACATACTAGAACTATTAGATGCAGCTTTTTTTTTTAGAGAGAGAGAGAGAGAGTTCAAACTTATTTTGATTATTACCTATGCACATGCATATTCAAGTGGGAGACGATCTTTGACGGATATTTCTCATAAGACTCATCCGTTCTATTCATTGCTAGTGCGGCTCTGGCTCTCCATACGTGCTCGGTTTCGTAATTGTATGTAGCTATAATGTTGGGAAGTATAGAAACAAAAGCGATCAACAAAATGATCATCGAATGTTTCCCAGGCCCCTTCATCATTTTGGAATAGATTTTCCAAATATTTTATTTATTTATAAGTATTATTTTATGTTTAAGCAATACCTGATGAAAAAAGCTAAGCTCTTTATCACAGGTATTGCCTAATGCTTACTTTGAGAGGGTGAGAAGTTTGCATTAGATTATATATAAGCAAATGCCAAGGAGGACATGTGCAAAGATTAAGGAGAACCATTTGATTTATGTGGGTTAAATTCATACTGGTTTTATTTTCTCCGTATAACAATGCAAGTCAAATGACCTATTTATATTTTCAATTCATTATATGTTGTAGTGCAAAACAATAATAATAATCCTAAATTAAACAATCACACAACCCTAATTCAAATCTAGCAATAACAATTAAAACAGTAAAAGAAAAACAAGCAACTTACGTGGTTCGAATTTGAATATCCTACGTCCACTGAGTTCAGAGATCTTTCCACTATATCAAGAAGAATACAAGAACTTACAAGTACTCCTCAACCGTCAATGGCGAACAGAGCCTCGTTCTCTCTTCTCTAGCAATCTCACCTTGCCGCCTCTCCCATCTGGTTTCGGCACCTCAGCCAAGTCGGCCCTTCGGCCGCCTCTTCCTTTCTGTGGACTCTCTCTGGTTTTTGTCTATGTAAATTGTGAATAAGAAAATCTCTAGAGACCCCTATATAGTGAGAATTCTCTAACCTAACTTAGGCCCCAAGACAAAAAAAAACCATAAGCCCATAAGAATAAAGTAGGCTGGTCCGATTCCAGAATCTTCCTAAACCCTAGAATTCATACTACACGGCAACAATTCTCCACCTTAGTATGAATTCCATCAACTCATGTAGTTAGAGTCTTCCCTTGTCTCTGCCTCTTTGAAGTTAAGACAGTCCTTTGCTGCTCATCTCTAAGGTTAAGACGAATCCCCATGTGCACCTCTAAAGTTAAGATGCCTCCCCGTTGTCACATCTCTAAGGTTAAGATGCATCCCCGTTGTCACATTCCTGAGGTTAGAATGCAACCCCCTTTCCTATCCCTTAGGTTAGGATGACCCCAACCCCTTCCGAGTCTTTGAACATTGCTCACCAGAAAACTGTACTCCTCGTACCATTACCACACTATCAAATTCCTTCATATTGAACCAGGTCAAAACCTTCAATAAATAACTGGACTGGGATAGAAACAAACTTCCCTCTGATGAATCCGTGCAAATATCCGTTCCCAAGATTCTTTGAGCTGTCCCCATGTCCTTCACCAAGACATCTTCCTGAAACTCATCATCCAAAGCTTCACATTCATCATCCGAGTGATCTAGGACCTGATCTACAACCTGTTGTTTTGGAGTTCCGGTCAGAGTTAACTCAACTCTTTTCTCAACACCTTGTGTATCAACCTGCTGCACATTCTCAACAACATCTCATGTTGTTACATCAGTTTCATCCACAGACTCCACCTCCACAGAAATATCCTGCTTAGTCGATGTGCTCTCGTTTTCCGCAACTAATACTTGACCAACAAGAGTAGTTCCTTCTAACACATAAAAGCCATTGTGTTTCTTTCCCTTCAACACCATCAGGTTCCCTTTCTTCACATATAGAACTCCACCTTCACAACCATCATGTTGTGAATCAATATTCTTTCTTCTGATCTTTGGACCTTAAGGCAGATGTAACCTCCACTATGGTTAGTGATGTTGACCTTCCAAACACCAATGCATCCTGCAGATATTCATAAGATTTAGGCAATGAATTCAGCAACATCAGAGCCTTGTCTTCATCATCGATGCCTTGTCAGCGGCTGAAAACCGTCGCTGCAAATCATGCATCTCCACCTAGGGATTTTACCGTGCCCTCCTTCGTGAGCAAATCCTTCATATTCGACTTCCATAAACCGAAGTCGGTTTTCGCTAACAACTTCTCTACTTCAAACTTTATTGTTGATGTCATATATCCGCTTTACAGATCAATAGGGTTTGGACTCCAGTCAATTTCCATGGATTTCCCAAAGACGGCGCCAATTGTTGTGCAAAACAATAATAATAATCCCAAATCAAACAATCACACAACCATAATTTAGATCTAGCAATAACAATCAAAACAGTAAAAGAAAAACAAGCAATTTACGTGGTTCGGATTTGATATATCCTACGTCCACGGAGGTCAAAGATCTTTCCACTATATCAAGAAGAATACAAGAACTTACAAGTACTCCTCAACCGTCAATAGCGAACAGAGTCTTGTTCTCTCTTCTCTAGCAATCTCACCTTGCCGCCTCTCCCATCTGGTTTCGGCACCTCGGCCAAGTCGGCCGTTCGGCCGCCTCTTCCTTTCTCTAGACTCTTTCTAGTTTTTGTCTATGTAAATTGTGAATAAGAAAAGCTCTAGAGACCCCTATATATATAGTGAGAATTCTCTACCTAACTTAGGTCCCAAGACCAAAAACCATAAGCCCATAAGAATAAAGTAGGCTAGTGATATAGCCAGAGCTAAAATTATTAATGTCAGAGCAATTTGTGCACTTTTAAGAATAATTATTGTTTATAAAAGGTAAATTACTCTAACATTAGTAATTTTAACTCTGACTATATCACTAGCCATAAAGTAGGCTTGCCCGATTCCAGAATCTTACTAAACCCTAGAATTCATACTACACGGCCACATTATCAGACTAAATATAGGCTATGACAACAATTGATCGCATCATATGAAATTTTAGATTTTATTTAAATACCAGTTTATTTCCCTATTTAAAGCAATATGAATTATCTAATTTAAAAGTACAATGAAATATCATATTTCCAGTTTTCTTTCTATTTTAACATATGTTGAGACTCGAGAATTAACTATTTCACATAATATACTAAAACTCCTAGAGATTCATTCTAATTTGTAGTATATTATTTCTCCAATCGGTAATAAATTTATGATTAATTAAATAGTACCAAGTCATGGGTACAAAAATAAGGCAACCATTGGTTATTGATCAGTTTCATGCATGACTATAGTATCAATTAAAAGTTAGTTTTGTTGTCCACATGGATTGGGATTGCGTGCGACATTTTAATTTGTTTTGCATGTATCACCGATCTAAAAAGATAATGAGCTTCAATATTTATCAACTCATGTTACCAAGGCTCATGATTAATTAAATTAATTAATAATAAAATACACAATGATGGACATAATACAACCTTCTCTACCATGACTTCCATGTTAATTATCAAATTATCAATCCATACAGAATATAGCATAATTTCATGTTCAATAATATTAACGTAAAAATTACCATAATCCATATCATCTGAAAATAAACACATATAATTAATCAAGCATATATAAAACTCAAGAGTTGGAGGTGATGCAGCGCGTGTTGGCCGCGGTCCGTCGGCCGTCGAGATTCCAAAGAGTAATAATCTTTGATTATACATTTTTATATATACTCATCTGAGTTTGAGAAGGATAGAACCAGAGATTCCTCCAAGTTTCCTCAATACCTGAAAATCGACGAAGTTAAAGTATATCAAACACCCTTGTTATTATATAGAAGTATAAGCCTCTAGTGAAATTCACCCTATTAGTTGAACTGTTTTACCTGGAAAGCTAAAATTATGCAGCTCAATCGGGACCTGGTATGTATCTAGTATATCAAGATCAGACTAAATTCACGATCCGAGAACAACCCATAATGTTCAAAAGAAAATTGCATAGTAATTTCACCATTTCACGTATGACATTCACTACGCTACTAAAGACATTGTGTGTTGCCAAACAAATAAACATTAAGGAAACCACCAATAGTGCGACGTATGCAATTACGCATTTTTCCTAAAGGATTATTCACCTAACGGTCGAATTCCTTCCAAGATTAAATGCACTCTTCAGTTTATAAATCGGATATCATTGACTCAGTAGAAGTAAAGAAGATTTAGCTCAAATAATTTCTCGATAAAAAACAATTTAGAGGAGAGCTTTTCTGAAGAGCATTCACAGCAGTTTCCCTAGAAAAATCGTTTTAAACTCGTTTCCTATAATATTTTAAGTATGTATTTAACAATTCACTAAAATCAGATTCTCTTTTAGTGATTTAATATAAATATAAATAATAAATTTAGTAACCAAATATTCTAAATATAGTATATAAATTAATTATTAATACACTAAAAAAGTTTTAGGCATGCACAAGTTTAGGCATGTGAAGAGTTTTCCATATTCTTTTAGCTAGGTGGTCCATTCAAGTTTTAGGGAAACTGATTTGTTATCTTTAACACATTTTGATTTTTTTGCCAATATTTAAGTAAAAAAAGACAATTTAGGGAAGCTGTTGTGAATGCCTCTAAGAAGATAAAGAACGTGTGTTGTGCTATATGTTATGTGTCTTATCTTTTTTCTCAAGACAAATCCAACCATCAATATATACCATAAGATATAAGACCAACTCAACGTTAAGAAACTCACCAAGTCAAGAGTCATCAACCATATAACAAACCTTCCAATTTTAGTATAACAACCTTGCACCATTTAGACTCTAAAAATAGACTTGAGAGTGAGTAAACAAGAAGACCCGGATGATGAATTGTTATTTGCAAAGTCACAAACTATTTTCCATTATATTTTTGAAATAACAAAATATCCAACAATCTCTCCCCTCGTTTCAAAAATGTTTTCAAAGAAATTGCTTTGGGCTAAACATGGATGGAACGCATCGAATCTGGTGTCTTTTAGACTATGAATAAGACCTAAAATGATAAATTATAATACACAGAGAATTAGTGAAGCGTATAGCTTCTATGAACTAAAACTCTTGGTTGTACATTAAAATTCTACCATCACACTACACCACAATTTCTACTGGTCTGCGCGGTTTTGCGTGTTAAGGCCGTGCGCGTGCCTGGTAGTTCGTGAATGCTCTAGAGACTTGCCATATCTCATAGGAACGACCCCACTCCACATTCTTATAGGTGATTTCATCAAGTGTATAGTGCAGTTTATACACCACTCATAAGAGTTATGAAAATTATTTATCACCAGACCATCTTGCACCTAGCACTTCTCACACACCATAGAATATGACAAAGTTATTGTGCTAGCAAGATTAACAATGACTTTGTTATTACCCGTATGAACCTTATTCATGGGATCTCCAATTACAAAGGT
This sequence comes from Plantago ovata, assembly GCA_028274465.1. Classification (NCBI taxonomy): domain Eukaryota; kingdom Viridiplantae; phylum Streptophyta; class Magnoliopsida; order Lamiales; family Plantaginaceae; genus Plantago; species Plantago ovata. The sequence continues at coordinate 32,639,705 of CM051457.1, forward strand.
CGATTTCCATCATTGTTAATTTCCAGTTGGCTCAAGTCCCATTCCCTCGATGTATAATCGTTTCCTCTGAAAATTGATAATTTTTTGTTCAATTCAGTATAGTTAGATCAATTTAGATGCATTCAGTTAAGTTCTATTATGTCCAGATACGTTTTGTTTAGTTCATGTTCATTTACTTATTTCAAAAAATTACATATAAGAGCCACTCTAAATAATTGGTATAGTGGTTGAGTCGGGAGATGACAAATGTGGATAGTATTGAATCTTGTCTTGAAATGCACATGGGGTTGAAAAAAGAATTTCGTATGTGTTGTGGGGTGTAGCGGTGTAGAATCTTTGGAGGTAATAAATGCACTTTTGTTTTTTTTGAGATACTATACTATACAATTACGATTACAATGTTTGGTCTACAGATTTGAATCAATAAATCTCTAATCAATCTCAATTCAATAAGTCTCTATACAGAGTAAATAATCACCCATTTCGGGGATCGAACCCGTGACCACTTGGATACGGGGTGTCTCAGCTTGCCACTCGACTACAAACGCTTTGACAAATGCACTTTTGTTTAAAAATATAAAAATAAAAATTGTTGTATAGAAAATATTTCTTTTTTACTATAAACCAGATCACTTTGGAGGTAACAAATGCACTTTTCTTTGGAATACCATGTCTGTAAATACAAAAACCAGATCACGGAGACTCATGATAAATAGAAGTATATTTCTAGAGAGATTTCCGCAGAGCGCAAAAGGCGTTATCAACTGAAACTTATAAACCCGAGCAAAGAGTTTAAAGAGATAGTTAATTGCAAGCAGTAGCTAGGGATAATAATATTACTAAGAGTTTAGATGTCCTACTTGTATGGAAGAAGTGTATAAATTGAAGATCGAATAAATCAATAACTCTAATGAGTCGAGTGATGACACTATTTCCTTAAAATTTTATCCGCCCTACTCTCGGTGTTAACAGTATTCGGACGAACAATCTCCGAAGATAAAATTGTAGTGAGATCGTATACAAGCACTACTTGAAATACGATCCTTCAATGGACTACACCAATATGGGAAACAAAGCTTTTTCGAATGTAAGAGAAGAAGAATGAGATATTTTGATTCTCATGGAATTCCGTTCTGGAAGTTATTTCAATCCAAACATGAGGCTTTTTATTTATAGTTTTGAAAGGTTGTAAATGAAAAGGTGCAACTCTTGATAATGTAATTTATCGCTTCATAATCTATTTAATTATACAAGTTGCAACACAATTTTTGAACAAAAGATGCAATGGTCTAGTGAAAGGTCTTCAGCTCTCAAGAGGTTATGAGTTTGAAACCCACTTGTAGCATCTATTTCTATTTATTATTTTTGCACCTTTTCAACTATTCCACCATTTACCAAGAGTGTTCATTCAAATAACTCCATAACAAAATATTATTTTTAATATTTTACTCATTTATTCTTAATTATAGCTATTTCAAACTTTCAGTCATCCATAACTAACACACTAAATAACACACTTGAGCATTTCCAACGAATTTTAGTAACCAATATTCAAAGTGTCTTCTACTATTTTAGTAGATTATTCACGTTCAAGAAAAACTTCATTTCCAACGTGTGAGGTTTCTCATAGTTAATAGTTAATAGTGCATCGCAGTGGCGAAGCCAGAAACAAAATTTCGGGGGGTCCAATAAAAAAAAACTCTCAAAAATTTTCAAAACAATATATTTGTTATATAGTAATTTAAAAACAAAATTATTTTTCACATATTTCTAACTATATTTTTACATTCAAATATCAAATAATACTCTATATTAATACACATAAGTAACCTTAAATTAATATATGATTTTAAGCATTAAAAAACAAAGATTGAACATGCACATATAGATTTTATTCATCCAATGATGTGTTGGAATTCAAGGGGTTGATGTGGTGGGTTAGTGGTTTATGAGGGGGTGGTTGTTCGTCCCTGCTGTTGCTGCATTCACTACAAGAAATACAACTTTTAGCAACCACTTTTAGCGACGGATCGATCGGTTGCTAAAATTAGCGACCGATCGGTCTTTTAGCGACGGATAAAAGGCCATTAGCGACGGATAAGAAAAATCGTGTAAGAGCGCATCCGTAAACCTTAGAGCGCACGGGGATTAGCGACGGATTAGCCATCGGTCGCTATTTAGCGACGGAACCCATCCGTCGCTACATTTGCGACCGATGATCTCATCCGTCGCGGCCTTTTAATTTCTTTTTCTTTATTGTTTTGCTGGTCAAAATGCTTAGCGACCGATGGTTCCATCGGTTGCTATGCTATATTAAAAATAATAATAATAATAATTTGCGATGGATGAGCTAATCGGTCGCTAAATAGCGACCGATCGCTATTTAGCGACGGATGAGCCATCCGTCGCTAACCGTTAACATATCGTCGTCTTCGCTGGCAGACGGACAGAACACACACGCACAACAACACTTCTCTCCTTCACGGCTCCATTTTCTCCTCCCCTATTTTCTTCATTTTTCACCATTTCAATCAATCTTATAGTCATTTCGAAGCTCTTCCATCAAGGAACAAGTGTAGCTATTCAATTGCGTGATTATTTTCCCATTTCTTCCGCAATCAAAGGTATATATTTCGAACCCTAACTTGTCTAAATTTTAGTATTCTTCATTTTATTTTCAATTCATTGAATTGTATGCATTCTACTAGTATCTATTATGTTGTGTAGCTCAAATTAGGGGGGATGCACAAGTTTTAGTTGGTGAATTGATAGATTTGAAATGAATTGGGTATTTTATAGTTGAGTTCGATTATGTTTGGTATTTGAATTGAGTTGGATTACGTAGTTAGTTTTGTTCAATTAGTGTAGTTTTGTTTCAGATATACTAATTACTAATTAGATTTGGAAATTGAATAAGTATAATGGAAATATGAGTAAATTATTGTGTATTGTAAGTAGTTATAATAATGGAAATTGTATAATTATAATGGAAGTATAGATAAATATATGTAATTATAGTATATTGTAAGTAGTTATTATGATGAAAATTGTATAAAATATAGATAAATATAAGTAATTATTGTTTTAAAAAAACGTAAGTATGAAGGAAATAACTCGATCATAGGTAAATTTAAATTAGAAAATATTGGGAGTATATATAATGCAATGTAAAAAACTGATAATTAAAACTGATATTGGGAGTACTATATCTCTGATTTTACATCTTATATAATAGGTTGATTATTATTAGATGTCAGTTCCTACGTTGGGGGATATCCTACTTGAGGCTTGGAAAGCCAACTGGCTGTTGGGAGTTCCGCCTTCGGAATGGATGCCAGATCCCCTTCATGAGTATTGGCAGGCCTACTGGCGTGACCACCCAAATGTCCAGCGTCGTTCCTTACTTTATCTCTTAATGACTTTACATGTTTTATATTCAATTGTGTATGTACTAACACGGATCTTTTTATTGCAGATGCCACGACCCAGGAGGCCATGATACATGACCCCGCAGTCCCAGAGGTCAGATACCGACGGAGAGGACACCGGGCAGGGCTCACAGCAGGGCTCCCCTATTGTTTTGGGGACTCCACCTGGGTCGAGTAGGGGATCGACTGCCTATTCCTCCCTCCACGACCCGTGGGCCCATGTTCCAGACGACGGTTGTCCCTTTCAAATGCCGGAAGATGGTCTGATGTGGAATGGTCGCCATGTCCTTTACCCCAATGGAGAGAAGTAAGTATTATGCATTAACTGATTTACGAACTTTTAATATATATATACTGAACTAACCGAAGGTTTCACTATTGACTTACTTGTTCTTCACAGGTTGTATGGGGAGCGCGCTTCCAAAGTACTCAGTGGGATAATACGGAACAAGATGATCCCACCACAAGAGGGTGGCAGCCAGTGGCATTGCATCCCGGACCAAACTAAGGGAGAGTTGTTCGAGGAGCTGAGGGTGAGTTAATAATCGTACATTAGTTACCTAATTGTTTGTGTTGTGAGTGTTATGTTAGCCACTTTGTGTGAGTGGTATGTTAGCCACTGTACTTGGGTGATATGTTAGTTACCATTGTTTTAGTGAAATATAGGACAATGTGAGTGGTATGGTAGCCACTATATTTGAGTGGTATGTTAGCCACTGAACTTGGGTGATATGTTAGTCACCGATATACTTGAATAGATGTTGTTTCCCCTTGTTATATATTTGATACATGTTGTTTCCCCTTGTTATACTTGAATGTTTTTAAGTATTCACCAACGTATGTGTTTCGATGTTTATTTGTAATTGTGTAGAAAGATTTCTTCCTTCCAAAAGCCTTGCTGATGGATCTCTGGTGGAGCTTCAACTCTCACGGTAGTGCCCTTTACAAGTGCATGGTTAATAACATGAAGAAACTGTATACACATAACCGTCCACGTACCGGTGATTGGACCGAAGATGAAATTTGGGAGGCGTGGAAGGTGTATTGGGCTAATGAGAGAGTCCAGGCGCAGGCTAACCAAAACACTGATAACAGGAAGAAGCAGCCGAATGATGGGAGCCGTACCCTGGTGACACACCGTTTTGGCTCTGAGTCGATCGCTACAGCATGTGAGGCAGAAGGTAAGTGTATTAACTTTGTGAATTCATCATTCTTATACTTGTTATGTACTTGCATTTCGAACTTTCAAACTAAGTATATGATGCTTTCATGTGTCATTCAGTTGAAGGATAAGGAGAGTCTCCTATTCACCTTGTTCTCGAGATCTCAAAAGGCCAAGGACGGACAGTGGTTGTGTGACGAGGCCACAACAATTGCGGTAAGTTCAACAATACATGTGTTTATTAAATACTGATGATTTCATAACTAATTAACAACATAACTAACACCTTATACTCTTGATTTATAATTTCAGACGGCCTACGAGGCCAGGATTCGTGATCAGGATCTCACTGTTGAGGAAATGAATGCCATTTTCCTCGAGGTGAATCCTCCAGACGAGAAGGGCCGTCGCTTGGGACTGGGGAGTGCAGCAGCCGTCCCTGAATTGGACTCGAGGCCGACTCGTCGTTCCCGTGCCAGTACATCTTCATCATATTCAGCAGCAGCTTCCGCTCGAGAGCAGACCCTCTTACTTCAGTTGCAGGAGAAGGATGAGGAGGTGAAGAGGCTAGCTGCGCAGCAGGCTGCGCAGAAGGCTAAATATGGTACTATGTTTGCTGAGCTGTATGCGAAGCTGGGGATGGAACCACCTACGTCTCCATGATCCCCTATCCTTTTCGACTCTATTTACTATTTTCTACATGAATACTGTGTACACTATGATATTATTTTGGATTAGTATTGTGTACTTATGATTAATTATTATATGTATGGAGGGTTTTGGTACATTTATTATGATTTTTTTGGATTATTTTTTTGTTTATTTGGTCTATAAGAATTTCTGTAACATGTTGCATTTGATTTTGGTTCTCATTATTATATCTAAAAAATTTAAAAAAAAAAAAAAAATAGCAACCGATGACTTTATCCGTCGCTAGGAGCTCCAGAGCTCCAGCGACGGATAACTTATCCGTCGCTAAGAGCATCAGAGATCCAGCGACGGATGAGTTATCCGTCGCTGGATCTCCGGGGCCTTTTGCGACGGATAAGTCATCGGTTTCTAAAAGTCAACCTCCTTATCCGTCGCTAATTAGCAACGGATAACTCATAGGTTGCTAATTCGCTAGCGACTAACGGTTTAGCGACGGATGGATCCGTCGCTAAATGGTGTCCTCCTTGTATTGATTTTTGATGCATGTCGATGTTGTTGCTGCATTTTTGGTTACAGGTTGCTGCTGGTGTTGCCTGCTGTTGGTGCTGTTTCGGTGCTGGGGTTGTAGGTTCTGAAGCCGGCTGGACTTGTGCACAGGCTAGGGTGGTGCATAGCAATAGTTGTATAGGCTGTTTGATCTATTGCTGCTGTTTTGCTTCATCCGTGTGGGTTGGGAGGTGAATTATACTTGTTTTATGTCTGTTTGTTCGTACTGTGTTTGGTGTTTCTCTTTTTTTTTGGAATGACTTTACAGGACTTGGCACGTCGATAAGAGGATGGAGTGAGGTACGCATATTGGGAGCTAGGGAGTGGGGAAACGTTTAAGGAAGGCATGATTCATGATCGCCAGTAGTTGCGGTCTGAGGCTTGTGGTTTTCTTTTTTTTCCTTTTGTTTTCTCTTGTGGTGGTGGTTTTGTGTTTGTGTTGTTTTCTTTGGCATGTGTTATCTGGGTAGTGTGTTTGGCTGACAGGGACGGACAAGTGTGGGTGAGGAGCGACTGGACTTGTTGATGCTTCGTTGGGTGGTTTTTTCGCTAGTGTTCTTTAAACTCGAGGGATGTTTACAAACGGAATTACTGATTGTGCTTTGACTTGCGTTCTACGAGTTGGAAGGGGGGTTGTGATGCTGCATCATCGCCCTGGGATCTGTGGGACGTTGTAGGCTCGAGTTTTGGGATCGAATAACAGGCTTGTTCTGGAGTTCGAGGAGCCTTGTTTAGTTGAGCTTTCAGTTTTAGATTCCCGAAGATCATAGCATAGCTAGAGTCTGATGGGCATCGTGTCGTTCTTGTTTTCACATTTAGTCACTTTGATTATTTGGACCCTCGTTTGTACTTGAGACTTAGTGATACGTCTTGTGTCATGATTGGGGTATACCCCTCTTACTCTTGTACGTGACATTTTTGGTGAGTTTATTGAACTTTTTTGGGCTGTTTCAAAAAAAATAATAATAAATAAAAAGGAAACTTTAAAATGATTAATAATTAAAATACTAAGCAAACACATAAGAGAAACACATAAAAGTGAAAATAGAAGGAGAGGTAAGATGTTATTAAAACTAGCAAATTAAGGGACACAATTTACACAAAATAGAAAAGGGAAAAATACGTATAAAAATCAAGTATAACAACTAAATACAAAAAAGGACAATAACTCGCTTTTGTGAGTGGACATAACTACCCCTCCTTTCTCGCTTCTTTCAAAACAATTAAAATACTCTCTGAACACAACCGCCATTTCATTTCCATTCATTTCAGACAAAAAAACTCCGTTTCTCTCTCAAACAGGAAGATGAAACGACACTGCATTCTCTCAAATTCGACCAAAATCAAGCAAAGTTATCAACCAAAACCACTCGAAAACCACTAAAATCGACAACCCATCCACAAAAATGGCAGAATCGAGCAAGCAATTGGCACCACAAAGCGATGAACAGGAAATAGGTACGAAACCCTAGTTTCTGAGTCAATTTTTTCACGATTTTGTCACTTCCATACACCGATCGACATGAATGTTGCCTAGTTTCAGTTCATAAACACACTTCCAGTTGATTGTTGCCTAGTTTCAGTTCATAAACCCTAGTTTCAGTTGATTTCTGGTAGTTTTAGTACATATATTTTCATTTCTGTTGGTTTATTTTGATTTCTGCTAGTTTCAGAGCATTTCAGAGCATGAAACTTTCAATTCCTGCTATTTTCTGTTGATTTCTGCTAGTTTCAGTGCATGAGAAGATCATTGTTGCTTTCTGCTAGTTTCAGTGCATGTTGCTTTGATTTTATGAAGTTTTATGTTGATTCCTGCTAGTTTCAGTTGAATTATGCTAGTTTCAGCGGTTGTTAATTTGATTTCGGCTAGTTTCGGTGCTTGATACTTTCATTTCGCCTAGTTTCGGTGCTCGAACCTTTCATTTCGACTAGTTTCGGTGCATGATACTTTCATTTCGCCTAGTTTCGGTCCATGATCGTTTGTTCTATGCTAGTTTCGGTGCTTGAAACTTTGATTTCGACTAGTTTCGGTCCATGATCATTTGTTCTATGCTAGTTTCGGTGGTTGATCATTTGATTTCGCCTAGTTTCATTCCATTTCTGCTAGTTTCATTTCATTTCTTGCTAGTTTCATTCCATTTTCTGATAGTTTCAGTGCATTATCTTACTAGTATTCTGCTTCGTTTCAGAACGAGAGCATACTGTCCCAACTACATTCAATAGAGGCGACCTGCGGTTGACAGCACAATTCCTCGCGCAGATGCCCCTCAAACAGTACGAAGAGTACTTGATGAGAACACCATTCAGGCTGCTGTTGAAGAAGTTCATCGACAACGAGGTCCATGTGAACTACTTCATCAAGAACAATGACACTCTCAGCCGGATAGTTCCTTACTATGACAAGAACACAATCACACTCCTTATTGGTACGCAAAGAGTACCATTAACAGCAGAAAAAATAAGGATGTACTTCGGCACAATAGATGGGCCAGAACCAATCAAAATGCATGCCGGACAGGTCGAGCAGAACAAAGGATTCGTCAACACAAATGCTAGTTTCATTAGTTTCAGCATCACAACTGCTAGTTTCAACGACAAAATGCTAGTTTCATTAGTTTTCAACATTATAAGTGTTAGATTCAACGACAAAATGCTAGTTTCATTAGGTTTCAGCATCATAAGTGCTAGTTTCAGCAACAATTAAAGCTAGTTTCAGCAACAAAATGCTAGTTTCAATACAAGTGTTAGTTTTATTAGTTTCAGCAACAAAATGCTAGTTTCAGCAACATAAATGTTAGTTTCATTAGTTTCGGCAACGCAAATGCTAGTTTCAGCATCACAAGTGCTAGTTTCATCAACACAAAATGCTAGTTTCATTAGTGTTAGCATCACGTGTGCTAGTTTCAGCAACACAAATGCTAGTTTCATATTAGTTTCAACACATAAAATCTAGTTTCATAAACTAGTTTCACACAAAAAGCTAGTTTCATAAACTAGCTGAAACTATATGAAACTAACTGTTAATGCTAGTTTCAACATCATACAAAAATAATTTCATTAGTTTCAACAACAAAAATGATATTTTCAATAGTTTGAACATTATAAGTGCTGGTTTCCGCAACAAAAAAGCTAGTTTCATCAGCACAAATGCTAGTTTCATTAGTTTCAGCATCACAAGTGCTAGTTTCAACAGCAATATGCTAGTTTCATTAGTTTTCAGCATAATAAATGCTAGTTTCAATAATTTGAGCATCATAATTGTTGGTTTCAGCAACAAAAAAGCTAGTTTCATCAACACAAATGCTAGTTTCATTAGTTTCAGCATCACAACTGCTAGTTTCAACGAGAAAATGCTAGTTTCATTAGTTTTCAACATTATAAGTGTTAGTTTCAATAGTTTGATGCTAGTTTCATTAACAAAAATGCTAGTTACATCATCACTCCATTGTTAGTTTTATTAATGCAACTACAAAAATGTTAGTTTTATTAGTTTCAACAACACAAATACTAGTTTCATCAACAAAAATGCTAGTTTCATTAGTTTAACCATCATAATTGCTAGTTTTATCAACAAAAATGCTAGTTTCATTAATTTCACCATCATAATTGCTAGTTTCATCAACAAAAATGCTACTTTCATTAATTTCACTATCATAATTGCTAGTTTCATCAACAAAAATACTAGTTTCATTAGTTTCAACATCACAACTGTTAGTTTTCAACAACAAAAAGTTAATTTTATTAGTTTCAACATCATGAGTGCTAGTTTCAGCAAAAAAAATGCCAATTTCGGCAAAAAAAAATGCTAGTTTCATTAATTTTGGCAAGTCAAAAAGCTATTTGCGTTATTGTTAGCATCACAACTTCTAGTTTCAACGACAAAATGCTAGTTTCATTAGGTTTCAGCATCATAAGTGTTAGTTTCAGCAACAATTAAAGCTAGTTTCAGCAACAAAATGCTAGTTTCAATACAAGTGCTAGTTTTATTAGTTTCGGCAAACACGAATGCTAGTTTCATTAGTTTCAGCATCACAAGTGAACACAAAATGTTAGTTCATTAGATTGATGCTAGTTTAATTAATTTTGGCAACACAAATGCTAGTTTCAACGGCAAAATACTAGTTTCATTAGATTCTAGGGCACCAAAAAATAGAATGGCCTTTTTTGTAAGACTACTTGTATTTTAGGGCACCATAAAAATAGAATGGCCTTTTTTGTAATACTACTTGTATTTTAGGGCACCATAAAAATAGAATGGCCTTTTTTGTAAGACTACTTGTATTTTAGGGCACCATAAAAATAGAATGGCCTTTTTTGTAAGACTACTTGTATTTTAGGGCACCATAAAAATAGAATGACCTTTTTTGTAAGATATTTTTTAAAGTGGTTGTTTTAGCAATTAGGTGCTCTAGAGTGGTTATTTTATGTAATTTTCTGAATAGAAAAATGAGAAAATAGAAGGAGAGGTAAGATGTTACTTGTTACTAAAATAAGCAAACTAACAAGGGGAAATTACACAAAATAGAAAAATAGTAGCAAAGGGGATTATTTTTTTTACCCAAAATAGAAAAATGGTGATGTTTTTTTTACCCAAAATAAACTTCTAAGATTAACACTACTATATATACAGTAATATGTAAAATTTAATTGGGGTTCAGTGGTGGCTCCGCCATTGGTGCATCCTCATAGATAGACCAACCATAGTTTATTGCAAGACTACTCCCACACTAATCATAAGAATAATGACAATCAAAGAACAAGTGTTTCAGAAAGTAAAGACAGAGAAGCTAGAACGCAAAACCAAAATTTAACCAGTCTATAATTATCGCAAGCCATGGCCATTATATCAGTCTATAATTATCTAAATATCATTTCCAACAAATTGATTGTTACAATTGTTAGTTTCAGTTTTTTAGCGAGAGTGTTAGTTTCAACATCACTAGTTAACACTATTATTTTAGTCTCACCAAGTGTTCTTGGATGCAAGTGTGGTCTGAGAGGGAGATTGTAGTCAAGGGCAATAGTCAACGCCTAACTCAAAAGGAAAAACAAAAATAAAAAGAGGAGGATTACCGCCAGAGAGCATACTTCAAAGTTTTCTCCGACCATGCAAAAACAGTTCTTATATCATCTTTATGGCATTTTTGCTTATTTTGTTATGTTTGTTTTACTCCCTCAACACTTAAGGTACAAATATCCGGGAATCTTGATGATGCTGTTAGCTATGGGTAAAAATTGCATTGAACTTGAGTGAATCCGTTGGTTGGAGTTGAATCCTTTTACATTATATCAACACGTCTTTAGTATGCTATGTTAGAAGCTCAGTGCAATACATTAAAGCATCACAGGTCAACAATTTGGTTGTGGAAGAAAATTATGGCTTTTACAAGAATAGAAGAAGAGGCATCTGAAAGATCGAGTATATCAAGTATCAACATTGTCCTTATAGGCTATAGCATGAATGCATTACTTCAGGAGGATAACACTCAGTAACAAAATGAAAAAAAGAATCAAACAACATTCTGTTGAGTTTCATGAAATAAAATGTTTTTCATGATTTACAACTAATTATAATCTTGTAGGAAGCAATAAAAATAAAACTTCAACAGCGCAGTATTTTGTGACACTTTAGATGTTCAAAGAAAAAGCAAACTATAAGAAACAATACCTAGCTAAGAAATTGATTTGGCCAATTCTTCAGCTTCAAGTTAAAACCTGATTTTGCCTAAAAATTCCCTTGTGGGTACCTGTCCACACAATCGATCCACGGGTTTCTCAACGGCTTCTTGATCTTTCGCATTGCCTTCCAAACTGCGCTGTTGCACTTGAACCCTGACCCAAATGCCAGTTGCCACACGCGATCACCCCTCTTCACCTGCTCCTTCGCTTCCATATAAGCCAACTCATACCAAATGCTGCTGCTGGATGTGTTACCAAATCGGTGCAATGTTGCACGTGATGCCTCCAGGTTCTTCTCACTCAGTTCCAGATTCCTCTGCAGCTCGTCTAGAACAGTTTTGCTAGCAGCATGCACACAGAAGTGCTCAAACGCAAGCTTATAATCAGGGATGTAAGGCTTTGTGGCTTCGGATTTGGTTGCATTGCCAAACAGGACCTTCCATATGAGAGCTGAGAAGAAGAGGAGCTGCTCAGAGAAGGGCAAGACCAAGGGACCTAGTGTAGTAATGTTTGTCTTGATTGCATTTCCTCCGATTTCCACCAAGTCTTTGCTGACTTTTATTCCCTTGAACTTTTCAGTATCTTCTTCTTGAATGATGCTCCTGATTTGCACAAAAGCAAGAAATAATCATGAACAATGGTTTTAGGAAACGATCTGCATTATTGGCTAACGGGACGAAGAACCAGTTAGGCATTCACATGACAGGCATATCTATAGCGCGGCCTTCAATCCAGTCAAGTTGAGCTAATGTAAATGTCTCAACATGTGAGAATAAAAGTGACAGTGCAGCATGTGGTTGCTTGCTATTAACTGCTGATAAAGAGTGCAACTGTTTCCAGCTTGTCCTATGGGCTAGTTCTGATGGTTATTGAAAATGAAATAAAAGTGCCAAGTCTCTAGTGATTTTATTACTATTAAAACAGGTTCCCTACGGTTTCAATTTATCTTACTTACTCTAATGAATAGTAACTTCCTCTTTGGTCAACTGGTGTCATATTTGACTCGTATATTAAACATAAATTATATTGATAAAAAATATTTAAAAAAATATTTAAAATACTACTAACTTATGAACTTCAATTATATAACTTTAAAAAAGAATTGCATCGTATAATTTATGAGTAATGTACGGTCAAACATGAAGCCTGTTGACTGTCATGTTTGACCGAAGAGGAAGTAACTAATGAAATGGAGGTAAAACACATTAAAGCACTTGAGGACAACGTACCTAAAGCTCCGGTCATCAGCGCCCTTATGTGTCCTGACAACATGCTCAAGTCTATATTTTGCTCGGCGGTTGTCACGGCGACGATTGGATAGCATCACAGCAGAGCAACCCATTCTAAAATAACAGTTTGGTATAAGCATGGACCTATCCTTCCCAGGGTACCAGTTGTAACCGACGATCTCCGTACTCACGACCACAGCAATAGTATTAGGATTCGCCTCCAGCATGTCGCGCGCCAAATCAATCCCGATCACACCAGCACTGCAACCCATCCCGCCCAAGTTGAAGCTCAGGATGTTCCCCCGCATCTTATAGTGGTTGATGACCATAGCCGAAAGGGATGGGGTCGGGTTGAAGATGCTGCAGTTGACAATGAGGACTCCAACATCTTTTGGGCGGATATTTGTTTTGTCGAAGAGTTCGTCCAGTGCGCCAAAGATCACAGCGGATGCCTCTGCACGGCCTTCTTTCATCGTTGCAGTGTTCTCGGGTGAGCCAATGGATTTCGGGATGTAGGTTTCGTCTCCAATGCCTGAGGATTCCAGGATTCGCTTCTGGAATTCGAGGCTTGGTTCATCGAATTTGCCTGATTTTCTTGCTAGTTCAATGAACTGTTCCTTGGTTACCTGCATGCAGATTTCATCTAAGAGTTATGAATACAATTCGGTTCTGTTTCATTTGCAGTTGTTCCAAACACATTACTAACACCCCTGAGGCCCTGAATCTGATTACAAGTCTCTCTCATTAGTGATTTGCTAAATTTACAAAGACACGACCAGTGGCGAAGGTACTGGGGGTCCAGTGGGGTCAATGGACCCCGCTGAACCTGGCCCAGTACCTATATTAGTATTATAAAAAAAAAAAAATTATTAAAAATATTATTTGGACCCCTCCGAAAATATAAAAATACTACTTTGAGCCTTGAAGGCATTACTATTAGTTCTGATTAGTACTCATTATTTTTGGCTATATATATAAAAAATTGCTATATGTTAGTAGGCATTACTTTTTTTTTATATAAATATAAATATAAAAATTTGCTATATTAAACTGAAATATCATGACAAATTATTTACACTACGCCCCCGGTGAAAATCGCTCCTGGATTCGCCACTGGACACAACATAAATCTAATCCTTATTTATTGTCACTAGACGCTTGGTTTCAAAAATATTTAGGAAACATTTAGGATTTTTACCAATGCTTCTTGAAATCAAAGTGGTACTTATCTGTAACAACTCAGGAGTCTAAACTTCGGACAGAATTACATATAAATATATGATTAGTTTGAAAGTTTATAAGGGCTCAAACCTTGAAAATTGATTATATTTACTGGATTTTTTTATTTATTATTTTTTTTTTTTGTAATCTTATAGAAGTCCGACATTCCATACTCCATAGTACCCAACACCCCCACAACCATACCCCTGCAGTGCCCCCCAATGTCCCTCTGTCCCTATGGTGCACCCCTACTTTCAATTTTAACATTGAGATTTTTAATTAATTGAAGGTATATAAACAAATTTATTTGATTTTTTTAATTTAAATAAAAAATAACCATTTACAATTTCCAAGATTTTGAATTTTAATTCAACTGTCTGTCACATTGAAATCTCCGGATAAAGAAAGACAATAAATTTTGACAGCTACAAAAAAACCAAAGAAAGTCAAAATAATCATGGCATAATCGAACATAAATTAAATTCCTTTTAATATTTTTAAATGATCAACTAATATCGGTGAAGCCCGCTATGCATTTCAGAATTCACGTACATAATTTGCACTCTCACAAGCCTATTGGGGCGCTGATGTCTAATGGATTTTTTTTTTAATCAATTTTCTTTTTTAATCGGGGAAAAAATTCATTATACCATAAGGAATGCTAGGACCAAGTCTTACAAAATACAAAAGCCAAACTAAAGGCAATCAAACCAACCTATCTATTGGGCACTGTTTAATGGATTTTAGTAGCTAGATTTAAAATCGAAACAGAAAATCCTCAAATTAGAAAGTTTTCTTTCTTTCGAGTATCGATCAAGAAAGATTAAGCAATATTCATTTCATCTATACATCTTTTATTTTTTCTACTTTATCATTATAGGCATGATTTGTTCTTAAATCCTTAAATTACTACTTTTGAGGTATAAACTTAAAATCTTTGATTAAATTGAATATCCGATTAATATATATCATGCAGTAACAAATAAGTATAAATGAAAAATGTATGTAACTAAGTAGTATGTACATACCTTCAAATCATCATTGGGCTTGTAGCAAGCGAAATCCAGAAGAAAAATATTCCTAGGCCTGGAAATGAAGTAAACCGAAAGAGTGAACACAAACACAGCCAGGAACGCCACCACAGTAGCAAGATCATAGCTCGGCGTACTATCCCAAACCCTCCTCCACATCTCTTCCTTGGTTAAACTCCCCACCTCCGCCCCGAAAAGGAGAACCAAAACCGGAACCGTCGCCAAGTACAACCCGTGGGTGATCAAGTAATGGTACCCGAGTTTCACATACTTCAAGTTCACGGAGTTCACAAAGTCCGGTAGCCGACGCCGTACCCGAACCGAGAACGTCATGGAACCGGACTCCATCCCCCGGTTCACTATTTCCGTCGAGAGTAGATCTTGCTCACCACCACCACCACCGCTGGCCATTGTGTTTGTGTTTTGTGCTTTGTTTCTTGGTGTTTGTTTGGTTTGTGACTGACTTGTTAATTTTTGTGGATCATATATTTATTGATAGAGAGAGAGAGAGGGGTGGGGTGTTAGTTGGATGAGTTAATGCGGGTACCAAACGGAGTTATGTCTTGTGCAGTTGGTTAGAAGATTTCAAGCGGAGAATTTAATTTTCTTGCAATTAATGTCTACTTTGAGGTTCGAACAATTTGGTAAACGCTATCTTCTTCATCACCACATGCATGCTATTGCCATGAGATGATCAATGACCTCCTCAGATGTGAATTAAGGAAGGTACCAAGAATTAATCCACTGGGAAGACGTGAAGAACTGAGACGAACTGCGAGTCGACGAGCGCCTTTGTGTTAAATCAAGAAATAAGGGATTCGGATTGTACATGTTGCTTTACTTATTGTAAATAGCAGTTAGTAGTACAGTATTCAACTCACCTTTAATTTCCATTCATGCTGTACAATTAATTGATCATTTGTAATCTTCAATATTCATCAATAAGAGTACGTACGTTCGCAAATTGCAGCTAGATAGCTAGTTGTATTTTAATTTCGGTTACAACGAGGCTTACTTAGCCCATCCTACATATATGGGATTAATGAGCGTGCCTACTGCCTACGCTCTAAGATCAATGTCTAGAATGGCTGGAAAGTGCCGCAAAATATATTCACTAACACGTTGTCGCTATACTCACTCATACTCATGCACTTTAGCTATACTCACTCATGATCAACGACTTTTGGAGGATCACCCATCGTAAAATTGATCACAATAAACTTAACTTAGAGTTTTTATGGATGAATTCCAAAGTAGATCAAGGTCCACATTGTCGCTATTATGAGTGTTAATAATTTTAATCTCCGTGAAACTTTAGCACGTTGCATATATATCAATATGTATGTTCTGTATAGATGTGGAATAAATTTGGGAAGAAAATGAAGAAAACAAAAAAAAGGACGACAATTTCATTTGTAGTACTGCCATTTTTTGTCACTGCCAGGCTGCCTGCAACAGATTCAATTATACAATGTTTTATGAGGTAAAAATCCAATAAGCTTTATCGGTGGCTTGTTCTCCCTGCCAAAACAAGATGGCTCACTGTTGCTGGTACTAAAATTAAGGAGAATTGGTATATATGTATATGTGAAAATCATATAGATTATAATCTTAATAAAAAGATAAAAATGGAAACTGGACATTTGTAACGAAAATATATATACATTTCGGGCGAATTGCAAAAAAGATCCTATATGACGTCCGAACATCTTGGGAGATTTTCGCCGTGCAAACTAGTGGTTGTTTACGGGAAGAATTTAAAAGGCCCGAGGCAAGACTATAGATCTAGAAATTTAGGGATTACCATGTAAATGGAACTCTCTAAGTAGTACATAGTACCATAATCTCCAATTTACATAATAAAGTAGAATACTTTAGAACATGGTAGGTGTCGTAATAATGTGAACGATCTAAGTTCCTCCAAGACTTGTATATATAGGGGTAGGGAGTTCATTTGTAACTCAATCAAACAAATTAAGATGAATTGTAAAGTGAGGAAGTTCAAGTGAAAAGCTTTGAGTTGAACTTTCTTGGCAAGCTCGTTTGTGTTTGTGTTGATTTGTGCGTTCTCTTTCAAAATCAGTGAGCGCACACATACATAATTTTGTGCAAGGTTTGGGGCGACCTAGTCAAGCAGAATAAAAATATGTTGCGAAAATCTTTTAAACACTTTATAATATATATATGTAAACACCATAAATCGTGTGAGTTCGTACTAATACATAATATATACATAGCTTAAATTTTAAATCAATACAAGTGATGGAAACATCACATAACCAATAATAGCACGGGTCTTGATCACTACTCCATCCAACACTCATGACTCCAGATAGCTCAGCTTCAATTCAAACCTAAAATGTGATGTTTAGAAAGGACAACTGACTGAGCAAGCTCCACTCGATTCGATAGATTCATCCATCCTCCAGTATTTGCATGTGTTTTAAATATTCTAATCTTGAATTAGTGCAATACAACCTAACATATATGACTTCACTCTTAAAATATATACTTAACTTGAAACTTTACATAAACTCGAGTTAACTTGACATGGTTCTTGTCTTTAACAATAACTTGAACTTGTCTTGACCGCAAGTTCATTTGGCATTGTAAGTTCCTAACCCCACCTATTGTGGCTTATGGCCTCAGGGCATGTGCCCCTATCCGCTATACAGCTTCAGAATGCTCTCACACTCCTATCCGCTAAATAATACTCTCATACTCCTATGCGCTAAATAATACAATCTCACGACATGTGACCCTATTCGATGAATAATACGACCTCAAGAGTCATGTGCATCTATCCGCCAAACATGAACATGACCTAGATCACATAGCTAGAGCGCTCCACCCCCTCTGCGCTTTACGCTTGAAGCGCGCTTTTATTCGCTTTAAGAATTGCTAGAGCGTATATTAAGAAGATTATAATTTGTCCACTAAAAAAAGGTAAAAACAACTTTGATCTGAAGCTACCGCCTACACGATTTACCCTTCTTCCAAGCACATGGACGCGAAATGAGAAAGAGGCAGGAAGTGGTTTAAAGTCAAACAAAGTCAAATTAATCGTATATTCTAGAGCACGTATTGTATATTCTACGTATATGAACGAGAAATTAGAGACCATATATAGGACAGAAGTCTAATAGTAAATTGGTCGATACTTGATATAAACTGTAAAGATTAGTTGCATAAGTAGAACAACGAGGTGAGATGATCAATAAGAAGAAGAAAGGTGGTGAGGCAATGAGAATTGAGGAGACTGGAAGTAATAATACTATAATAAATTGACAATGTAGTTACGGTTATTCCATCCTGTTATGATTGACCCTTTTATTGACCGACCTATGTTAATGGGTTGTATCCAACTTATATGCAGGTCGAAATATATTACCTTAAAATCAAAATCAAATGGGTTTTACTACCTATTTAAATCATTAGGCATATATATAATTAAATATTTATTAATAAATAAAATAAGAAAACTTGTGATTCCCTAAAATATTTTGGATCGTATGTAATTTACCAGCTCGCACAGGGCCAAATCGGGGGTTGCTTTTTGTTTTATCTCTTTTACCATCTCATAGAGTTAGGTTCCGTTTTATTCGTCTGAAAATTGATTATTTTCAGTTAAGTCCAGATCAATTTACAACATTCAGTTCAGATTTGTTCAGTTCAGATCAGTTCATTTTCATTAAATTCATTTAAAATTATTAATAACATTATTATATTATTGTTGTGGTTATTTTTTTTATTTTTTATTAATTACACAAAATTGGAAGGGAGTCATCGAGAGACAAGTTGTGCTCCCATCCCTTTCTTAATACAAAAACTAAGTTTCGAAAAAAAAAATACCACTCCTAACATTATTAGAAAGACTAAAACATAAATGCTTGAGGCGAGAAAGAGTAGCCAACGCCTCTTGGTCAAGTTCCCCAAACGTAGAGAAGACGAAAGGGATGAACGAATAGTCGTGATCGACACACTTGGAAGAGTACTTCCTCTTCTTCTTCTGTACGGCGATCTGCAAACCCACCCCGGGAGCCGAAGAATCCACTCCCCCACCAGCAAAAGGAGAGGCACCGGTAACATCCAAGCAAGCGTATTTGCCTTGGGACCAATTGTACAACAACAGGTCCGCTGGCCGTAAGTCCCGTCCATCATCGGAAAGGGACCCCATAGGGACCTCTTTCCGCACAACAACACCAACCTTAAAGAAGATGTAAGCCAAGGTATCACGCACAAGATTGTGCCGGAACTTCACTCCTACCTCACTGGAACAGTGAACAACATGGACACCCCACTGGTCCATCCGATGCACATGACAACTCGAGCAAAAGGAACCGTCAGGGATCGAACAACGGGACCGCCATGCGATAACGCAACACAGCACGGTACTGCCGAGGGTTCATCCGCTGCCCCAACGACCCATCAATATGGATGGTGTAAAGGTAATCTTGTGCATGAGGGGCACGGATACAACTCAGAAGAGCCTCCTGCCGACGACTCAAACCATAACGTGACGTCAGATGTGCATCAATGACACCAAAATAGCTCTTTGCCAGAGACTTCATGATCTGGGGGGCAGGAGAACTAGAGGTAGCAGAGAGAACATCAACTCCACAAAAGGCCGTGAAACTGTCAAGAGCAGACTGAAGGTAGGACCAGAAGAAGCAATCCCAAACCTCAACAGAATCATATCCTGCAAAGAGCTAGACTGCAAATGAGAGACGAGAAAAGCATACTAACTGACATCCTCAGCACACAAGACCCCAAGACCTCCAAGTCTGATGGGAAGTGTGGCAAGCCGCCACTGCCAATCCCCAAAACCAGGCCCTGAACCTGTAACGACCAACTCCAAGGAAGTACGCAAGGCCTGATCAAATTGAACTAGAGCATCCCTACAAGACAAAGGAGGGAAGGTCCTCAAAGCATAAGATAACTTCGCAACCCCCGCACAATTGCGAAGAATAAGAAGCTCATACTACGGGTCATCAAGCTTGCGGATAGCCTCCAACAAAGAAATGGTCTTGGATACCCGACGGGCAACTAGATCCCGGCAAAATCCAGAAACCGCACTAAGAGAGCCCCCAAGAAGCTTGACACCCTGAATCGGACGAGAGAGAGAAGTAGAAAAAAGACCAGCCACCCTTCCACGAGGGTCCTCCACTGGCCAGAAAAGCTCCGTCTTATCGACATTCAGATGCAGCCAACGAGCTGGCCCATCTACCCGAATGATATCTAGCACCTTGACAACCATAAGAGTATCACCAATGATAGTGCCATCGTCAAGATACCAAGCCTGAAGGGAGAGCTCACATGACTGATAAATAGCATGTACCAACGGATGCAGGACTAGAGAAAACAATGAAGGACCCTAAGGGTCCCCCTGCTGAACCCCCCGACAAGACTAAAGAACCAAATCCCCATAGTAAAGCCGAGCATACCGAGAATAACAAAACTCAACCCACAGAGAAATGGTTGGACACCTCAACCGACTCTCCGGAAGAAGAGCAG
This sequence comes from Plantago ovata, assembly GCA_028274465.1. Lineage (NCBI taxonomy): Eukaryota > Viridiplantae > Streptophyta > Magnoliopsida > Lamiales > Plantaginaceae > Plantago > Plantago ovata. The sequence continues at coordinate 32,660,166 of CM051457.1, forward strand.
TCATGTCAACAAGGTTAAACGCATTCTTGAAATCCACCAGAAGCATAGAGAGCCCGACCTCATCCCCTATAGTCTCCACAAACCTGTTAACAGAATGTAGAATAGCCTCACAACCACCCGAGACCCCAACACCAAACTGAAAATTTATTATTATTATTATTATTATTATTATTATTATTATTATTATTATTATTATGATTATTATTATTATTATTATTATATTAAATAAATCAAAATAACGAATGTTTACACAAAATTAGTGGGCAGTCGAGAAACAAGTTCTGCTCCCACTCCCTTAGCAATAGGCCAATAACAAACTAATCCTAGAAAAAATATGATGAGCAGCACACGTTGGAGATTATTATTATTATTACTAATATTATTCTTATTATATTTTTTTATTTTTTGCTAAATTTTATTATCACGTAAAGTTAGATGGGAGTCTACTAGTCTAGCAACAAGTTGTGAGCTCACCCCCTTCTGAATACAAAAACTCAATTTATGAAAAAGAAAAATACTACTCTTAGCATTATTAGAGTGACTAACACCAAGATGTCTAAGACGCGAAAGTGTAGCCAAAACCTTCGTGTTGATCGAGTTCTCCAAGCGTAGAGAACGCAAAGAGAATGAACGAGTACCCGTTTGGACGAATACTTTCGTTTCTTCTTCTCGACGGCATTGTGCAATGATTTTTGAAACGGTAAACCGTGAACCAAACTGAATTGGCGGTTATGATTTTTGAACCGTAACCACCGATTCAAAATTTTGAAACGAAACTGTCGATTTTGGTTTCCGCTACGGTTCATACTTACCATGAACCGATGAACCGGGGTGAACCATGTGGTTCCATCCCTGATTTTGACCGACGGATCATGAATCGAATGAACTGTCGATTCTTATGCAATAAACCCATAAAATTTGTATTTCAAGGCTCCTAGTACAATAAAACATTCCATATATGTCAAATTGCAAAAGAGGTAATTTACAAATATAAATCTAGATCTGAAAATTTTAGATCTATTCAAGTCTGAAATTTTCAAATCATGATCTATGGTTGTTGGTGGTGGAGAGATGATGGTCGACGGGTGAAGGTTGGGTGGAGGGGCGATGGTGGTGGACTGGTGTTTGGGGGAGGCGATGTGGAGGCGCAGTGGTGGTGGGCTGGTGTTTGAGAGAGATGTGTTGGTTGAGACTTGAGCAGGGGCGAGGGCACCATAGTGTGAGTGGGGGCACTAACTCAAAAATTTTTTCTCTTTAGTACCATATGTATAGTACTTATATTTGCCCCCTCTAACATATTATCTTGCCCAACCCATAAATTTTTGGTATTCAAATTAAGCCCTTCATTTCTTAATTTGAGTTTTATGAACATTGAAACTTATTATTTTAGACTAAATAAACAACAAATGCTGAAAATTTATCCTCATTTCCATTTAAGCCTTTCAAATAACAAGTAAAATTTGTTGCACATCCGAATGGAATATGCTTATTTTGTTACATATATTGAGAAGGTTGTTTTTGCTATAATCAAGAATGAAGTTCTATTTAAACCGATTCAAAAAACATGAGTTCTCGCCGAGAACAATTATGAATTTTGTGACCATATATCTTTATGTTTGTATAATATACTCACGCAATACAAAAAATTATTATTGCTTTTGACTTTTCCCCCATTAGTTTAATTCCTGGCCTCGCCCCTGGACTTGAGAGGTTGTGGTGAGTGCGTGGTACGTACGATGGGGTGTGGTGGTGGTGGGTGGTTGGGTGTTGTGGACAAGAGAGGAGGAGAAAAGATGGTGGTGGTTGTGTGGGAAGCCTGGAGAAGATGATGTTGTACGTGGCTAAATTATTCTCTTCTTTTTTTTTTTTTTTTTTTTTTCCTATTTTTTCTATTTTTCTTTTTCCTTTTTCAACTTAAGGTTCATGGTTTTGAACCGTGAACCAACGGTTCAGAAACCTTAATCGAAACCAATGGTTATGATTTCGGTTACGGTTCATGCCTTTGAACCAAATTGAACCAGAAGTTCATAAACTGTGAACCGCCGATTTACTGAACCGGTCACGTCTATGCCATCCTAGGGGCCCCACAACTCACCCCGCCACCAACAAATGGAGAGACACATCCAGACATGCATCCTTGCCTTTTTTACAAGTTGAACAACAATAGGTCTGCAGGCCTAAGTTCATGCTCGTCCTCAAAGCGAAACCCCACAGGGGCCTCCTTGTGCACTGCAACACCAACTTTGGAACAGATATCAACCAAGCATCACACACGAGGTTATGTCGGAACTTGCCACCCGGCCCACCTCACTAGAACAATGAACATCATGGTCACCCAGCTGGTCCATCCGGTGGACATTACAACTAGAACAAAGGGTGTCTTCGGAGAACAAGGGGACCCGTAAGACGATAATCCAACACAACACGGAATTGACGTGGGTTCATACTCTTCCCTAACCCGTCAATCAGGCTGGTGAATAAGTAGTCTTTTGCGTATGGAGCACGAATACATCGGAGTAAAGCAACATGACGTGGGTCGTCGTGGGCTAAGAATTTACCTGGACATAAACTGATCATCAATGACACCAAAATAGCACTTTGCCAAAGTCTTCATCAACTGGGGGTAGGACAACTAGTGGTAGCAGAGAGAACATCATACTCACATAAACTAAACTGTGAAATTACAGTGTTATTATTATTATTATTGTTGTTGTTTTTGTTGTTTTTGTTTTTTCATTTTTTATAGTATTATGTTGGGCCTGATGTGATGTGGGGTGGTGGGTGGTGAGCTGTGGTGAAAGAGAATATGGGTGTTTTTGGGATGCGCATATGGAGTTGGGGAGAGGCAACGATCAGGTGGTCTGGTTGGTAAGTTTAATTACAATTGGATTTATGGTTGGTTCTTATGGTCTTCATGGAGTTGTACTCTTTGGGGCGGACTTAAGTCAACTAGCTAAGGGGTTTGATTGTTGTTGAATCTCTCTTCTCTAGGTATAAACCCGACTTGGAAAGTTCTCTCATGGCTTTTTTCACTTGTGGCTTCAATAACTTGGGTCAACTCGATTTGAGGGTGGAGTGCCTTTTTTGGGCCCTTTATTCCTTTGCTGAGTGAAAACCCGACTTCAGAAGTTTTTGGAGTGTCTTTCTATTACGTCTTGGGTTGGGCCCTTGTGCTAAGGTAAGTGCTCTCATCTTTTTTATGCTATCACGGACCACATCATTAAATTTCTTACCACTTGTCCACAAGGGCATATGGTGTAGGAGGTTGGGACATCCATTGTTGTGTGTCTCGTAAAGTGCCGTCTCATAAAGTTTGAGACACTTTTTTTGCATAGTGTCCCAATAGATTAATGGTTTTGGGACAATTTAAAAGTATCTCCGTAAAGTAACTTTTTTTGCATTTTTTTCAGTTAATTAAAATATTTAGTTTTGTTGCAGTGTCCCAATAGCAATTATTTTGGGACGCTAAATTTGTGAGTATCTCAATTGAGTCTCAAGTTTGGGAGTGTCAATAATTACTTTATAGGACCGTTAGTTTGCTATTTGGTGTGGGGAAGTACATGTATTTTGTGAACATTCTTATTTTGTAGTATGATTTGGAGCTTTGCACGACAAGAAAAACTGAGTTTAGTGACGCTCCCATGCGTCACTAAACAGCTCCCCATGGGTTGCTAAACCCATTTGCGACGTTTTAGCGACGCATAGAAATTGCGTCGCTAAACGGCTGGTCGCTAAATAGCGAGGCGACGCATGGGCCATGGATCGCTAAATAGCGAGGCGACGCATGGGCCATGAGTCGCTAAATTAGCGACGCATGGTTATCCGTCGCTAAATTAGCGACCCATGAGCTATGGGTCGCTAAATTAGCGACCCATTCTATGCGTCGCTAAATTGCTGGAGATTTTATTAAAAACAAATTCTCCTCTCCTCCTCCACCTTGTGTTTCCTGGGTTTCGAACCTAGGACAACCTTACCCAACACCCTTACCACTCGGCTACCAATACTTGGGATAATTCTAGTTTAAGTTTTAGATGATATATAGTTATTGCTCTTCACAATCACTTCTATATGTTTATATTTATACACCGGTTACATCTTTATACGGTTTGAGATATCTATATTACTAAGTGGACTATCTAAGCAATAGGTCACTAAATTTTAATTTTTTGTTATTTATTTCTTAACGATTGAGTTACTTAGAGACTAATAGTTTATTTTTGAACGGTTGGGGTTACTTAGTTACGAACTTCAGTTTTGGTGTTATTTTATATTCTTTGTGCACTCCTTCTTTCTTAAGTATTTTTTTCTTTTAGTTTTGTAAAATAGTGTCACGTTTTCATGTTTTGATGTTTTTTCTTTTAGTTTTGTAATTTTGAGCTTAAAACGCCGCATTTTAAATGCAAAGTGATGTTGTTGAAATTTCTCGATCTCCGTGGATATGTTTGTGAGTGACCGTAGTTCAATTTAAGTCAATAATCGCATTTAGGAAAACTTAGCCTTACCTTAGAAGCACATATTCAGAAGTTCGGATGAAGGTTTTGCAGTCGTTCAAGTGTGCAAGATTAGTGCAGTCTAGCCATTTCAGCAATAACTCCTTCATACGATATTGAATCGACCTCAAACCAACGTCCACGCGTAAATAACTCAAAGAGGTATCCAACGGTAGGTTATGCGCACAATTCCGATAACAGATGAACCCTATAGCTCCAGTTGAATGTGAGGAGACCTACCTGAAAATTATGTAGTTTTAGCGACCCATGGCTATGGGTCGCTAAATAGCATCACTAAATTCAGTTTTTCTTGTAGTATTGTAAGCCGGAGTTATGTTTTGTGTATCTCTGTTGTATTTGTTTCGGAGCATTTCTTATACTTTTTTATTAATAAAAGTTTTTTGCTGCTTTAAAAAAATTATTGTTATTGTTGTTGTTATTATTATTAGGGATTATTACGTACATAGTGCTGTCCTGTTGGAGATACCATTTACATATAAGTGACAATTATAATTTTAATTACATTTAGTTCCAAAAAAGTTGACCACCTTAAAGTTAAAGTTGTGAGTTTCTCTCGTCTGGATCCAAACAACGCGTTAGCTAATATTTATCAATTTCCTTTATTCTTTCTCTTTTCTATTCTTTCTTTTCCTTTTTCCCCTTGAATTTAGATAACTCTTCAACTTCGAGAGTCAACCACATATCAACATGCATACATATATTGTAAGGTGTATATTACTTGAAATTATGAATTCATTACCCACCGCAGAAGCAGGGGTGGAACGTGTGTGTCTATAATTTTTATATCTTAGATTCAGTTTTGCTGCGAAAGGGATTGTCATTTGTCATTATCATTTGGGTTTTGCGGTTGGGGTCAGGTACTTAGAAGGGAGCTTCTTGCTGGGCGCGGTTCGTTTAAGGTGTTATTTTTCCGTTTTTGTTCATTTAAGCCTGAGGGTGTCATGTATCGGAGACTGGATTTGTTTTGGCTGTCACTCTTATGAGTTGGAAGTGGGGTTGTGGTGTTGCATATCGTCCTGGAAGCTATGAGAGTGTGGACCCATTTTCCTCGGTTTCGGATCACAGGCGTTGTTCTGGAGTTCGAAGGGCCAGTGTTTACGGTCAGTTTACGATCTCAGTTTTAGATTCTCCGGGATCATAGCTTAGCTAGAGTCCTTTGGGTTTCATGCCGATTTATTGTTTCCATTATCTGTTGTGGCTATTTGGACCCTCTTTTGTACTTCAGTTTTGGTGATACATCTTGTATCACGATTGGGGTATACCCCTCTTATTCTTGTACACATTTTTGGGTTTAATGAACTTTTCTTTTGCCGTTTCAAAAAAAAAAAATTGGGTTTTGCGGTTTCGACAAAGTACAAAAAAATGTCAAATACCCCATCCGTTTACTTTTATTTTGTTTTTTCTTCCTCATATTCTATTTAACTTCAGATTAATTTATAATTATATTTAAAAATAATAATAATGAAATTATATTATGAAATTTGTATGTTTTTTTATACTTTTTATAATATTATCTCATTAATTGTTTTTCCGTATTATTTAGAATTTATTAAATGTTAAATGAGACTAAATAAAAGTTAACAAAAGAAAAGAAATGTAAAACATCACATATAATACTCTAATACTCCTAAAATTTGTTCGATGCAAAGTAAAAGGGTATAGTACAAGTACAAATTAAATACAATATAGATAAGTACTATATGAACTCAAACCATACTGAAAATTACATATTCGAATGAACTAGGATGTTGAGTTAGTACACCCCACCTAAGTATATTTATTTTCTTTCTTGATTTTCTATGCATGTATATATAAATATGATAGAGAACCTATCCAAAAACATGGTTCCTCATAGTTTCCGGCAAAAAAGAATATTAATCCTAAACCGGAACACGAGTATAATTTTTTTTAAATTAATTATACGTACCATTATTGATGGGTCATTAGTCATGCATTAACATAGTTAAGTCATGACTAACACCCACTAAACTAATTAAGTATTGATTAATATGTACTTAGTTACTAGAAGTTCCAAAGAAAAGATGTCACGTCGCCAATATTATTCCCATTACCATCATCATCATCATTATAATTATTTTCATCACGTGGATAATATGACGGCATGTACACATCATGATCTCCCGGATCCTGAAAAAGCTGCCCGTAATCTACACTGCTACTGCCCGCATTTCCATCCAACATGTCCAAGAATGACCAGTCGATCGGCTCCTCTTCTTTCGAATTCGGTGACGTGTCCTCCGGTTCTGTGGACGCATAATTAGTATAGATGAATTAATTCCATACGAGTATTTCAATATATAATACGAAGTAGTACTTAACTACTTACATAAAATCAATATAAGCGGATTAATTTCATACCTAATTCTACAACCTGAGCCTGGCTGGCGTACTGCTGCGCCACGGCTTGGATTTCCGTCGGGTCAAGCATCTGCCCGCCCGGGATGTCAGGCGGGTCATCCGGGAAGTTAAATTTCGCATTCTTGCCACGTAGGCAAAACAAGGCGGCGTCAAAAGCTCGGGCAGCCTTTTCGGCTGTGTCGTAGGAGCCGAGCCATATGCGGTCCCGGCTGTTGGGGAGGCGTATCTCGCAGACGTACTTCCCCCACTTCCTCTTGCGCACGCCCCGGTACCTCTTCTCGTCCGGCGATGCGGGAGAAGGCGCAACATTGTTACCTCCTGCAGCAGCAGCAGTCTTGTTACTGTCCATTGTTGGTAATTGTTGCAAGTTGAAGAAACCGTAGAGTAGATGCATCTGAATATTTTGGCGGCTGGTCTTGGAGTTGGAGAGTGAAATGATAGGTGTTGTGTTGTGTATATATACATTTGGTAGTGAAAGCTGGCAGACATGGGCGGACGGGAGTGAAGAGTCGTTGTAGCGCGTTCAGTCAAAAAAGAGAGATAATAGTTTGGGCTAGGGGGTTGACTTCCTTCAAATTTGGACGAATTTAGAAGTCGAAGGGTTTCATATAGAACTAACACGTGTATATTTCCAAAAACAAAACCAACTCTCACTACTCTTTCTATCCCATTTTAGACACTTTGACTTTAGCAAATCAAATACCACTTCCAATTAAATTACATCATTAAGGAAAATTAATAAAGATAAAAAAAGTATAAGTAATGCACCCCTCATTCCTCAACTTAAAGAGTTTTTTTTTTAACCATCATATATTACAACAAAACGAAGGTCAAGTACAAACCACAGGCTCTCCGGCCTTACTACGCTTACAAAGTACACCTAACAGATCCTGCCGAACTATATTACAAAGCCATTCAGGGCAAATATCATACAACAAAACGGAATGGTTGTTTTGCATTAAGTCATAGTTTCTAATTTGGACATTAAACTGCTGTTCTACGCCACTTGCTATGCGTGCCAAAAGGTATGTTGCTGCATTACATTCTCTGTATTGAAACTTGCATCTGCAATGCTTAATCATCGTCATCAGCTGAAGTGCTTGATGAACTAGCTTCTTGTGCTTCCATATTGACTGCTTCTGTCTGCATATGCAATGAATCAAGTACATAGAATCAGTACAGATAAGTAAAGAGTCTAGATTAAGTTGCATAGCCATTTTCAAGCCATTGATCAAACCCATTAATTCAACAGTATTTATGTCTGTCTTCCCAATATAACCCATTGCGGCTCTAACAAAAGTACCATCTTTCTTCCTAATTATAGCCCAAAACCTGCTTCATCTTTCTCCTTGAGGACAAACCCATCCGTGTTCAGGCAATATTCCATTTCAATGTCAGATTTCCATCTACACATTATAGTACGTTGTTGAACTTGTGTAAATGGAAAAAGGACTTGTAACTTTTTCTTCCAGCTTATAGGATTAAAATGAATACTATTTTCTTTTAGAACAACTCTTTTAAACAAAAAAAGCATTCCTACCTTGTCAGATTAACCACCAAAAGATATACTAACATTTATCTGCTGCTCTGAGTTGGTTTTTAAAGAGAAGAAATCAAAGATATTGATTTCATCCTGGCCAAGCCAATTAGCAGGATAGTATTTTATCATGTGATGCCTTTGATACGGGCATTGGAAAAAAATGTGTTCCAAAGTCTCCTCTTGCTCTAAACAAACCTCACACTTTGCAGAATCAACTATTCTCAGTTTACACAATCTACTAGCAGTTGACATTCCATAAGAAAATTTTTATCCTAGGGAACAGATGCATTTTCCAAATTCTGTGCCAAGGTAGTGAAGGTAAAGAGTAAGAAGAAATTGTTAACTGTTGATAGGCAGTTTTAACAGTTACTTGTCATGTTGTCCAGAAGCATGGTGAACCCAAACAAGCAAGGGCGGACCTATGAAGGGACTGGGGTGGGCTGTAGCCTACCCTGAAATTTGAGTTGTTATTATTTAGTATAGATGCATTACATATAACAACAAGTTATTTTGTCTGAGTGGTTAGAACTCGGGTGTTTTATCAGAGTGATACAGGTTTGATTCTTACCATTGTCATGTTTGGATTCTTTATTTTTCTTATTCTCGTGACTTTCTCTTTAACTTTCACCCACTACTTCTGCATTTTCTCTATATATTTTTTTTCACATTTTCTTTGCCAATAATTTTAGTTTTATCTAATACATTTTGTTTTTCTTCTCATTGCATTTATGTTTTTTTTATCCATATTTCTCTATTCCTCAATTATGTCTACTTCTTCCTTTCCTTCAAATTAGCCTACCCAAAAATGAATTCCTGGATCCGTCCTTGCAAACAAGTCTATCTTCCATAGTAGCATGAATGGGAACAACCATGATTTCCAGTACAATATCCTCAACTTAAGAGTTAAAGAACTAAATCTATGTTCATTTCACGTTAAATATAATTCAATTCAATTCAGTTTAAATTTATTAAGTCCAGTTCTGAATAATGAAGTTAAGTTCAGTTCAGTTTAGATTTACTTAGTCAAAATTTATACTTCAAATAAGTTCAGTTTAAATTAATTAAATTCAGTTCAGTTTAAAAATTTTGAGACGAATCAAACAAATTCTAAGTTTAATCTTGATTCCTAATATGTTTAACTATGGAGAGTATTCAAGAGTTAAAAGATTTTAGGCGAGAATTCAACTCTAATCAAACTCAAAAGGGGAGATACTGATCGGATATATGCTTTATAAACGAGCATAATTGAGAGTATGCTGTATCATGATTATCCCTTTCGGACTCCATCCCACTCACAATCAAATTCAGTACACAATCAATTAATATGACAAGGTCAAAACAAGATGAAACAACAAAGGCCACCTTCACGTACAAAATCTAAACCAAACTAATCCTATAATACACGCGCAGCATGAGAAAAGAAGCTAGGCAATTGAGATTGGCAGATTGCACATGTGCACTTTGCACCAATAGAGATGCACAGACCTCGCTGAGACAGAGACTTTACCACTCCTGTCTGATCTTTACGACCAACCTGCAAAATAAAGTAGCAATATTAATATTATGCGCAACCACTTTTCATCCGAAATGCTGTTAGCCACACTCTATACCCTTAGTGATTTATGTGAATAGTAACTTATCGAGTACTGGGCTCATTAAGGCTCGACTCGATAAGATTTTCGATCTGAGCTCGAGTTTAAATTTAGGCTTGTTTCATTAACGAGTCAAGCCGAGCCAAAATCGGCTCGGCTCGTTAGGCTCGACATACCTACATCCCTTAATACTATAGTCTACATTTTCAAGTCTATCAGTCGATTTTGAATTATTTATATTTGATTTCGTTAGACTTTGAAAATTATTAACATTTGGCAAGTTTATTTGTGATGTGTACTCTTAAATTCCTTTATTTTGACATTTTATTTCATATTTTTACATGTTTTTTCTTAAATTTCATCATGAGCTCGGCTCTAACTCGTTAAACTTTAGCTCGTGAATTTCAAGCCAAACAAGCCGATCGAGATTGAGCATATATATATTATGGTTCGAGCTTGAGTCTTATGTTTGGCTCGTTTCCTTAACGAGCCTCGAATATTATTTGAGTTCGAGAATTTTCGGCTTGGTTCGGCTCGTTTAATACCACTAATTACTACCCTCCATACGACGATATATTAAACGAAATAGGGTTCGTAAGTTTTAAGGGTATCGATAGAGCACCTAATAATGGATTAGTACCGTTTAGATGAACAATAACATTTTAGTCCCGAAATTTGACTTTTTGGCGAATTAGGCACTGTTCATATTTGTCAATATCTCTTCTCCCAAACAGGCCATAACTTAAAAAAAACATAAAATAAATAAATAAAATTAAAAGAAGAAGAAAGGCTAGATCGGAGCTTTCAGCTCCGATTGGACCTCTTTCGCTCCGATCGGAGAAACTTTGCCATTAATGGCGGAGTTAAAGCTCCGCCATGTGCAGAGACAGGCGGAGCTCAGCTCCTCCATGTCTCTGCAACAGTCCGCCCAGCTTCACCAACATTGGCGGGAGCTCCGCCCATATGTGGCGGTGCTCCACCACCACACTTTATTATTTCATTTTATTTTTAAATTTACTTCTTTTTTTTTGTTATTTATTTAGTTTTTTTTTTATTTCTATTTATTAACTTAAGGGCATGTTTGTTTCAATCATTTTGAGGCAATGACAACTTGTAATTAGTGGGCACTCAACTCAAAAAACTCAATTTTTGTACTAAAATGTTATTATTGTTCAACTAAGGGGTATTATTTTGTTATTAGGGGTCACAATACCCTATTTTGATATTTTCTCAATGAAAATAAATCCGATACCACAAAATTTCAGGCCACACTAACATGCAACTTACCTCATTTAACTCGCATCCTATACTTTTTAAACTTCAAAATAGTTTCTCTACAATATAATAAATCACATGTTAGAAGTTAACATATGATGTATGATGTATGAAAAATAAAATATCTCATAATTTTTCAAATTTATGTTTGTGTTCTTGCAGTATGATATATTAAAAATTATTAAGTACTTACTCAATGAAAATTATAGTGGATGTGAAAATATATGTTTCGTCTTAAATTTTAATTAATACTATTAAAGTAATATAATAGCAGAATTGATTTAACCATTGATTGACGTACCAATTAATTTTAATCCGTTGATCTTACTTATTCAATTTCAATCTGGTGCGTACATGTGTCATTGTTTAATTAAAAAGTACAGGGTTCGAATCTTGTTGGAGTGATTTTTCTCCATTATTTGTATTATTATTTTTACTGAAGGTGTTTGGTTCGAATCTTGTTGGCGTGATTTTTCTCTATTATTTGTATCATTATTTTAATTGAAGGTGTTGGGTTCGAATCTTATTGACGTAATTTTATTCTTTTTTATTCATTATCTTCTTATATCTTTATTTTTCAACGCAAAGTTTTATGGTATAATTAATTTAAAATAATCATGTTATTATGAAAAAAGACATGCTTCCTCCGTCCAATAATAAATGTAACACTTGATTTTGTTGACTTTTTCGAGGGTCATTTTGACATTAAATTATTTTTAAATGACAAGAGATAATGACGCACATGACAATATATTCAACTGATGAAGAACACCAATTAACATGTGAAAACTACATTGCAGATTTCGAAGTTGAATGTTCCAGCCTACAGATGTATCTGATGGTTCTTAACTCATCGGAAGAATACTTTTCGTACGTCTAATATTGTTCAAACCAAAACTATTCATTGTATAACTACAAAAACTATACACATTTATAGTACACCATTTATGTTAAATTCAATTACTCAATCAATAATTTTTTAGTTACATTTGAAGTCATTATGTGAAGATTATATATGTACTCCATTCATTTCAATACATTATTTAATAAAACAACAATATTCTACAAGATTACGCTTCACACGCGTAGCGTGTTACGCAGTTTCTAGTAACTTATAATACATTTAATGTACTGATTTGCAATTTAGCAAACTTACTTGGGAGTTGATGAGTACAATGCGACTTGCTTTGATGTTTTATTAATTGTAATTAGATTTTATTTTATTTTTTATGAAACGACCACTATTACAACTACACCTGCTATAAAATTTTCTATATCACCTTATATTTTCATAGCCAAACCGTCTTATGTTTCCGTTCGAACCCTGCACCTCTCCTTAACCAACTCAGCTCCCTTCCACTTTCGAACCTTGTAAGTCCATTAATTGTAATTAGAAGAATTAAAGAATGTAAGTGCACGTAATAAAAAAAAATTGTCGAGAATAGAAGAGCAATTGCGATGGAGTATGGACCTCTGGTAGAGGTGTTATTCGGGCCGGGCCAGCCCGCTTTAGCTCGCTACATTTAAGAGGCGGACTGTCGTGGGCCATTTTAACCGGGCCGGGCTTTTTAAAAGATATTGAGGCCCGGCCTAGCCCATGTGACATTTATAAATGTGATGGGCCGGGTTGTTAACGGGCTGTGCTGGGCTGACACAATTATGCTTTTACTTTGTAACAGAACAGAATTGAAAACTAGATCAGCTTGTTGATACGATTCAGATGATAATAGAGAGATTAAGAAGAGAGAGTTGTGAACTGTGAAGAAGTAAGGAGAAGATTTACCTATATATATAGATGAAGTGGGAAGAGCTGCAAGCCGGCAACGGTCAAGAGCAACGTTCTTCTACAACGTCTTGATGACCGTTGGAAAATAAGGAAAAGAAAAGGTAGAAAGGGAAGAAAATAGATTGAAGAAGGTGAATTGAAATTAGATTGAATTGTGTGGTGTTTGTGTTGCCGTGTGATGTGTGTGTGGCGGCGTGTGTGTGTTTTGTGACTTGTGAGTTGGACTTGGGTTTGTTTAATGAAGAAAATGGACTTAGTATTGGAATTAGAATGGGCCAATTAAAATTACCAATCCAAATTTATAATATATAATTTTATAATCAGACCAAATACGCGGGCTACACGGGCTAAACGTGACGGGCTGTTACGGGCCACGGGTTGTGACGGTCCCGGGCTGTCACCCGGGTTTAAGTATTCGCGGGCCACTAGGAGTAAGACCCATATAGCCCACTGCTTTAAATGTTCACGGGCTGTTCCGAGCTCATTTTAAACGGGCTGTTCCGGGCTGTTAAATTTGGCGGGCTGTACGGGTCGGGCTGTTCTACGGACGGCCCAGATAACACCTCTAACCTCTGGTAACTACTTTGGCAGAATCATTTTCCTTAAACAACAGGTATCATACCTTAAACAATAACTATCTTTGTGCACTTATCGCAGGAGTAATAACATCATAATATAGTAAATTCCGGGAAAATGTCATTTTGGCCCTAAAGTTTTATACATAGGTCTGGCAAATGCAGTCTTATATTTTGTTTTTATTTGACAATTTTAGTCTAAAGTTTAATACGGTCGAACTCTATTAGCCTAGGTGAGCATGTCTTTTCGGATTTCTCCATCCCCTTCCTTAGCGAAAAAGGGATTCTTAGGTTTTCGATTGGTTCATGACCTCTGTTTATGGAAAACGGCATTTTTTGATTTTTCCCATAGGACCGCATGACTTGTTTCTTTTTCTGAACATGTCTCCGGAAAATGGCTTACTCGTGATCTGGCTTTCGGTGTCTTGTTCGTTCGGCTTCCCGTTTTTTTTTTAAAACGTTGATGTGACGATGTAGTCAATAAGTCAACCCTACCACATCACCAAACCTCATTATGATGTCATATTTTAAAAAATTAAACAATTTGAAAAAAAAACATAAAATTTATAATAAATGGAAAATTACATAATGCACCCCTGTTACGGACTCTTTCCCCTACAAAGTTTGACCAAATTTTAATCCACATTTCTTCTTATTGATGCCAAACACGCCCTTAGCATTTTTTTTATTTTTATATTTCGTTTATCTTTTTTCTCTTTTCTTTTTTCTTTTCTTTTTATTTTTTATTTTCTTATACTTTCTTCTTCAACTCGGTACTAGAGTTGTCCAATTGGAGTTGCCATTTGGCAGCTTCAGCTTCGGTCAGATATTTCTCAGCTCCGTCAACACAGCTCGCCCGAAACTGTTTGCTCCAATTGGTCGGGGATGCCAGCTTCAATCGAAGTTTCAACCCAACCCAATTGGAGTTGTACCCAGCTTCAAGGTTGTTAGCTCCGACCATGAGCTTTTCCTTTTTATTTTAAAAAATTATTTTTTTTAATTTTGTAGGGCTTGTATTAAAATATAAATTTTGTAGGTACTTGTTTTCAATAATATTTTGGATCATATTTAAATTTATGTATGTTACGTCTGTTAATTTGAAATAATTTATAATTAATTTTGTAAAATTAGAAATCTTAGAATCAAATGTGTGTACCACGAAATTTAATGGTGTTTGAGCGTAAATAAAATCTGAATTTTGAATGGGTCGAATTTGTCATTTCAATCTCTTAATTCGCAGAGTGTGAAAGTCGTGGGAGTAGATATACTGTAATTGTTTTTGTCATGAATGGTCCTAGTTTTGATCGATTCAGATTCCATCCATCTATTTGTCGTGACTCACTGTAATTCTCACTCTCTCTTTCTCAATTTCATCAGCTCAGACAGACATGGGAGAAGAAGGAGCGAAATGGTGCGTCGTGACTGGCGGCAGAGGATTTGCAGCTCGGCATTTGGTGGTAATGCTCATCAAATACGACATGTTTTCGGTTCGTATCGCTGACTTAGGCCCCCAAATTCTCCTAGACTCCGACGAGGAAAATGGCGTGCTTGGTCAAGCCCTAAAGTCTGGCCGTGCACACTACATTTCTGCTGATCTTCGCGATAAATCGCAAGTGCTCAAAGGTTTGTGATTATGTGTATTATTATTCTCAAATCAAAGTATAGATTAGAATTAGATGTGATGATGTTATGTTTGCTGGTATTGTGAAAGTGTTAATTACAGAAGAAGAAGAGGTTATGTTTGTAAAGTTGATTATACTAAGTAGTGGTGTTGGCTTCATTATGCAGGAGAAAGAGTTACCATAACCATGGTTTATGTTTCAATTTTATGCTGTTATTGAAGCTGCTAATGAAAATTTTGTAAAGTAGATTTAAAATCCATGTGCATTAAATTAAATAGCTCAACGTTACCCTTTGTTTTCAATCTGTGGAGTTAAATATGATTCTGAACTGTGGGCGGTCATAGTACAAATGAAATTGGAGTAGTTTGTTAGAGTTCTATTTTGTTGGAGGATATGAATGTTAGGTATTTGGAGAATATGGAAGTTGGAGGTTGTATAGTCTATGACTCTATGTGAGATAGAACAGATATAGAAAGCCAATTGGTTCTCTCTCAGTCTCTCTTTCTCTCCAATCTGATTGTTGCATATATACAAGGCATTTGAAATGATCCAGTAAGGTAGAGCTCTGATCTGATCGCATTATTTTTGTCAATCCTGACTAATTATTAAGTCTGAAAAACTTGCTCATCATAGCTTTATTTACTTTATTATTATGATTTAATTACACTATAGTAGCACTGTGAATAAATAGTGTTGTGTTTGATCTCTTTTCGGTTACCTTTATGATTGCAGCTTGTGAAGGAGCAGAAGTTGTCTTTCATATGGCCGCACCTGATTCCTCCATTAATAATCATAAGCTGCATTATTCTGTCAATGTACAAGGTTTTGTATATTTTTTTCCACCTAATCTGGTCAATATGCTTTTTTCTCCTTTCCGACCAATTTTTCACGTACCTGTATGAATTGTTACTTCTACAGGAACCCAAAATGTCATTGATGCCTGTATTGAGCAGAAAGTAAAAAGACTTATATACACAAGTTCCCCAAGCGTGGTGTTCGATGGAGTTCATGGAACGCTGAATGGGGATGAGTCATTGCCTTATCCTTCCAAGGTATTAACCATTGCGGACTTGTCTCACTCTGTACTGGCATATGTATTTTATTCAATAATACCGGAATAGAATTATTATAAGTCTTCCTCCCTCTATGTATGTTTTGTCTCCTTACTGCTTGACTAGGTCCTATAACTCTTTCTCAGACTGTTCATTTCTCTTTCCTATATACCTGCTTTTGATCTCTTTGAAAGATGTAGCAGTTTTGTGTATGTTCAGTTATCAACTACATATCTGTGGATTTTGGTCTTAATATTTCTCTTCTAAGCTAGTTTTATTAAAGACTGGCAGTAATCTTTGTTTTACATCACACATTATCATTTCAGAAAACTACCTGTCCAGTAAGTTAGTAATTAGAATGTATCTTGGTTTATTTACTCAGCACAATGATTCATACTCTGCCACAAAAGCGGAAGGAGAGGCCCTTGTAATCAAGTCAAATGGCTCGAATGGGCTTCGAACCTGCTGCATTCGACCTAGTGGCATCTTTGGCCCTGGTGATAAATTGCTCGTTCCATCACTAATTGCTGCAGCAAGAGCTGGGAAAGCAAAGGTAATTAGTTTTCCTTTGTTTGCCCCTTTTTGTTATTGAGTCATGCATTACTTTATTTCTATTTAACTTATCAATTTACTTGCTGAATTAATCTAACATTGATATTGATTAATGGAGAGATTGAAATCTGACTCTTGAGACTTATATACGATGTTGCTTCATGTGGAATTAACATTTTATAAAATTCAGTATTATTCTACCTCTTTATATAAAAGTTGGTTTATTGAACGAATAGAGTTATTTATTTATTACTATTATTTTATTATTTTAACTTAATGTTCTGCTTTTATTGATGGGTCTTTTATTTGAACCTGATACTCTATTTTGACATGATCAGTTCATTATTGGGAACGGTAAAAACGTATATGATTTTACGTACGTTGAAAATGTTGCACATGCTCATATATGTGCTGAGCGAGCACTAGCATCCGAAGGGACTGTAGCAGAAAGAGCTTCTGGAGAGGTAACATTTTTCATTACTGCAGGACACAGATTTATTTTAGTGACTACATCTCTACTTCAAATTCATGTTTACTGCATTAAGCTGTTAGTAAAATTTAGTGAGTGGTATAAGTTTATGGGTACACTTGGAGTACTTTTCCTCCATGGCTCCATGCATATTACGGAATGCATGATATGCGGTCTTTTGTGTTTCTAAAAGAGGTCAGATGCTTGATAGAACTGATTAATTTTGGTCGAATTTGGTGGCAACTCTTAGGCAACCTTGAATTAGAGCTTGAATTGGGATGTCCTTTTCATTGAATGAGATAGTTTTGAGTCTCATTATTGAATAGACCCAACATTGGACAGCTCTTCCACAACCCTTTCCGGTGAATCAAGTATTTGTAAATGTCACCATCAGCAACATGATGACCTTTTTCTGAAGTTTCTTTAGACTTCTCTGCTTTCTTCCTTCCACCAAATTTAGACGTTATTTTGACTTTAAACTTAATAGCTTTGCCAAGTTACTCTTATATTGCGTACAGACTTCTCATTAGTTTTAACCATATCAATGTCCAAATGATGCTAATCAAATTGAACCTTGGAGCGTCCTCCACCAAATGATTTCCCATGGAAAATTTTCTTCGACAGTATCCATGAAAGAGCACAAGAATACAACTGAGAAAGCCCCATCTTTTGTAAAGAACATCTGCAGTTCTTCACCCATCCATCTCCCCATCCTAACTTTTGGACTATTCAGACATCATCGGAGCACCAAATTCCTCAAGATCCCAGTCCTGCAATTACCAATGAATCAAAGAGTCGATGAGATGGTAGGAATAACAGTTTTATCAATTATCATGTACTTAACCAGACACAGATTTAACCAGACACATATTTGACTATGTGCATGCATTTTACTCTTCATCTTGGTTGAACTTATAACCTGAACGGGAGGATTAGTAACAGGCTAACAGAGCTTTTCTTGTAAACTACAACTGCAGGCGTACTTCATTACCAATATGGAACCAATTAAATTTTGGGAATTCATGTCTCTCATTCTTGAAGGTCTTGGTTATGAAAGGTATTTCTCTGCTGCAAACTTATGCATCACTCATCTAGTAATTACAAATTTTCATCAGCATGTACCCCATACTGTGCTCAATATGATACTGAGTTATGAAATCCACGAGTGTATGAGCTGATTAGTGTCATCAGGCCAGTCATACTAGTGAAAGTAACTTATCCTATAGCAATGTAAAAGTTTTATCAAAATTCTCCATTTTGTTTTATCTCATTTTAGTTTTCATGAATGGTCTGATAGTATCCTAGCAAGGACAAACAGTTAAATTTCATATTTTGAATTTGTTAAACAATGTAATGCTCCCTCTACTCTATCCCATTCAATTCTTTATGCTTTCTGTTTCCATCCATCCCATTCAATTGCTTACATTTCCTTGTTTGACAAATTCTATTCTTATTACTTTATTTCTGGGCCCAGCGCTTATCGAATAAACAAATAAATTCAGTCCATTTTTATATATTTTACCATTACTTTATACTCCGATCCAATCACCTGTCTAATAGCCAAATATTTTCTAATTAAGCTCCTAAAAAATCGTATAAGAGTAAACTTTGACTTCAGGGATAGTAATTTCAAGTACTCGAATAATTGGTACAGAAAAGAAGTGAAAGAACTCGACTTTCAGGAAGGTAGAAGTTGGAGCAAGACGAGGCTAGTGGAGTGAGGCGTCTGGATGAGAATGAAGGACGTACACATTTCATTGGGTTGGAGGGAGTACATGAGTGTTTGCCATGGACTCCTCTATTCGTTACCCCCATAACACACATCTGCAATCTTTTTTTGAATAAAAATACACGTGCCTTATTATTTAGCCATGATTACAGTAACTTCCCTACACAACAAAATCTTTGGCTGAGAAGTGGTAAGGAACTTGAGTTCACTTAAGCAAGGTCTCGGATTCGAGCCTTGTGAATGTAAAAAACGCCGCTGGGAGAGCCGCCCTAAAAAAAGGGTCCGACAGTGCTCGGCTGGATTAGTCCCAAAGCGGATACCCTCATACCAGTATAAATGGAAAAAAAAAGAAGCTTTTATTTATGTCCAATCAAAACACAGAGAGGCTAGGTGTTAGGTCGGCTAATAGGGGAGGCTCAAGTGCAATTATCACTTCAATCAATTATTTTCCTTCCGTCCTTTGTTGCCTTTTAGGAAGTTGACACCAGTCATGTAGAAGAGTTTGTTTACTTCTTAATCCAACCTTGTAATTAAAATAAAATAAAGCAAATATCTTTCTAATGAAGAAAAGCCAACAGTATCTGCCTTTCTACATTACATAATGCTACTGTAACTTTGGTCGCTAATGCTCTCTTCTCTTATAATGTGCTTTCTGTCTATGTATAATGCATGTTCTTTTTATTACTGATTTCTAGTATGCAGGCCGAGGATTAAGCTTCCTGCCCTTGTTATGATGCCAATTGCACATCTGGTGGAGTTGGTGTATAAGCTTTTGGCTCCTTATGGGATGAAGGTGCCACAGTTAACACCTTCAAGAATTAGACTTCTATCATGCAACAGAAATTTTGCTTGTTCTAAGGCAAATGAACGTCTTGGCTACACACCCATTGTGTCACTTGAGGTCTATACTTGCCCTAAAAGACTCTTCCTTTATTATATAGTATATGATATATCCTATTCCTACTATTTACACTAAAAATGTTTTTACTTTTATGTTACTCGACTTAACTTGAAAGTCTAGATTTGTTTGTTTTCCTAGGGATATACTGTAAGCCAATGAAGCCCTAGCAACTAACACGCCTTAGTCAGCTCTATTAGGTTGCTCAATAAATATGACCTTGTTATTATGGGCAAGTCATTGTTGTTATTCAAGTAAAATGAATGAGCACTGCCGTTTCAAAAAATAATAATAATATAAAAAAAAATGAATGAGCATTCTCTCATAGAGTTGATGGTTAGAATAAAATACATATGCCAAGAACACCCTTGAATTTGTTTAATTAATAACATCATTGTTGACTTATGTTTGCCCGAGGCTTCTAATCTTGGATTATCTAGCACGCTGGTCTTGATAAGATTCTTTCAAGCATAAACCATTTGTTTCTTCTGATAATTTTACTGCAGGAGGGCCTCAATAGAACAATTGAATCATATCCCCACTTAAGGGCAGGTGTCCGAACTAAAAGAGACGGACCATCTAAATCTCAATTGTTTCTCGGCAATGGAAAAGGTAGCATTATTTGTGTGTGTGTATTTCTTAAGTATCGGCTCAAATTCAATCACTCAATCATCGTTAAAACGTTGCTAAACAGTATATTACCCATTTAGACACTAGACATATATGTACCAGTATAAATCTGTAAACAAGTTAACAAGTATTATTCAGTATTAATATATAGCTTATGAACCAAATGGATCGATAGGAATTACCACAGTTAGCTCACATGTTATGAGATAGTAGATCGTTTCAAAAAATATAAATAGTTGCGCGGGTTTACTTGCCATAATATCTTGGATGCCGTGATCTAGTACCAGGCTGGAAAAGAGTTATCACAACATTTTAAATAGACAATGTCCATGAAATTACATCGGTGGGAAATAGTGTTCCAGAAAATAGAGGGTCAAGTTGTGGACTGAAATTTTAGACTTTTCCTGTGTAAAAGGTCGATCCTGGCTGCATATTTGATATTTCCAGTATTTTAGTATTAGCCGTTGAAAATTATTCAGAGGAATTGACAACTAGGTGTAGTCATTTTTTTTTTCTTTTTCACTTTAAAAGTTATATATTTAATTATCTGTAACTAATAATGATGTGATTTTGCAGTTGCAGACACACTACTTTGGAGGGATAAAAGGCAAACACTCACTGTATTGTTAATCATGGCTACATTTTACTTCAGCTTTGTGGCAACTGGGTATACCATCATCACTGGTGTTTCTATGCTTCTTTTAGCAGCATCAGTGTTCCTTTTCATCCATGGAAGGCTACCTGCAAAGATGTACACATCTAGATTCTATCTTTTTGCATGCTTTTTCTAGTCCATTACATGTGTAACTCTTCCCTGTTAAGTAACTGGAGCTCTAGAAGCAGTGAATGAATTTTAACTTCTGATTATATGATGCTGCAGATTAGGATATAAAATTGCGAAAATTCCCGAGTCAAAGTTCAGTATTTCGGAAGCAGAATCACATCGCGTCGCTTTATCAGTGGCATCATGTTGGAGTTCAGCCGTCAATGATTTAAACTCCCTCTGTAATGGAGATGATTCTGCTCTCTTTCTCAGGGTAATTATAACTGATGTCTTGAAATATCTATTACATTGAGCCTTGAGGTCATTATGAATTGATTCTTGTGACCGATATATATATACTATGCTTGCTTATACATCATATCATGGTATTGTATTTCAACGGCAGCGGGAAAAGAAATGGAAAAAGTTGATACGTGCAATTGCACAGTATCTATTATTACATTGATACATTCTCCCCTTAGACTGATCATATCCATCTCAAGCACAAAGCAACATTCATTTTGCCTGCGAAATAAGTCGACTGTATGGAAATACCAAGTCATCTTAATTGTCCTCTCAAATTTAGAAACCATTATCATATCCTTAATTCAGTAGTAGATGGATGTTTGAACCCATACATGTTGAACTTATTATCTGATAATAACTTCCAATCTTTTATTTTGTTCATGAGACAGGTTGTTATCTCGTTATTGCTTCTAAGCATCCTTGGAGCAGTTTCAATACGTACTTCTTTTCTTGTAGGTACGTACCATGTGCTTGAACTTCGTACCCGACCTGTGGGTAAAAGTTTTACCCATTTTGCCTTAATATTTCACTACACAACTTGAATTCAATAATATTTTCATCTTTCCTCCGCATTTCGTGTAAATAGGTTATAGACTTTACCCATTGAATTTAGCCCACCCACTGTTACCCCCACCAGATTAACACCAATTTGTAAGTGCTTCCTTTTATTTATTTATTTTTTGTTGAAAGAATTAAATCCATTAGCCCAATGTTTACGTGAGTAAGAGGGGCATACCCCAATTATGCTCACAGTTTTCCAAGCAATTTCCTCAAGTATTTGAAAATCCCTAATAGTCAGAGAAACTATAGGAAGAGAATCTAGAAGCACAAGTCATAGGACTCCAGTACAAAACTCTTATCCTATCAACTTTAAAAGCATCAGCTACTGCAAGTAACAAGCCTTTATGGACTCCAGTAAACACTGTGATCCACAACAAAGATGGCTTTTTCCATCTTCATTTGTTACATGTTACTCGTATTGTTTTACTCTAATCTACTGACCGACTTGTTGAAGTTGCACTTAATTTGCCTTTTGATATTGTGCCTATATGGTTTTCTCTGTCCATTGCAGTATGTATGTGCAATATGTATAATCTATAAACCCGTTTAACATTTGCACTATCGTCATTCAACTTTGTAGGAATCCCGTTTGTGTTCATTGCCTTTGTCATCTATGAGAAAAAGGAGCAAGAGATAGATGATTTGTTCGTACAAGTTGTTTCAGTGGGAGGCAAATTGAAGTTCTGGGCTAAAGAAAACATTTCCAGCTCAAAGAAACAACAATAATTGGTAAATTGGTGCATGGATATAAATTCATTCTTTGCCTTTGCTGGTCTTATAGATCGATCAATATTGGATGTTTTCTGCCACTGTTGTTGGGATAGTAGTTCAGTTCAGCCAAGGGATTCAGGACACACTATTTCGGGTCAAGAATCAACTGCGCATCAGCACGAGCTCATAGGTGGCGGACTTGTTTTGCCTTTTTAACTTTATTTGTTTTTGTTTACTCGTTCTCTCCCAGCTCGTATTATTTGCATGTTAGCTGTTGGCGGGGGAGTATATGACAGATCTTAAAACTGTTGTGACTTGTGACCACACCTAGGTTATTGTTTTGTTCCCAATGGGTTATTTATTAATTTGATTTGGCATTGTTGTGTTTATAATACTACTAATTAATAATGAACCTTGATCGAGATGCATGGTTGACTCGAGCTTGAGCACGGATCACCACTAAGCACCAGCAGACAATTGTATATGGAGTTAGCTTGTATATGACTACACACGAATGGACTAAAGAATGGGAAGATGGAGAAATTGGTTTACCAATGACGTGATGTGGGTACATTTTGTGGCCACCATGTCACGTCTGCAACAAGCTAGTATCATGAATTATGATGACTGGTTAGTAGTGGTGGTCACGTAGAACTGTAAGTAGTTTGCTCATGATGTTATCACTGAAAACTACTTCCAAGCTACCAGTACTTGCTCCTTTTTCCATTTCACATTTGCATTCTAAGGCAATTGACTGCATAATAGTAGTTCAATAGTTCAAGTAGAGTCATTTAAAAAAAAAAAAAAGTTCAAGTAGAGTCAAATTTAAACGCTCTACTTGAACTATTATGCAGTCAATTGCCTTAGAGCGTGAGCCGTAGAGACCTAAATGCTGTGAAAGTATTTATTCAACTGTTTTTTCATGCAAGCAATTGCCTTAGAGCGTGAGCCGTAGATCAACTGTTTCTTCGTTTTTAATCTAGAATTTTACAATTCTTGTACCAATTTACAATTTCGACTTCATGGAGTAAGCAATACTAGCAACTTAGAATGATACTATTGGAGGAAGTAGTTATGAAGAGTTGATCAATTATTACTTTGGTGTCATTTTTTTAGTTTGCACACATGGTCCTGTGCGGGGAGTGTGATTGCATATGCCCCATGAAATATAGTACTGGTTTCTCATTTTATACTTGAGTGTATGTATATAACTATAAATTTGAAATCTATATAATATATGAAAGTAGAGTTCCCATTCTAAAAATATCATCCAATCAGAATGCTCCAATCCACATGGCATTTTCTCAATTATTTGGATAAAAATTCAATTTAATTCCCTATCTAAAGTAATTATTATTTATTTTATTTGAATTAAACTATTTTATTCAACCCTAAATTCTACATTCCTAAATATAGTAGATCCTTTCCCTCATCTAAAAAATAAATCTTCTATCTACCATATGGTAGGTCTATCTACCGAAACAAATTAGAATTACAATAATATTCTATTCAATTATGGTACTACCATATAAACTTTTAATCAATAAAAATTATTTTAGAAAATAGTTATTTATTATTTAATACTACCACCATCCCTATATAAGTTTGTCATTTGATTTGTATGGGGTAAAACTCATTCCAGGTACTCCGGAGTGCCCCCTGCTCAATTTAGGTACTCCAGAGTGCAACCCTGTTCAATTTAGATACTTTCTAATTCAACAGGAAAAATGTGAACAGTACAAGCATGTGACACCCACTAACCTGTCGGGCCAAAATTTTCAAGACAATAGAAAAAATTGTCATGTCTTATACAATGCATTAAAATCTCAGTTTGGTACTCCAAAATACCAAAAAGTGTACATAGCACCCGCTCATTTTTCATTTTTGCTTTGCATTTTTTTTATTTTTATTTTATTCGCTATTTTCGATATGTTGGATGTGTGATTACCATGCTTAAATTATTTGATTTTTTGTCGTTAAATTGAAAATGTATCAAAATTGGTAACGTGTTACAATAAAGTACAAAAATTGGACACAAACGCTCTCTAGAGTACCAAAAATAGGTTTTATTAGAATATTATGAGTGAAAGTATGAAATGTTGATTATTGATTGGAAGAGATAAAGTTGGAAATAAAGAGAGAAAGATGAAACCCCTAGAGAGAGGGAAAATGAGAGGAAAAAAACGAGCTGAGAGGTCTCTCAAAATGTGAACAGTATTCGGGGCCTCTATAATTGAAACCCAAATGTGAGGTCAATTATAGACGTCGAGAGGCCTCTATAGTCTAAATCCAAATATGTTGTAGGGGTTTTGTTGAATGACTATTAACTCCAATATTTGAACGGATTTGAGAAAAATAGAGTGAAGGTAATATAGGGTCTATGGCAAGTTCATGGTCACGGGAAAAATGAAAGACATTTATGTGGATGACATTATACTTAGTATTAATTATGCTGAAATAATTTATAATAGTGGATGGGTTTGTGTTCCTTAATAATTAAAATAATAATTGCATTTGATGGGACTACATGTATCCATAATAAGTGTATACTCGCTTTATCCTATTTTGAAATTAAGAGATTAAGGGTTTTGCTGAATGAGAAATCAAGTCCAACATTGGAACGCATTTGAGAAAAATAGGGTGAACGTGATATGGGATCTGTGGCAAGTTCAAGATCACGGGGCAATTGAAAGACATTCATGTGGATGTCATTATACCCAGTCTTAAAAACAATGGATGTGTTCGAATGGTGTACTCATGTGATAATTTACAATAACAATCACAATAGATGTTACTACCCTGTAGGCTATCTATCTATAATAAGTGTATTCTTGCTTATCCTATTTTGAAGTTCAACATAATAGGGATTTTGTGGAATGACTATTGAACTCCAATATTGGAACCCATTCAATTTGAGAAAAATAAAGCGAAGGTGATATATGATCCATGACAAGTTCATGGTCACGGGGAAAATGAAAGATATTCATGTGGATGGCATTATACTCAATCTTAATTATGTCGAAATAATTTATAATAGTGGATGGGTTTGATTGTGTTCCATAATAATCATAATAATGATTGCATTTGATGTGACTACCATGTAGACTATCTATCCATATAAGTGTATATTGGCTTTATCCTATTTTGAAATTCAAGAGATTAAGGGTTTTGTTGAACGAGAGTTGAAATCCAATATTGGACGCATTTGAGGAAATTAGGGTGAACGTGATATAAAATCTATGGCAAGTTCATGATCACTGGGCAAATGAAACACATTCATGTGGATGACATTATACTCAGTCTTAATTATGCCGAAATAATTTATAATAGTGGATGGGTTTGTGTTCCATAATAATTAAAATAATAATTGCATTTGATGGAACTACATGTAGGATATCCATCCATAATAAGTGTATACTGGATTTATCATATTTTGAAATTCAAGAGATTAAGGATTTTGCTGAATGAAAATTGAAGTCCAATATTGGAACGCATTTGAGAAGAATAGGGTGAACGTGATATGGGATCTATGGCAAGTTCTTGATCACGGGGCAATTGAAAGACATTCATTTGGATGTCATTATACCCAGTCTTAAAAACAATGGATGTGTTCGATTGGTGTACTCATATGATAATTTACAATAACAATCACAATAGATGGTATTACCCTGTAGGCTATCCATCTATAATAAGTGTATTCTTACTTATCCTATGTTGAAGTTAGGAGTTTTGTTGAATGACTATTGAACTCCAATATCGGAACCCATTCAATTTGAGAAAAATAGAGCGAAGGTGATATAGGATCCATGAGAAGTTCATGGTCACGGGGAAAATGAAAGACATTCATGTGGATGACATTATACTCAGTCTTTATTATGCTGAAATAATTTATAATAGTGGATGGGTTTGATTGTGTTCCATAATAATTAAAATAGTGATTGCATTTGATGCGACTACCATGTAGACTATTTATCCATATAAGTGTATATTGGTTTTATCCTATTTTGAAATTAAAGAGATTAAGGGTTTTGCTGAATGAGAGTTGAAATCCAATATTGGAACGTATTTGAGGAAATTAGGGTGAACGTGATATAAAATCTATGGCAAGTTCATGATCACGGGCAAATGAAAGACATTCATGTGGATGACATTATACCCAGTCTTAATTATTCTGAAATAGTGGATGTGTTTGATTGGTGTACTCATCTGATAATTATTTACAATAACAATCACAATAGATTGGACTACCCAGTAGGTTCTCTATCTATAATAAGTGTATTCTTGCTTATCCTATTTTGAAGTACAACATATTAGGGGTTTTGTTGAATGACTATTGAACTCCAATATTGGAACCCGTTTAATTTGAGGAAAATAGAGGAAGGTGATATAGGATCCATGACAAGTTCATAGTCACGGGGAAAATGAAAGACATTCATGTGGATGACATTATACTCAATATTAATTATGACACGTATGAATATTATGCATGTACATGTTAGGTATGAAGATGAAAAAATACATCATGTTAAGTATTTTGTAAATTCAACATTTTTCTATGGTAAAGGTGGAGTATTGACCATGCTCATAGGGCAAAGGAAAGACATTCATATCGAAATAGCATAATCCCGATGGTTATTGGATGTCGATAATAGTACTAATGCCAATGAAAATGATAATTGGGTGATATTAAATTTCCATATGACATTCTAATTCAATGAAAAAATACATCCTATTGAGTTTTTGGATACTATAAGATGTTTCAAGTAAGAGTTGGTGCGTGGTAATGATTATTAGAAACATAGACCAAGTAGAGAGAGAAACAATTGTGTAACAGTATACATATGAGCGATATCTTTCTTTATTTGTAGTTCAACACAATCAAATTTATATAGTAACAAGTGTGCACACAACTTTTTATGCCCCGTCGAGTACTCGACGGGTTAATTAACTAGTTTGAATAAGAAAAGAGGACGACATTAAATTAAATGATAAGTTTGTATTAAAATCGTATTGTAGGCTCTTTTAGCAAAATGGATAAGTTGGTCGTTGATTACCTCATTATTCATTAATAATCTAGTTGATTTTTATAGAGGTGTTTAGTTAATTACTGATTTTATAAGACGTTTTAGATATTATGACTACTACTAGTTTGTCCATATATTAGTTACTATTACTCAAAAAAAATTATACTATTAATAGATTATTGTTTCATTAGGTCTGAGAATATATTATACTATTAATATTCCTAATTACAGTGTATAGACTTCTTAATTGTGGGGATTTTTTTTAGTAATATGTGTGCATATGTTAGAACGACATTCAATTCAAGAGTTGTTGACAAATTAATTATATTCCAATACTATTAATAATGTTGGTTAATAGGAGAGCGTACAAGCTAGATTTTGTTAGTAAAATTAGCTGATAAACTAACACATAACCTATAAGTTTCACTCTGTCCTCCGATTCTCGTTGAGGTTGTTTTACCATTATATGTTCCGCCGAGAATTCCTTATGCACGTGTTTATATATGTATAAGGCAGACTTGACCACTCCATTCACTCTGGTAATTCAATATTTATTTGACTACAAAATTTGTTTGGTGGATATTAATATGGTGACTATTGACTAATTTGAAAGCCTACTCAACTCGTTTTTTTGTAAAATAAGGTGATATGATTCATGATTGCTACCGGTTAACCTTATCGTCTATTAGTCACTTTTTCATACATACACATACTCCGTCCAATGGACAAATCAAATGATTGGTTACTTTTTATGAATTTTTTATTTGTTTTTATTAAGTTACTTTAAGTGACTTATCAAATCAAAAAATTAAACGTTCAATTAATAGACTTATCTCGAAAGTAAATTTATTGAACTGATATTCTTGTGCTAAACGTAATCTTAATCGAAAATTTTATACAAATTTCTTATGTATTACCGTACTCTTTTCTTATGCACTAGATTTTGACACAATGACTCTAAATGCATTAACACAACTAACACAACTCTGAATCTCATTTAGTTGGATCTCAAATTAAGTCAAATACACTATTAAAAAAGAAGTCAATAAAACGAAGTGTTAAACTCAGAAGTCGGAATTGAAGAAGTAAAATAAAGGAGAGGGGCAGAAAAGTAAATAGGTGTAGACACGGAGCGCCCGTTTTGAGAATGCATCAACATCAGTGCTTCTGAAGTTTTCAAAAAACAAATGCAAAAAGCACCAACTTCAAAGCACCCATGGCTTCTTCTCTCCTCCTTGGTGGTGCTGAGTGGTGGTGGCCCTTTTAGAGAGAACAAGATTGGATTTTGAATCACGCACGCCAATACACTCCTTTCTCTCTCAAAACTCCAACAAAAGAAGCAAAAAGAGAGAGAGAGATTAAAGGTTCCTCTTCACCCTCACTTTCACAAACAGAATCTCATCAGAGTATAAATTCGTGCTTTCTGTTCCAATTTCAACTCAATTGCTCAAATTCTCGTTGACCCACTTTCCCTTTTCTTCTATGTATTTCAAATAAGTGTGCTTTTTATTGCTTTTACAGAATTCAAAATACAATCTTGTTTTAGGTTTGATCTTGTTGTTAATTGAATGATTAGGAGATTGAGAGGTGGTGTTGGGGGAGAAGAGTGGAGGTGATTAATGAAAAGGGTTGTTCAAAGATGTTTATGGATTTCTCCTCTTCATTCAGGGGCATTTCTTCCTTCTCGGTGGATCAATTGTACTCTGCTAATTCTCCTGTCTTGGAATCTCCTGTGAAAATGGTTAAGTCCACTTCTGCTGGCCCATTTTCTGGCCTTGTCATTTGTGTCACCGGTCTCTCTAAAGGTATGAAGTAATGTTGCTGTTTGCTGCATTGTTTAAGACTAGTTCTAGATATAGATAGGCTAATGATAGTTAACTTTGATTCTTTGTTTATATGGGTGTTTGAGAATGATCTTTGATATGAACTTTGATATTTCGATGATAATGTTGGTTTTATTGATAGAAGTTGCTCTAGGATTATGGAACAAAAGTGATTCTTGAATGTGATAGTGTTTTGATGTGTAGAAACAAGGAAACAAGTGAAGGAAGCAACCGAGAAACTGGGAGGCCAATACAGTCCTCATCTCCATCCTCAATGCACACATTTGGTGGTTCAGATATCCTTTCTTTCTGAAGATTCTTTTATGTTGCACTTTATGTTCTAATATCGGGCTTATTCAGTTAACGCACGGAGAAGTTCGGTCAATTTGGTTAGGAAATTAATTCGACTTGATAGAGAGAGCACAACAAAGTAGACATGACCACGTCTAGGTTTCAGATAGAGTGAACAATTTAGTCTAGATGTATCTACAAATGAAATGATTTGGTGTGTTCGATAAATGAAAATTGTTACCTACTTCGGAGTATATGTTGTTATCTTAACAGTTGTTACAGCTTCCACGGACGTAAATTTGAGCATGCTCTGAAACATGGACCGACAAATGGCCTATTCTTAGTTACGATCGGATGGTTTGTGGATAGCGTCAAAAGGAACGGTAATACTATAATGATAGCTTTTCTCATTTTCGTTACTTGAAATATTTGTTCACATTGCACAAGTCCTTTGTGTGTCTAGGTGGTTGTTAATGTTTAGCTCTAGCTTAGCTCTGTTTATTGGAATGGAGGCTGTTGTTGGCTTTAACTCAATACTACGCTATGGTTGACCAGTAAAGAATTGAAACATATCCTTGCATGTTTATACATGGAGCATATATGACTTGGTAACAGTTATTAGTTATATCAATTTTCTGCCAAACACTGAACAAGGCGTACACCTATTAACTAATCTTATGAATGTTCTCTTTACCTGCTTTGTTTCGTCCCGTAAGAACCAATGACTTGCCAAATCTGTACAACTTTATCTCTAGCTAATTCATTATTTCTAGTGCTATATTAAATGAATACAGAAGCATAAAAACGAGCCTATGAAACAATCTCAATGTAATATAGAAAGGGTAAGGCTATGTACAATATCCCAGTCACCCACCTTTCCTAGTTCCTTGTACCCCCAATAGCTGGGCAGTGTTTCGTTCACAGAGTTTGGCCTATTTAGTATTTTAAAGACAATATGTTTTACAGATCATTATATATTTACTTGGTGGTAATTATTTGGTTCTTTCCAGTTAGGTTGAATGAATCACTCTATAGCATTAATAGTGTTGGTGATACGGGTATCCCAACTGATGTCCTGAAGAGGCTTGATCAGAATGCTGATGCAGAGAATCATTGTCTTCCTGCTGCTTTGCTTAAGAATACAAAACAAACTGATATGATAGCAGCAGCTCCTGGATCGCGGATTCCAGAAAGAGAAAGCAACAGACAAACTATTTCATCATGTTTGTCGGGTTCTTCCTTTTATATTGACGTTGATGTCCCTCCTGGACTGCGCACTAAGGTAATTTGTTTTTTTTCCTATGAGAAATTCAAACTTCACCCTATATGAGCCTATACAATCCTCAAAATCATCATTTCAAGTCCTACTAAAGTTTGCTTGATCAAATGGCAAGCCTCATCATGATTTCAAGTTTCAATGCCAGTGACCTGTTGGCTACGCTTTATCTCTTAAAATGGCCTCTTTGCAGAAGTATCAAGGATAAGGCTGTGTTTAATATGGGGAAATATTTAGAAGCTTATTTTTGCTATTATGACTGTGAAAGTAAACTCTGCAGGTTAATTTAAGGTTATTATTTTTGAATATATATCTGTTACCAGGTTGCTGAGGCTCTATCTGCAGAGGGTGTTACTTTACTGGATAAGTGGTTTCTTGGCTGCAGTGCGAGTCATGTGGTGTGTGAAGGACCTTCTGTTCGTAAATATCTGGGGCATTCAAGCAATCTTGTCACTGTAAGTACCTTGGCTATTTTTATCTTAGATTTAGATTTGGCACTATCTAGAAATCTGTTCTTGATGGTTCAGCGGAACTGTATTTCTTCAATTTGTGTTACTATAGGAAAATCTGTTATTGTAGATTATAATATTTATGGTTTTGTACATTTCTGTAATCCTATTACTAGTTCTCTTTCTGATTTATATTCTTTTCCCTCCTTTGCCCTGCAGCCATTATGGGTGCTGAAGTCTGCAAATGAGAAATGTTTACAGAGGCTTGTTCATTTATCAGCTGATTTAGCTAGGCATACAGGAGCCATGCTTGATACGTTACAGATTGGTTTCTCGAAGGAGGTAGTAGCCTATTCAATATTTATGTGTTTTGTTCTCAAACGCAGCTTCCA
The DNA here is from genome assembly GCA_028274465.1 of Plantago ovata. NCBI lineage: Eukaryota > Viridiplantae > Streptophyta > Magnoliopsida > Lamiales > Plantaginaceae > Plantago > Plantago ovata. The sequence continues at coordinate 32,692,372 of CM051457.1, forward strand.
TCTACCCATGCAATCATTTTATGAAATTAATGACAGAAGGATGCTTTATTGAGTTTAGAGACACCAGGATTTTTCCTGGGGGCCTATTACACAATACTCACTAATTTGTTTCCTCAGGAAGTGAGCGGAGTAACTGATTCTGAAAATATGCCTAGTACTGTGATTAAATTCACCCATGAAGAAAGAGAGATGATAGTGAAACTGGCAAAAGAAGGGGTTAGAGAACGTCGGAATCGCAAGATGCAGGTAAACTTTTTCCAAGAAGATTTTGGTTCCATACCTGCCGCCTGATCTTCATACATGTTCTGGCACATATATGCATATATAATACAGTAATATATATGTTGCAGTAGGAAGTAGGAACATATTCTCAAACTTGTGTTTTTGGGGAAAATCCTTGCCCTTTCGTCTGTTGTCCAACAACATATGCATCTTTTGGCAAAAAATAAATAAAATACATAATAAAATAATAATAATAAACCAACAAATAGATCCCACTTAAATGCTTAATCAAAACAAATCTAGAGCAAGTACAATTGGACAAAAGATTGCTTTAATATACAAATCCTAGGTTTAAATACCCCTATATAGAAGTACTGTAATAACTAGGTACAAAACCGAATTATCTCTCCGTCCGTGCTAATCAATAAATCCTCCAAAAATCTGGTGCAAAAATTAAAACATTGGGAGGGAGGGAGTACTTAAGTAGGGGTTTCAGTGGAAAAAATTAAAATCAAACATTTATTTATTTATTTGAAGTTAAAAAATATTGGCAACAAAATGTTAGATTGAAAAAGTGAACTTTGGGAGCCAATAGAATGATAGATTAGTTTGTTTATATGCCCCTCTGAAGATTTTGTAGGTAAATAATGATTTAGCATTGGAGTTTGCTTTTTTTTCCCCTGTGGAAGGTAGAAATAAATTGTATTGTACGTAAGTTCTTCGGCACATTAAGGAGTTCTATGAAACTAACGTGCAAGCTAAAGTTGGGATATAGTATTGTTTCAAAACTTAGTTGTGGAATCACTATTCCGGGTGCTAGTGAACTCATTCCTTCCTTGTACAATACAGACTTGTCAAACTCCAATACGTCCAATTACCCCACGCAGCCTTCTGGATTCCATTTGCTGGTCAGTTTCGGAGCCAACCTCCACTGCTTCTATTTACACAGACTCTTCGAGTATTGAGAATGCTGTCGAAGACCATACATCTGATTTCTTTGATGCAAAGGAAGATGGGAAGGAATCTGAGACTTCATTTGTGAACTTATCCAGGCCGCTACGAGAAAGGTGGTTAATCTGCTTCCTAAATTATTCCTGGACAGATCTGTTCTCTATTACTGTCATATAAGTCGTCAAAAGTGAGTGACTGTTAAGGTAACATCATGTTGGAGAACTTGCCAGGCAGCGCCTGCCCCCCCAACCCTGTTTAAGACATAATTTGTGGTCATCTGTTGCACTGTTTTTATTACTTAGAATTCCTGTGTTTCGAGACTGAAATATCTGGACATAAACTTCTCCGTACTAAGTATGAAACTTTCGGTGCAAAACCATTTGAAACTTTTTTGTTTTTTAATTAAATTATGTCAAATCAGTTTTTAGAATCAGTCAGGGACTGTAAAATAATGTAATAGCTGGAGATTTGACATGAGCTATATATTGTTGGTGGGGGGGGGGGGGGGTATGCTTATTCCCCCCATGATACTCATATATAGCCCACAGTACAATTGACAAGTTTCATCATGTTCTCAAACAGAATATTTCCTAACTTCAATTGCAGGGAGAAGTCCGAGTTGATATTCAAAGGCCATTTTCTCACTATTTTGTTCCCAGTGGATAGATTTTCAGAGATTGGTCCATGTTCGAGGACATTCTTCAGCAGTAAAGGATTCACATGCTTGCAGGTTCTGGACCATATCTATGCATTTTACCAGGTACTTGATTTTCTGTGCAGCATATGTTCTCTTGCTTTGGTATGCTTAAACTGGTAATATGACCCGTGTCATACTATTGATTGAAAAGGTCTGAACATAGTACACTACCCTGGGACTCACTCAGGCCCTCTAACTGATTCCAACACCACCAAAAATAGTGCAATCTCATTTATTTTTTTAATTTTTTTTTTTTTTTTACGGGGTGTTATTTTCCATACAACAAAAAGACATGGATATAGATGACTGGACCGTGCTCTTTCCTGCTATATTTTTTACACTCTATTGTTCATACTAATATGGAAATCTTGTTTTTTAGACCTCCGCTGATAGATGGCTTCCCCATTGCATAGCTTTCATTTAGTTTGTGCAGTCGTCTCAGAACTGACCTACTAAATGTTTCATTACCCTTTTTTTTTGTGTGTGTGTGCTCATTCATTAGAAACGCAAAGGCTCTTTCATCTTACTAGACCATCCCTGTATTGACAGGAAAATATGTCAACAGAGGAAATTGAAGTTGCCATCCACACGGACTCGAGGCATGCTGACCGACTTCGATCTGCTTACACCAGTAAGGGAACAAAAAAACATTGTTGCATAGAATTCAAGCGAATTGATTTTCTTGGTAGTCGTAAGAGTTTTGAAATGTTGAAACGTGTGCCCGGTGATAACTGTAGCAACGCCTATGAGTTGTTGATTAGAGCATGATATTGTGCCTGATTGTTGTCCAAAGTGTACAGTGCTACTACGAGTATGTTCAAGTTGATAAGGTTTATTAGCAATAGCACATACACAGTGCACATTATAAGAAGTAACAGTATAGCATTTGAAGGCAAAAAAGCCATGCAGTGGTGTTGTAGATGAATGATTATAGACAAGCTAACTAGCATGCATCCATGAGTTTCTCCATGAGTAACCCAGCCTTTTCCCTGGCCCTACCTGAGCCCCTCACCGAAATATCTGCCAGTAATGAAGAAAACTCCGGCATCTTCATGGCATCCATCAAACAGACTTCACTAGCGTCAAACAGCCGCAGGAGTATCTCACATATGCCTTCCTTGCTCAGCATACACCTTCTCTTCAAGATCTCCACCATTCGGGCCACTACTCTATCTGTCCTTTTCAGCTCGCTCAGCCCTTCTTCAAACCGAGCTAGGAGGGCAAGAATGGCAAGTGAAGTTCCTGTGAGATCCTCACCATCCACACTCTCACTCACTGTCATCAGCACTGGTATTGCTGCTGCTCGGACTGCCAGAGTGCAGTTGCCATGGAACTGGACTAGTTCCGTTAGAGAGCTTAGAAGGTAGTGCGTCGCAGGGCTCCTAGGCCCGGAGATTGCTTTCACCAGCACCTGCCCCACAATATTAACTTTTTGAGAATGTATTACATCAGTTATATACTCCTAGTATCTAAAATCACTTGCTACATGAATCAGGTCAGGTGTACATAATGTTTATATAGTTGGAAAGACTAACCTGAATAGTTCCAGCAACCCCAAATTTAGCTTTATTTTTGTCCAACATGGCCAAACTACATAGCAAGGAAGCAACCACTTTCATAGAGTCCGGGGAAACGCCATACAGAATGACAGTGTTCATGTGCAAGATGATGTCCATTTGAGCTAGCGAATGCTTCAAATTCGGGTTAAGTGACATATTGAAGAGGACGGAGAGTGCAAGTGTTTGAACAGAAGGGTAGACAGACTTGGAAAGGGCGAGGAGTGTAGCAACCGCGCCATCTGTCTGTGAGAGTATGTTCCGGTTCTGCGGGCTAACCTTGGTGATGGTAACCAGCGTTTGCAGGGCTATGTTTTGATCTTCATCTGAGCCTGATGATTGGGCTTCTTTGAGGCACTCGATTATAGTTTCCCGGACTCGGCTCGCCATGATCTGATACTATTACTAAGCTGCTGGTGTTTCAAAGGTGGTTCTTGGACTTTATGATTTGCTTTTGCTGTACGTACTACAATGGGGTTTTCATTTGACAACTCCGATGTTAACCAGACACAAATGAGATTGTTTGGTTAAATGAGATAACATGTTTCACCTTGGAATTGTCAGCCAGACACAAAAGAAAAGACAAAAACAATCACAACAATGAACAAACCGATAGTCCTATGGCCTGCACTTTGTGAACTCTTATTAATCATACAGAATAAATTTTTCTCCTGGCATGAGTCATCTGACATTTTAACGTTCATTTTCATTCCAATTAAATAACTATATATTGATAGTACACAAAATTTTATTTTTTTTGGAATAAAACTTCGCAAAATTTTTATTTCCAAACTTTTCAAATCCATGATGACGTCGATCCAAAGATCCAGACGTAGGCACAACCCGGCCAAATTTTCTCAATGTAACTCAGAATTAACACAAATAGACACAAACAATGAAGCATAGCAGCCTATGAATTACAAGGCATAACAGTAAACCGCGAGCTTCTCATCCGCCAAACTCCTGATGCGGACAGTTTCTTTAATTTCATCGACATTCTGCATACAGAACGGCTTCTGTAGAAACACTTTCTCGTTTCGGCTTCTCCATATTGAATATACAGTTTCCATAAAAGCCATCTTCAACAACGTTGCCTTAGTAGACTTCCCTTGCGTTGCTCTCCTAATCCATCCTAATTCATTCGCAAAGTTCTGGGGATTATGAGTGACTTTCAGCCAATCCAGAATTCTCTTCCATACTAAGCGTGTGACTCCACAATCAAAAAACAGATGATTTACACTTTCTTGGTTACCACATAAGACACACGTATCATCACCACTGATTCCCATCCGAAGTAGTCGATCTTTAGTATATAAGCGGTCTAAAAAGCACTGCCAGAGGGTAAACTGCGCCCTCGGTCTCGCTTTATTGCCAAAGAAGACTTTACGCCATGCGACTGCAGGTTGCACGCCTCTGATCTCTCTGTAAAACACATTTGTGCAGAACACACCATTCTGTTTTGCAGCTGCCCACGCATCTAAGTATAGTACCTGGTCACGCAAGTTCAGAATTCGACGTAGAATCCATGAGCAAGTCGAAACAGGCACATAATCTTCAATCACATCTCCTTTCATATAATAGTCATGTAACCATCGAACCCAAAGCCGATCAGTTTTTTCACTCAAATGCCAAAGGAGTTTAGCAACAGATGCTACATTCCAGTCCACTAGAGAAATAACGTTCATACCTCCTTGATTTTTCGCATCACATATACTTTGGACCATGCTATGGTATCTTTACGAGTTACTTCATTAGTCCCACTCTAAAGAAAAGATCTACAATGTGCCTCAATCTTCAATAGTAATGCCTTGGGAATGGGAAAAATTTGCATCCAATAATTTGTCGTGGAAAAAATAACACTCTTTATCAACTGAACACGGCCAGCATAACTGAGAAGTCCTGAAGTCCAATGTCTTATTCTACACAGTACCTTATCAATCAAAGGTTGATACTGATTAATAGACAACTTCTTTGTATCCAATGGTATTCCAAGATATTTAAAAGGCATCTGCCCTTTAGTAAATCCAGTAACAGCCATCAAATCCTCTTCCTCAGTAGGCGTCAAACCGCCGCAATAAATCTTACTCTTACTTTGATTCGCCACTAGTCCAGTCGAGTCACAAAAGACATTAAACTTATCTAGCAACAACTGAATTGAAGTAACATCCCCCCGTGCAAAGAGTAAGAGGTCATCAGCAAAACAAATATTTGTAATATTAAGTAGCTCACACTTCGGGTGCCAATTGAAATCATGATTCTCTTTTACAGTAATTAGCACACGATGCAAATACTCCATAATAATAACAAATAAGAGGGGTGAAATTGGGTCACCTTGGCAACCCTCGCTTTGCTGGTAGGACTTTGGATGGATTCCCTTGAATATTATATATCGATAAGAAACAGAAGTCACACACTCCATGATCCAATCAATAAACTGTCCTAGAAAGCTCATCTCCTTTAGAATCTGTTCCAAAGCACACCACTCAACACTATCATATGCTTTCTGTATATCCATCTGTATCAAACATCGGGGAGAAATACCCTTCCTTCCATACCCTTTAACAAGCTCTTGTGAAATGAAAATATTATCATGGATTACCTTTCCTGGCATGAAGGCCGATTGACTGTCATCCACGACATGATTGATAACCTTCCCCAACCGGCTTGTAAGGATTTTAGATATGATCTTATAAAGAGTAGTATAGCAGGATATAGGCCTCATTTCTTTCATGGTTTGTGCATCACTTGACTTTGGTATTAGAGTAACCAAAGTACAATTCACCGTCTTATACAAACGTCTCGTATGAAAGAAACTCTTTATAGCTCTGATTACATCATGTTTAACAATCGGCCAGGATGCCTTGAAAATTTTTGCATTGAATCCATCCACCCCAGGAGCCTTATTGTTGCCTATAGCCTCAACTGCTTGCCAAATCTCTTCTTCCGTCACCTCCTTACACAAACTGATACAATGCTCACGATTTAATTGCTTCCCATTCCGCAGAGCATTTATATCCACCGCCCGGATGTGAGACGCCCTTGTCCCCACCAGGTTGCCGTAGAATCGAAGAACTTCCTCCTCCAGTTCACTTATTGTAGTCAGAATATCACCAGACTCAGTAACTAGCTTTCGAAGGCCTGAATTTCTATTATTTTCCTTCACAATTGCATGAAAATAAGCATTATTCTGGTCCCCAAGCCGCAACCAGTCCACTTTTGATTTTTGTCTACCAATGTTCTCATCCAATGCAACCCATTTCATCAAATTTTCCGTACATTCCTTAACCCGCTCAATACAGCCTGTATTGAACTTATCGACCAGTAAGCTATCTTGCGCATGTCCCAACATTTCCCTGGCTTGTATCACCTTTCTTTGCACCCCATTGTACCGATTTTGCAAACTACGCATAGCCCCCGTAACGCCTTCAGTTTTTCCCATACAACGTACATGGGATAGCCATGAACCGGACGATTCCATCCCCTTGCAACAACTAATTAAACAAAATTTTATTTCATCTTCTTCCGTCTAAAAATAAATTAAACAACTAATTTTTTTTGACATTTTTTAAAGGTTAATTTGACTTTAAATTATTCTCAAATCATACGATAAAAATAATTAAAAATATTATATTATAAAAGTAGAATATTTATATTTTTTAAATATTATAGAACTAGAATGTTTGTATTTTCTAAGGTGATTATTGATCAGGTAATACTCGTTAAATTGGAAATTTATTATAATATTTTAATGTAATAATTAGTACTTAAATTTGAAAGTAATTATGGGTTATCCCTACTTTAGCTGGCTAGATAATGTAATTGAAGGAGTAAGATAGAGCCCCTATTTTAATAAGCATAATTGAAGTCTACTTGGAATTTTCTTAGTTTTTAACCAACTGCCTCCTTTATTCCTAGGCTAGAGTGATGGTTAAAGTGATTTTTTACCCAACCTTTTTGTGTGAAATTTGAATTTAACTCGGTTTGGAGTGAATATTGATGTATATGCATGGTTAATTTATTGGTTTGGTGTGTGACAACAAGCAAGTGTACATATGGATGATCTATAGAGGAGATGCTTTGCAGTTATGCAGTAATTTAAACATCGTACGAATACTTAATAGAAATTTACACGAATTTTGAATAAGAAATTAGTGTGAATATTGATTAGAAATTTGAACAAAATTTAAATTTGAAAAAACATGATTTATTTATTTATTGTTAGACAAGGTACACTAGATTAAACTGAATCTCTCTTATCTGTCATGCACTCATGCTATCGATCAATATTATTAACATATCACATACTAGGCGACGGATTGCAAAACTGTTTTTAAGCCATCATCTTTGTGTTTGTTATCCACCCATTTGATGTGGGTGATGTCTGTGTCATTGAAGGTGGTATTCTACCGCTTATCAAACTTTTGTATTGGTACTCAATTGTTTGATTTGATTTTATTCATAGTCGATCAGCTTGTTTGGCTTCAAGTTATTGAGAGGGCTTTTGAATAGTAACCCGAGAGGTGAATAGTATTTACTGTTGAGAGGGGTTTGTAAAATTAGTTTTGGGTTTGAGTTAGTAAAAGGTAGTAGGATATAGGGGGAATATTGATAGGTATGATGATGATTGATGATGATTGGTTGATTGAATGATTGGTTAGTTATAGTTAGTTATTATTAGTTGTATTGGGATTGAGAGAGAATGTATTGGAAATTGAGTAGATATGGTTGGGATTTGAATTTTTTATGTTAGTTTAAATAATTTGAAATATAGTAGAATAAAAATGAAAAACTGAATCTAGGCAATATATTTATTAATTTTCGTTTTTTTTTTAAATTATTTTTTATTTTTTTTTTTAAATTGAAGTTGATGAAAAAATGGAAAATGATTAGTGACAAAATTAGTTCATACCAAATATGATTTATTTAATTTCTTATATTTATTAAACGACAATTATTCTTCTACACCAAGTGTTTTAACATAACATATATGCAATAGCTTGGTTTAGCCGAAACCAAAGAAATAGTCACGACCGTAGGACTAATTATTTAAATACAACGGTACGTTGAATTGTTGAAAAGACAAGTCACTGTTCTTCAACATGTAAGTACATCACGGTCAATTAGAATGCAATTATGTTCGACCGATTTGATGTTATTTAAACGTGCAGAGTCTCACCTTAGGCATTTTCAGATATATATGACATTTCTATTACTTCGGTTGCCCATTCGGCCACATCTCCCTGGCGTGAACGAACCCGGGGAATATTACTTCACGTGAATTCTCTTCATGTTGACAACAATTTGATCGAGCTGCCACTACAAGGTCCCCCGTGGAAGCGTCGACATGGCATGTTGGGTCATTTGTAAGTCTCATCCGAGCACTGACAAGTCTTAATCTGAGGAAAAGAGCTTTATTGAGAAAGTCTCTTTCCGTAAGTCGAGCTATGGTTTCGGGAAATAATTGATGCATGCGATTGATAATCCGGTGCCATCCCTCCCTAGTGAAATCAGTTCTTGTCATAAGCTCGCCATTGTTGCGTCTTGCAACGTCACTCATAACGTATATGAAAGCTTTTGTATTCTCGTACGTCCATTCGAATTCGGTGAGATAACCTGGTGCGTGTGACGGCTGTATACAAGATAAGAAGGGTTACTGTTAGTGCATGTTATCGTTTTTAAAAATAGACATTGCAAGGTTACCACGGTTAAGTACAAGGACAAAATAAATACATTAAACAATAATGGTTCACACCGTTCTCCACATTCATCTTATTTAATAGTACTAGGAAATGGTAAAACACAAATACATAGCCGAAACACACAATCCAAATCACACCATTCACTAACAAACATTAGCACACATAACTACGCAGAAGGGGCTATGATGCGGTCCTCGTCCGGTGGCTCTGTAAGCTCCATAACACGGACATGTGGTCCTATGGCCCTGGCGGATGTATAATCGAACTCGGTTCCGTAGAAAGCGGCAACCATCTCCGTATACAAATCTTCGTACTTGTCAAAGTACTGTACAGCGGAGGGGAACATCTGTGAAAGGTTGAGTAATGGCATTAGATAATAAGATGTATTCGTAGAATGTTGATTGATTTATTGATTAAATGTTTTAGTACACTTACATCTCTCATGCCGGGATGCATAACAGTGGGGACGTAACACTTAGACCTGTCGTCGTACATCTCCACCCCTGGCATCCGAATGAGGTAAGTCCACGCATTGAACCTCTTGACAAGCATGCTAAACTTAGACAGCACATAGTTCTTGCTAAAACACTGCCTGCGAAACTCTCCGTGTAGTAGGGTCGTGAGGTCAGAAAGACCCTGCGCCTCCATACGTGATCTGCATAGTAGAACACGTCTAGCCTGGACACAGTAACGGAGAATGAACCTGTCATGGCGCTCACTCCAAACCGCATCCGGCTCATATGGACAGTCGGGACGCCCGCACGAGAAGTGCAAGGGAAGGTCCATGACTGTAACCTACGCTTAAGAAAGCAATACTCAAAACATATGAAACAACATGTACCCAACAGACATGACAACAACCACCGGGAATCACACACGCAGATAACTATTAAAGTCAAACAATTTCATATGTATTTAAAATGGAATTTAACGGTTCCTCTCCCGCCACATTTTCTTCGCCAGCTTATCGCGAAAATCATCCATCTCGTTACGGGTACGAGGTTCCAGCACTTCCTCTGGGTAGTCCTCACGAAAGGATTCTCCTCGGTGGTACGAGGTTCCAGCACTTCCCACAGTTATATCAATTCAAAGCACAATCTGCCAAATTTATAAAAACCAACAAAAAAAAAAATATACTTTTTTTTATTTGTTTTCATCTTCTCAGAAAACAATACTTCGTCCCTGGACCAATCTCACTGGAGCAACAATCTCACTGGAGCAACAAATACCCGAAAAATAAACCGTCCCACAAATCCCAAACAATGAACCGGTCTGCCAAACTACCTTACAAAAAACCAACAATGCCATACTGCCAAACTTCCTTACAAAAAACCAAACTGCCACCATTAAAGGCAAACCAACAATGCCAAACTGCCAAACTACCTTACGAAAAACCAAACTGCCACCATTAAAGGCAAACTGCCTTAATGCGAAACTGCCAAACCAACAAACTGCCATACAACACAACAACCAAAATGCCAAACCAAAAAACATACTAAATACAACACAACCAAACTGCCATAGCACATAACACATACAACCAACAAGAAAATGTGTAATGCAAGTACTTAAATAACACCACTATTAATGAACATGCAAAATTAAGAAAAAGTATATGGAAAAAGGTATTAGAATCACCTCCGAATGGACACTAGGAAGTTGCGAATGGAAAGCAGATGAACCAATGGATGAGTTAGAAGACTCTGCTGGTGCAACTATAAATTTGCTTTTTTTTTTTGAATTCATATGAGAAGTGTGGTGTGAAATCTATGAGAAGTGTGGTGTGAAATCTGAGAATGATTGCCTTATATAGAAGTAAGCAATTGACACCTATTCACATTGGATACTTGGATACTTACTTTACAAGATAGAGGACCCATATATATAGTACACACATGACAATCCAGCTCAAAAGTGGTTGAAATTTACAGCAACATAAAAAAATTAAATTAAATTTTGACCTGCAATCAAGTCACCAGATGACAAAACAGGGAGGTAGAGGACTAGGGCACCAATATCAAATCAATGCACTTTCATTCCATTAATGCTAGAAAACAAATCAACTTATTGCATAGCATGCATGCCACTACCAACAAACAGACCAGATTCCCCATGTCCACTTTACCAAAAAAAAAATATAAGAAAATTTCACAAGTTGTGAAACAAACAATAATCTCAATGCAAGACACAACCAAATAGGGGACAAACATGTGATGAAAACTATCTTTGTGGGCTCAGAAATATTTTAAACTTTGAATCAATGTAAAACTACTTCACACTCAAATATTGGCATCCGCCATGGCTGCGAAAAACACGAATGCAAATCGCCACGCCAAGATACGGTTATGCTCTAATAAGGAGGAAGCCATTTTTTGATTAGAAATAATTTATACCAGCTGCTTCATCATCATCGCCCCTTTCACAACAAATTTATCAGCACACACAAATATGAAGCAGCAAACATCTATAAAGTAGAGTGTTAGGCAGTTTGGCAGTTTGGCAGTATATCGATTTCGCAAACGACGCACCAACAAGGGCCACGCGCCATGGCTGCAAATGGGTTGACAAGACCAATTGCCCCGCCAAGATACGAATGGCTTAAATCCTGCACCAAGTAAACGTTCCAATCAATATATTGGTTGTTCACCACATACAAAAAGGAATTTAAATTTACATAGGAGTAAGCATGTATTACAAGTTACCTTATGGCACAAATCGCCCACGGTCATCATCAGACTGGATACCAAAGCAAATACTGCCGGCACCACAGTAATTCCATCTCCCACTTTCTCTCTCGAGGTCCGGAGGAGTTTCAACCGGAAAATGAATAACAAATTTAGATATCATATAATGAGATGAACATGACGGGGCTAATGAAACTGAAACTCAAAATACAAATCAGAGAGAGAGTTATTCCTTGCTTTTACTTTTATTTCGACATACTGTTAGAAAATAAATTATGAATGAACCTTGCTTTTAATTTTATTTCGACATACTGTTAGAAAATAAATTATGAATGAATTCAGATCTGCGTAATTTTCTTCTACATATTGTTAGATAATTAGCAAACTTGAACAGAGTCTATCAACCTGAATTAAGACTAACAACGCGATGCAAGAAGAAAAATCAGACGCAAGAAGAAAAATAATTGAGCTCAATCAACAACTACTAGTTCTATTATTTTCCAAAAATTGTTTCAAAATCATCTAAACATACAATCACAGTAGTTTACGCATTTAACATGCCGACTACTAGTAAAAGCAAAAACCATCAAACTGCTAGTAAGTTAACATCAACTCGACTTGAACACACAAACCAAAAATCTCATACACCAGACAACAAATCGTAGACCAAACGGCTCGTTATTGCCAAAAAAAATGGGGAAAATAAAGGACGATTCAAACTGTTAAACTTACATAAGAAGATGTCAGTACGAGTAACAATTGACTGCAAACTCGAAACATGAAAGCCAAGCAAAAGGGAACCGAAACATCAAAGCCAAGCAAAAGGAACCGAAACATAAGAAAACGAAACCCTAATTTCAAATCAATTAACATCAACGATTTTCCACCCAAATCGGAAAGATTAAGTGATAGGAGGAGGAAAAGTACCTTAAAAAACCGATTCGAAGCCGCCGGACCGTCGCCGGAAAATTCCGTCGGAACCTAATCGAAAATCGGCTCCGATAGGGTTGTAGATCGGAGCGAGACGATCACACCCATGTAATTTATTTCATCATATGACGCCGGAGTTGACCGGAAAATAGGCCGGAATGGTTCCGACAGTAAGAAAGTGGTAGAGAGTGGACAGAGAAATCTGTCCCTAGAGAGAGAAAGGGGAGATGAAAATGAAGAAATGCTTAAGGAATAGTATGAATAGTACGAGAGGCCAGTATAATTGAGAGCCAAACGTATAAAGCCCTCTCTACAGTACGAGAGGCCTCTCTAGTAGAGAGCCAAACAAGCCGGATATAGTTTGCTATGTATTATGTATTGCTTTTCATATTTCCATTCGCTATGAATTATGTATTGATTTACATACTTGTATTAAACTGGTGTTGGTGTGTTTTCTGATTTTTTTTTCATTACTATTATTAATTCGTGAGTAGGAAAATATACCCGTGGAAGAGGTCTTTGAGAATCTGAGATGCACGAAGCAAGGGATCCCAGGTGAAAAAAAGAGCACCCTAAGCATATTCTGGCGATTTCCTCCCTTGACATTACTATACTTTTTGCGGATTCATGTAAATAGAGTGCAGTAAATAAATGGAAGAAACAGAATTGGAAATACAAATGAAGATGAAATGTATATATATATGAAAAAGCGGTCAAGGAGGTCAACGTCAAAGCAAAGAGAGCCCACCCCACCATCAAGCTCCCGAGAAGAACCAAGAGAACTCAAAACAGTACCCACACCAGGACTAACCCCAGAACCCGGATGATTCACAGCAATAGGTAAAGGAATACCAAGGATAGCGATATCCTCTAAGGTCGGCGCACGAACTACAGAACCATCAACATGCTTACAGTTCTTTGAGAACGTGTGAGTACAAAGGCAATCACCACACAACCAAATACCCACCTCATGGAGAGCAAGGTCCAAAGCAGAGAATAAATAGAAGTCACTAGCAATACGAGCTTTGTGAGATGACTTTAAAGCCTGCGTCTTAAAGTGTTGGGTTCTGAAATGGGTAATAAAATAGCTCCGACGAAGCCCCCTGACGTCTCTCCCACCACTACAAACATCGTAATCACGCAACGGACAAGGAATAAATTCCGCACCCCAACTTTCCATGCAGACCACATGAACCCCAACAACTACTCAACCACGTGACCAAAGCCCCAAGAAAACCAGCAACTAACCAACAAAGCCCCAAGAAAATCGGCAACTAACCACTTGCAAAACGCCACTGCAAACCAGAGACCAAGAAACCAACAAAGGAGAACAAGCAAAAACAAAGCAGCTGAAAAACTCCACAGGTCAAAAGCTGGAAAAAAAACCACATACGCCACTTTGATTCGCCAAAAGCCCAAATAAAACACAACACCACTTACCTTACTACCCAGGGATGGGCCACCATCGATCAATTAACCGATCGCGAGGCGGCTGCCTTGAATGGAAACGCCGTCGCCAGAGCTAGGGAAAGAAAACGAAGATGAAGCAATTGCTTTAGGTTTAAGTTCATTCCAGATATATTAAGTTCAGATAAGTTCGAGAGTCATAAGGTGGTGCAGCTGTAAGGAGGTTGGATAGTGAAGGAGAGGTCAAGGGTTCGATCCCCGGCAGTGACGGAGTTATAAGGTTGGTTTAGGTGTGGAAAAATAAGGTGGTTTAGGAAGTTTGTATAGCATTAGTGTAGGAGTAGTTGTAATATTTGTTGTTTCAAAAAAAAAAAAAAAGGTTCAGATAAGTTCAATACAGTTCAATCCAGATATATTAAGTTCAGATAAGTTCAATTCAAATATATTAAGTTCAGTTCATTTTAAATTTATTCACTTCAATTCAAATAAGTTAATTGTTTTTCAGTCGAAATAAACAGAGCCCAAAAGTACATATACGCACTTCACACGCTCGAGCGCGTGTCTTTAACAAAAGAGTTTTAATTTGGGCGAATTACATACAACACCCCTCTTAGATGTCCTAATTACAATATGTAAGGGGCCATTAGTTCATCAATTACATATAGCCTCCAACTAGATTTATTTTAATTACATCCAGGTCCACGATCTTGACTTTCGGCGAACTAAAACATTGAAAAGACAATTTTACCCTTACCGGAAATCTGATTATTCTCTCACCCAAACAAATTCATTTTATGTTTATTGCACAATAATCCCTAATATTTTCTATTTTACAAAAATGACACTAAGTAATTCAAAATTAAGTCATATAATTTATACAAATTTTAGAATACCCCTAAAAATTTATTATAAATCAATCCCAATAAAATTTGTATTTACAATATAACCCAAATTTATTTTAACAGAAATGAAATTTCTTTTTTAATTTTTTTTCTTTACCTTTCTTCTTCAAAGCTCCGGTCACCGAAATTATCACCGGAGACCGGAGCTTTTGCAAGCTCCAATCGGAGCTTGCAGCTCCCATTCTGGGAGCCACAACTCCGATCGGGAGCTGTAAGCTCCCAGATCGGAGCTTACAAGCTCCGATCGAGAGCTGTCGGAGCTTACAGCTCTCGATCATCGGAGCTTACAGAAGCTCCCGATCGGATCTTACAGAAGCTCCGATCTGGGAGCTCTCCCATTCAAAGTTCGGTACCAGATTCCGGTATTTCGGTAGTGGACTTGGAGAAGAAGAAGAGAAGGAAAATAAAAAAGAAAAAAATAAAAAATAAAAAAAAGGAATAAAGAAAAAAAAGTAAAAAAGAATAAGTAAAATATAAGGCCATGTTTGATTGTATGAGAGAGAAAATCTCAAAATTATGTGGTCAACACCGGCACGGCCAAATGGACCTGAATGTAATTATTTGCAAGACGGTCCTTCAGATGAAAATATGTCAAGGAGGGTCCAGAATTAATATTCCCTTTTAACTTAAATAGAACTCTCTTACTTCAAATTTCAAATCATTTAAACTCCCACGCCAAACCAGCTCCTCCCTCAGTCCTCCTCTCTCACTCTCTGTCTCTCTAAAAATCTATTCGTACTCCGTACGCTTCTTCTCTTCTTTTTCTACTCGGATACATAATTCAATTCTCTGAACTCGGAATTCTCTTTTTCCTTTGTACTAATAATATATAATGGGGATTGATACTAATAATAATCATTACTTGCTCTATAATATAATAATATTGCCGTTAATAGAGAGTTGGAAGTAGAATTAGGAATTTGTTTCTCGGATTTATTATCGATCGATTAGTCTAATCAATCGCTTTTTGTTGAGTGAAGAAGATGACGGAGAATGATGATGACCAGTTGGAAGCTCTCAAGAGAGAAGCAGTTGATTTGGTACGATTTCGTCGTTTTTTTTTTTTTTTTTTTTTCTCTCTTTCTGTATTTGTGTAATGTAGCTGTGTGAGATTTTTTTTGTTGTGTCGATGATGAGTGATATTTTGTTATGCTTTTACTACTGTTTGATCGTTTGATATTGTTGGCGTTCGTCTTCTACTTTTGTATTGGTACTCAATTGTTTGATTTGATTTTATTCAGAGTCGATATAGTTTGCTATGTATTATGTATTGCTTTTCATATTTCCATTCGCTATGAATTATGTATTGATTTTCATACTTGTATTAAACTGGTGTTGGTGTGTTTTCTGATTTTTTTTTTTCATTACTATTATTAATTCGTGAGTAGGAAAATATACCCGTGGAAGAGGTCTTTGAGAATCTGAGATGCACGAAGCAAGGGCTGTCGACAGAAGATGCTGCCAGAAGGCTCGAGATCTTCGGTTGCAATAAGCTGGAGGAAAAGGAGGAGAGCAAGTTTCTCAAGTTCTTAGGCTTTATGTGGAATCCTTTATCATGGGTGATGGAGGCTGCTGCCATTATGTCAATTGTACTCGCTAATGGAGGAGTTAGTTTTTTCAGTACTCTCTCATGATTTTTATAGCTGTCGTACATGTACACATATATGTAGAAATTGCACAAGCACACGCACACCAAAGTAAACAATCACTCTTCTATGCATTAACTTTCCCAGGAATCATCACTGTATAATGGTTGCCTTCGAGACTGTAATATGTTGCTCAAATAAGGAGTTCGAATTCGAATTGAAACCTGAATTGCACTTGACTTTCAGCTTCTCTGAATTTATGCATGTTATTGGTTCACCTATACCATTTGCATGTGTCTGTGTATACATGTCTGTTCAGTCTGCTATGTATTCTAGTAATTTATGTGATTATTATATTATTAATAATAACATTTGTATGCAAATTTTTTTAGTAGGAGTTATCTGGGTCCTTGTTTGAATAGTACTTTTAATTTGAAATTTTGTTAATATTCTGCAGGGAAGACCACCAGATTGGCAAGATTTTGTTGGGATCATTACACTGCTTGTTATCAACTCAACCATCAGTTTTAAAGAGGAGAACAATGCCGGAAATGCAGCAGCTGCACTTATGGCTCGTCTTGCACCCAAAGCAAAGGTATAGATAGAATCATGGGTTGTGAAGCTGTATGTAAAAACTAGTGTTGTTTTTCCCCAACCGTTTATTGAGTTCTTTGTATATTGTTTTGAGTAATACTCCCTTATTATCTTCATTATTGAGAAAATGTTTAGGTCCTTCGAGACGGGCACTGGAATGAGGAAGATGCTGCTGTTCTTGTTCCTGGTGACATAATTAGCATAAAGCTGGGGGATATTGTTCCTGCTGACGCTCGTCTGCTTGAGGGTGATCCGTTAAAGATAGACCAGGTGCATTATGATTATTACAATTTAGACTTGCAACTATCTATTCTTTTATACTTGTTTTCTTTCTGATCTCTGAACTTTTTTGCTTCTCTTTTTGTAGTCTGCTCTGACTGGGGAATCCCTTCCGGTAACAAAAAGCGCTGGCAGTGGTGTGTACTCAGGTTCAACTGTCAAACAAGGGGAGCTTGAGGCAGTGGTCATAGCAACAGGTGTTCATACGTTTTTTGGCAAGGCTGCACACCTTGTAGACTCCACTAATCAAGTTGGGCATTTTCAAAAGGTTAGTGCAGTGGACCTCTGGTTGGCTCGGTTAATTCATCTATATATGTATTAATATTGCATATTGCCTGATATTTGAAGATTGTTATTTATTGATTTCTCTCTCAATATGCTACTCATGCAATATTGACCTGGTTATTTGCATAATGTCATTTTATAATCGTAATTTCCTTTGATAAATTCTGACCTGCCAACAACGAAACTTGTGCATGAAGGTTTTAACAGCGATCGGAAATTTCTGCATATGTTCCATTTCCGTGGGAATTATCATTGAGATAATTGTGATGTATCCTATTCAACACCGTCCTTATCGTACTGGAATTGATAACTTGCTCGTGCTACTTATTGGAGGAATTCCAATAGCAATGCCAACAGTATTGTCTGTCACAATGGCTATTGGTTCGCATCGTCTATCCCAGCAGGTAGAGTTTCTTTACTATTTTGGACCTTTTTAAGCTGCTGATTTTCATGTTGAATTATCCTGTTAATATACATTTCCTTAATTGCCTTTCCAGGGAGCCATCACTAAAGGCAATAGAAGAAATGGCTGGCATGGATGTACTTTGCAGTGATAAAACTGGAACTCTAACACTGAACAAACTAACGGTTGACAAAAATATTATTGAGGTTGCAAGAATACTCAAGTGATGCTTCAAAATGTAATGCAATTCAGAGTCTATTCTGATTCACATCATAAAAATTTTGTATTTTAACCACAGGTCTTTGAAAAGGGAGTGGACCCAGACACTGTTGTTTTGATGGCTGCCCAAGCATCTCGCCTGGAAAACCAAGATGCTATTGATGCAGCTATTGTGGGGGTGTTGGCTGATCCTAAAGAAGTAAGCCAATGTTCATGTTACTTTTATTTGTTTTCGGTGACAAATTAGCTTGCATGACATCATGATAGTGGAAATTATGGAGTATCAGTCCCCTTATATAGCTCTTTTATGTGGTCCTCTGACTAACTACTTTCTGTTTGTGATATTCTAAGGCGAGAGCTGGAATCCGTGAGGTTCATTTCCTACCATTTAATCCAACTGACAAGCGCACTGCCTTGACATATCTTGATGGTGAAGGTAAAATGCATCGAGTCAGTAAAGGTGCTCCTGAACAGGTAGGGTGTTCTTGACAAACTAATTATTTGATGCTGTGTGTTACAGTTTTGTTTAGTTTTATTGACAAGTATACTATATTATGCAGATATTGCATCTTGCACACAACAGATCTGAGATAGAGCGTAGAGTTCACTCTGTCATTGATCAGTTTGCTGAGCGTGGGTTACGGTCACTGGGAGTTGCTTACCAGGTATATGACAGACCAACTTGTTACAGTATTTCGGCTGCCAGAGATATGGGTAAGGTGAAATTTGTGCTCATGAATTTTGGTGAAATTTGTCCTACAGGAAGTTCCAGAATGCAGGAAGGAGAGCCCTGGTGGCCCATGGAAATTCATTGGTCTTATGCCCCTTTTTGATCCTCCCAGACACGATAGTGCTGAGACAATCAGAAGGGCGCTGAATCTAGGTGTAAATGTTAAGATGATTACTGGTGAGTACATATGAGCTTATGCTATCTGGGTGTAATTATTTTCTAATTTGAAACTTCTCAT
Source organism: Plantago ovata (assembly GCA_028274465.1). Classification (NCBI taxonomy): domain Eukaryota; kingdom Viridiplantae; phylum Streptophyta; class Magnoliopsida; order Lamiales; family Plantaginaceae; genus Plantago; species Plantago ovata. Next base: position 32,711,754 of record CM051457.1, read on the forward strand.
GAGATGTGAAAAGTAAAAACATAAATGAAGTCATTTTATCATAATATAATTGCAGTACAGATGCTACAGTGTGTCATGGTAGAATGTTCTAATCTGGCAACTGGTTCCATTAGTTGCTTTAACTAAGTTTGTTGATGCAATAAAGATATTTACACCTTCTGTATGCTAATCGGGTAATTGTTTCCTGTTGATCAAGAGTCCTGGAGAACTATCGAATTAGTAAATAACTCCCAAAATTTGTCTCCTGTTTCAGTCGCCTGATTCATTATGTGCCCGGTTGCAGGTGATCAGCTTGCAATAGGAAAGGAAACAGGGCGTCGTCTGGGTATGGGTACCAATATGTATCCTTCATCTTCTCTCTTAGGACAAGACAAAGACGAGTCTGTTGCTGCTTTGCCCATTGATGAGTTAATTGAAAAGGCCGACGGCTTTGCTGGTGTTTTTCCTGGTATGTTAGTTAATTTCTGCACTCAGAAGATAATTATATGTTAGATACGTTATTTTTCTTTTAGCCCGAGTCGAGATATGCTATGGTCTTATTTGGGACCAAAATGGTTTCTGACCACCCGGTCATTGGGGTTTCACATTTCTTTTCACATTGTAGTATTTCAGTTGTTATATCAATCAACTTTCCTACTTGCAGAGCACAAATATGAGATTGTGAAGCGTTTACAAGCTAGGAAACACATATGTGGCATGACGGGTGATGGGGTGAATGATGCCCCGGCTCTTAAGAAGGCTGATATTGGAATAGCTGTTGCTGATGCAACTGATGCTGCTCGAAGTGCATCTGACATTGTTCTAACAGAACCTGGATTAAGTGTTATTATCAGTGCTGTGCTGACTAGCCGGGCAATCTTTCAGAGGATGAAAAATTATACGGTAAGTCTGTACAAGAAAATTCCTTTGATTGGGGGCTACAGAGTCTTATTCTTGTATTTTGATGGTCGATCATTCTAGCATTAAGCATCAGTTGTTTTCTGGTTCATGTGTAGGCAGATTAGCCTGAAAACATGATGATTTCCTGATCTTGTTACTGTTTAAAGTAAGTTATGCTAATTGGTTTTCTAAATTCCATGCAGATATATGCCGTTTCCATTACAATCCGTATAGTGGTAAGGCCTCTTGAAAGTTGATTCTCCATTTTTTAACTATAAGCACATTATATTAATGTAGGGTTCTGATCATGGCCTTGTTCCTGCTTCAAGACAACCATTTTCTTCTTTACTTGATAATTTACAGTGTTAACAATTTTACAGCTTGGTTTTATGTTGCTTGCACTCATTTGGAGGTTTGACTTCCCACCCTTCATGGTGCTGATCATTGCCATACTAAATGACGGTATGTAGTTGTGCATCTTACATATCATTTTAATTTTATACTTCGTAAATATGGTGCATGTATACCCACTTTTGCTGATTAACTTCTTTGAACCTTTTAACTACCGGGTCAAACCATGTAAGGCTCTTGTAATAAAATTCTTAGCACATTGATTCTCTGATTTGCAGTCACCATCATGACTATATCCAAGGACAGAGTGAAACCATCTCCTTTACCAGATAGCTGGAAGTTATCAGAAATTTTCGCTACGGGAGTCGTTCTTGGAGGATACATGGCAGTGATGACGGTCATTTTCTTCTGGGCAGCATATGATACAGATTTCTTTACGGTAAGTACTTCATTTTTATTGATACTTCATATACTTATGATGTGCTTTTTTTTTTTTTTTAATTAGTATAGGAATCTATCTTGTTTTAATCTTTTGCTTGTAATGTCTTTTCTTCAGAGGGTGTTTGGAGTCAGGTCTCTGGAGAGGAATGTTCATCCGAACTTCAGAATGATGGCCTCCGCAATATACTTGCAAGTTAGTATTATCAGTCAGGCTCTTATCTTCGTGACAAGGTCAAGAAGTTGGTCATTTGTTGAGCGTCCTGGGCTTCTCCTTATGGTGGCATTTTTATTCGCTCAGCTGGTAAGTGGGGTGAAAACAAACATAGTTTCATTAATGTAGTTTAAATACCTTAATTGGTCTTGCCTTATTTCTTTTGTTTGCTTGCAGGTTGCCACCCTGATTGCTGTATATGTGAACTCGAGCTTCGCTGCAATAGAAGGGATAGGATGGGGTTGGGCGGGAGTCATATGGTTGTACAACATTGTTACCTACATTCCACTTGATTTCATCAAATTTGCCATCAGATATGTCCTCAGTGGAAAGGCTTGGAAGCTTGTCTTCGAGCAAAGGGTATGGAAACTTACAATGTCCAGTCCCTAAATAAATTTAGGAAGCCTTTGGTTAATCTTTTTTGGGATGTTCTGTTTTGCAGACTGCATTTACTAGGAAAAAGGATTTTGGAAAGGAGGATCGTGAACTTAAATGGGCACAGGCACAAAGAACACTCCACGGGTTTAATCCACCTGAGGAACAGACTGGTGAGCGTAGCCAGTTCAGTGAGCTTAACCAGATTGCTGAAGAAGCAAAACGACGAGCTGAAATGGCTAGGTAAATAACAAGCTAACAACGTTTCTAGTTTGCATTTGAAAACTTGAACATAAAACACCGACACTTCTCCCAGAGTTGTATATTATTCATACTTCCAAATTTTGTTGCCAAACTCCTGACTGTTAACATCGTTACTTCAAGTCATGATTGCTGCATTCTTGATCAGTTGATTGGTATTCAGCAGATTGTCTGTTTACATCTCATTATGTGTGTTTCTAATACGCATTCACCTTATTGCAGGCTGAGAGAATTGCTCACCCTGAAAGGCCACGTGGAGTCTGTTGTAAAACTGAAGAATCTCGACATAAACACGGTTCAGCAATCATACACTGTCTGATTGATTTGTATGTGACAGGTTAGGTCGACCGATATTTAGTGATATTTAGTGTGAGATGAGCTACAACGTTTATTGGCTGTGACGCCGGATAAATTCCCCAATATATATATATATATATATATATTTTTTGATAGTAGTTAATATGAGCTACAACGTTTATTGGCTTGTATTTTTTTATTATTACTAGTTTATAATCCGTCGGTGTCCGACGGATTTGATAGAATATAGTTTTTTTTTTTTAAATGAATTTATGTCTAAAAAGATTCAGCTTTATAAGGCTAGTATATAATGCTTTTAAAAAAAATCAAACTGACCTCATTTAGTCGGGGTGAGCATTATATCATTCTGGTATCGCATGCCATGAACCTGCACCCGCGGACATTTTTTACATTAAAACGGTTGCACCCGCCGGTCGGTAGGTGGCGGGTGGACATTCGCATCCTCTGCTTGGCTACCTGACCCAACCAGCCATATGTATATAATGACTCGAGTAGTATTAGTGTTGATAGTTATGTACCAGGACGGATCCAATATTTGAAGTTTGGATGGCGAAATTACATATAGTATAAGTTTATTTCAGAAGTTCGGGGAATCCAAATGTTAAAAATTCAACAATATTACGTAATACTACCAAGAATATAACCCACCCCGGTTATGGTATATATAAAATTAAAGAAAAAATAAAATAAAATTATGTAGATCAAGTTTTATTTGCACCCATTTTTGTACTCCCACCCTCCGATACCATTTTCATCTCCCTCATTTGCGGTAGTACTCTGTTTTGGTGTTTTATTTATTGTTTAAAAATTGTTAAATTTTAATTAAATTGTATAGATCCTACACCACCTTATACCAAACAGTCCATAAAAAAAAGTCGAACTGGATAGTCTTTTTTGTTTTTTTTTAACCGCAAATATTACAACTAATCATACACTACTTCTATTGTATAGATCTTAGACCAACTTATACCTCCACACCTAAACCACCTTATGTATTCATCAGGTATCGAACCATGCACCTCCCTCACCACTCCACCTCCTTGCCCACTGCACCCACTTTATATAAACTCCAAACTGGACAATTTATATTGGAAGAAAGGGAGTGCTTCGTAATACTTAGTCCCATTGAGAACACTCAACTCTTGTTGTACTCCATTGTTTCCGGTGATTAGAAACCAACAACAAATTCAACTTCAATGGCCACTAATATTCAAGTTAAATCTTAGACAATGAACACGTTTGAGTTTAAGGATGCATTTCCCAGAATTAAAAAAAAAAAAGAAAAAATGTTAAATAATAAAGAAGACCAAATAGTAGTAGTGTAATTTTGTAGAAATAAGTTCATTTCATTCTCTAAATCAAAATAGTACAAAAAAGTTGCAAGTCATAACCTAACAGGTCAGGACGATGCAAAATAACTCCAAAATTAAGGTGGTTCACAAAACTAAATAATGCACTCCAATTTTACGCGGAACATGCCAACACTGATTGCTGTATATGTGAACTCGAGCTTCGCTGCAATAGAAGGGATAGGATAGGGTTGGGCGGGAGTCATATGGTTGTACACCATTGTTACCTACATTCCACTTGATTTCATCAAATTTGCCATCAGATATATTCTCGCGATAACCTCCCTTGTCATTACTATACTTTTTTGCCGATTCCTGTAAATAGAGTGCAGTAAATAAATGGAAGAAATAGAATTGGAAATACAAATGAAGATGAAATGTGTATATATAAATTACCTCCTATTCTACAAAACCAAGAGTGGAAGCTCTGCTTCTCCGTATTCTTAATTCTAACATAACATTTTGGTGGATTGAATTCTAAGTCTTGGGAATTTTTTTACTTCTTGTAAGTGGAATGAGTAATCAGTAATGGAGATATATATAGGGTAGAACTGAGCGTATAATAAAAAAAATAAAGCAATTTAGAAATGATAGAATTTTGAACTGAATCTACAGTTCTATGATCTAGTAATACGTAGTCAACAAGAAAATCAATTGCAGATTTGCAGTTACCAAATTCCATAAACACACACACTGAATGGTAGTAGTAAGGCTTTGTTCTCTTCGTCTGAAAAAGTCTGAACTGAACTGAACTGATCTGAACAGAACTAAACTTATTTGTAGTACAAAATACTATTAGGTAAATCTGAACTGAACTGAACTTAATCAATTTTTAGATGAAAAGAACAGAGCTTAAATACAACCGAATTGGTCCTCATTCAAACACAACAGGAAATATGAATTAGAATTGCCGGTACATAACAATTTACATACAGTACATGTTTAAACCAGCTGGCATATTCAAGTTTGAAGTTCGGGGTATATTCATACAATTGTTGTGTATATACATGGACCATAGTGGCATAGTTTAAAGTTCGGGTCGAAATAACATACGGTATATTCAAGTTTGGGGTATTTTTTTTCTTTCGTTCTTTCACTTTTTTGTAAAAAATAAATTTTATGAAGGATAGATGATTGGCAACACCTGAAATCCCTGGTAATACATCTACTAGTTCCTATCACTGCTTTGCACTCCAAGTAATATAATACATCTAAAGACTCCTTAGTTTGTAGGACATCTAACTCATACGACCAATTCCAGGCATTTAGTTGAACAGAAAAAATATCATAAGGGAATCGAGCACATGGAAGGGATGACTGAATACACAAACATCGATCAGTAGAAGTCAGTCAACATGCCAAAAAATTCACTTCACAGTTCACAGAAGTGGATTGTAGTCGGTCCCAGCATATTTTGATTTCTTAGCCGATGTATTAATTTAAGACGTGTAATCTTCAAAGTGTGCTCGATTGATAGATAATATCTGACTCAAATATCCATGGTTCAGTTCCAATTTCACTTTGTAGTAGTGGTGATGATGCTTAATTAGATGTCTTAAAAGTTTGAATATTTTGGGTACATCTTTGAGACTAATGAACAACACTATCTTGATCATGTTGGGGGCTTAGGGTGATTGTTGGTTGATTCATGTAAATATACATCAAAAAAAATTTCAATCCACAAAAGAATTATCTTAAAAAAAGTCCAGTAACTAAATAATAAATGAAAGAAATAGAACTGGAAATACAGTTTGAAGCTCTGTTTCTCCGTATATACAGTAACAAAATGATGAGATTTTTCAATTCTAACAAATGAGAATATTTTGGTAACTTGATTTCTATGTTTTGGGAACACTTGAGAGTACTATTACTATTATTAGTTTGAAACTGATACTCAAATTACTCCAGTAGTAGCTCATTGCCCAGGATTGTTTCTGACAGCTGGTTCCGAATCAATTCATAGTCGAGCCAACGATCAACCAACAATCACCCTAAACATAATGCCTTGTGGGAACCCTAAACATAATGCCTTGTGGGAATGTGGTTGTTAGATTACTTTTGCCGATCCCTGTCCTGTAAAGAATGATATACGTTAGCTTTAAATATACTTCCAATAGTCAAGAAAAGTGTGGTAATGTCAAAGAAAAATATGAACGAAATAAGAAAAACTGAGCTTTCAAAAGAATTACCTCCTATTCCACCTCTACGAAAACTTAGAATGGAAGCTCCCTATGCACTATAAGATGATTCACTAATGTTTCCATTGTGTTAGAAATGTTTTTGGTGACTCATGGAGTAATTTATAGATCTAGTAGAAGAAAGTAATTTCAAGTGAATCAACCACTCCATATATGCTCCAATGTGACTCTAGTCAACATGAAACTCAAATGCAGGTAGCAAAATTCAACAACACATAAATCGAATGAAACGCACAAGAGAGGGCCAGTTGGCTCATGCTATTTTCATATGAGAAAACATTATGGTTTGAATTCAGTCCGATCATTCAATTCATAGGATATAATAGGTATACGAGCGGTTGTAATATTTGTATTTAAAAAAAATAAAAAATCCATTCATTCAATTTATATTATTTAGTTATTTTTTATATTGCAAATAAGTCAAAGTTAAATCCATTTCATTCGATTCAATTGTAGATCACTTTAGATTATTTCATACGATAGGAATAAAACCTTAGTAACATAATTATTATTAGTCCTAATGATAGAGTTCTTTTATATAGTTGGTGATTATGCTTAATACTAGGGGTGTAAAAATGTAACAAGGCGGTTAATCCTGAACTGCTCTCCAGAGTGATATGTTGGCTTCACAAACCAATGTATGTTCTAACAGTAGATCACCCATCCTCAAATTATTTTAGAGTAAGCACGCTTAACTCTAAAGTTCTTTTGGATGAATTTCCGAAAAGAAAAGTGCGCCTTATTAGTATGAATATCATTTTCAACCCCTTTAAACTCTCTGAAATCTAGGGCGTTACGAACCTTCCGTCGGTTAATTTTATAGTATAAAATTCGTCAACCAATCTTGAGCCACGTGTATTTCCATGCCACTCTATTAATGTAAAAACTGCCACGTGTAACCAAGTCCACTTGTAAATCCCTAACATGGTCACATTCATCATCTTCCCAACAACCGACCAAAGCCCAAAAATAACAAAACAAATTAATTACTCATCAGTCCCGGTCATTTCTTTACGTTTGGTTTTGTTGACTTTTTTGTGCCCTGTTTGACCTCCATTTACTCCTAAACTATAACGAAAAATTAATTTATGAAAGTAGATTATGAAAATATAGTATCTCTACTTTCATTATATAATTTCATTGATTATTTTTCGTTAAGATTTAGGATTTATTAGAGGTCAAACGGGACTACGAAAAAGTCAACAAAACAAATGTAAAGAAATGACTGGGACGGAGGGAGTAAATTGTAGTAACAGTCTCAAGTGATAAACTGATTAGTCACAATGAGTCAACAACAACCCACAAGGCCACAAGAGCCCATCAAATACGGTGACGTTTTCACGGTGTCTGGAGAGCTGGCGAACAAGCCAGTTTCGCCAAAAGACGTTGCCATGATGCAGGCTGCCGAAAACTCCATCTTCGGCCGAACGCAGAAAGGCGACCCTGCTGCGTGATGCAGGCTGCAGCAACCATGAATGAGAGGAGGGGATTCGTCGGCCATGATTATCGCTCAACAGATGCTGCTGAGAAAGGTGTCACTGTCATGGAAACCGATATTTCCGGTACCCGTATAATCACCGAATCAGTCGTTGGACAGGTTCTTCTTATAGTATTGACTCTGTCTTTTTAGATTGTTTACGCTTTACTTGTGTTTTATTTGATCGTATGACTGAGTTAAAGTTTACCAAAAATGAAAAATTTATTGAAACGGACTAAAAATGAATACGTAAACGATCTGAAGTAAAATAACAAAGGAGTGTATATATACTTGTACCTTATTTTCGTCTCACGAATGGCCCGGTAAATAACTTTATCTCAATTAAAATTCGAACATCGATAATCTATATTATTCATTAAAGGAGAGTCCTCCATACCTACATCATCCATTCAATAGTCAATCACAATCATTTATTCAATTCAATCCTATTTGTCGATATAATAGATTTTTGAGTTTTATTAATTTGATTCCAAACCTGCTACTAGCTAGGTCAATTCCTCCCTTAATAATTAATAATAATAATAAAATTAATACTCCAAAGCTAATCCCTCTTTTTTATGCCGTCACCTGTTTGAAAAATGAAATCTCATATTCCAAAATCCAAAAACTAATTGATTAGGCGTGATACCCCAATTAAAGGAAATCAATCTAATATATGAAGGTATTCTATAAGAGTCGTCTGAGTTTTAATGATTTAATGTTTTTCCTTCATTCTAACGGGAAAAATGCACAGATATATCTTGTGTTCTTTTAAATGTGTAAATGTGTACTTTGTGTTTTTTAAATTGCATGTACATTGTGTTGTCTAAAATTATGCACACTTGCTCCAAACTTGAAGAGTGCATATATCACTCTCCCATTATGCAAGTAGGGTTATATTCATAATGAACCCCTGTTAGTGCACCTCATTTCATTTTCCCCCCCTACTAGTTCAACTATTACGTTTTACCCCAATCGAGTTGACCAAGTTCAAAATTTTCTGAAAATGTGGCTAGCCAAACACTCCCTTAAATTATTTTATTTTCTTTTTCCTTTTTCTTTCATGTTTTAATTTTATTTTCTTTTTACTTTTATTATTTTCTTATTCTTTTTTTTAAGTCCTCTTCTCCAGCTCCGGCACCGGAATTTTTTCCGGAGCTGTTATTACAGCTCCGATTGGAGCTGTTAAAAGCTCCGATTTGGAGCTTTAACAGCTCGTTGGAGCTGTTAAAAGCTCCGATTTGGAGCTTTCAAAAGCTCCGATCGGAGCTGTTTAAAGCTCCAATCGGAGAAGCTCCGATTGGAGCTTTGAACAGCTCCGATTCGGAGCTTTCAAAAGCTCCGGTTGGAGCTGTTAAAAGCTCTGATCGGAGCTGTTTAAAGCTCCCATCGGAGAAGCTCCGATTGGAGCTGTTAAAAGCTCCGAATCGGAGCTGTCAAAAGCTCCGATCGGAGCTTTCAAATAGCTCCGATGAGCTGTATATTTAAATTTTTTTGTTTTTTTTTTTTGTTTATTTTAATTTGTTTTTTTTTTCTTTTATAAATAATATGGAGTGAAATATGAATCAATAATTGTGTATGGATCATTTTGTTATAATATTTAAGAACATTTTGAGATTTAGATAACTAATGGGGGTTAATTTAAATAATTTATAGTCAATTTTGTAAAATAGAAAAATTTAGAGTCAAATATGTAATAAAATAGAATTGAAGTTGTTTGGTTTTTTTGAAAACTAAAACTTAAATGAGGGTAAAATGGTACATTCCAGGCCTTAATTCGCTAAAAGTCAAGGTCGTGGGTTAAAATGTAATTGATTTGCACTAACAGGCGGTAATGCGTAGTTGTTGAACTAGTAGGGGCCAATGTGTAATTGATGAAACTAGCAGGGGATCTTGATGCAAATTACCCTAAAAATTATAAATAAAATATTATCTTAATGATAACATCTATTACAAATTATAAAGGACTAATAAAAATATTAAAAATTATAGTATAAATTATTAAAATATTAGAAATTTATATATGAAATGTATTAAAGAATAGGCAATATAAATATGCCCAAAATTTAAGAAATTTTTTTCTAAAGAAATATGCATATGCCCGACTTATTTGACTACTATATAAACATTAAAAAATTATTTAAAACGTAGATGAAGTTATGCAAAAAATTTATTTAGTGTCTATATGTAATTTATATTTATTTTTAATTAACTCTTTAAGTTTGCAATAGTTTTATGACAAGATACACATACTTATTTGAAATAAATTTTGTAAAACATTTTGTAAATTTATATTATTATCAATGTTATTTTTTGTATATTTTGTAATTTTTTATTTAATTTTACAATTTTCCGTAAATTTATAATATTTTTCATTATTCTTTTATAATCTGTAATAATCTTTAATAATTATAAGTTATAGTTTCATAATTTTCTTTGATTTTTATAAATTTTTAATAGATTTTATATAAAAATATATAAGTCTACTTTGCATATATATTGAATATTGAGAGAGTGAGATACACTCTCCGAATTTGGAGCAAGTGTGCATAGTTTTAGATAACACAAGGTACATCCATGCAATTTATAAAACATAAGGTACACATTTGCACATTTCAAAGAACATTGGGTACATCTCTGCATTTTTCCCAGATTCTAAAACAAACAAGACTCATACTTCCATCCATCCTACAATGTCGTTTCGTCCACTATCTAACAGGTATTTTTGTGTCTTTTACTCTTTAGTTGCTGACTTGCTGCTTTGATGTTCAATTACGTGAAGGAGGATATTGATTAGTGATTTCGATGTATTTTTTCTTAAAATTTTATTCTTTGTTTTTCCAGTTCTCGAGTGACTTTATAGAATTTTGACTTAATTTTAATTTCATTCCAAATCTACTATTCCATATGTTAACATTTGTCTCACTAATGTTTTGAAATTTGAAAGTGCTAAATAAATGAGGCAGACAAACTTAATTAAAGAACAGAAAATTACATAAAAGAACCACATTAGAGCACCTAATTGCTAAAACAACCATTTTAAAAAATATCTTATAAAAGAGGTCATTCTATTTTTTTGGTGCCCTAAAATACAAGTAGTCTTACAAAAAAGGTCATTCTATTTTTTGGTACCCTAGAATCTAATCAAGTAGTCTCCAAAATACATCTTACAAAAAAGTTCATTCTATTTTTTTGGTGCCCTAAACTCTAACCAAGCAGTCTCTAAAATCTCTCTAATCTGGAAGAGAATATGAAATTGGACTCCAATTTCTCGCTAAACTGATTTCTAATGGTGTATTTTACGTCTATTAGTGTTAATTAATTACTAACTAATTATATTTAACTATTTTTTAAATATAACCAACGTTCAAATAATCTCCTAATTAATATTTATATACAGGAACTAATGAAACCAGCATTTGTGTTGCCGAAACTAATGAAACTAGCATATGTGTTGCTGAATCTAATGAACTAGCATTTTGTGTTCACTTGTGATGCTGAAACTAATGAAACTAGCATTCGTGTTTGTCGAAACTAATGAAACTACCATCTGTGTTACTGAAACTAGCATTTTGTTGCTGAAACTAGCACTTATGATGTTGAAAACTAATGAAACTAGTCGTTGTGATGCTGAAACTAATGAAACTAGCATTTGTGTTGTTGAAACTAGCTTTTTTATTGCTGAAACCAACAGTTATGATGCTCAAACTATTGGAACTGGCACTCATGATGCTGAAAACTAATGAAACTAGCATTTTGCCGTTGAAACTAGCATTTATGTTGCCGAAACTAATGAAACTAGCATGTGTGTTGCTGAATCTAATGAACTAGCATTTTTGTGTTCACTTGTGATGCTGAAACTAATGAAACTAGCATTCGTGTTCGCCGAAAACTAATGAAACTAGCATATATTGTTGCTGAAACTAGCACTTATGATGCTGAAAACCAATGAAACTACCATTTTGGCGCTGAAACTAACATCTGTGTTGCTGATACTAGCACTTTGATGTTGAAAACTAGTGAAACTAGCAGTTGTGATGCTAAAACTAATGAAACTAGCATTTGTTTTTATAATACTAGCTTTTTTATTGCTGAAACTATTGAAAACAACATTTTAGTTGTTGAAACTAATGAAATTATTATTTTATGATGTTGAAACTAGTATTTAATAGTTAGTTGCATAGAGTTTCTGTTAGTTTTTGAAACTAGCTTTTTGTCTGAAACTAGTTTATGAAACTAGGTTTTATGTGTTGAAACTAGTATTTGTGTTGCTGAAACTAGCACATGTGATGATGACACTAATGAAAATAGCATTTTGTGTTTGCTGAAACTAGCACTTGTGATGATGAAACTAATGAAACTAGCATTTGCATTGCCGAAACTAATGAAACTAGTATCTGTGTGCTAAAACGAGCATTAACAGTTAGTTTCATATAATTTCAGCTAGTTTATGAAACTAGTTTTTTGCCTGAAATTAGCTTCCGAAACTAACTTTTTGTCTGAAACTAGTCTATGAAACTAGCTTTTATGTGCTGAAACTAACACTTTTATGTACTCAAACTAGTTTTTTTGTCTGAAACTAACTCCTAAAACTAGTTTTTCGTCCGAAACTAGCTTTTATGTGCTGAAACTAGTGAAACTAACATTTTTATGTGCTGAAACTAGCTTTTTGTCTCAAACTAACTTAAAAAACTATCTCTTTGTCCGAAAGTAGCTTTCTGTTTGAAACTAATTTGTGAAACTAATTTGAAATTAGTTTTTTTTCAGTGAAAATAATGACCATTATATTTTTTCAGCAAAAATCTAAAATTAACAATTAGTCTCAGCTAGGTTTAAGTTATTTTTAGCTAGTTTCAGCGGTTAATTTCTGCAAAAATATAAAATTAACTGTTACTGCAAGCTAGTTTCAGTCATTTATAGCTAGTTTCACCTAGTTTCAGTGACCGAAACTAGCACTTAGAATGCTTAAACTAATTAAAACAGCAGTTAGTCGTTGAAACTAGCATTTAGTTGTTTGAGACTAGGATTTATGTTGTTGAAACTGATGAAACTAGCATTTGTGTTGCTGAAACTAGCATTTTTGTTGCTGAAACTAGCACTTATGATATTGAAACTAATGAAAATAACATTTTTGTTGTTGAAACTAATGAAAATAACATTTTATGATGTTGAAACTAGCATTAATAGTTAGTTTCAACTAGTTTCAACCAGTTTATAAAACTAGATTTTGTTTGAAACTAGCTTCTGAAACTAACTTTTTGTCTAATACTAGCTTCTGAAACTAGTTTTTATGTGTTGAAACAAATCTGAAATTATTTTTTTCATTTAAAATAATGATTTATATTTTTATAATTATAGTTTCATATTTTTTAATTTTTTTAGTTTAGCATAAATAAGTTTTAGAGTTAATTTAATCATTTTATAAAATTAAAAACTAATTTTAAAGGTTAATTTTAGGAAAAATATAAAATTAACCGTTAGTTTCAACTTTTTCCAGTCATTTTTAGCTAGTTTCAGCTAGTTTCAGTCATTTTTTGCTAGTTTCAGCTAGTTTCGGTGGCTGAAACTAGCTTCCGGATTTCAAAATATTTATTAAATCTACTGTAGCGAATTTTTGAAATCCGGATCTACTGTAGCGAACTTTTTGTAATTGTTTTTTGAAGGTGGCTGTTTTTGCAATTAATGTTGTATATTGGTTTATATATGTATTTTTCCCATTAAAGAATGGAAAATTAATTGAGCAATTGAGATTCTTGCCTTGGTGAAGGCACTCCAAACGTTATGTTTTATGAAGTAGGAATGTAGCCACTTAATCCATAATTTATCTTCCTTTCGATTAATAGCCCATAGTAACTTCAAGAAAGCTACTTTGTTGCTTGTAGGAAGATGAACCAAACCAAGACCTCCTTCACATTTCGGTCTACACAAGCTATCCCATGCTATCGGTGACTTTCTGCACGCATCAGCTGCCCCCGTCCAGAGAAACTTCCTGCATATACCTTCTATTGCCGTCATCACTTTCTTGGGAAACAGAAAAATCCTACTCTAGTAATGTTGTATGGCGTAGAGCACACTGTTTATAAGTTGCAATCTACCACCATAGCTTAGAAGTCTTGAAGTCCAATGAGTTATTTTGCCAATCATCTTCTCAAGCAGGGGCTGAAATTGTGTTATTGATAACCTTTTCCCATTTAAAGGCACCCCAAGGTACCTAAACGGAAGTTGCTCCTCCTGCAAAGAACTCATTTCCAGAATACTCCTTTTGACTCCTTCACTGACCCCACTAAAGTAAATTTCGCTCTTCCGGCAATTAGCTATAAGTCCTGATGTTTTACTAAATTTTCCAAACATCTCTAGCAAGGCTTTAGTAGATTTCAAATCACCTTTACAGAAAAAGAGGAGATCGTCAGCAAATACCAAGTGTGTAATGCCCAACACTTGGCATTTTGGGTGAAACCGAAACTGTCTATCCTCCTTTAAACCTTTCATCAATCGGCTTAGGTACTCCATACATAGCACAAACAGAAACGGAGAAATAGGATCTCCCTAGCGTAATCCTTTCCCTCCATTAAACGGTTCTGTTAGAGCACCATTCAGACAAATTTGGTAGCTCACCGTAGTAAGCCCAGCCATTACCCACTTAACAAACAAATCAGGGAATCCAAGAGAACGCAACAACTGTTCCAAGAAATTCCATTGTATTGAGTCGTACGCTTTTTGCAGGTCCATCTTAATCATGCACCTAGCTGAAATATGTCGTCTTCCATACCCTTTGATTATTTCCTGCGCTAGAATAGTGTTGTCATGGATGTACCTTCCGGGAACAAAAGCAGACTGTTCATCTCCGGTCAGATTCGTCTTCTCGGATTTTAAAAGATAAATCCGGTATAAAATACACCAACTCCAATCATCCGATTGTTAGTTTGCAAACTTGATCTACTTTTTTTAGAGATTCAGATATTTATAGTTCGACTGTTTTATAGTTTGTATGTTTTCATTTTTGTTTGGCTTGCAAATCTGGCAAAGATTTTGGCGAGAATATTGTAGGGTGGACAGAGTTATGGCCAGAGGAGCTGAATTTCGATTGACGGGCATTTCTTTATTGCTCTTTGGATTTTAATGTCGTCTTTAATTCTTTATCGAACTGTTTCAAACGAGTATAGCAACGACCTTATATATACCAACTATCTATTCCCATATTTTTCCATGTTCAAATCCAATTCTAAATTGAGATTGAGTGTTTTAACTTTCAGTGATATCCATGTTCCTGCTATTTGTGCTATTGGAAACTGGTATTTTTCAGTTTCATAAGATAAGAAAAGGTGTAATGATCCGCTCAAGAATTGTCGACGGGGATAAGGGGACGATAAGGGTTATCAGTACATCCTTTCTATTTTTTGTTTCAACCAATTGTATAGACTCTATTTGCATTTTGAATGAATGAAGCCATGTATTCTCCTTAAAAAAAACTATAAATAAGAGGTTTCTAATTTCTTATTCCATTTCAATTAAAATAGATAAGTAGCATGCTCTATACAAATTCAAATCCCACGGAGAAGTAACTTTATGATCTATTTACATTCTGAGTGATTTTGATGCACAATGTGTACCATGGGACCTCAATTAGTGATCAAATCCTACGGGAAAGTAAATTTATGATCTATTTACATTTTGAGTGAATTTGTTGCACAAGGTGTACCACGGGGCCTCAATTAATGATCTATTCCTTTTGGGTTTGAATCTAATTCCACTAGGTGTTCCTACACTCAGCGACGGATGACCATCCGTCGCTGAGTGTCTGGCCACACTACCACGTGGCAAGGAACTCAATGACGGATGGTCGGATGGTCATCCGTCGCAAAAAAGTCAACATTTTATCCGTCGCTAAATTCGCGATGGATCAGTGATTCGTCGATAAACCGCTAGCGACCAACGATTTAGCGACGGATTTCTCATCCGTCGCTATCAATCCCAATCCGTCGCTGTTCCTCTACAGCGACGGATGGAGATCCTTTGTGCTATTGGGGTTTAGTCCTATTACATTAAGTGCTCCATGGAAAATAAAGTTGTGATTTATACCCTTCTGTATTTGCGTCTATGTTAATAGGTGTACCATGGGAAGCCACTTTATAGTCATAAAAATACTATACTTGAGTTTAATTTGTTTTTACACACATTTATATACCGTCGATGATTTTCGACGGGTTGTGAACTAGTTTTTGGATAAACGGCAGGTCGTTGGACAGTATTCGCAACCGACTCCAGTTCTGAAAACTGTTAGGAATTGGAGCCAAATTAGGAAGAGTAATTAATTAAGGAGATAAGAAGACATTAAGACAATCAGGAATAGGAGTAGTAATGACACGTGAACTACAGCAGGTGCTAAATTCCTATTGGTCCATGCATATTTCCTTTGGTCTCTATTCCCTTTGGGTTTGTTGATTGCTAGTCCGAATCGGTTTCGGATTATAGCGTCTACTACGGCTTCTTTGTAAGGGTGTTCAAATTTGGCCCGGACCGGAAAATGGACCGGAACCGGACCGTTTTTCCGGGTTTTGATCCGGACCGGAATGTTTCCGGATTGGTTTCCGGTCCATAGAAATAGGTAAATTCCAGATCCGGTTAAAAACCGGAATAATCCGATTTTGGACCGGAAAGACCGGAAAAAAATAACCTTACTAAATTTGCCTTCGTATATGTACTTTTATAAATTTTCCAAAGAGAAAATGAAGGACATTGAAGTTTATGTTATGCCTATTGTGCGTCCTTAGAACCTTGGTCTTTTTTGTTGTGTCAAGTTCTAGTATTTGTCCTAATTAATTAACTATATTATATTGATCATTATAGCAATTATGATTAGTATATAGGCAACAAGCTTGCACTTGAGAAGTATTATATGACAACTTTTGAGAATAGGTGATGACATTAGTTTAATAATACTAAATTGAATCTAGAAAACGTAATTAAATAAAATAAAGTACAATTCCGGTCCAAGTGATCTAAAAATCGGAACCGGACCGGGATTTCCGGTTCCGGTCCAATCCGGACCGGATCAATACCGGTCTGGTTTCCGGGCCTAAATAATAGGTAGATTCCGATTCTGGTCCATACCGATTCCGGACGTATCCGGTCCGGTTTTGGACCGGTGAACACCCCTACTTCTTTGTACTTTGTACTATATATACATGGCCATTGTAACTAGTACTACTACTAACACAATCATGACAAATCAAGCAGTTAGCTTAGAGAGAGCTCGAGCAGTTAGCCTAGAGCAGTTTAGCGGTTAACTATTTTAGATCCTAGACACTGATAGAGTAGAGACAGTTGGTCAATTATTTGTGGGTTGAAGTTGTATCTCTACAATTCTCTCATTGTTTAGTAGAATCATAGCTTCGTAGTACCTTCAAACGTAGTCAAAGTTATTGGCGAACTGGGTAACCAATTTTGTGTGTCATTCTCGTCCCTGGTTTTCTTATTCATTCGTTATCCCAGATATAATTTCTGCTTATTTCCTAACAAGTGCTATCAAGAGCCTGGTTCAGTGAGTTCGGTGGGAGTAGCAATATGGGTGATATTAAACCTGCGATTGAAAAGTTCGATGGGACCGATTTTACTTTTTGGAGGATGCAAATCGAGGATTACTTGTACGGTAAGGATTTGCAGGATGCTCTGTTGGAGAAAAAGACGGAAAGTATGAAAGACGAAGACTGAAAGTTGTTTGACAGGAAGGCGATGAGCGTTGTTCGCCTAACTCTCTCCAAAAACGTTACTCTCCATACAGTGAAGGCAGTGACCACGACGGGGATGCTGAAGACGTTGAAGGATATGTATGAGAAGCCGTCAGCAGCGAATAAAGTCCAAGCTTATTTGAAGTATACATTTTAACTAAGCAAACCTGAACTGGACTAATTAAATTTATCTGAACTGAACTGAACTTAATTATTCTGAACTGAATTTAATAAATATGAACTGAACTAAACTTGTTTTAACTGAAATTAAGGTGATATCAACACAACCTAAAATTGCTATAGATGAAAAGATTTCTATTAATTAATGTTATTATTACAAAGACATCCACAAACTAATTAGTTGAAAAAGCTAATTTAAAGTCAACGTAACTTGTTTTGTTACAATATTATGATGAAACTATTAAATCTAAACTATAAAGTATTTTTACCTAATTGAATTATCGTAAAGTCTCATAAAAGACCGTCTCTTTTTAACTTATAAAGAGACAGGACTAATTTGCAATTTACCATCCTCCTTCAAATTTTCGTGGATCCTCACCCGACCCGAATTTACTAAACCCGACTTAATAAGACCCGAGTTTACTAACCCGACTTCACAAAATATCTCGCTCTCCATCTTATTTTCGTCTTCTTCGTTTTCTCCGTCTTCTTCGTTTTCTCCGTTTCGGTCATTTTCTCCGTCGATCTCCATCCATCTCTGTTCGTTCTTCTTCGTTTTCTCCGTCGTAGATTGTGGATTTCTTGTGCAATTGACGGTGTCTTCAACTTCGTCGACGTTTCCCAGTTGATATCGTAAGTTTTCTCCTCTTTTTTTAGGGTTTTCTCGTGTTGATTCGATTTTTTAGGGTTTTTTTTTGTGGTTGGTTTTTCGTAATTTCTCTCATCTCTGTTCGTTCGTTTACAGTGTGTCTCTGGTGTTAGTTGATATGGATGGTGTTCGTGGTAAGAGGAAGCTGGGTGAGGTGAACAATGCAACACGAAAATCACCTAGAATTAGTGCTTTGGGTTTGCCGGAGAAGAAAACGAAGTCAAGTAGTAGTGGTGCAAATATTTCGCCTGAGAAGAAAACTAAAATAGCTAGTGTTTCAGGTAGGTTTTTCTGCACTTTTGTTTTGTGTTTCTGTTTTTATTAACTGTCCATGTTTTGTTCATTTATTGTCCATGTTTTGTACATTATTGTCCATGTTCTGTATATGTTCTTAATTTGTCTTATGTTTGCATATAGATATGGTGGCAGAGAAGCAATGTATTGTAGATAATTTTCTATGTTTGTTGTGTTTTTATTTAACTGTCTATTTTTTGTTCATTACTGTCCATGTTTTGTACATTATTGTCCATGTTCTGTATATGTTCTTAATTTGTCTTATGTTTGCATATAGATATGGTGGCAGAGAAGCAATGTATTGTACATAATTTTCTATGTTTGTTGTGTTTTTTTTTAACTGTCTATGTTTTGTTCATTTACTGTCCATGTTTTGTACATTATTGTTCATGTTCTGTATATGTTCTTAATTTGTCTTATGTTTGCATATGTAGTGGCAGAGAAGAAATCTAGGCATAATTCTGGGAAGATATTTAGACTTCAAGACTTGGGACCTGGAGAAGAAGGAAAGCTGAATTATATCCATGTTGAAAGGGATGATGGTGTTATTTTTAAGATGATGGTGACTCCTTGTCAGCCGAAGAAGGTAAAGGAGTTGATGGAATCTTTAACTTTAGCGCAGCAGAGGGATGTTGAAGAGATTGGATTTGGTGGGTTGGGTATGATGGTTGTTGAATTTGTCCCTCGGCTTTTAACTCCGTGGTTGGTTAATTTGCTCGATTCTGATTGTTATCATATCACTATTGGCGATGCTAAGATTCTCATATGTGGTGATGATGTGTTTGACCAGTTCATGCTTCCGCGTAATCCGGGCGTTGAAGTTCCAATGAGCTTTCAGCATGGGGGTAATAAAGTTGATGCAGATTTGAGGGATGAGTTTGTACGTAGTTGCATGGCTTGGGGGGCTGACATTAAAGGCAATACTGATAAAAGTGGTAAAAAAAGAATGAAGGAAGTAAAGCTTACGTGTGTTAAGAAGCGTTTGAAGGAGTTGACTGATGGTGGAGAAGAATTCAAGCGACTTTTTGTTTTATACGTATGTGGTTACTTCTTGTCGCCGACCCCTGCTGCTTTTGTGGATCAGAAACTCTTAGTGGCTGTTCAGGATGTGAGTAAGATCCAGATGTATGATTGGTGTGCGTTTGTTGTTGACAGACTTCAAAAAGTTGTTAAGACATTGAAGTCTAAAACAAACGACTACTGCATTGTTAGTGGTTGTGTGATGGTGCTTGTGTATTGCTACCTTCATAGGTACAAATATTGTGGAGAAAGTGCTTCTACTGTTGTTCCATTGTGTAGGCATTGGACAAATGAAATAATTGGGGATAGGATTGCTTATGAGAGAAAACATGGAGGTTTTGGGAAGACGGTCCGTGATAAGTGTTATCCTATTAACAAAATAAGGGTTGGTGATGGTCCAGTATTCTATATTCCTCCAGATAAGCTTAAGAAGAAGAAGCAGCCTGTTGAAGGTTCTGTAATGGTGAGTTTATTTTTTTATGCTCTTTTATTTATTTTTTAACATAGCTTCTTTTATTATTCAGAACATAGGCCTTTTCTTTAAAAACATAGGACTTAATGTTTAGAACATAGTTTTATATGTTTCTGACTAGCTTTTTGTTTTGTAGACTGCTGAGAAGTCTTGGGAGCTGTACATGAAGGATCAGCAAGTTGCATTGCGTGCACATCTTGATAGGATGTATAAATGTGGTAACGTTGGGTTTGAGGTTCCTGATTGGAGTGATAAGTCTTTATCACAACTTTCACAGAGTTTGGATTCTGAGAAGGGTTGGAGTGATCCTATTTTAATCGGGTTTGTTGATAGGATTTGTGCTGAATTGAGGGAGAAGATGATGGGAGTATATGCTGAGTCGCAACCTGATTCTTGGGTTAAGAAAAATCTTTGTGAAAGTGGAGATGAAGAGAAATTAAATTATGTATCTGATGATGATGGTGGGATTGATAAGGCAGAATTCGAATCTGTCAAAATACAAAAAAATGTTGATGTGTGTAGCATAGGGAGGCAAGTTGAGAAGGAGGTTGCTGATTTAGGTAATAGCAGTGAGACTGATGAAGATGGTGGTGGTGAGAACAAGGGTACTGGAGTGGATGAATCTGGAGTTGGTAATGAGAAGGAGAAGATGGGAAATGTTGGTGATAACATAGGTCATGAAGGTGATAACATAGCCAATGAAGGTGATAACATAGTTTTGAGGCCTGTTGATGATTCTGCTGTTGATGTGATTGATGATTCTGCTGTTGATTTTCGTGTAGAGAAGACAGGTGATGATGTTGAAAATGTTGTTTTGAGGCCTGTTGATGTAATTGTTGATTTCTATTTTGATTATCTTGGATGTACAATTAATGATTGTGGCGCTGTTGGTGAGGATTGTGTTATGGGTTCGAAAATGATGAGGAATATGGTCAAGTATGTGAAGGACATGAGGACATTAAGGAAACAAGTTGCGGATTATGTATTTTTCATGTCTGAGAATTCGAGGTTACTTTGTGTTCTTTCTTTCTTTTTTCTTTCTGTTTTTTTTTTATGTGTTCTCTCGTTCTTTTTTATGTGTTTTTTGTTCTTATACTCTGTTTATATGAACATGTATGATGGGTATGAACATTTTGTGAATTTTCGAGGACATTTTGGACTTCTGCGGAGGAGATACGCACGATGTGCTATCAGACGAAGATTCTGAATTCTATTGTTTATTGCTGGGTTACAAATCTGAATTATAGTGAGGGGCTTACCAGGAATGATGGGGAGACTCAGCGTCTGTGGTTCACTACCAGCATTTCTGTTCGTATTTTTTTCTTTTAAATTTGTTTGTATTATTTTCTACTCTTTTGTTGTATTGTGCAATGTTTTTTTATGTTATTTTTGTATGTGCAGACTCCATGGGCAATGCTAGCGAAGGTATTTGATGATGAAGCACTAAAATTGTACAAGTAAAGGGGTCATCAGCAGTTTGTTGATGATTTTCAATCAACGTTGGAATATGCCTTGAAAGTAGTCCCCGGGAGAAAATTAATTGACTTGAAGACTGTCAAGATGGTATGTTTGTTGTTTATATTTGTTATTATTTCTAAGATCATAATAGTTCTTGCTACTCTTTAATTTTTTTTAATTTTTTTTTGTTGTTTGTAGTTCTTTTTCCCATTGGTGTTTGAGGATCACTACACTTGCTATGTAGTCAATATGGATAGGAAGAAGATTCAGTATCTTGACAATAGGGAGACTTCGGAAGAGTGGGTCAACGCCTTCTTTGGGGCCTTGGTATGTTTCTAAAACATAGCAGTTTCTAGTGTAAACATAGGCAATATGCTTGAAAACATAGGATATATTATGCTTGAAAACATAGCAGTTTCTAGTGTAAATATAGGCAATATGCTTGAAACATAGGGTATATTATATAAAACATAGAGTATTATTTTTTTGAACATATATATTGAGTTTCTTTTTTTTTTTTAGCGTCATCATTTCAGCATCTTCCTTACGAAGAATAACTATCGCCCTGATGGTGAATCGGTCAAGGAGTTTGTGCTTGAGAAAATTGCATTTTCTTGGATCAAGACCGAAAAAGATACAAATGATTGTGGTGTGTATTTGATGAAACACATGCAGATGTTTTATGGGCAGAAGTTTGATTGTAATTTTAAGGTAATTTTTATTCGTCTAAGATGTTTGTCAATATTTTCAGCCATAGCCATACCTATGTTCTAACTTAGCGTTTTGTTTATGTTTTTTGTTTTTTTAGCCTGCTGCAAGGCGCGTTTTCAGAGCTGAGATTGTTGCCTCACTTTGTTTGAGTGATTTAAACAAGTGTCGTTCAGCTTTGCGGAAAAAAGTGGACAAGTTTGTTAAGACGAAGGATTCCATTTTGTATAGAGGTGTAAATCCACGACTGTTGAATTCTGAATTGATGAAGGTTTATGATGCTGTTAGAAAAGAATTAATGGAAAAAGAGGAGAAGATACGAGAAAGAAGAGACTACAAAGGTTAGCTTTAGAGGCTGAAGAGGCAAACAGCTTGAGGCAACGATAGAACTGTCGAAAGTTGAGGCTGAAAAGATGGGGGAGAAAGTGGCTAATGAGGGCGAAGGTGATGACAGTTCAAATGACGATCATCTTCAAACGACAAATGAGTACTTCATTCAATCGAGGGAAAAGAAGTGATTCTGGAATTGTGGATTTATCATTGGTTGTAGTTAGCTTTAACATTTTGGAATTGTGGAAATATTACTGATTCTGGAAATTGTTGTAAGAATTGTTGATATTTTTGATGATTCTATGTTTCCGGAATTATTGTCTATGTTATCCCATATATATTCCATGTTTCTAGAATTATTCTTCTATGTTATCCTATATATGTTGCACAGTTTTTAAACTGTTATCTTATGTTATTCTTTTTTTCTTCCATGTATAGAAGTGCTTTGTACTTCTATTTATTTCCATCTTTTCTTAACATATTCTTATCT
Organism: Plantago ovata; assembly: GCA_028274465.1. Lineage (NCBI taxonomy): Eukaryota > Viridiplantae > Streptophyta > Magnoliopsida > Lamiales > Plantaginaceae > Plantago > Plantago ovata. Next base: position 32,734,943 of record CM051457.1, read on the forward strand.
GATGATTTAGAACATGGGATGTAGGTTTTAGAACATGGCATGTTCTACTGTGAACATAGGCAATATGTCTGAAAACATAGTGTATTAAGAATTGAAGTTATGGCGTGGAACATGGTTAATACTTCTTAAAACATAGACAAATTTTGCCAGAACATTTAACAGCATAAAAAATGAAGTTCCAAGTAAAAACTAGACATCATTGTCACATGTCAATATGATATTTGACAAATAAAATAAATTCAATACGATAATCACAACAAATATTTGTCTGGAGGTGGTGCCACAAACTCAGTTGTTTTCGGTTTCTTCCCTTTCCTTTCAAATTTGTTCTTGAATCTTTCTTTCTTCCTCCCCTTCGTGCTTGCAATCTGTGGGTCTAGAACAATAGGTGGTTCTGTAGTAGTTGATGCAGCACTAGTCGATGCAGGTTTAGTGTTGGGGCTGTCGGGTGCTTGTTCTTGTGGTCTTTCCGGGAACTTTGTTGTATTTATAATACTTAGTATGGCCTCCATGTCGCGTTTGTATCCATCTTCCAAAATCTTCCTTACTTCCTGGTTCCCTTCTGACTTCAAGGTCATTTCTGTGTACCTCCTGTTCATTTTTTGTCTCCAAGCAATACATTCCTGCAGCATTTTTAAGAACATGGACATATTTTTTAAAAACATAGAAAATATTTCCAGAAACATGGACTTATGCAGAAAATAGAGTTTTACCTCTGCATTAACATTTGTGCTTTTTGTACGGAGTACTCGGTCCCAGACTTTCTCTTTCAATGTTTTTGTCCAACGTTGGAGGATGTACTCATCAGGAATCCGTTTAATATCATGCTTATCCAAGATACGGAGGCAGTGCTTGCAAAGCCATCCAACCTCTTCAAAGTGCCTACATCCACAACTGATTTCAATGCGGCATGTTGGGTGCTTTATGAACATTACAGTTGCAACATCGTCTAAATCGTCTTCTTTAATTACATCATACAACTTTTTGTCACCCAAGTCCATAGATAATGTTGCATTTGTTTCAAATGATCTACTGAACTCCTTTTGAAAGTACTTGAAAATTTTCAATGTATACACCTGAAGATATAAATTAAGAACATAAATATATACTACCCATGTTTATGTAAAAACTACCCATGTTTCTGGAAATACTACCCATGTTTCTAAAATATAAACATATTATTACCCATGTTGCAGTATATTGAAAATTATTTACCTCTGCAACATGTTTCACTAAGCCGGAACGCACATATATTTTGGTGACTGATAGGAGTTCTTGAATTCTTTGAGCGATTCGTTTGTTCGCCAACGGGTTATCATGGCATCAAACAATCTGAAGAATTGCGTCAGAGATGTGTTTTTGTTGGACTTGAATGAAATTGAGTTGTTTGTACTCTCACTTCGTTGCGAAGATAGGATGCCGGCTGAGAAGAATGTCTTGCTTAGTGCAAGGGACCACTTTTCCTTGAATTTGTATAATCTTTTGAACCATTTCTCAACTTGAAGATCATATATATCAACCATTCCAGCCCAATATTCTTCAAATTCTTCCTCATTGGAGAATCCATATAAGCACAAAGTGAAAGCATCATTGAAAGTGCTATCATGCCTTAGCCTTGCAACATTAGTTATGGCATTTTGGTAGAGATGCCACAAACACAGTCTGTGTCTTGTTTCATCACCAAACACCTGCGTAGTTGAGAAGATGGCATATATTCTTAGAACATGGACAGTATTACTGTGAACATGGAATTTTAGAACATGTAATATATCCTAACTACAACATGGTCAATCTTACTTAGAACATTGGAAATATTACAGACAACATAAATACCTGCAGAATAGCTTTGGATCTAGCTTTATCTTGATCAGTGAATATTGTAACTGGCTTCTTATTCCACATTGACTTCAAGAACTCTTCCATAAGCCAGATAAATGATTCGACACTCTCATTTGCAATGAAAGCGCATGCGAACATAACATTGTTCCAATGGTTATTTACGCCGACAAAAGACGCACAAATTAAGCCATATTTGTTTGTTCTGAAGGTAGTGTCGAATATCATTACATCGCCATAAAGTTCATAATCATCCTTCAGAGATCAATTTTCAATGGATTAGACAAAGATTATATGAATTGCATGGCATATCAAGCAGATTTCCAGTGAATATTGAATAAAACATAGAAAATATTACTCGGAACATAGATAATATTGCATAAAACATATAGATTACCTGCATCATAGAGTCTCTCCAGTATAGGCCGCATAATCTGCCTTTTTCATCCAACTTTTGGGTGTAATAAAATTGGGGATCCTCTTCTTGTCTTTGCTTTAGCATATCCAGCACATTCTGAGCATCTGCACCACCCATTTTCTCTGTTCTATATCGTGTTATGTAGTTGATATGGTCTCGTTTGATGTTTCCAACGTTCTCTTGTCCACCAGCGACCTCTACCATATAGTTGAATGCATCTGTAGGTCTCAGCATAGCTCTTTCCATTATCTCCAACATCTCTGCCTTCTCATCTGTAAGTCAATATACATATGGATTAAGAACATAAAATATTAAGAACAGAACATAGGCATTATATTCAAAAACATTGAAAGTTCTTTTTTGACCTGAAATTTTCCGTTCAGATCTGTGATAGTGGCTCCATTGGGGTCTTGTCAGGTTATGGGTATGATCAGTTATATGTGTGTCAACCACATACTTACTGATGTCATACAAGTACTTGATCCTCATTTGTGCTTTGCAATCTTTCTTCATAATAGTATTTTGCCTTCGCCTTTTTTTTATCTTCTCACCTTCTTCATTCACTGCAGGGGATGGTGTGAGCATTGGGCTTTTTTGAATTTTTGGAAGTCCAACACAACTACACAGAAAGTACTTTTCTCAAATTTCGCCATCTTTTCCACGACGAGATGTTGCCTTCTTGAAAGAGAACCCTACGCTTTTAGCATGTCTTTTGTACAAGTCATGTAACTCATCAAAAGTTCCTGTGATGCCTTTCAAACTTCCACGGACGTCAAAATCGTCACTAAGATTACTTGCATCTGTATGTTGGTGAACATAGCATAAAGAGTTTAGAACATGGCATGTTCTACTGTGAACATAGACAATATGGCTGAAAACATAGAGCACTAACAACATGGAAAGTATTGCATGGAACATAGCTAATACTTATTGGAACATAGAATATACTTTTGCAGGTTATTTCATCATGAATTTTATGTTATCATATTGGTCTGAAACAGAGCATTGCATAAACATTGAGAACATGGCATACAGATTCAGAACATGGCATGTTCTACTGTGAACATAGGCAATACGGCTGAAAACATAGAGCACTGAGAACATGGGAGGTATTGCATGGAACATAGCTAATACTTATTGAAACATAGAATATACTTTTGCAGGTTATTTCATCATGAATTTTATGTTATCATATTGGTCTGAAACAGAGCATTGCATAAACATTGAGAACATGGCATACAGATTCAGAACATGGCATGTTCTACTGTGAACATAAGCAATATGGCTGAAAACATAGAGCACTAACAACATGGAAAGTATTACATGGAACATAGCTAATACTTATTGAAACATAGAATATACTTTTGCAGGTTATATCATCATGAATTTTATGTTATCATATTGGTCTGAAACAGAGCATTGCATAAACATTGAGAACATGGCATACAAATTCAGAACATGGCATGTTCTACTGTGAACATAGGCAATACGGCTGAAAACATAGAGCACTGAGAACATGGGAGGTATTGCATGGAACAGAGCATATGAATGTTATAAAACATAGATAAAGTTTGCCAGAACATGGAAATCGTTTAACAGCAACAGAAATCAACCTATATACCTGTTTTTGAGGTCGTTGTTGTTGCAACAATGGTGGTAACATGAATTGAAGCCTCAGGAACATGTTCATCATCCCGAACAACAGGTTCACTATCCCCAGCAACACGTTCTTCACGATTTGATGCACAATCAAACATCTAACAACAAATACAACAAATCAGGTATAAATTTAACATAATTGAATTATATATACGCCGATCTATAAGTTTTAACAAGCTTGCGACCACAAACAATGAGAACGATGAGCGTATGGGATGAATCATGCACGTATGAGCTTTTTTAACAATGAGAACGATGAACGTGACCTGTACAGAAGCTACGTAGTCGATTTGGTGGTGATTCCGCGGCGGAACGGCGCCGATTGGTGGCGGCGGCGAAACGGAGATCGTCGGCTGCAGTTTCTCTCTCTAGGCGTTTTCTCTCTCTACAGGAAGAATCTCGCGATGATGATGACGACGCGTGTTTCTGGTGTTAGTATATGGTATATATAGGATCCATATTTATAACCCGTTTTTTGACCCGGTTTCTAGCTTTTTAGTTGGGTTGTGGTTGTTTTAGAAGGTAGTAGTTGTGTTGGGGTTGATTTATAATTATGATAAATTGGTCTCTAGGGTCTCTTTATAAGTATGGTCTCTCATGAGACTCACTCTTGAATTATTTAATTGATTATTAATTATAATTATTATTTTAATAATTATTTTTAATAATTAATTAATTATTAATATTTATTATTTTTTATATTATTATTATATCATGCATTATTTGCACCCAAAAAGTGAACTTTCTGAATCGCCGCGGGAAGGTTGGGTGACAAAATGTGCTAACCGATTGACGTCTATATAATATATATAAACCAGAGTTCACATTCTAAAAATATCAACTAATCAGAATGCTCCAATCCACATGGCATTTTCTCAATTATTTGGATAAAAATTCAATTAATTCCCTATATAAAGTAATTATTATTTATTTTAACTTTTTTATTTGAATTAAACTATTTTATTCAACCCTAAATTCTACATTCCTAAATATAGTCAATCCTTTCCCTCACCTAAAAAATAAATTCAAACTAAAAGTAGAATCCAAACCAAAAATTAAAATCTCGCCCAAGTCTACGATCAAAGAAGGAAGAAAAAAAAAAAAAACTCATTTGTTAATTCACAAGGAAATCAAAATGAGTTTTTAGATTCTAGACATATAATTAACTAACACAAACGTAAAAATTGATTCTCTACATTACGTCTTCAAAACCGCAAACATTGATTTTTAGCTTAACTCTAATTACTAAAATACTTAGTAGTCTTTAGATTCATCATCCTCTCTAATATCCTTTCTTTCATTCACCAGCTTCATTCATCAGCATAGCAAATTTCCAACCCTAAATCAATCGATCAAAATTTATACAATTCTCATTCATGCGAAGTAGCGGCGACTAAAAAATGTCAACAAAATAAATGAGAAACTTATACAAGGACGAGAAAGTACAATATAATACACCAGTCACAATACTTTTATCATTCTTTATTCTAACCCAATACCTCACTCCCAATACTTTTTTTACTCAAATAATACTCCATAATTTCGAACAATAAACGTGTTAAACATGTCTATTCCGCAACAAATTAGAATAACAATTGCATTTGATGATACTATTATTCAGACTCTACTAATAAAAACGAAAAACAAATATATTTATATATTATAATTTGTTTTGATTTAGTATCCTGCTCAGCGGGTATATTCCGCAGTAATTTAGAATAGTTGAAGTGTTCAACATGTCTATTTCGTATTAAATTAGAATAATAATTGAATTCGATTCGATGATACTATTTTGCAAACTTATATCAATAAAAAAAGTACGATTTAAATGATTTTGATTTACAATCGTTCAATGGTTTCATTTCGTAATAATTTGAATAATAAATGCGTTGAATGAGCCTATTTTACAATAAATTAGAATAGCAATCGCATTCAATGATACTATTATGAAAATTCTTTCTCATAATAAATAAAAGAAAATTATTGTTATATATATTTTAATTATATCTTTCATTTAGGATCCTACTTAACGGGTTTAATCCGCAGTAATTTAGAATAATAGATGTGTATGACGTATCTATTCACAATAAAATTAAAATAACAATTACATTCGACGATGTTATTATGTGAACTGTTTATCAATAGAAGTGAAAGAAATGTTATAATACAATATAATTGTTTTGATTTACGATCATCCTCAATGTGTTTACGCTGAAATAATTTATAATAGTGGATGGTTCGATGGGTCTATATATTCCATAATAACTGTATCCTAACTTATCACATTTTGACGTTAAAGAGGTTAGCTGCATGCATGTTTGACTTTGAGTTAGCGAGAGGGTTCCCTAATTGAGTTGTGAAATGTGAATACTGAAGGAAGTTGAGAGGAGTTCGGGAAATTAGATTTTGGTATGGATTAGGAAACAGTAGTAGGTTATGGGGGTATATCTATCAATGTAATAATTATGTTGGGAGAATGTTGGAAAAAATATTATGGGGTAAAACTACAAAGTGTGCCCTGTTCAATTTAGATACTTTATTACAAGTTTGCAACACACTGACAAATTTTGGTACTTTTCCAATTTAACGGAAAAAATATGAACAATACAAGCGTGTGACAGATACTCACCTGACGAACCAAATTCAAGACAATGGAAAAAATTGACATGTCTTATACATGCTTTAAAATTCCGGTTTGGTACTTCAAAGTACCAAAAATGTACATAGCACCCGTCAATCTTTCCTTCTTTTTTTTTGCAATTGTTTATTCTTATTTTATATTCGCTATTTTAGATATATCGGATGTGTGATTACCATGCTTGAATTATTTAATTTTTTATCGTTGAATTGAAAAGGTATCAAAATTGGCAACGTGTTACAATAAAGTACATAAATTCGAATAAAATAGATTTTATTCGAATATTATGAGTGAAAGTATGAGATGTTGAGTATTGATTGGAAGAGATAAAGTTGAAAATAAAGAGGGAAAAATGAGAGGAAAAAAAACGAAAGGTCTCTCAGAATGTCAACTGTACTTGGGGCCTCTATAATTGAAACTCAAATGTGAGGTCAATTATAGACGTCAAGAGGCCTCTATAGTCCAAATACAAATATGTTGTACGAGTTTTATTGAATGACTATTAAATCCAATATTTGAACGCATTTGAGAAAATAGAGTGAAGGTGATATAGGATCTATGGCAAGTTCATGGTCACGGGGCAAATGAAAGACATTCCTGTGGATGACATTATACTCGACCAGTCTTAATTATTATGCTGAAATAATTTATAATAGTTGATGTGTTTGATTGTGTTCCATAATGATTAAAATAATAATTGCATTTGATGGGACTACCATGTAGCTATCCATAATATGTATACTGGCTTTATCCTCTTTTGAAATTCAAGAGATTAAGGATTTTGATGAATGAGCATTGAAATCCAATATTGGAACGCATTGGAAATTAAATAGGGTGAACGTGATATAAGATCTAAGGCAAGTTCATGATCACGGGGAAAATGAAAGACATTCATGTGGATAACATTATATTGAGTATTAATTATGCTGAAATATTGGGTGTATTCGATTGGTGTACTTATGTGATAATTTACAATAACAATTACAATAGATGGGACTACCCTGTAGCACTACAAGAAATCAACCACTTAGCGACGGAAAAATTGATACGGATACGGTCCGTCGCTATTTAGCGACGGATCGCTACACTTAGCGACGGATAGAGACGAACTGCGCTCTAAGCTCAGTTCGTGTATTCAGAGATCCAATCCGCGTCTCCAGAAGCGACGGATAAGTTTTATCCGTCTCTAAATTGGAGACGGATGAGTTTATCCGTCGCTATACATCGTTAACTGTGAAAAAAAAAAGGAAAGTATAAATTAAATTTGAGAAATGGCGACGGATTAGTAATCCGTCGCTATATGTCTGTATAAAGCAGACGATGTCTGCTTACAAAGAGAGCATTCTCTCATTCTCCTTCCCCATTTCTCTTCTCCCCCAAATCAAACCCCAAACCCTAACTACCACCCACCACCGTCCGCCGTCATCATCGCCGCCGCCACCACCTTCCACCGCCACCATTCTTTAACACAATCTATAAGTTTACTTCCTCTCATTCTTTTGCTTCTCTAATTTTCAATTTCATTTTCTAATTCCTCATTTTTGGTTGAAATTGGTAGAATTAGTCACCATTGTGCCTAGTGACGAGCCACCTCATCCTCTTCTCCTCTCCGATTCGATCTTTGCCCAAAAAAGGTTAGAACCCTAACCCTAAGGCTTTTTATGTTTTGTGCTTAAATCTGATTTTTATAGTTGTTAATTGTTAAATTATATATGTTGTATAGTTAGAATGGTTCTCTTAAATCTGTAAATGAATTTTTCCTGAAGGTTGGGTTTGATCTGGCCCAAATTAACCCTAATTTTTAACTGTAATTTGGTTAATATTCATGTAATATTCATGTTAAATGGATTTGAATATCATAATATTCATGTTAATACCTTATTCATGTTAAATTGGTTATTCATGCTTAATATGCATGTTAAATTTGCTTAAGCTAGTTCTGTTAAATTGCTTAAGTTAGTTCTGTTTTCATGTTATTATAATATTCATGTTAAATGTGCTTAATATTTTGTTAAATTTTGAATTAAGTTGGATTAAGTTTGATTAATAAAAAAGATTAAAATTCTGCCTACTTAGTTCTGATAATTATAATTATGTTAATTAATAGAATAATAATGTTAATTATTTTAATTATGTTATATAAGCTATTAAGTGTGATGATGCTATTATAGTTGGTTTCTGTGTGTTGGTAAGATTTTTCTTGGGCCCTAACTAATAGTACATGCTTACTATCGACCAGTGAGCGTTACATTGGTTAGGTCCCATAGAAAAGTCTCCCCGACATTTAATCGAACTGATTGTATTTGACTGAACACACACATAAGAGTTTGTTTTTCATTGAAATGAATAGGTGTGATGATGATATACATATATTAGTTTGGAAGTGTTGGATTAGGCTTACATTGGGTGATAACTAATACTATACGTTTACTGTCGACCAGTAAGCGTTTTATTGGTTTGCACCCATTGGTAAGCCTTACTGACATTTAAGCGAACTGATTGTATTTAACTGAACACACCAGAGGACCAAACTAATAATATGACCTTGTGTTGTGAATGATTGTAGTAGGCAGGCACCGTAACAGCAGCATTTCTAATGCCGTTGTTACTATGTCGGCCTATTTCAGTCATTCTCATCGTGTGGCCTACTAATAAATGGACTTTATTTCCTGGTATCCATAGAGTAAACATTACAAACTTTCCTTGTTTTCCGAGTCCTCGTCTGTACTTTAAGTGACAACTTATTAAGTGACAATAAGTTAACTAACAATCAAGACAATGAACGTCTATGGTCAAGCACAACCCCAGGGCGGCGACGATGGTCAAGCACTGCCCCAGGGCGGTGACAATGGGCTGCCTGTCTTGTCTGTTGGGCAGGGTTCCATGTAAGTTTTGTACTTAAAGTTGTGGGTATCCATAATTATTTTTTTAATATGTGTTACAGGTTTCACTGCCTGAAGCTAATAGAAAGTTGGGTAACATCATCCGTAGAAGATTTCATACACTTCCAGAGCCAGAGAAATGCTTTCGATTGAACAAATTAATATAATGTTTGTTGTGTTATATGTACAAAGTTTAGTCAGGTGGAACGAAAATGGGACTATGGTAGTGTAAAATATTCCAAAATCTCATATATAGCTACTTTTAGGAAACGATAAACCTTCCTAGAGCAGCACCCGAGGATTCGCGTTCCGAACACAACACGCTTTAGGATTGACGAATCATGTGACAAATGGGAAAGAGAATGGAACTCACTCCTGGAAAAACTCTGCTCAAGCCGAAAACCCTACCGTGAGAGACCACTGAGCAATGGAGGAGGAGGCTTTAAGGCCATGGCGAGTTCTGGAATTCTACAGCGGCATCGGCGGCATGGTGAGCAGCTACCTTAACTTTCTCTTCCTCCATATATATTATATGGTCTTTCTGTTCACACGAGTTTTTCTGTATGTTGTAGAGGTATTCCTTGATGAATGCTGGAGTTGATGCTCAAGTCGTCGAGGCATTCGACATTAATGATGTCGCTAATGATGTTTATCAGCACAATTTCGGCCACCGCCCGCACCAGGTACAAGTTCCCTCTAGATAATGCCTTTAACATTAAGCCCTAGACTGTTTTGTATTGTATTGAATTGAATTAAATTGAATTGGCAGTAATTTTGAAATCAATTGGTAGTGGAAATGTATGTGTTGTTTGAGTATTGAATGATTATGGTAATTTTATGTACTGTAAATGTAATGCATAAATGACACATTGTAATCGCTACTTACGCCTTACGGCACCTAGATCGAAGCTTACTGGCCTTGTATACGAGAAACTGCTGATTTATCTTGTGTTAACACATTTTGACTAGCCATGTGAATTATGTTGCAACATGGGAATAATAGTTTATGGTGATACAACAGGGAAACATTCAGACCTTGAGTGCTGCTGACCTTGACAGATACGATGCGGATGCATGGCTCTTGTCCCCACCCTGCCAACCTTACACGAGGCAAGGTGATGGATTGCTTTATCTCTTTATACAAATGCGTTATGTGGTCTTGGTGGGTTTCTCTAAGCTGCGGGGTCTGTGATTGTTTCTCTAAAGTTTTATTTGTATTAAGGTCTCCAGAAAGGTTCTGGTGATGCTAGAGCTTCTTCTTTTCTGACGATTCTGGAACTCATACCTCAATGTTCACGGGCTCCAATGATGCTATTTGTGGAGAATGTTGTCGGGTTTGAGGTATGTAGTCTTTCCATACGTTCTTTACTATGCGGTGGAGAATATGATGTGAAACTTACCATTGCCAAATCTCTGGCTTGAAATATGGGTGGGAGTAGCTTAGATGAATTGCTAAAATTGTTGTGAAAATTTAGAAAACAAATAAATTGCCAAAATACCAAATGATTTTCATAAAACACACAAAAAATTTCTTACAAAAGGACGAGCCCTGGCCGGCTTTTTATAGCCAAGAATTGACCATCTAAAATCTATAAATGCTAAAGTTACTTATGCCCTAGTTACTCTACTCCTCAAAGGTATTATAAACCCTAGTTAATTGTTGATGTAACTATTTGAATAATTGAAAATTGGAGTAATGACAACTATAAGCTAGAAACCCGGCTTGTATGATTTGTGAATATTGCCTGATTTGCTATGGTAGGCTCACATATACTGAGCCAATTCATAATCGTATGTGTTGTTTTTTAACACATACGATTTAGTGGGTTTACTCTCTTCCTTCTAAATCAAAGAATTATGCCATCTTCTTCGTAAACTGGTGCTATGCTTTGCTTCTTCACAAAATCTTCTGAATTTACTTGATTAATGCTTTGAATTTAAATATAAATTTTACGGAAGGGCGGTCTGGAATGAGATAACAGTGTTGCTGTTGCTCCCTATGATAAATGTCTTTGAATTGAGCCCTTAGATGATACAAGTAGGCCTGGCAATTCGGTCAATTCAGTCTGGATCAGACCGGCCCATCACAGGTCGGATCTATTACGGATCCTCCCAGTCACTGCATTGTCCGGACCGGATTTGGGGTCGGATCTGATTGGATCGAACTCCGACCAAGTCCTAGAAATAAAATTAAAAAATAAAGAAGGTGAAGTAGAGTTTTAACTTAAGAAAAGAGATTTCAGTTCACGAGATCTCACAATTCACAAACTAACCATCACAGTCTACCGTCCCAAAAAAAAAAAAAAAAACTCTCCCGCCACCGTGTCATCTGCAGTCTCTCCACCAGAAACAATAAAACCCAGCGAATTGGAAGCACACTTGTTTTCTCACTCCACACCACACAAGGTCCGAAATAAATCCTCCGAGTCTCATCACAAGCATGAACGACAATTGGGAGACGAATTGGTTTTTGGCTTTCTTCTCCTTCATCCTCACATTAAGGTTTGGAGAATATTAAGAGGAGTTATAAGCAGAAAATTGGAGAAGGCCAAAATGGGTGATTTAGAAATTGGAGAGGAGATAACTTGGGAGATTGAGAAATTGGAGGCGATGGGCAACAACATCGGCTTGTATTGATTCTGCTTTTGTTTTGTTTTACAGTATTCTATATCTCTAATTCTCTTATGCAATTGTTGTTTTGTTAGGATCAGTTTACGGTCCGTCAGAACCGTGGACTCAGTCGGATCCGGACCCGATCATGGATTGGACTTGTTTAGGTCTGTGGGATCAGGGTTAAATTCATTGATCGGACTTAAATTGCATACACGTCATTGAAAAGTTGAAGAAAAACTACAATACTAAATGTATACTATAACATTGTGGATGAGAAACAAGATTAAAGCAACGTTATAATTAATTGTTATGCCCAACACTGTTATTGTTCCTGCCAGAATCGCTGATGTTGAGAATTTCTTCTTCTTATTTATTTATTTTTTTATTTTTTGTCGCAGACATCTGATACCCATGAAAAGATGGTTGCTATGTTGAGAGAAAATCATTTTGACATCCAAGAGTTTATCCTTAGCCCGTTGCAGTTCAGTGTGCCATATTCTCGGCCGCGCTACTTCTGTCTGGTCTCTCTCTCTCAACACCAATGATTTAAGTTACCATTACTTTATTCATTATTCTCACAAAATAATCATCACAAAATTTTACTTTTATCATTTTTTAAAATTATTTTATTAATGTTTTGGCAGTAGCAATTTGTAGTTTGTTATGATACTATATACTCCATTCCAAGCTCAAATTCTTGTTGAGTTGGGCACGAAGATTAAGATTAGACTACATAAACAATTAGAAGGAGGAGAAAATGAATAAAGTAGGAGGTAAAGTATATAAATTATGAGAGAGAGTAAATAAAGTAAGATATAATGAATAAAGTAGGAGAATGATTACCATTTTAGGTATATGAAGTTGAGATTGGGACGGCCTAGAATAGTAACCAGGAAGTTGAGATTGGGATGGAGGGTGTATATAACTCTCATGTGCATTTATACTTTTTCTATGTTTGTCCATATTACATGCTTAGTATAATAGTCGTGAAGTCAAGAAATATTATTCTAGTATTTTTATAATAGAACGGGAAGAACATAATTCTAGTAGGAAGTTCTAGGGATACTTCAGCGTACGGAGAGAAATTAATTGGAGTTTTATTTGGATTAGAGTTGATAATGGGTTGATTCTTCCTTCATGTCCCCACGTTTTATGTGGGGTTATTTATGGGTCGTATATTGATTTTTAAGACATTTGGTTGTCATTTAGAGAGGGTGGGGCGCGGGGGGGGGGGGGGGGGGGGGGGGGGGGGGCACCTTATATGCATTTGTTTAGATATTAGTGCAGAGTTTTACCTTATACTCCCTCTTTCCCGATCTCAACTTCCTGGTTTCCCAATCTCATCTTCCTAGTTTCCCAAACTCTACTTCCTATACCTAAAATGGAAATTATATCTTTTACTTTAGTCATTCTCTTTCATTCTTCTATGTGTATTGTCCACTCTTAATCTCCGTGCCAAGTCAATAAGAAATTCAGATTAAGATGGAGAGAGTTTTCAAGTACATATAAATAACTGGAAAAATAGACCTTGTATGTAATTATTTTATTGCATTGATTGCTAAAGAAAGTGATACAATGTAGGGTTTAGAACGTTGCACTCTTGCTGCTTTTACTATATCTCATCCTGGCCCCAACTTTTAGGACATATGTCTGGCTATCCCCTTGTATTTATTTGAGAACTACCTAGCTCTGCATCCTTCTGATATACATTGGGTTAAGAACAGCAAAGAAACAATTTGAATGCTTAATGGCTAATGCCTTCAGCTGTAGATTTGGTAGATATACTCAAATATATGACTTATGTATTTTGATGCAGGCAAAACGCAGACCTATGTCTTTTCAAAATGCACAATATAACAGCAGGCTTCTTTGGGCTCCTGGCCCTGTACTTGGACATGATAGAAGCAGTGTGACCAGTAAAGTAGCAGTGGGGCATGAGGATTGGGATAAATTACTTGAAACTTGCCGGCCCATACAAGATTTCCTGGAGTTTGAGAACTCTACTGGTGAATTGATATCAGATTTCGATGCTATGCTAGCTAGTGTTTCAGGAATATCAAAGGATACTGAAGAAAGCATTGTGGCTATCAATAATACTTTGAGTGATTACTTTGTCCCATCCAGCTTAATAGAAAGATGGGGGAGTGCGATGGGTATCTTTTTTTCCTATGATGTTTATTGTTTCCCATGTTTTAGTCAACGTACTTCGTTGTTTTTCTGATTTTTTGTTTTCTCCTCCCAATTACCACTAAGTTGTTTCTCACTGTAGATATTGTTTTCCCTGAATCAAAGCGCTGCTGTTGTTTCACCAAAAGTTATTATCGATATGTGAAGGGCACTGGATCATATCTAGCAACTGTGCAGGTAAGTCTGAATGAAAACTGATTCACGCCACATACATGATCATACTGTCCTATGAGTTTTTTTATGAGAAACATCACTGTTTCCCTTTTTCTTTTATTCTTTCTTTTCTTCTTCTTCGTCTTCATCTTCTTTTTATTTATTTATCTGGTATCATCATGAAACATTAATTATTTTTTTAACAAATCACATTTATGTAAAACACTCATGTTTTAAATTAAAACCATGTTATTTGTCCATCTCCTTCTGTAATCTCTCTGTAATATTTCTCCCAGGAGAATTACTCTACTGGCTTTTTTTAATTTAAAAAAAAAAAAGATGTAGATCCAGAGATGTATGTTTAAATAGTGCATTCCTGCATATATGCACTATCTTGTGTGTTCCCCTTGGGCGAATTCATGTGGAACGTTCTTATACGTGGGAACTTGAGAAGGCTCGGCAATTACCTATCTTCACTTAAAACTATGTAGTTTTAATTATGAATGTTGTGTCAGCATTATTCATCCTCCTGATTGCTTGTCTTCCATCCTAATGTTTTTAAAGTGTGTAGCTTCTTGCTGCTTTCAATCTTTAAGCTGTCATTTTTTTATATTTAAATCTCACTGCATAATGCAGGGAAAGATGACTGATAAAATGAACTCATTACTGGAGCTTCGTCTGAGATACTTTACACCCAAAGAGGTATATGATTTGGGGTCTGTGACATTTGAATATAGTACATGTTTTTAATTATGTGATATTGTGATATATAATACTTTTCAATGTTATCGCCAGGTTGCCAATTTACACTCGTTTCCAGAGAATTTCCAGTTTCCGCAACATGTTAGCCTTCGGCAGCGGTGAGTCCCATTATTCAACCTTTAAATGTTGGTTAATGAAATACAGTGTACAATACTAGAATCCAAAATTTTTGTTAATATGCTCCCAGAATCTAGTGAAGTCACTCTCAACAGCTTGTGGAGGTGATTAGTGTCTGAGGCATACTAAGTAAAAGTTAGAGGTGGTGGTGAATATACCTTTAAAGCTTTTAGTCAAAATAGTCTCTCAATCAAACCGAGGCTCGATTAAAAAAAAAAAAAAGAGAGAACATAGACTATGATATGCCGTTGGACACTTGGACTCCACCAAACTATAATCTTCTTAAAGTCTGATCCTAATTGTGGACAGCAAACCGTAATTAGAGGGAACAAAGTTCAGCAATAAGGAAATCCACCAGCAGGAAGCAGAAAGAATAGCAGCTATCCAAAGGATTTGGAGTTAATTAGAGACCTGGTATCAATATTCACCCAAGTCAACAAGATCAAATAATTTTCGATAGACCAGAATATACCTCAGGGAACTTTATGAGTTTCTTTTACTAGTGTTAGACTTCATTCATGCACCCAAATAGAGTTCTGGGAAATCTTGAAAATCCCTAGAAATTGTATCACTCAAAAGGATTAGTAGGCTGCACCTGCTGATCCTCACCACGTAGATCAGGTGAAAGTTTCATGATAGAGAACAACCAAGACAAGAACCAAGAACAATGTTTGGGAGTAAAGCTCAATAACAATTATGATGATAAATATTCAATGAAAAGATTAACACTTTCAACTTTTAGCGTTTTATTTAGTCTAACAAATTCATGGATGTTTTCTATTTTACATATAACATCTAGAATGACAGATTTTGCATTCTTTTCAACATTTCTGTTTTCAATAGATACACGCATATCATACTAAGACATTAATGGATTACATTATTCACACATGTTGAGGTCTAGTTTGTATAATCTGTTCACCACGCATTTCTGTGTTTTTGAATTACTTTGTTGACACAGTTTCACACATCGCTATCATCTTCCGATGGAATTATTTATAATCTATCCAACACAGTATTGTTATTCATGATAATATTGGTAAACTGTGATGGGTGTTAATTTTACAAATTGAGTGATTCCACTGCTGCTGCGGAAATTGAGCAATGTTGGTTCTGTTTTGCAGTTATGCTTTGCTGGGAAACAGCCTAAGTGTTGGAGTAGTTGCGCCACTACTTAAATATCTATTTACACATGACCCATCATGATGTTGTTGCAAGTATACTTAATATGTGGCATTGTAACATCAGTTGGCGGCATGGAAGTTCTTAAGATCTCAGGTTCTTAGTTTATGTCATAGGATTAGGACTTTTTGGACATATTCGTTGTATGTAATTTGCATGAGGAGAGCTTTAAGTGTCTTGTATGTAGCTTAACCGGTTAACTTATTTAGGCAATAATGTATCATTTTCAGTACCAGTACATGACCAATTTTATGTTGTAATTTGTAGTTTTTTATGAACTGGTATGAGTGCTGTAGGTTGAAACCACTTGACAGTTTTTATAAGGCTCATCCAAATTTTATTCTCTTTTTTTTTAAATGTTTTTTTATTTTGTACAAGTATTACCATTATTTCTACAGTATTGAATTGTTATGGGCAGAAACCTAAGCAATAAGTAAAAAATACTAAGAGGAAATTGTTCTCACCCCCATATTATCACATTTTATTGCTATTAGAATCATCCTTAAAAACCCATTATTAATTTATTATGAGACCCATTTATATTAAAGGCAACTTTCAATTTTAGTTTGACAAATTAACCTCCTAAATTACCAATCATTAAAATATCAGGTTCCTAATATATAGCTTTTAAATTTAGAAAAAGTCTTATCTTTTTGGTGGTAAAACATGCTTTCTTGTTTTCGATCGTCCCATACGCCGGTACATGATTCCATTATTACAGGTTATGAGAACATTTTTATCGAACTCACTCAACTCGTATGCACCATCTTTGGTGCCTGGAACCATAGTTGTACATGCGACATCTAAGCAAGGTAAGGTTGTCAAACTTACTAATGGACTATGTGTATGCAGTTTAAAAATTACACATTCTAGGCGATTGATACTGAGATCCACTCACTCAATGATGCATCTGAGAGTTGTGTCAAATTAATTCCTTTGAAGTGGGAAAATGGGATAAAGGGTCTACTCGTTGAGTTGTGTCCTAAATCTAAACCTATAACTATGTCTAATTACTTTCGGAAAAAAGTCAATTTTGTCCCAAAGTTTAAGGGTTTGGCAAAAGTAGTCCCATGTTTGCTTGTACGGGCATATTTAGTCCCAAATTTTGATATATTTGGCAACTTTAGTCCTTTTTCATATTTTTTGACTTTGACTGCTGATGTGGCGACAGAGCCAACAAGTCAAAATGCCACATCAGCTGATGATGGCATGTCATTATGACATCATACTTATTTATTTAAAAAAATTGAAAAAAAATATAAAAATATATGAAAAATCCCAGAAAAATTATTATTATTTTTTTGCAAAAATATAAAAAAGAGAAAATTTAAGAAAAAAACATAAACGTTCAATTTGCAAAGAAAAAGAAATTCAGTCTATACAAGTGAAGCATAAGGTTAAATTTTGCACTAGGTCGTTTGTTCTTTAATTTATATTATTCCTTTTCTTTTCTACAGTGTTTGAAGAAGTTACACGTTCAATTTATTAAGCTTGTATCAGAGAAAGTGATTTTATTTTGTAAATTGTGAAAGGAACCAAATTAAAGAAAGGTGCAGCCGGGTAGATTAATTGTCAAAGTTTCCACTTTTGTATTTTTTTTCCCCTAAATTTTAAAATAGTAATTTTTCTGGGATTTTTCATATTTATATTATTTTTTTTCCAGTTTTTAAAAATAAATATATATTAGGGTCCATATCTTTTTAGGGGCCTCTTAGTGCTTCTAATAACAAAATAGGCCCTATTAGATTATCAATTACATATTAGGTCACAAACTTGAATTTTGGTGAATTTAGAAGAACTAAATTAATGTAGAAATTCTGGATTCTTCAAGAACCAAACAAGCCTTAGATTTAAAATAAAATAAAAAAATTAAAAAACTAAAAAAAAAATCGAAAATTAAAGAAAAAAAAAAAGTTGCTCTGACCGGAGCTTTGACTGCTCCGGTCAGAGCACAGCGGCTCCGATCGGAACAAAGAAGCTCCGGTCGGAGTTTCAACTGCTCCGATCGGAGCCAAAAAGGCTCCGATGGGAGCATTAACTGTTTTGATCGGAGCAGTTAATGCGCCAATCAGCGTTTCTGCTCCGATCGGAGTAGAAACGCTCCAATCGGAGCAGCCGACTCTAATCGGTTGATGTGGCGAAGTTGATTCGTTGAGTCCTCGCCACATCAGCAGTAAGAGTCAAAAAAATGTGAGAAAGGACCAAACTTTGGGAACTTGCCGGTAGGAAACATGGGACTGCATTTGCCATACACCTCAAACTTTGGGACCAAAATTGCCTTTTTCCCAATTACTTTCACATAATGAAGAGCACGATGCTAAGATAAAAAGATCCACTTACTCGAATAAGCTTTTCCCTAGATAATTGATAAACATGCATGAATTGTGTAAACCAGTCTCATCCCTCAGAATTGTAACATCTAAATACAAATCATGCAGTCTCTACCACCAATTAACGAATTGATTTAGCTAGCTACTCATGTTGGATGGATTAGTCATAGAGAAACCAATTGTTTGGAACATAGTGTAATTACTAAAAAGTAAAGGACTTGAAAGCAATATAGTAAAGTCATGAAACATAAATAAAAGTAAAGACCAGAAAGCAGTAAATACGATGTTGCCGAATTGTCGAATCGAAAATATTATTGAAATAACTTTGAATTCAATATGTGCTAGAAATAAATTACAAATATATATATATATATATATATATATATATATATATATATATATATATATATATATATATATATATATATATATATATAATTAAAAAAAATTACAAGGCTTGTTGTTATTCGGTGATTTAGGATGTTGAGAGAGTCTTGATACTCCAAGAGATGGGTTTTTGGTCGGAGGGTTGAAGGTTGAGAGTTGAAGAGGTGAAATGTATGAGCAATATACTAATGAGTCTTTACTCTTTAGTAAAGGCCCATTTGTATACTGCAAAAATGATCCATATTCTCACTCCTAATCATCAAAATTGGAATTCCGTCGGAAGGCGGTCGCCACATGAATTCTATGACGATCGCTTGACTCTAAGTCGGTCTAGTTTAAGTATGTGGAATCTGGGCGATCGTTGGATATCCTTGGCCTGTGAACTTTTCTTGACTTCTTAGACTGATTTTGACTTGGACTTCTTTCTTGGAATTTGATTGGGCTTTTGCTTACGATCTAGTCCAGATGCACATCTTTTCGGTCCGCTTCATCCCGCTTTCTTCAATCTACTATATTTTGCTCTAAAAACCTTTGTTTTCATCCCTTTTTTTTTTTTTTTTTGCCATATTTACCAAAAACATGTAAAAGTGCAAAATGACTGAATACAAAAATACGTAATAAAGCATAGTAAATTAATATGAAAAGCAACTCTCATGGACAATAAAAAGGTCAGTTTATTGGCGATTTTTTGGGACCAATATAGAAAGATGCTTGAGGCGCGAAAGTGTATTCAAAGCCTCTTTGTAGAGTTCCCCAAACGTAGAAAAATCAAAAGGGGTGAATGAGTAACCGTTTTCTGCACTTTGGACGAATACTTCCTCTTTTTCTTATCTACGACATTGTGCATTGCCACCCGAAGGGCCTAGGAACTTACCCCCACCAGCATCAAATGGAGAGACACCAGTCACATCCAGACATGCGTATTATTATTATTATTTTTTATTATTATTTTAAACAAGAATTTTATTTAATCACGCAAAATTGGAAGGGAGTCAAGAGACAAGCTGTGCTCCCACCCCTTTTTTGATACAAAAACTAAGTCTAGAAAAAAAAAACACCGCTCCTGACATCATTAGAATGACTAACAGATAAGCGCTTGAGGCATATTATTATTATTTTTTATTTATAAAACTAGACTTTTATTAATCACACAAAATTGGAAGAGAGTTGAGAGACAAGATGTGCTCCCACCCTTTCTATATACAAAAACTAAGTCTAGAATAAATAAAAAACCACTTCTGACATCATAAGAATGACTAACAGACAAGCGCTTGAGGCGTATTATTTATTATTATTATTATTATTAATTTTTATTTTATAATAATAATAATAATAAAAATAATAATAATAATAATTATTATTATTATTATTATAAATAAAAAACAAAGAAAGTTTACACAAAATTAGTGGGCAGCCGAGAAACAAGCTGAGCTCCCACTCCCTTAGCAATAGCAAAACTAATCTTAGGGAAATATTATTATTATTATTATTATTATTATTATTATTATTATTATTATTATTATTATTATTATTTCTCAGTATGAGTATGGTTTCAAAAATTTTAAAAATTATTATTTATAGAAATTCGATGGTAACAACAATAGCATGTACATTATTTAAGTTAACTATTAATTTTTGGACCAATTGACTAAATATATGCTTACTTGAATATGACAATGAAATATTAAATCACAACAAAAAGAATACTACTCGTATATTCTTAATTAAATACTCTATATTTATGTTGTCTATAATAACTTTCATATTTGTTGGTCATTTTTATTTTTCACGTAAATTGTTTTCTAAGAGAATTACTATATAGTTTTTAGTATTGAATTTTATTTGCTCATACATACACATGGTCAAATTGAGCCAAATTCTTTTTACCAATAAATAAATAAATATATTGAGCCAAATTCCAGTCGCCAGAAGGAGTGGATAAGAACGATTGAACAGAGGCCTTTTCTCTACTTCCATTTTCCCATGTTCTCTTTGTTTGTTTGTAAAATAAAATAAGTAAAAAAAAGGTCCAAAATCTTGAAAAGAAAAAGAAAAAAGCAGTGTAACTCACGCGCTGATATAGCGTTTAAGTAGTTACATTGTGCCAAACCCACAATGGGCGTGCATTACGGACCTCATACTACTTGTTACTGGTATTTATTGAGTTTTAATAATCCAATATTCCCATTATTCCAATAATACCCTTCTTCCACAATACACTACTCTGTTAATCAATTAACTTTTCTTCACGCCAAGATAACAAACCCTAGACCAGAAATTAAATAATTTTGTTTCTGTTCTTCCTCAGAATCAGATATCAAATTCACGCAATCGAAGCTTACTGCATCCAATTTTCATCTCCAATTTCACGAAAAGGTGAGCAGTTTTTCCTCTATTGGGGCTCTATTTTAGTCCATCAAATTGATCGATTTTCACTTGTTTTAAATTTGGGGCTTTCGTGTTTGATTCGATCCTTGATGTGTATTAGATCTAATTTCTTTGTTAATTTGTCTTAATTTTGTACTATGCTGTTGGTGAGGTTTAATCTTTCTTGTCAATTAGGCTGTTCGAGTTGTTGTGTTACAAATTGGGGGATCAAGTTCTAACTAGTTAGTTATCATGTGATTGAACTGATCCTTTGAGATTTGTCATCTTTTATGCAGGTATCTGAAATTTTGAATTTTCAAATAGTTGGGTTTTTTTTTTTTTTTTTGGAAGAGTTTCTGATGACTATGTTCTTTCTGGTAATCTGAGTTGATTGAAGGGTTTGTTTGTTATTTTTTTCAGGATTACTTGACTTAGGTTTAGATGATAAGGATTTGTATGTGCATTTATGGATTATGGTTTTGTTGTTTGGCATCTATGGCGTGTCGAAATTTGACTTGATATGATTTCTATCTGATATTTGATTCTATGCTAAAGGATTGATCTGTAATTTTAGTACAAACATTCTTGTGGCTTACATACATGTGCTTTTTATCTTATTGCAGGTCGTTGATTAACAATGAAATTCAAGAAAGGGGACAAAGTGGAGGTTATGAACAAAAGAGAAGCGCCAGTATCGTGGCGTGTAGCGGAGATACATTCTCGTGATGGGCACACTTATCACGTGAAATATGATTCCTATCCTGGTATGGCGGGTGAACAAATCGGAGCGACAATTTCAAGGAGGTTTATTAGACCATGCCCTCCATTGATGACTGGTGCTGAATGTTATGCTGCTGGAGACATTGTAGAGGTGTTCCATGAATATTCCTGGAAGGTCGCTGTTATCGTGAAAGCCCTCGGAGGCAAAAAGGGGAACCGGACAAGAATGGCCCATCTCCAGGCCTCTGACAAGTATATGGTGTGCCTTCTTGGTTACTCGGAAGAATTAGTTTTCAACAAATCAAACATCAGGATGAGACAAACTTGGCATGATGTGAAATGGTCTCTGATTGGGAAGGTAAATCTTTTTTCCTCTTCTCTAATTACTTTAATGATTTTCCTTTTTTAGTAGTATGCGCCGTATCTGTGTGAGTTATATGCTTATTATGTCTGATAATAATGTAACCGTCTTGGCCTTTTATGCCATTATAATGCATAATAATAATAACTTAATTTACATAGCGCAGTTATCTTGGCTAATTGTTGCTTCTTAAATACTTGCAGATAACATAAATAATTTTGTGCTTTCAGTATCTTATTGCTTCTATCTTTTGTTTTGTAGAGTACCAGGGGATGCGATGAAATTACAGCTAACAGGCCTTCTACTTCAAATCATCAGAAAATGAACGTTCAGGTCTCAAAATTCACAGGAAGGACCAAAAACCAGCCTCAAAGAGATTGTATGGATTTTCCGGATGCTGCATTTTCGAAATCCCCCATGATTTCTTCCAGATCGCTAAAAGGATGTCACCTTATGGCTCCTCTATTGTCCAAGCACATAATGGGCAGGGCCAGAAGTTCAGAGCAATTGAGAAAGGTGGCAGGAGACAGAGAATGAATGTTGCCCCATTGCCTGAAAAGGTACATGCTGTTGCTTACCCAAGAGAATTTTTGGGTGAAAAGAACATGCATGCTTCCTTTAATACTATACCTATTGGATATAATCAATTGGAGATGGCACAAATAAATGACTGTTCTCAGTTAAGAAGCTCCAAAATAAGTAGTTCTGACAGTGATGCCTGTTCTGTTGGTAGTTGTAGTATTAATAGCCAGAGTCCAAACAACTATTGCCTTTTCATACCGTTGTCTTGCCAAGACACAGACACACTTTGTAGTGATGCAGAGTCTTGTTACGGTTCAGGTTCCGAGAGAAAAAGTAGTTCTGTGCCTCTAAAAGAGGAAGTAGAAATCAGCATCCATAGGTTAGAGTTGCATGCGTACCGCAGCACTCTTGAAGCTTTGTTTGCTTCTGGGCCCTTAAGTTGGGAACAGGAAGCACTGATAACAAATCTTCGCATTATGCTCCACATTTCAAATGATGAACATTTGATTGAGCTGAAACACCTAATTTCCGCAAAAACTGCTATTAATGTTAGATAATAGTGGAATAATGTTTTCATCAATCACCTTGTTTGAAATTAGGATTTGAACAATTATCAAGTTGTAAGAGGGATCCTCATCATTCTACCTGTATCTTCTTGTGTAGTTATTATGTCAACATTTGTATAGACAGTGGCATTTTGTAATTAACTGATAGTTATGAAATTCTTACATGTTCATGAATGTAGACACTTCTTCCAATGAAATTACTGTATCATTGTTCTTCATATCTTTTTTTTTTCTTTTTCTTTTTTGATTTGTTACTTGTTTCTTATTGGTTCCAGTTCTTCTACAGTATGATAACATACAGCATCGGTCTTGCCAATTCCTAAGGACTTTTACTGAAGGTAAAAGCATTATATATGGTTTGCAGGTTCAAATATACATACAAATGTTATATATGGGTGATTTTGCTGTTAAACCTCCAAATATATACACTCCTTCCAGATCTTTCATGAACTTATCTTATATAGCTAAGCTGTTGTTTTTTTTTGAATCGGCTCTATAAGCTGTTTGTTAGGCATGATTATGAACTCAACTCGCTAGACTCGGTCTGCACAGGGATAGTTGGACCTAAAATTACTTGAACAATCTAACTTTTGGAGTTGTGTCATGCTGAATTCATGCACATATATCATTTCTGTTGGAGTTTGAATTTGGGATGCATATACATGTGTAATGGAATTCCTTTGATCTACTTCATGTATCGATAATCTCTGGGTTTGATTGCTTCATGCGCTTTTGGCATCAAATAAATTTGTCTGAAGATATAATGATGGATCATCATATCCCCTGTATTTTCCAGGGCCTAAAAGTTGGAGGTATGCAGAATTGCTTCCAAAAGGTTTAACAATGATGCTCTTTCTTGTCGCATAAACTTTTGGACGATACATTGTCTGCTTTCAAACAAATCGAGGATCTATTTTCAGTGCCTGGTATCAGACAAATTTTGTCAATATAGTTATTTTATTTCCAACTTGGGCTTTACTGGTGACATCAATGTACTTTTGCTAGATGGAGCATTTCAAGCTGCCTTCTCAAATTAGCAACATGAGTTTGGGGTGTAGATTTGATTGTCCTGCTGTTTGCTTCCTGTTCTACGCGTGTCTCTTGTGTTATGGTATTTGTAGTCCTTAATGTGGTCAGATTCTCATTTATGCATTCTTTTGCACACTCTTCTAATCAGTGAAGTTTGCTGTGATGATTCTTATTTGGCTGGAGCATTTAAAGCTTCTGTTACAAAGCTATTGTTATGGTGTGAAATTAATCTCCATGCAGTTTGTGTCCTGTTCTATGTGCATCTCTTGTTTTATTGGGCTTGTAGTCCAGTCCCTAAAATCATGTATAATTCATGTGACATGTATGCATTTTATTTTGTAAACTTCTAATATTGTAAAGTTTGCAATGGTGTTTCTTGACAGTTTGTGAAGGTATGTCTCCATGTGAATGATTCAGCGATCTCTTGATTTGTTGGAAATTGAGATTCATTCCATAACTTAGCCACCGGCCTCTATTGAGAACCATCTAAGGTTAGATTCAGAATGCTTTGTCTGTTTGGGCATTTGGTCTTCTGTTAGTATATTATTATCTGAAGGTGAAGTTACATTCTACAGTATGTGCTACTTCTGCATGGTTTGCTGCCTGGAAATAGTCAGATGTGATAAAGCTATGCTGCCTTTGCACTCTTGGAAAAGATGACATGCTTAATATGACTTGATAATGTGTTATGTGTAGTTATTTAGTGTGCTCATGTTGGAAAGGAAGCCATCATAAGGTATTAGAAAGATCCTGCACTGAAGTCATGCTGATGATAGTTCACATTTTACAAGCAGCAATATTTGTACTTATTCACTCTCCTGTTGAATCTTGTGATTTATGAGCTTTGTTGATTGCAGTGAACAATGTAACTGGTTCACCATGTTGCTTGGGCATCTTCCTCTGACGTCTCAGTATACTGCTGTTACAAGCGCATCGCCTAGATGGATGACCAAGGAACAACATTGGTGCAGGTTTTTATTTTTTTATTTTTTTATTTTCTTTTGTTGTAATCATACATAATAGTAAAACTTGAGTGTTTCCTTTACTTGAACTACTCGCATGATGTAAAAGACTGGTGACAGTTTTTTTTATATATATATTTTTTCCCTTTTTGGCTCCGAAGGAAACATAAAAAACGAAACAAAGCACAAGGGGGAATGGGGGATCCTCAGAAAGTTGGACCACCATCTGGCCCATCTTTGGAAGAATGTTGGGTAGTTATACTATTTCTGTACAAGATTTTATTTGCTGTTTCTTTATATGTTACTTGCAGATCAGAGTCTTCAAGGTTGCAGCCCGCTGCTCGGTTTAAGCTCAATTTTCCATTTTATATCATGCTATCTCAGTAAGCGACGGTTTTTCAGAAAGCAGGATTTTTATTAAATACACTTTTGGTAGTCTACTCCTTATTGTCCTCCTGAATCCTGATTTTGGCTTTTAACTGGATTCTTTTCATCTATGAGGTGGGATCTGGTTGACCTTGTGCAAAGTCTTGTTACTTCCTTTGAATTTCTGGTGTCAAGCTCATAGCTTCTTCTACAATCTACCTCAATCATCGACAACAAGATCTCATAACTCTACCGGGTGCTTCTCAGTAATTGGCGCTCTCTACAAGGCAAGGGTGACTGCAGAATGTTTTTGGTCCTTGCCAAGCTCTATAGTTTGTTTTTTTTTTTTTTTTCTTTTCTGTAATGCTTTATGACATGTATCCGATATTGGATTGTTAAATCTTCTATCGTTAGATAATTTTAGACAATTGCAATGTTTACACCTATTTTTAAACTTTCAAATTTTTTCACCCAAGGTATAAGTAGTTCCGCAAGAAAACTCAAATGACATATGTCCTTTCAAATTCTCTGTTTAGTCGACTTACAAAATTGTCCAACTTATGAGTACCAATCAAGCCTATACGTGGCCATGCATTCTCTACAAATAGTTGGTCTAGATGCCAAACAAAACGTTTCAAAAAAAAAAAAGAAGATGCCAAACAAAACAGTGGAACCAACACAGATGACACTATTAAAAGAAAGTGAGAATAAACATTCAAATCCTTAACTTGAAAATTATGTTTTTATTTACTAGAAAAAGTATTTAACCAAATAAAATGGAAAAGTTATTCTGCAGTGGAAACAAAATCTGGGTCGTATTCGACAACTTTATACTTGTATGAATTATAAACAGTGTTGTAACACGTCAAGCAAAAGAAATATCTAACCAATTGAGTTGAGGGTCCAATTCAACTTCATAAGCCACCATGAACTTATTATGATCGTGACATCAAAAGCCAAACTTTTCTTCATTAACCCATTTCTCAACTCTCTCAACATTCGTTTGGTGATCTACCAATATAAATAGTAAACACTTAGAAGATTGATCAAAGATACAATTAGATACAGCTTTTACACCTACCTAGAGGGAGAAACAAGGAAGATCCATCCATGGCTGTCTCAACAAAGTGCTTCCTCAATCCATTTGCTACACCAAGTTCTAAACCAACTACACAACTACCATGGTAAGTCCCTAAATATCGTATATCCTCTTTCATTTCTGTAGATTTGTAAGTTCGATGTTGAAAGTGCAACTAATGTACCCACCAAACAATTTTCATATGTGGACCCACAATTGTGCACCATGCTCGAACGGTTACTATTCCACCACTCAGATATAAAAGTAGAAGAGAAAATGTTTTACTTCAAATCTCCTCTTTCTTGTTTTAATTTGCTTTTTGTCTCCATTGCAACAATACAATATATCTGAGATTTAATTTGATTTCATTTTGGCAGTTCTTCCACGAAGTTGCGATCAAGGAAGAGTCAGTGTGTAGTAGGATTGACATGCCTTATAGTTGGATTAGAATCGAACTTTATTGTTGTAGGTGACCAATATAACGCTATTGCACAAAATTTACAATCCGATTTAGGGGCTAAAGTTACTAGAGTTGAGCGTTGGAGTGACAAAAGGACCTGCCAGCCGTGGCATGTGAACTCACTTGAAACCATCGTACCGGAGAACCTTCCGAGGCCGTCGGCACGACATCAATGGAAAGGAATCGGCTCGACTGAAGCTGCGCCAGCGGTTAAAACCTCGCTGGAGACTAGCACCAAAAGTTGTTTTATCTTATGATGTACATATATTATGTCTTAGGCGCATATATATAGTCTTGGTTGGGAAATATTAGACGGGTCGATGTATTTTTTAGAGACCTTGTAATTTGAAATGCAATGTATTACTCATCATTATATATATGATTCACACTTATTTGTACGTGTATATCATCAAAACCAAATGAATGGTTATTCGGTTTATAGACAAATCGTGTATATAAATGAAATGAATGATTTATTTTTTTTAATATTCTTTTTGGAACAAAGATAGTTTTATGGAAAAATACATAAATAAATCAATAAGACACATTAATTACAAAAAAAACCATCTTAAGAAACCAATTACTAAAATCTCGCTACCACTAACATGCGTGTATGAGTGGACAAAACTGCCCCTCATTTCTCGCCATCCGCCATTATCACAAATTCATTTCTGCTAAAACCTCCGTTTCTCTCTCCAACAACACAGACGAAACGACACGAAATTCTCAACCAAATCCGACGAAATTCAACTCGAAAGGTACTAAAATCAACAACCCAACTACGAAAATGGCAGAATCGAACAACCAATTGGCAACAACAAGCGGTAAAGATGACAAAGGTACGAAACCCTAGTTTCTGAGTGATTTTTTTCACGATTTTGTCACTTCCAAACGCCGATCAACATGAATGTTGGCTAGTTTCAGTGGGTAAACATAGTTTCAGTTGGTTGTTGCTAGTTTCAGTTGTTTTCTGCTAGTTTCTGTTGATTTCTGCTAGTTTCAGTGCATGAGAAGATGGTTGTTGCTAGTTTCAGTTGTTTTCTGCTAGTTTCTGTTGGATTTCTTCTAGTTTCAGTGCATAGGAAGATGGTTGCTGCTAGTTTCAGTTGTTTTCTGCTAGTTTCTGTTGATTTCTGCTAGTTTCAGTGCATGAGAAGATGGTTGTTGCTAGTTTCAGTTGTTTTCTGCTAGTTTCTGTTGGATTTCTCCTAGTTTCAGTGCATAGGAAGATGGTTGTTGCTAGTTCAGTTGTTTTCTGCTAGTTTCAGTGCATGAGAAGATGGTTGCTGCTAGTTTCAGTTGATTTCTGCTAGTTTATGCTAGTTTCAATTGTTTGTTACTTTGATTTCGACTAGTTTCGGTATTTGTCCTTTGATTTCGGCTAGTTTCGGTGCGTGCTCATTTGATATCTGCTAGTTTCATTGCATTATCTTAAGTTCTTCTGCTTGGTTTCAGGGCCATCAGTGCCAACTATATTCAATCGAGGCGATCTGCGATTGACAACTCAATTTCTCGCACAACTGCCCCTAAAACAGAATGAAGAGCAACTAATGAGAACCCCATTCAGGGTGTTGTTGAAGAAGTTCATTGACAAAAAGGTCCAGACGAACTACTTCTTCAAGAACTATGATGCTCTGAGGCGGGTGATTCCCAGTTATGACAAGAACACAAGCACACTGCTTATTGGTACGAGAAGAGTGAGATTAACAGAGGAAAAAGTGAGGCTCTTTTTCGGTCCAATAGATGGGACAGTGAAAATAAAAATGCAGCGGGGCATGCTAGTTGAGAACACCGAGTTCGTCAACAGAAACTACCCCGAAAAGAATTCAAGGAGTAACTTCAAACTGACAAAAGCCACGATAGAGGCAAGGTTGAACAATCAAGTGAGACAGAGGCAACGAATGAACAAGGGTGATTTCGCAATAAACGTGGTCTTGTACCTCCTCTGTGAAGGACTCATGGTAAACAAGGGCAATAACTTGCCTTGGAAGTACATCGACTACGCCAGTGACTTGACCGAGAGGAAGTACAACTGGTCACAAAGGATACTCGAGCACTTCAACGATTCTCTCGATCCTCAAAGCACAACACACGCCGGATGTCTGCAAATGCTGATGGTAAGTGTATTTATGCTAATTTCACTAGTTTCAGGGCATTATCTGATACAATAACATCCTAGTTTCGGTCCATTTTTTAATAAAATGTCTTGCTTCGTTTGATGCAGTACCTCATATGCGAAAACACCCATCTCGTAGAGGAAGCAGCAGAAAATGCTTTCCCAAGATGCCTGAAATGGGATCTCAGGCATTTGTACAGTGCAATCGTAGGGAAAACTATGGATGAAATTGAGGACAATCTGGTATGTGTTCTAGTTTCAGGAAAACGTATTGTATGTTTGGATTTGGATTCGAAATTAAATATCAAGATGTTAGTTTCAGCCTCTTTTTTGCTCTTCATTTCAGTTAAAAGATGAGGAACCAATGACAGATATGGAAAGACAATTGCTCGGAATTGAAGGAGCACAACAACAACAGGTCCATCAACAAGAAGAAACACAGGCTGAGCAAGAGAGCAGGCAAGAAGAGCCAGCTGGAACTAGTGGTATCGACAGACTAGCGACTGTGGCTGAGCAAGAGATCAGCAGGCAGCAAGAAGAGCCGCCAGTGAATGCACAACCAATAAATTTGACTCCTGGACCATCGTTTGCATTAGGCGATTTCTTCGACAACACTACTTCTGTGATAGCCAGTATGAGGGAAGAAGGTAATCTCGATCCGCAAGACAGCCAGGATCAACAAGAGGGGCAGAATGATGGTATGTGGGACTTATAATGCTAGTTTATGTTGGTTTCAGTATATTATATGCAATAAAATGCTAGTTTCAATCCATTATATGCTAGTTTCAGTACATTATGTGAGTTATAATGCTAGTTTCAAGCCAGTGTATGCTAGTTTCATGACACTTTATGCTAGTTTCAGGATATTGTACGGTGTAAAATGCTAGTTTCAATCCATTATATGCTAGTTTCAGTACATTATGTGAGTTATAATGCTAGTTTCAATCCAGTGTATGCTAGTTTCAGTACATTATGTGAGTTATAATGCTAGTTTCATGCCAATATATGCTAGTTTCAGGAGTTTACAGTGTATAAAATGCTAGTTTCAGGACATTGTGTGATATGAAAAGCTAGTTTCATGACACTTTATGCTAGTTTCAGGATATTGTACGGTGTAAAATGCTAGTTTCAGAATGTATGATATGAAAAAAGCTAATTTCATGCTAATCTCTGCTAGTTTCAGACACTTCGGGAGAGGAGGAGGATGACGAGGAGGGGGATGATGAGGAGGAAGATGACGAGGAGGAGGAGGAGGACTACAAAGGAAAGTATGTGGAGCAAATAAGACAAACAGAAAAAATGAGGAGTATGTATACTACGATGAAAGCATCGTTTGAACAAGCAAACAGAGAAAGAGCAACGGTGCAAGCCGAGCTAAATTCATCCAACAGTGACAGGGAGAGATTGTCGACCCTAGTGTCGAGAACCGATGCTGAAAACAAGAAGCTGAAAGCTAAGCTCGAAGAAGCAAATAAAGAGATCAGCAGTCTGAAAGCTGGTGTGACGATGAAAGATAACCGTATCCAGCAAGCACACAACTCGACCAATACCCTTCAAGCCAAACTGAATGAGACATTGGCTGAAAATCTCGATCTCAAGAATAGTGTGCAAGAGATGGGATGAAAGATAGAAACCCTGGAAGAAACAAATGCACAGATGCATCAAAAGTTGGTTGAGGTGGAGGAAGTCGCAGCTGATTTGCGCAATGAAAACCTGTCACTAGAGATGAAGGCGAGTGAGTACGAGAAAATGGTGCATGATACCAACAGAGACACACAAGAAAGGGGCAGGGGGCGAGGGAGAGCAAGGACAGGAAGGGGAAGAGGAAGGAGAGGAGGAAGGGCACAACAACAGCAACACGACGATGTTGATGACGATGTAGATGACAGCACCACACCAATAGCAGCAATTCCTGTCACTACATCGAAACCAGCATCGTACGTGCAGAGAATAAAACAACAAGATCGACAGCCGGCGAAGAGGGACGATCAGTTTGTCTACAATGACAATAAAAAGAAGATGAAGACATCACATGACACAACAATGGTCGCCTCTTCTCAGGATCAGTTCGTGCAAGATTTGAAGATGTCGGATGCAATTGTTCTATCTTCACAAGAACAATTGAGTCAGGACATGCTAGTTTCGGCGTCGCAGAGCTCGGTTGAGTTGACTGGGGAACAAATCAACAACCCCGGCAAGAGCATCTCAGGAATGGCAACACAATACCACAAGTCAAGCAGTAAAGTTGAAGGACTCACCTTCGACAACAAGTACAGGACAACAAAGTACCTCGACCAGAATGACAGAGATAGGTTGGTCAAGATAAACAGCTACAACACAAAGAGGTCAGCATGCTCATCACTTAAAATCATTTAAAAAATATCACTTATATTAATTACTGTGTCTATGTGATATGATAATACTTTCTTGTTTCCGAAAAAACAGCTGTTGGATATACGAGAAAGGAACAGAGAGGATGACGATGAAGGAAGTAGCATACCTGATCAGAGAAGACTGCATAAGCAGTGTAGTAAGGGAAAAACTGTTCATTGTATGCTAGTTTCAGGCGATTGTGAGACTTAAAATGCTAGTTTCAGGACATTGTGTGATATTGTATGGTGAAAAATGCTAGTTTCATGGCACGGTATGCTAGTTTCATGCCAATATATGCTAGTTTCAGGAGTTTATAGTGTATAAAATGCTAGTTTCAGGACATTGTGTGATATGAAAAGCTAGTTTCATGAGGTTGTCTCCTAGTTTCATGATATTGTATGGTGAAAAATGCTAGTTTCATGGCATGGTATGCTAGTTTCATGCCAATATATGCTAGTTTCAGGAGTTTATAGGGTATAAAATGCTAGTTTCATTTGAAAAATAACGACTTCGTTTTAAATGCAGACAGTAGATCTATGGGGGAATCGTCTGGTGGATCAAGCAAATGAAAAGCAAAGGAGAACAAGTTTGGTTTTTTCGACTCACTGCTTTATGTAAGTCCACGAACTAAACATTGCATTAAAAAAAAAAGAATGACACCTAATTAAAAGAAGAAATAAAAATGTATTGCAGGAAATGCTCAGCTACGAAATGACCCCAGCAGAGGAAGAGAGTGTGCTCAATGGCGTAATCACAAAACTCAAAACACTCACAGTTGAAGAGGTGCTATTCTTCCCGCTGGTCATTAAAGGCCACTGGGTGCTACTTGAGTTGGAAACAACAACATCACAGTTCCGCCTTTACAACACTCTCAGGCACAAAGCAGACAACTCTGACGAATACTACATAGCAAGTGAAAAAGTGGTATGTGTGTGTATTTTTATATTCTATATGACTGTTTGGTAATTAAGGCTAGTTTCATTGCAATATTTTGCTAGTTTCAACTGATAATATGCTAGTTTCAGGCCACATAAAAGCAAGTTTCATGATCATTTCTGAAATCTAAAAAGCCCTTTCCTTACATTTAAAATTTCCCACAGCGCAACTTTGTCGAGAGAATCATAAAGACAAGAATGGACAATCCGGTTGGTGATGAAGATGCTGACAGCTACTACGAGAGATTCAGAGATATTTCATTCACATCCGAGGACCATGATGATTGCCCACAACAAGTAGGAGTCGAATGCGGTATAATGATCCTCAAGATCATCGACGCCAGAGTGAATGGCAATGAGGTCTGGAGCATAAAATCAACGGGTTCTGAAGATCATATCTTCTCATTCGAAGAATGTTGTCGGTACAGAGCACAAATCATCAGGACGTTCCTTTGTGAAGGAAAAAGGTACGATCTCAGCCAGGAGACATTGGATGAAGAAGCGCGGTGAAAAAGTGCTGCTATGGGGTGTTTAGTTAGCTTAATCAGTGTCGTAGCTGTGTAGTATGTTGAATCACGTATAAACAATTATTAGTTCGTAGGGTATCACGTTAATTGCTAGTATGTGTGTGAAAGTAATATGAACTAGTTTCTCTAATTGTATTGCAAGTTTCAGATGCTCAATAATGCTAGTTTCACAGCTAGTTTCAGCTAGTTTCAGATAGCTGCAAGTGACATGAACCCTTCACCCCAAAATGAGCTAGTTTCAGCTCCTCATAATGCTAGTTTCACACCTAAAAAAGCTAGTTTCAACTAGTTTCAGATAGCTGCAAGTGACATGAACCCCTTCACTCCCTTCACAACTAAAAATGCTAGTTTCAGAGGATCATAAGACCCTAGTTTCAGGATTGTATAACATAACACAGATCAAAACACAAAAAAAATGAATGAAAGTAATTGTCACATAAAGATACGATCCGATAAAACAGAATAATAAAAAGGTCTGAGGTAATAAATGATCAAACATACAGATCATCAAAACACATAACCAAAAAAGAGTCGAAAAATCTCTAGTTTCATAACGAAGAACAACAAGACAGGAAACAGAACTCCTTCAAGAAATAGGAGCAGTGCATGTCTTCCTATTGTGCCCACTACGGCCACAACGTCCACATCGCTTCGTCTGCACCACCTCACCCCTAGACCTGATACGTTTACTCTTCGGGCGCCCACGAGGCCTCTTGGTAATCGGTGGATTGATACCTTTGGGTGGAACCTCCATGCATATCTGGTGCTTCAACATGGACGGCACAGGGAAGATGGGGAAGGAATACGATGTCCTGTATGAAGTAACATGGAAATACGTGTCAATGAAATCATCCATCCTGATCCTCGACCTCTTCATCGCAGCAACAGCATGTGCACAAGGGAAACCATTAACTATCCACCACCTGCATCAAGAAAAACATTAGTTTCAGACACTAAATTCAACACAATAAAACACTAGTTTCAGGGGGGCATCATTAAACTAGTTTCAGCTGCTAAAATGCTAGT
The DNA here is from genome assembly GCA_028274465.1 of Plantago ovata. Classification (NCBI taxonomy): domain Eukaryota; kingdom Viridiplantae; phylum Streptophyta; class Magnoliopsida; order Lamiales; family Plantaginaceae; genus Plantago; species Plantago ovata. The sequence continues at coordinate 32,769,515 of CM051457.1, forward strand.
TTCAGGACCTCATTCAACAAAAAAAAACCTAGTTTCAGAGCTAGTTTCATTCCAGAAATGAATAAGAAATACAAACTTGCAAGAGCAAGTACGTTCATCCAGATCGACTGTGACGCTGGGATTAGAATACACACTCACAACATTAACATTCGATGTCACAGTCAACCAGTGCTGACTCTCACTCACCATATCCCTGAACTTCTTATCCCTTTCGGGACATAGAACACCATTCCAGTTTAGAGACTGATTCCTCCTCTTCTCAAAAAGAACCATGACCTTCTCACGTATAAATTCAATCAGATGCTTCACAGGGAGACCACGGCCTGCATCGATCCACGAATTGAAAGACTCAGCTACATTCGAAAACATCTCGCCATAGCGAATCGGAGGAGATAATGCATTTGTCCAATGATCAAGTGGGACGCTATCAATGAAACTAACAAGAGCATGTGACCCTTCCTCACACCACATATCCAGCTTCTCTTGCAACAGATCATCACTCACAGCATAAGCACACTCACTCAGGCGGAACACAAATGTCTCCCTCAAACTACGCTCTATGCGACACTTCCCAAAAAAATCTCTCAAATTTCTCTTCAGGTGCTCAAGACAGTAAAAGTGGTGAGCTCTCTCACCAAAAACGGCTGGGATACCCTGGATTAGCCCGGGTGCACGGTCAGATATCATCGCAATCACCCTATTCTCTCTCAAAACCTGATTCAGGTTCTCCAAAAACCACAACCAGTTTTCATTGTTTTCTGCATCGACAATTGCAAAGGCGAACGGGAATATACCTGATAAAAAACACAAAAATAAACTAGTTTCAGGGATATTAATGCTAGTTTCAGGTCACCCAATACTAGTTTCAGGGACATCAAAGCTAGTTTCAGATACCAAAATGCTAGTTTCAAGACCAGAATGCTAGTTTGAAAGCTAGTTTCAGATACCAAAATGCTAGTTTCAAGACCAGAATGCTAGTTTCAAAGACCAAAATGCTAGTTTCAAGACCAAAATGCTAGTAAAGTGCTAGTTTCAGCTCACACAAAAAGCTAGTTTCAGAGCGCAAAGAGAATAAAAAGAAAGGCATACCATCATTTGCGTCTTTCCCGGTAGCAGCTAACAAACACCCTTTAAATCTAGACCTCAGATGAGCACCATCAAGAAAGAGAATAGGACGGCAGTGCTCGAATCCCTCCATACAGCCAGCAAAGCATATGAACAACCTCTTGAAACGGTTATCGGACTCACTCACATCGAGAGCAACATAAGTACCAGGATTCGTGCGCTTCAAGGCCTCCAAGTACCACTCAAGCTCATTGAATGACAGATGGTAGTCCCCAAAAACATCAGTTCGAACTTTCTCCAATGCCCTATAAGCCTTGCTATACGAAACCTCTATCTTGTATAAATCCCAGAAGAATTTCTTTATCTCATTGCCACCAGTAGCAGAGGTGATAGTCATTGAATCCCTGATCAAATCCGCCATAAGTGTAGTAGCTAACAGATCACCTTTATCGAGAAGAGGCGAAAGCACACATGTATGTTCATTCACCAAATCCTTAATGTAAAACCAACCATTAGCAATATAAAGCAATCCGCAAACCATCCATTGACACCCATCAACAGCATGTTTGCTACAAATAGCTCTAAGTTTCTGCGGATTATTCTTCACAATCTTAAGCCTGAAACCAAGTGCAATCGAAAACTTAGCAAGAGCAATCCTAAATGCCTTCACACCTCCAGGAAACGACTGCCCAACCTCCCTAATTTCCCTATGCCACCCTTGAGACAACAACACATTCTCCCTAGCCTGTGGCACACCTCCATAAATAGCAACCTCATTGACATTATTATTAAAAGGAACATCAGATGAAACCAGCGCAGCATGACCTGAAACTAGTGGATCCTCAATAGTTTCAGCCACAATCACCTGAGAATCAAACCTGCTAGGACCTGCACAAACAACCTTACCAACCGTAGAACATGAAGCCCTAGTTTCAAGCCTAGTTTCAGACCCACTAGGCCTACTATCACTAGTTTCACGCCTAGTTTCAGCCACACCACAACTAGTTTCAACCAGTTTATCACTAGTTTCAAACATCTCAGTCCTAGTTTCAACCAGAGAAAAAATAGTATCCCTAGTTTCAAGCAGATCAGGCCTAGTATCAACACCAAAGCTAGTTTCACCCACTGAAACCCTAGTTTCAGACAACACAGATCTACTGTCCTCACCATCAATGCTCAGTCTAGCTCGTTTCACAGGTTTTTCAACGCAATCATCAGACAACCCAACCAAAACATCCATATTGACAAATTTCATGCCATTGGCAGAACAGAGCATAATCATAGCTTTCAAATCGTCATCACTGAAAACAATATATCGATTCTCACCGATCCAATACTGGAACTGAGTCGAATCCAAATCATTCAGATTAAGCTTAGACACCGCAACATCAAGCAATTCAGAAAACGAAATTTCACCCCTCACCACCCACGCATAACACAACCCGTTTTTCAACGAAATCAACAAATCCATAGCAAACAACACGAAGAACGCAGTCGATTCACGATTTCAAACGAAAAAAAGGAAAAAATCCGTACGAAATTTGATTTCGAGCTGAGAGAGAAATAAATGAGATTGAAATACGTGTTTATTTGCCGGCTTGCAGAGGAAGAAAGGGGCAGGGGTACAATTGGAAAGAATGAGCAAAAATTAGGGCCAAATAAATTAGAATGGCCTTATTTGTAACTAGTTATTTAAACTAACTTTTTTAGTTATTAGGTATCCTCAAGTGGTTGGTTTATGTAATTTTCTGATAGTTTTATTCCATAATGTCAACGTTCAATCGTCTCAATACAAACACAAATCAAAACCAGAAGTAAACTAACAGCTCTACTAGCCAACTTCACAAATATAATCTAAATTCTAGGGTAATTTGTAAAGTGTAAACAGAACTCCTTCAATCTCTTATCGTCTATACATCTTCCAAAGGTACCAAAAACAATCTCACTCAAAATTGACCGTAGATCAAGTTGTGAATCTTGGAAAAAACGTCGATTCCATCCAATCCACACTCCATACATGAATTCAGCAAACAGTACTTTAAACATGTGTTGCTTGGGACGCTTTCCTTTCGAGTTACTACATACCAGCCTAATAGCATCTTCCCAGTCCCCTATCTGCTGCGTAACTCCATACCAGATCATCAGACTTTTCCAAATTTTCCCAGATTCCGAGCAACCAAAGAATAGATGATAAATGTCTTCTGGCTCTTGTTTACAGAACACACAAACAGGATCGATACTGGGGTCGAACCGGAGCATTCTATCTTTTGTAGCAAGTCGCTTCCACATTGCCATCCAAACACAGAATTTTGCCCGTGGAGTAGCCTTATTATTTAAGACCATTTCTTTCCAGTTCACCTTCTCTATGGGAGGGCGGATCATATTATAAGCAGCTCTCTGCAATTGACATTTGAGTTGTACTGCATTTGTAGTACATGCGGTACGATGTAGATATTTGATCGATTTATTACCAACGATAATATATAATCATACCAAAACACTCCATTACTTTTATTAATTTTATGTCCGATTTGATCTTCTTTTATTTTTATAAATTATAATAAAAAATAAATTAACGAAACTATATTATATTATAAAAGTATAATGATATAACATAACTTCATTATTAGTTATTTTTCTTCAGTAAAAGAGAATAGAATGAAATGGAAACTTGCATAGATGGAGGAAGTAATACAAAACTAACACCCATTTTTAGTTTTCTTCCAGTTCCAATATAATAATTTGATCCAACAAAAATATAAGCCATCTAATATGCTAACTTAATTAGCATGCTTGACAAATCAACTGGGGTCTGGGAAGTTGGAATGGGTAAATAAATTCAAAGTTTCAAACCAATATATGGATCAAAGGATTCCCAGGAAAATGTAGTTTCTAACTGAAGCTTCATGCTGATCCTCTCATTATCAACCGTTTCCCTCTTCCGCCTGTTGCGTGTTCCTTTGTAAACAGCATTAGCACTTCTAGGAAGCCGAATGAGGCTAGCCGGAAACACCGGGCAAGAAAAATCTGATGACGCGATACTAATTTTCTTCCCCGACTTGATCAATAAATATTCTTTTGGCTGGACTGACTCGATACTAATTTTCTTTCCGACTTTCTTCCCCAAGTCGAGCAATAACAAATCATCAAATATATACCTGAGAAGAAGTTGTTCTTTGTTCCTCATATAGGATGCTGATGTAAGAATAAACTGGCACCCAGACCATTCTCACATCTGATAATCATCATATCTTCAACGCCTATCTGACGTTCAACATGTAGTTGTGTGAAATCAGGATCGTCAATGATTCTTTTCCAGTCCTTGGACACGCACCTCAACCGTAGCAGCGGTTCAGCAGGCACCCGGATGAGAATTTCACGATACAACTCTGCCGGGATATCTGACATTTTGGGAACTATATACCAAGTGACTAGCTTTAACTTGGAAACACAGCTAGAAATGATCAAGAATGCTTCGGCTTTTATAATGTCAGTCAATTTGGATGGCTCGTTCAATCTCAGTTTTCAGCCAAACTCATTAACACAGCCACCCCTAAAATAGGATAACTAGAAACAAGTAAACAATTATTGAATTAGTATGTAAAGTAGCTAAACTTTTGGTGACAAAAATAAACTTGGTGACAAGAATAACTAACTGGCAAATAAAGTGCAGAAAATAAAGAAAGAATTGAACGAACGATCGTAACTATTAGTACTCCTTATGGACGCTACATCTTTAGACTGGCAGCAGGGGCAAACGCAAAATTAGCAAAGAATATATGTTCATGAGAGTTTAAACTTTAAACAAGTGGTTATGAGAAAGGAATGAGATTCAAACCTGTGTGATGATGGAAGAGTCCTAGCCGTTCGATTCTGGTCGAGCTCAATTGGGTAAGGTACTCTGCGTTCTTGCCGCCGGAAGAAGAATCGGAGGAGCTATCTATATTTGCCGCTGAAAGAGATTATCAGGTTGAAGAACAAATTTGGGATTTTGTTTAGGTATGTCAAGTAATTAGGTATTTAGGTTAATTAATTGGAATTAAATAAGTAGATACTCCTTCCGTCCCACGGTCACTTTGAAATTCTTCGGTCTAACAGTTTTCAATTTTAACTACTATTATTATTAAATTATTATCTCAAAGTTGAAAACTCTTGTGGAAAAAATGTAAATCTGCCCCCTTCTAAATTATCCATTTTATTTATCAACAACTTTCTATTTGATTCTTCATTACTTTTAAACTATAATAGTAAACTATTTACTAAAATTATACTATGATAATATAATTTCGTTAAATACTTTATCATTATAATTTAAGAGTAATCGGGACTGTTGACAAAAAAAGTCAAATTTGATAAACTACAGTGGGACGGAGAGAATATTGATAATTGAGACAGGGGTATAATAGTAATTTCGTAGGACAAAATTTTGAGGCGCTCTTGCAGCTTGATGCATTTGCGTCCTTTTTTGCGGAGGCTGAGTTTCCATCGGAGGAGGGAGCTCAATCTCCGGCTATGGCATGCAGATCATAGAGAGATTAATACTGGGAATTAGATCACAATGTTAATCTTATAATGGACGTAAGTTTTAAGTGTTGAAGAAAAATATATTTACTACGTGTATACGAGTACATATGTAATGTCCCGGTCACTGCCTTCGTTACAACCTACGCCGATGCAGTTGTTCACCAAATTGATATATTAGGTCATTTACACTTTTGGCTGTTGGATTGTTATATTGGTGCAGAGCGCTTAACTCTGGAGTTATTACACCAGAGTCATTTAGTACGGTTTAATACGGTGAAAAAATTACTTGAATTCCATTTCCACCCACCCAATCCGATAACACCCAAATCAGGTTTGCCTCCGTCCAACATAAGAATTTTGCATAGAAAACTTACATTATGTGCTATTACTACCACTGAACACGTGGTACCCGCGTGTGATTAAAATGCAAGGAATACACAAATTTGATATCCATTTAGATCAGTCTGAACGGTTGGTTGAACCCGGATTTTAATCACAACTCCAATTGCTAAAATCCACTGAAATTCACTTATGTTCACACTCGAAGCAATTGCGTTTCTTTACATGTCAGTTAAATTTGTCCACCTAGCTATCACACATTTGTCATAGGGATGTTCATGTACCTCACCTAGCCAAAACTAGATGATCACCATCTCTTATCATATCAAATTCTTCTATCAGAGCTCCATCTTTTGTTAGAATTTTACAAGCATGGATTCCAAACTTTTGATCTCCCAACTCCAGCAACTCTTCAAGGCTGGAGGGCAGAAGCACCAACTTTCCACCCACATCGCCCACATCTGGACAGCTAATGGTAACTCTTGCGTGGTTTTGAGCCGTAGGAGGTTGATAAACTACATCTCTTCCTGCTCAAAATCAAATGTAGTATGTAAATGAAATTTAGTTCGAACAAGTGACTTTATAATCTCGGTTTAATGTTAACTTATCAATTAGATGAACTTATTTGATCATTTGGCCACAGTAAATCCGTTAGGTACATGCAGCTAGTTTTGCTAATCAGAGCCATAACTATTGAATAGATTCCACACTCCTCTACGTGTTTGAGCTTATCGATGAGATGGAATTTTATCATGATCTCAGGTTCGTTCAGTGTTTTGAAAGAAAAAACAGAATGTTCGAAACTTGTATGAACGGGAAAAATAAGGACAATAAGGCAAATTCTGACCTCGATTTTGTTGGTAACCAGTTGTGATGACCCCTGCCAATGAATTCTGGAAACGGCTCACCTGGTGTCGCAACTGGGCGTTAGGCAAGCCTGCGTCTGGTGCACCAGAAGTCATAGGATGTATAGATGGTTCGCTAGAGTACTTTTTGAGGTATGTAGGGGCACTCTGTGCCTCCGTACTGGGGTGTCTGCTATGTTTGTTTTCTGTCCGAGATTGTTGTTCAAACAGTGTTTTGATCTCTTCGTGACCCTGATAATCAGCCAAGGCACGAGGTGTCCAACCGTGAACATCTGGCTCGTCTATATCAGCCCCTTGTTCCAACAAAAACTTGACAATCTCGATGTTTTCTTCAGATATAGCTGCATGAAGTGCTGTGGTTCCTGAATCGTTGAGCAATGTCACGTTCCCCCCGTATTTAATAATTTCCTTGAGAAGGTCTACATTGTTTTGTGCAGCTGCATAGCATGCAAATTGACCTACATCTCCGGATAACAATGTTGCTCCATTATCGACTAGTAATTTTACTACCGATTCATTCTTCCCCATGATAGCATCCCATAGAGGAATGTTTCCCTCAGAATCTGCATAAGTTATGCATCAATCCTTAACCAAAGATTCAGAAATCAGAAGACATAAATTATGATGTGACACAGATGTATGAAACCTTTTATGTTGGGGTCGGCTCCGTTATCTAAGAGTAAAAGAACACATTCTAGGTTTCCTTTTGATGCAGCTATATGCTGTAAATAGAAGAAAAATATACAGTTACATGTAAGTCACGAATGCAATAGTTTGGTCATAATGCCGGGGCATATGGGTCCCACACACGCTATGTTATCACAGTGTGTATGCCCCTAGCATCTCGGAAACTGTTTAGCAGCTGGTATATACGGAGACTTTTCTTACCAAAGCAGTGCGTCCGTTGGAGTCTAAATCATTAGGATTTAGACCTCGTCTCAGCAAATTATGCATCAGTGAATCATCCCCTCTAGTGGCTGCGAAACATAAGCTGAGAGGCACGTCAAGCCTTCCATGAGCCAACATTTGCTCTGTTTCATGCAAAACAGTCTCCATTATTGGATCCTGGTGCTCTTTCAGATGCTGCACCAAGCCCAAAGTTACCGATATCCCAAAGATCTAATTGTTCGACAGTATATATAAAAGTTTGATCCTTTAAATACAATGTTAGGATATCAACTTACTTGAAGAAGATTGAGCATGATTATCGTCCCATCTCCAACATTAGATTGGAGAATGTTCAGAAAGGATGTTCGGTTCAACCTTATTATTTGGCTCAGTCGTTTTGTACGAGCAGTAAATACTTGTGGTCTGTAGCAAAGAACGCCTACTTCACCACAGACATCACCAGTCTTCAAGTTCCCGACAACCTAAAGTAATCATTATTAACATATATGTACCAACGGGGAATTGAGAATCAGTGGTATCACATTCGAATCAACTATATTATACCCGTTCTACTCCATTTCTAATTGCAATAAGTTCCTGTCATCAAGAACAGTGTGTTAAAAAGGTGAAAACTAATCAAGTCCTTGAAATCATTGGAGAAAGTTCAAGGAAAATTGGATATTAAAATCTATGTTAGTCTTCATGAAAACAAATTCGCGTACCACAGCACCGTTAACTATAATGTAGAAGTCTGTAGGTGCTTCATTTTGCAAAATTACATCCTCCTTCGGGGGAAAATACTCAGGCTTCATCTCCGAAACCTGTTAAAAGATGAAAGTTACTATAATTAAGTTCATGGAAATGTTGAGTGTTTCTGATACAAGTTACACTCAGATAAAGAATTTCCAAGGATAGTAGAGCATCTAAAGAATGAAACTGGCAATTATAGAAAAGGACATACAAATACAACCAATAGTAAAGATATGCAATCGTGTTGTTCATTACCAGTTGAAAGAGGAGATCATTTGAAACTCCATGAAAGAGGTAGACCTTATCAACCAAGCTATAGAAGAGATAATTTGATATGCTCGAACGAATTGCTTTGGGAAGTGCATCAAGAGTTTCAAGCTGTTGCAGTCCTTCAGAGTCGGTTCTGTACCTTAGGCTTAAGTGAGCAAGCATTTGTTCTTGCAGTCTGGGAGGCAAATGGTTCCTTTTAGCAAAGCCTGAGGCAGCATGAATAGTTTCTCTCTGTAATGCCAAATGACAAGAAAAGGTTGAAGGATAAAATTAAACAGACACATTCTCTAGTTACGCAGCATTCATGGTGCAAACGATTAACTTGAATTGGTCGATATACTTACAAATCTCCTAGTTCTGAAGGTGACTTCTACAATCAAGTTGGTCATGTTTCCTATGATATAGGCATACAACCCCAGGTTGAATAACATAAAGGAAATATCAAATATCATTTCCACAGTGTTTACAGGATGCAAGTCACCATATCCGGTAGTTGTGAGCGTAGCTATGGACCAGTATACAGATACAACATAACGATCAAACACACTTCTGGTATGGAAATCTTCCATCGATGATCCAATCCATGTATTTTTTGAATGATCATATCTATCCGCAAGAAGGTAAAACATGCAACCAGCAAAATGAATCGAGAAAATAGTCACCTGCATAAATGCTTTAGTTAAATAACTCCAAGTTTAGTTTACAAGAGACTAAAAGGTCTGCTTGTCTCTCATGCATCTATACTTACACATGTAAGCTTCACAAGTCGAACCGCGAAGTAGTTGTACTTCATGTCCTTCTCCAATCTACACTAACAATATTAACAACTTGTTAATACTGCTTGAGCTAGAAGACCGATCCCAAAGACCGGGTCTATAAGTAAGTTGATGCAAACATTTTTTTTCAAGTCATGTGGCTTACTTTCAGCGACAAAGGTGTATAGCTAGTCTAAAGCTAGAATTATAAATTTACCTTTGAAACAGTGAACTAACTCTTCTGAGACGCCAAAGACGGAGCAAACTGAAGTAACCGTATGATTCAGCACTAGAGGGCAAAATCTGCCTTACAAGTTCTGCAGGAATTGTGGAGATCACATCAAATGCCAACCATGATTTCGCATAATGTAGAGCAATCAACTTTGGCGTATCAACAAGAAGATAGGTAGATTTTTCAAGATACGCGACAAAAAATGTGAGGATTATGTCAATTGCGAAAATTCCATTCACGACATTGTCTGTTATGGCCAGAATTCCTTGCGGTCTAATAAGGAAACCAAACTCGAACGGTGACACCCATGCTGTGTACAACACCAGTAGTATCAGAAATGATTCCCACACTCTGCACAGTTGCATCAATAAACAGCAGAACTACAGTCAAGTTTCTGCCTTTTATACTAATACTTTATACTGAAATGAAATAGTTGTAATATTTGTCGTTTTAAAGAATTTATATATATATACTGAAGTACAGTATTTTGATATTTTTACCAATATATAAACACGAACAGTCTCTTGGGGAAACTGCTACAACTACAAACACTCTACATTTAGAATTAGAAAACCTTCAAAATTCTTGGTACAAAGTTTCAATCTATTTAACATTTTAACGTTCATCATCGTAATAACCCGTTTGCAGAATGAAATAAAATCGTTACAAAATTTCGTTAGGCGAACCTGTAATGTGGATCGAAAGGAGAGATGATGAAGGAACGAAGCTTGACCCTGCGGTTACTCTGGGCGCCAAGAGATGGAAGAATGGCACCGCTGATATTCATAGGATCATTGAAGGAGCTTTTATCATCGGCTCTTGATAACCTCTCCATCTCACTCTGAATTTCTTCCATTGACAATGAAGCTAACACATTCTTGGATTTCTTTGACACCATCTTTTTAATCAGAACGTGTAGGATCCCTAGCTTGGGGATCAAAGGTCAGAGCCTGGTTATGATTTTGCTAATTGGAAACATGATGTTAGCTTCTGCCTATTGGATCAAAGGTCCCCTGACGTGAAATATGGAAATCGTTATGCTGGGGTAAAGATCCAGTTTTACCAATTCCAGCTCATTTTTATTCATGTTTTTCCTCGTACCGCTTTGGATGGTAACTTTTTTTCCTTTCTTAATTACATACTATATATTAGTATCATTTTCGATTCTTTCTTACACATAAATGATAACGTATTTGTAGGGACAGCCGGACAAATACCCTAGATAATGTCTCGAGTCTTGACGAATCAATATGATAATTAAATATAATACTAACATTAAATTTGAAATCTCAAAGAATTAGACATTTTTAAAAGAAATAGAAATTCTGGATAACAAAAGTAAGAATATTGAATAAAAAATTTGTCAGAAATTTGCATTTGAAGTTCATTACATCTTTTTATTATTTCTTTTTCTCATATACTCCGTTTGTACTTTTACCAAAGTCTTTATACAAACCTCCTATCCAAGAACAAAGGTAAAGAATAAAAAAGCGGAAAATGAACAGTAGATAGTACTCAATTTGAAGTTTTGTCAAATCTGTTGTAATATTTCAAAATTTATTGGAAATAAAATAACTATTTTTTACTTCTTTGTAAATTGTGAGCAAGCAACGTCGGACGAATTACGAAGAATTGAGGAACGACGCATTGCAAAAGAGAAAACGCAGAATTAAGATATTAGGCATTGTAGTAGTACAGTGTGCTTTGAGTGTAGTACTTGTCGGTTATAGTAGTTAGGCTATATAAACAGAGTTAGCTTAGTGTTTAGTTCATCTTTTACGTTTCTCTCTTTTACTCTCCGAGATTCAATATCTTGTATCAATCTGACTGTAATTGTATCCTTCATTCATTCTATCAATACAATTCCAGTTCATTCATATGGTATTATCGACATAGGTGATCGATCGATCCAAAGCTTCTGCAAATACAACTTACTCCGGTTATTATTTTTTTCTGTAATCTGTCAATCAACTCCGATTGATAATTTTCTATACTATGATGTCGACCAACAATGACGATAACCGTCGTCCTAAAGATGGTGATGACAGCTGCACTGAAGAAGAGCGCCGTGCTGCAGAATTGCACCGTGTTGAAGAATTGCGTCGTGCTGAGCAATTGATTCAGGCTGAAGCACAGCGCCGCCGTACAGACGAAGAACGCCGTCGTATTGATGAAGAAAATCGGCGTCGCACTGGTGACGATGATAGGGAAAACCGTCGTGCTGTACCACCAAGAGCGGTTACTAATGATCCTCATTCACCCTATTACCTCCATCCATCCGATCAGCCTCGAATTGCAATCACTTTACAGCCACCCACTGCACCGAATTACACATCTTGGAGTAAAATCATTCTAATGGCGTTGTCCGTAAAAAATAAAAGCGGATTTGTGGACGGTACTATATCTCCTCCAAATGCTATTATTAATCCAATACTGTATAATGCTTGGGTTCGTGCAAACAACTTAGTGTTAATCTGGTTGTTAAATTCTTGTTCTGACGAAATTAGACAAAGTGTGATCTCTTTTACCATTGCTCGTGATTTATGGGTTGAGTTGCATACAAGATTCACTAAGAGTGATGGACCTAGGGCATTGACACTTGAGAGATCTTTAGGTTCTATGAAACAAGAAAGTCTGTCTGTTTCATCTTACTATGGAAAATTTAAAAGTATTTGGGATGAATATATCAGTCTTCGTCCTATATTGAGATGTACCTGTGATGGTCTAGCAGAAATGCAATTGTTGCAGCAACGTGATTCGGTTATTAAATTCTTGGTTGGGCTGAATGATTCCTATGGAACTATAAGGAGTCAATTGATGATGCAATCTCCTATACCAACATTGAGTCAAGTGTATGCTGTTGTAATTCAAGAGGAAAGTCAGAGGAATCTGCAAACATTGGTTGCTAGTTCTGGCCAAGACGGAATGGCAATGTCAGTGACTAAGCAGCAAGATACTACAGGTTCCATGGCATGTTTAGCGAATAACAGTCATTTCAAAGCTGCTGCTAAGGAAAAGAATAGACCTAAATGCTCTTATTGTGGATTCTTTGGTCATACACACAAGAGTTGCTACCAAGTTATTGGATACACTCCTGGTTGGGATGGTCCAAAAGGCCAAAGGAAACTCAATCAGTCAGGAACACAAGGACAAGCTCATGCAGCTGAAAACTCACATGTAGCTGCAGGTTCAAATTCTGCATATGAAGATATGTCTCCAGAGCTTTACAATCAGTTTCTTCAGTTCACCAAATTCCAAGCCCAGATGAGTAATTTTGATGGCTCTAACCATGGCTCTCATTTAGTTGTTGTAGCTATCTCTGAGCACATGCCATCTACTAGTTCACATGATGCTTCTACTTCAGCCTCCAAGACAGGTTATGCTTTATCTTTTGTATCTATTAATAAATCTAAATGGATTTTGGATACAGGTGTTACTGATCACATGGTTTGTGATATCTATTTATTCACATCACCTTTGAAGGATGTACATGTTAAAATACAGCTTCCTACTGGTAGTACTATTACAGCTACAAAATCAGGCCATATACAAGTTTCTCCAACTTTAACTCTTCATAATGCTTTATTTGTGCCTGTTTTTAGCTTTAATCTAGTGTCAGTTCCTCATCTAGCAATATATGAAAATACTATTTGCTCATTTCATGCTACTCACTGTGATATACAGGACAAGGAAACCAAAGGAAAGATTGGTTTGTTGAGCTTAGACATGCACTCTATCATTTACACACAGAACATTATCACAATGATGCATCTGCTTTTATTGTTGTTAATAATAAGAGCTTTTCAGAGATGGAATCTTCTACCCTGTGGCATCTTCGATTAGGCCATGCTCCACTAGCTAAACTTGTTTCCTCAACTGTAATAGATCAAACATGTAACACTACTTTCAGTGCTTGTGACATTTGCCATTTCTGTAAACAAAAGAAGTTGAGTTTCAATGAAAGTACTAGTGTTTCTGCAAATTTATTTGATCTAATTCATGTTGATGTATGGGGCCCTTTCCATACAACTTCTTACAGTGGCCACAGATATTTTTTAACTATAGTGGAGGATAAATCAAGATGCACATGGCTATATTTGATGAAAAATAAGTCTGAAACCAAAATCCATCCCTTGCATTTTTATAACTTGGTTTTAACACAATTCAGCAGTAAAATCAAATGTATTCGCAGTGATAATGGATCTGAATTTATTCTCAATGATTTTTATAGTTCACTGGGAATTATTCACCAGAAATCTTGTGTTGAAACTCCTCAGCAGAATGGCAGGGTTGAGAGAAAGCATCAGCACTTACTTCAAGTTGCTAGAGCTCTTCTCTTTCAATCTCAAGTTCCACTTGAGTATTGGTCTGATTGTGTACTCACAGCTTGCCATATTATTAATAGACTAACTACTCCTGTTTTGCAGAATAGATGTCCTTATGAGGTTTTGTATGACAAGAAGCCTGATTTGAGTCATTTACGCATCTTTGGTTCTTTATGTTATGATGCTACACTTACAGCTCACAGGACCAAATTTGACCCAAGAGCAATTAAATGTATATTGCTTGGATATCCATTGGGATATAAAGAATATAAACTGTTAGATCTTGAAAGCAGGAAGAGTTTCATTTCTAGACATGTTGAATTTATTGAAAATGTTTTCCCTTTTCAGCAAAGTTCTACTGATAAAACTCAACAAGATTATCACTCCATATATCCAATGTCTGCAAATTTTCCTTATGATTATACTATGCTTACTACTTCTTCTAGTGATTCTTCAGATATATATCATGAAAATTTGAGTGTAGACAGAAACAATACAGAAGACATGGTGATACATCACATGGAACATGCTGAACAAGAGGAACTTGATCTCATACAACAACATAGGACTGCAACTCCAGTAGCTGTAACTCCAGTAGACAATACAGATACTGCACAGCAAGAACAAGTGGAAATTGTACAACCTTAATTGATTTCACCAACTCATACAATACAAAGTATCCACCAGTTCAGCCAGTGCAACCCCCACCTATTCAGCAAGCTCAGAATCCTGCACCTACTAGAAAATCAACAAGAGTAAAGAATATCTCTACTCAACTCTCAATATATCATTATGAATTGCCTCCCTCTCTTCAAAGTGATAGCTCAGTTAACTATGTAGGCTCTACTATAAACAAAGAAATTGATAGATCAGTAATTAAATATCCAATATGTGATTACTTGAGTACTAACAATCTGTCACAGGAACACAAGTGTTTCATTGCAGCAATTAATGCAATACCTGAACCTAAGAATTATAAGCAAGCAGTTCAACATGAAGAATGGGTGCAAGCTATGAATTCTGAGTTAGCAGCACTAGAAAGGACTAAAACTTGGCAACTAGTTGAGTTACCACCAGACAAGCATTGCATTGGATGCAAATGGGTATACAAGGTGAAATTTAAGGCAGATGGAAGTATTGAGAGATATAAAGCAAGACTGGTAGCAAAAGGCTACACTCAAGAGAATGGCCTTGATTACTTTGATACCTTTTCTCCAGTAATCAAGTTAACTACTGTGAGATGCTTACTTGGCATTTACATCAATTGGATGTTAACACTGCCTTCCTTCATGGAGATTTGTCTGAAGAAATCTATATGACACCTCCATCAGGGTATGACACAGGTGGAACAAATAAAGTATGCAAGCTTGTGAAAAGTTTGTATGGTCTTAAGCAAGCAAGTCGTCAGTGGTTCTTTAAACTACAGGAGACTCTCATACAAATGGGATATACACAATCCAAAGCTGATACATCTCTATTTACTAAACAGACAACTAACAATTTCACAGCTCTTCTTATCTATGTTGATGACATAATTCTTGCAGGTGACAGTTTAGAGGAAATTGCACATGTTAAGAGTTTTCTCCATCAGCAGTTTACTATCAAAGATTTAGGAGAGTTGAGATACATACTTGGAATTGAAGTTGCTAGATCAGATAAAGGGATAACTATTTGTCAATGCAAATACACTCTTGATCTACTCAAAGAGACAGGATATACAGCAGCTAAACCTGAAGATTTGTCAATGTCTTCAACAATAAAACTAAGCAAGAATGAAAAAGATTTGTTGCCAGATCCACAAATCTACAAAAGACTCATTGGTAAGATGATTTGTTTAACAATCACACGACCTGACTTAGCTTTTTCCTTGCAGACATTAAGTCAATTCATGAGCTGTCCGACACACAAACACCTAGAAGCAGCCCATCACATCCTCAGATACTTGAAAAAGACACCCGGGCAAGGAATCTACTATCCTGCAGACAGTGATTTCAAACTTCGGGCGTTCACTGACAGTGATCATGGATCATGTGAAGACACAAGAAGAAGCATAACATGATATGCAATTTTCTTGGGAGGATCTCTCATATCTTGGAAGTCAAAGAAGCAAGCAACTGTAAGCAAATCAAGTGCTGAGGCGGAGTATAGAGCAGCAGCAATCACAACATGTGAAATACAATGGCTCAAGTATCTTTTGAAAGACTTTTGCATAGATCATTCTACACCAGCAACCTTATACACTGATAGTTTGTCAGCATACTATCTGGCACACAACCCGGTTCAACATGTGCGCACAAAACATATTGAGATCGATTGTCACGTCATCAAAGAACGGATTCTCAACAATACTATCCAGTTACTGCACATTTCCAACGTTGATCAACTTGCAGACATCATGACTAAACCGTTGGCTCTACCATTGTTTACACGATTCACTTCTAAGTTGGGCCTTCTTAACATCCATGCTCAACTTACGGGGGGATGTGAGCAAGCAACGTCGGACGAATTACGAAGAATTGAGGAACGACGCATTGCAAAAGAGAAAACGCAGAATTAGGATATTAGACATTGTAGTAGTACAGTGTGCTTTGAGTGTAGTACTTGTTGGTTATAGTAGTTAGGCTATATAAACAGAGTTAGCTTAGTGTTTAGTTCATCTTTTACATTTCTCTCTTTTACTCTCCAAGATTCAATATCTTGTATCAATCTGACTGTAATTGTATCCTTCATTCATTCTATCAATACAATTCCAGTTCATTCATATAAATTCAGTCAAGAGTACTAGCTACTTTTAGCTTGTAAGTGACGTTAGTTGGTTACATGCTAATTAAAGTGTTATACTTTTTGAAACATGAAAATATAGCAACTATTTTTGTTTAGTGGAGTGTTAGTAGTCTGACTAAAAATTGGTAGTACTTAAGGGGCGTGGGTTGATTGAGAAGAGAGTAGCTGATCACTACTTTTCTTCTTCAACCTTTGTCACTCATTTTTTCTTTATTCACTTAGGCTATCACAAAATTATTATTCTACTGAGTCTTCGATTCCGATTATTAAACTGACGGGTGTATTTAATCTTGTAAGGAGTTCGACCGTTAGGCAAATAATCCTTTAGAAAAGTGCGTAATAACACGACTTGCACTAGTTATCGTTTGAGCTTGTTTGTATCTACAGGTTTACTCCAACAAAATCTGTATCTCATGGGATGATGAGATAATAGTTACAACATTATGTTAAGATATCAACAGCTTAATTAGGAAACCACTTAACATACTTAGCAATGTTCCACGCGCACCTTTAGTCTTCAGCTGAAGAACTTCCAGGCGATTCTTGGTGAAGACAATCAAATACAATACAACAGTAGAAGATCAAGAAAAGAAAAAGAGGTTGTCGCAATGTTCCTATGCTTTCGGAGTTTGTCAATGTCTTAAGATTGATGCGAAGTATATAGAGGAAAAGACAAGCACAACATGTTAACCATGTAGTAATTCTTAGTCCAGATTGATTCACAGTTGAGCCAAGGATCACATTTCCAAGCAGAAAGTTAAATATCCCAAAATCATGTGAAGCATTAATCAACGTGAGGTTTGCAAGCCAGGATGTCGCCAGGTACAGAAACGCCTTCACCTCATGGAAATCGGTTAATCTAAAGAAATTCTGGAAAAGAACTGTTCCAACCAGCCCAGCTGCATAACTAATGAGCTTTCCAATCTTTTTCTGCTTCCTGACAAAATTAATTACTCGTGCGGCAACTACAGGCAGCAACTTCTTGATGCTTTTATCCATAAAACAAAGAACGGTAGAAGTTGAGGACGTAAAAAGTGCAAAATCATAAGTAGCTTTACAAAAAGAGGTGAAGATGGAAATGATCATTACCATATCTGAAGATAAATCGAGACTCATCCCGATGGGAAGTACAATCAGTTGCGTCCACAAGTAACGACAACAATTTACTAGTGATCCATATTTCCCCGGTCCATGAAAACCTCCAATGATCCATAAAACTTCTATGGTGTAATAGGCCACTAAATTATGATATCTTACAGTAGTACTGGACAGCTTGAGGAAACGCGCTAAAGGGACACCCCACCAGAGATACAAACGTGTCCTCTTAACGGAAGCCTTGAACATGCGAGAGTACATGTCTACCTTGGCCAAGGAATGGCTAGTGACTATAGCGAAAGAAAACGTAAAGAAAGACATGACAACTGGAGAAACCGAGATGAAAAGACCTGTCTTGTGCAGCATCTCAAAACCGAATACTAAGTGAGAAAAGCAGATAGTAGTTATAATGTATAAGATAGTAACTGTTAGCAATTCATGAGTGAAATGTCTCTGGAACTCTTCAAGAAAAAGGAAAAACTGGTTTTGGTGATGTGTTGTGGTTGAAGAAGTTGGAATGGCATCACAAATCACTATTTGAGCATTTTCTTCATCAATTTCTTTATGTAATGGAACTATAGCAAGCTCTTGGATGTTGGCCATTGAAAGTACTTAAAACTGTTCAACAGGTTTGTTTGTGCTGGTTATTAAATAGGATTACTAATGTTGTTTGTTTCGTAGGGACCAACCTAGCCTTAAAAGTGAATATCACATTTGATATGGAACGGATGAAAACTAAAATCGAATACATGAGTCTAGCTAGAGGCGTGAGGAGACTGGGGTTGATCAGGTAAATGGTGCGGTATATTTGTTGACACGTCCTTGTTTCTTACGGTGAACATTATACTACCACTATATGTCAAATGTGAACGAATGGACTAAAATTTGAATGTCCTTTTCCAACAACACTAGGAATTGAAGTTAATTGTTGGTGTTGATCTGGTCTACAACACATTAACAACATGTACCACACATTCGAATTGTTTTTTCAATTCTCTTGAGACTTTGTGTTAAAGTTAATGAAGTTAACAGCCACAACTTTCTATGGTTTAGATTACAAAAATATCTATTACATTCTCTCGTAATACGTTATACAAATCATCATATATATTATAGTTCAAGTAATTATACAAGTGATTTCAGTACTCGTGCCTAACAATACTCCATTTTGAAAAAATCAATGTCATCTTCATCAACATTCTATTTTTTACTTCTTCAGCGCACTCTTATAAATCGATCACCTTTTATAACTCCCGATTAACACCCACAACTTATCTAGGAAAATAATCTTTTTCTTGACACAATTTTATCACTGGCCCAAACGTCAAACTAAAATTGTTTAGAGTAGAATTTTTTAGTCATTGGTATGGGAAGACTGGAGTACTGGACCAGCAAGCCAATGCACAAGAGAAATATGGACTTAGTCCCTGCACGTAAATTTGGAGTTTTTATAATGTTCAAAACAATTAAATATAGGTCCAAAGAGTTGTAATAGGGTACTAATTCGGACTTTCTTCTTTCAGAGCCTAATTGCAGAATTTGCATACGGAAACGGGAGCTTAGTCTCTTGCAGCAGTAAGATTCATGCTCGGACGAAGTTCTCACATTACTCCCATTCGGTTTGTAACTTTTTACTATCCTTTTATAGAATTCCTAATAATGGAATATGGATTTTTAGATCAACAATAAGTGAATAGGCCCCATTAGAATAATACAAATACATGTCTCAGTTTGACTTTTTTTAAATCAACAGATTTCAACTTTGACTCCTAATTAATCTTAAACTATAATGATAAAATATGTAACGAAATTATATTATGAAAATAACCTAAATTTTCATAATATAAAATCGATACATTATATTATGAAAATAACCTAAATTTTCATAATATAATTTCACTACATATTTTATCATTATAGTTTAAAACGAATCCAACCGAAATGTATTTAATTTTTTGTAATTGGAATAAATAAAATTTGAATCTTACATAATCGTCATCCAAAGTAAAATTACTAGGTTAGCCTCATGGCTGCTGCCAAACACACACACCCCCTCCTCCCCTTCTGACTTGACTTGTGGTTGTGAGTCTATTATCTAGTCAACGAAGTTAATTAATCGGATATGAATCGACGACCTTGAGTAATTTAGCTCCAATTTATTCCCAACTGGACTCCAGTTTACTTCTCGTCTAAGTTTCTCACCAGAATCTGAGTATCAAATTTCCGATACCTAGCAAAGGGATCTCATCTCATCTCGCCATGAATCCAGATGAACAAGGTAGAGCACGAATACCCCTAAGCGAGAGGCCTGAATGGGCTGACGTGCGGCCCCTTCCCCAAAACGACGGCCCCAATCCAATCGTACCGATCGCCTACACCGATGAGTTCCGCGAGACCATGGATTACTTCAGAGCTATATACTCGGCCGATGAGCGATCTCCTAGAGCTCTTCAACTCACTCAACAGGCTATTTTCCTCAATTCTGGAAATTACACTGTAAGCTAGTACTATTTAATTTCTATGTAATGTAATGCCATTCAATTGTCAAATTAGGTTTTGTTTAGTTACATTAGGTAGGTAGTTACATTAGCTGATTTGATACATTGTTAGCAAAGTAAGTTAGATCATATAATATGTTTATCAGATTTAATTAACACCTCAATTGCAATAAGCGATATCGATTTTAGCTAGACTATCGTGTAATGGCTAGTTTATTTATGAGTTACCAGCTAGGTTTACGACGTTTTAATTGCTAAACATAGCCTCATTAGTAACAGTTTCTTCTTTTTGTAGATATGGAAATGAATTGTATTTAGGAGGGTTGAGTTTTTGTCTTTTTAATGCATTGTTTACTGTTGGCTGAACCTGCGCCCTTTTTTGTATTAGGTATGGCAATTCAGGCGGCTAGTACTCGACGCACTTAAGGTTGATTTACATGAGGAACTCGCTTTTCTTGAGCGGATAACAAGTGACAATTCCAAAAACTATCAATTATGGTAACCAACGGTATTTCACTAATTCTCTTTTGACTTGTGCAGAATCTGAAATCTGAGTGATTGCTTGCTTGTTGTATGTTTGTTCATATACCTGAGACTTGAGAGCATTGGTTACCATAAATTTAATATTCTTATACTATTCGTTCAAGGGCAGAACATGAATCATTGACTAAATTGAGAAAATTATGGATGTTTTGTCTGTAGACTATGACCGATTTGATTATCCTGAGTTCCACAATCCATATAAATGTGAATGCGGTTTAAATTGCATTTTTTGGAGATAAAGCAATCTGAGTTCCAAAGCAAACTGATTTAGAATTTACTTGGACAATTTTCATCTCAATTGAGTCATGTGGAGAGAAGAAAACAAAGGTTCATTACTGGCTTTGAAGTTAAATGAAGCCTTTCTATTTCATGTGATATTTCCTGACATTATTTATTAACTACCACTGAGTGGTTGATTGCACTGTAGAAGTTACCTATTTTGTACTTTTTTGCCTATTCTGTTATTGAAATATATGTGTTGTCAAAATTTCTTAATGTATCTGTCCAATTAATAAACTTAATAGAGATAATTATATTTTGGGTGTTTGCACATGGTCTTGTTTCCACGGTGCAAATGGACTTGCTTGAGAGCTGCTTGGTAGTGTTGCAACAAACCTTTGGTATCGAATTTTGTTCATCTGAGTGCATCTCTGTTACCTTTTGAGCTGTCTGTTAAATGTTGCAAATTATGTCTGGGATGTTCAGCGGTTTAAATTTGTGAACGTGCATTTTACAAATAAACATAATATAGCATATAACGAACACCAATGGCCAACAGATCAGCAGTGCAATTTTAACATGGATCAAAAGTAGCAGGTCTGTAAAAGGATGGATGGAGTCAATGGACGTACTAAGTGAATTTTCTGTTTGTTCTCCATTCAACATATTTACTACTATGTCATGTTGAACAGATTCACCGTTTGCAGTTTAGACCACCAATATTTTATAATGACAATTTTATAAAAACAAAAGCAACAAGGTGATGTATTGTTGAAGGTGATGAAGTAAATAATGTCTTAGACTAACATCCATGTTACATTTTTTAGAGAAGCAATTGGGTGAAGCTTTTGATAACAATATTTTAATTTCTTAAATATGTTACCTGCATGTACATTGTACAATTTGATGTTGATGCCCAAAAGCTTTTGAATTGGGCTAAGGATCAAACTGACGGACAGATTCTAAGTACTAATGACCTCACACCACTCTGTTGAGAGAATTTGAATGGAAGGAAACAGGTACATTTGGTTTCAGGACTGAATCAAGGTCCTGTAGGGTGTTTGTGGTGTTAGAGATGTGTCTAGTGTTAATTTTTATAAGTACAATAATGGATTTAGTAGAGCCTGGCAAGTCTTGGTGCTTTTAGCCCTGATTGTAAAGCTGAAGCCGGAAATTTATATAGCTTCTTTAAGAGGAAGATATTTCTTATTTCCAAAACTTGGATGTTTTCTTAATTTAATGATATAGATAAATGCTCTTTTTAGAATATAGAGTACTACTATGTGGTAACGATCCTAACACAACGTTTCCAAATTTGATTGTCAATACCCATTCATTTATGTTTTATTCTCCCTTTGTATACTGAACCACAAATATTTACTCTTGATGTGAAGTCCCAAGTTCGTTCTGTTATGCGAACGTGTTTTTCCTTTTATAAGTTTTATTGCTCGGCATTTGTAAAGATAGTGAGCCTTTCTCTTCTTTTTTTTTTTTTTAATTCACTTTAGGCATCACCGAAGGTGGGTTGCTGAGAGGCTTGGGGCTGGTTTATCTGGTAATGAGCTTGAGTTCACCAAGAAAATCTTCCGTCAAGATGCAAAGCACTATCATGCATGGTGTCACAGGCAGGTTGGCTTTTCACAGTTCCTGTTTGAAAACTAGTTTGGTACTTAGGTACTATATATAAAAGCACAAGGTTATTGTTCTTAAGCTTTAAGTTTTAACTTTTCATTTTCAACTGTAACTTCTTTTTGCAGTGGGTTCTTCAATCCCTTGGAGGATGGGAAGATGAGTTAGCTTACTGTGCTGCTTTGCTTGAAGATGATATATACAATAATTCTGCTTGGAATCAGGTATTGTCAAATTTTAATTGGTTAAATATAAAAATTTGGTTCACTAAACTGCATCATTTATTTTGCATTGTATATAGCTATATGCCTGTGTTGGAAGTAATATTTTTCTTGATCATCTCCTACAGTAGAAAAATGCATGATTTTTTTCTTTACAAGCAATGCACGACTGAAATCATTGATAAGTAGCACTGTAGAGTTTATTTAAGTTGAGGCTGAAGAAAGCAAAATCATATAGTTCATGTAGATTCTCAATATCTGTATTAGAAAGAAACTTTTCTCTTTCGTTTTATTAACATTTGTTTTCTACTCTCTCTGCCCGCTAATAAGGGATATATTTTCTAGAAAAATGAATAGATAATGATAAAATAAATAAAGAATGAATAAAATTGGTAAGTGGATGTTCAAGAGTGATGGAGGGAGTATTTCAGAGTCATTCTTCTCACCAACTAATTATTTCCTTTACAAAATTTGCGTTTTTGCCTATACTCAATAATCAAATTTTCAAGTTGCATTGCCTTGACCTCCTGAAGTCTGTTGCATACAATTTTCTTTAATATGGTGAACTAAAATATAATCTCTTTGTAATTAAAAATATGGTTTGAAATAGTAACAATCAAATTGGGTTCCCTCTGCGTAACCAAAACCACTACAACCCCCACCTCCCAAAAGAAAAAAAATCCAGTCTTAAATATCTTCGGTTCAATATAATTTCTATCCATTCTGGATCATTTGTATATTATATATGTTTCCTCTGCTCCTGCCACTTTTATCTAATTTTCTACTCACTGTGTGTTGACAGAGATACTTTGTTGTAACGAAATCTCCTCTCCTGGGGGGCTTAGACACCATGAGGGACTCTGAAGTCTCATATGCTGTTAACTCCATTTTAGCCAAGCCCGATAATGAAAGCCCTTGGAGATATCTGCGTGGACTATACAAGAACGACGTAAAGTCCCTGGCTAAAGATCCAAGAGTGGCATCAGTTTGTGTGGATGTTTTGATGAGCAAAACAGATAGTACCCACGCTTTGAACATGGTCTTGGATCTTCTCTGCCACCAGTATGAACCGAGCAATGAGTTGGAAAATGCTATCAATGTCATTTCTGCCGACATGCAACTCTCGGATTTGACCCTAGCTGCTAAAGTATGTTCCATACTGGGGAAGCTTGATCCCATTAGAGTGAATTACTGGGAATGGCGGAAGAGCATTATTCATAGCGCGTAATATGTTGAGTTTTCCTTGTAACAACATTCCCCTTTTTTTTTCCCGAGTGTCGAATGTATTAATGAATCAATTGAACGCATAAAAAGAGGTGTATTTGGGATTATGATGGATCTATTTCTGTGTTTCACTGTTGAGAAAGTGTACTCGCACATAATCCTCATTTTATACTACTACTAGTTTCTCTTCCGGTTCTAATGTTTCCGACTTTTCCTTTCTGTAGGCCAAATGAGAGCATTCCATTTTCATTTTTTGCTCTTGGATCTCCCTCCCACTCCACTACATTATGAAGTTGGTTGTGTATTTCTGGTTTTTGATATGAATGCCTGCTGGTAATAATATCACTGCCAACATCTTGACTTAAATGGACAGATAAGGAACTTAGTCAGTAAGATTTGCAGTGTTACCCTGCTCAAGCAATGCTCTGATTGGTTGTTGATATCGGCAGATTGAAGCAAAAATGGCACTTGTGCAGAAACGTCATGATATCACCACTTTGTGTCAGGTCTCTGGAGATTCAGTGTGTACTGTTTCCCCAAATAAAATTAACTCCATGTCCATCTACTGTTACATGCTTGCTCACCAAGACTCTGTTGGTACTATAAATAACCTGCAATAGTCTAAAATAGTCTTCATCTTTTACTCCTAGTAATAATAGTAGTAAAAAGGAAAAAGATAAAATATTATGGCTGAATCATATCTGAGGAAGAAGGCTCAAATCTTTCAATAGTTGAGGTTCCTCAACTCACCGTGTAGGATTTGCATGCAGGGGAGGGCGACGATAAAAGTTTCAGAGAGCGCGGTGAATCCGGGCAGGCTGTACTATCACTGCGAGTTATGCAATTCCTTCTCCCACTGGTGCGACCCGCACATCAGGGTTACTGATGATGTCTATCAGGCAATACTCAACAATGGCGGCGGAGGAGGAGGAATGAGCCCTGCAGCAGGTGCTGTTGGGGAAGTTCCAAGTATTGTCTGGGCTAACTTTATCACTCTCACCTTCATCCTGCTTGACAAGTTCATCCAGATTATGTTTTCCCCATCCAAATAGACTAGTTTAGTTTAGTTAATTCCTTCCTTGCTGTGCTTTTTCTTCTACCTAGTTCAAGTCCAATTGTCCAATGTCTGCTTCTGCATGAATGTGTTACATAAATAAAAAAATCTATCCCTCTAGTTATTTACCTTCAGTTTATCTCTGTCAATTAAGTAACATAGATTACTCCTACTCTTTCAGGTTTGAATAAACTTACTTGCCCTTTAAAAAAAAACAATGTCCGGAAACCAAATGCTGCTAGATTTTCTGGCACTAGATTTTCGATGATCAAAATTTTTTACCTTACACCAAAATCTTATGCTAATTATACTCCAAAATCTAATACACCTATATTCCCTCTCCAGGAGAAGAATGAGGTAATATCCCGGAGATACATATCTCACTATGCCTAAAGTATTTACATAATCCTTTTTTGAATCAATTATCACAACAATCTAGCGGTATCCTTGTTCCAATGCAAGGCCTGCCACATTTCCCCAATAGCTACTTAGAATATCCAACAAGCCGACTTCTAGTGTCATCAAGAATCGAACTCCCTGCTAAAATGCTCCCAGCTAATAGATAGCACCTCTGCGTTGGATGCTTGGATCATGGCACTGGGAAACCAAAAATTCTGTTCTCTGAGAATACCAGAAAGTGGTGCTTGCCAATTCGTCCAAATTCCAGACCTCTTCCCACTCGGGTTCGATGATGATGATAATAATAATAATAATAATAATAATAATAATAATAATAATAATAATAATAATTGAAACAACAATAAAAATGGTTCAATAATATCACTACATATATAGATGATGGAGGAAATCTCATACATGAGGACTTCGAAATGTAACAAGATTCATAACACATCCGATGTCATCCAACAAAATGGATGCAAGAAACAAAAATTGGGACACAATCAACATCACAAAAGTTTTGGATCATGTATGGATCACATGTCCATCTAGAAGTAAAATGACTTGATTACTAAGCATTTCTCAATTACATCTCGAAACCATCATCATCATCATCAGGAAGGGGCTGGCTTGCGGCTGCTGCAAGTTCCGCCTCATGTCTGCAAAACAAAAACAGGAATTAGGATCTCCTCGGTCCTTAAGATCAAAAGCCACACACAAGAATACTACACATTCACAATCACATCTGAGCAGAGTCCTCTACAACCAAGTTGGCGGAGAGGCTAGAATAGAAACTTACTGTTGTTGAGCAGCCAAATCGATTTGAACTTCTGGGGGAGCAAGAGCAGGTGATTCCACAAAGTGCAAGTTAGCATCCCTGCAATAATAAGATCATAATTAGAATTGGACAATATACTCTTATTTATTAACAAGGATTTATGAACATAGAACCGAATTACATACCCAGCAAGCTTTCTAGCCAAGTAGAGGAAAGGCTTCTCAAAATTGTAGTTGCTCTTTGCTGAAATTTCATAGTACTGGAGGTTCTTCTTCCTGTGGAAAGTAACCTGCTTGGCCTTCACCTGCCTGTTCTTCACATCAACCTTGTTCCCGCAAAGCACGATTGGAATATTCTCACACACACTGAAAATTGAAGAAAAGAACACAATCAATACAGGGTACATCTACCAAATAAATAAATATCATAACTTCAGATCATACAAAGAGAAACATACCGGCAGAGATCACGATGCCATGTTGGGACATTCTTGTAAGTCAACCTAGCTGTTACATCAAACATAATAATGGCACACTGCCCATGGATGCTGCAAAAGATGAAAAGTAAGAGTTAGCAATTTTAAAAGGCCTGACCCTCATCGGGATATAAACACATCCAAATCAAACAAAGCAGGCAGACAAGTGGTTCTTATCGTCACCACCCAGAATATTCACAGTCAATTATGTATATGCAATCCCCTAGCAATGTCAATACTAAGTTAAAAACAGAACAGGTGGAACATGGTGCAGCTTCCATATGATGATAAAAGGTTAACATAGAGAATATTTAGGCATGTGAATTCAAATGTGAAAAATAAGAGTCCAATCCAACCACAGTGATGCAACTAGATAAATGAGCCGATAGGGCTTGTTATAGCACAGCAGAACGAACAAAACAATGAAACGACACAAACTAAAAGAATTTACTCACTAGTATCCATCTCTAAGGCCACCAAATTTCTCCTGACCAGCAGTGTCCCAGCAATAGAACCTAATCTTCCCACAGTTGGTGAAGAAATCCAATGGATGCACCTCCACACCAATGGTAGCTGTAAGAGAATAAAAAGAAAAATATGTCATAAAACCAGGGTACCACAAAAGCTAAATTAAAAAAAACTTGAAACGAAGGAAGAGATTGATCTCTTACGCTCATATTTCTTCTCAAATTCACCAGTAAGATGCCTCTTCACAAATGTGGTCTTTCCTGGAATGTCACAAGATGAATGTTTATCCAATTAAAACCACAGAAGCAACCAGAAGGAAGGAAAAAAGGAAAACAAAAAAAAAGTCCAATTGTACAAATTTTCACAAATTTCATCGCCATCTAAATGGAAGATAAACCCTAGACCCGATCAAAAATGAGCAGCCTCCCCAAAAAAAAATAATAATAAAAAGGTTTTCAACACTCGAAATTCTTAATGTGGAACTAATTCAATTCACAAATCAATCAGCAAATCGCCCTAGACCCTAGCAAATACTCAAATTGAGAAAATCAATCAATCGGAAAAAAAGCCCTAAACCCTAGCAAATAATCTAATTGATAAATCAATCAATCAATCAATCTATCAGCACATAGACCGATGTACAGAACTAATTCATAAAACAATCATTCAATCAGAACTAAACAGAACAAATCCATACGATAAACCCTAAACCCTAGCAGATAAACATAAATCGGAAGCAATCAGAAGCATCGAAATTACCAGTGCCACCATCGCCAACAATGACGAGCTTGAAACTCGGGTAATCCACAGTCTGCTGATTCGGCAAAGCCTAAAAAAAGAAGCAATTCATCAATCAATCAACCAATCACATGAAAAAATCAATCGAATAGAAAGGGGAAAAACAAAAAACCCTAAAATCATCAATCGACAGAGTAAAGAGAAGAGAAAAAAAAACTCTGATTACCATTTGTTTTGATAGTTTGAACTTTGAAGAAACGCAGAGAGAGTATCGATGGATGGTTTGTGTGAGCTATGGAAAAATGGGGATGCTGGGTATATATAGTGGGAGCCCTGAAAAACTTAGCGTAGGTTTTGTTTTAGAAATTGTGCTTAAAACCCACGCGAATATCTGGGCCGTTGGATCAGACCCGTCAAGCTTTTCCACAGATTAGTCACTCAAATTTCAAAAAAGTCCAACGGAAACAACCATTTACTTCCGTTTTCTATACTTAGATGTCATAATCAAAAATACAACACTTGTATGATTTTGTGCATTCTAATGATTTAATGATTTTGTGCATTCAAATAATTTTGTATTACAAAATTAATGATTTTGTTTGTTTTAAAATGTACAATACATATAAGGTATATATATGAAATACAATGTAAAATTATTTATAATATAACACTATCACATATGTAGCGTATACAAACTTTAAATTAAGTAAAAATATATATATAATCATATTAATTATTTCTTCTTTTTTTTTTTTGGTATGTCATTTTAATGGAGCAAAAATTAACAACACAAATGTTACTAATTCATCGGAACAGAGGGAGAGTACTTTATAATGTGAATGACCACTTAAATATATAAAAATTGTGTGATAAAGCAAAAAAACGGTTAGAAGTCAATGAGACGGGCGGACAAATTAATATACGAGTACTCCTGCACAAAAGAACGATAGAGGAAAGTGTGTTTCATATGCGATAAAACATACATATGTGGTTAAGTATCATTTGTGAAATTAACACTTCGTATATATGCAAAGTGATCTTTCTAAGTAAATGTGCGTTAAAAAGAAACATAAACAATGCCACTGCATCTTAAATCACATATATGAAGGAATTTAGTGTTATTCATGCATAATCCCCAATTCTCACAGATCTACCATAAACCCTAAATCCTATTTAAATAAGCATAAATCAACATCAAAAGGTTCGAAATTACCAAGGCCACCATCTAACAACGGTGAGCTTGAAACTCTGGTACTCCATAGTTTGTTGATTCGACAGAGCCTAAACAAGAACCATTATATCGATAACAAGAACATATGTGACATAAAATGAGGGGGGAATAAAATCAGATTAAAGAGAGAAAAATGGCACACCAATTGATCGTTTGCAGAGATCGAAAGTATTGGCGGAGTGGTATTGTGTGGGCTAGGAAAATGTGAGTGATATATATATAAATATACTGGACGCCGACCCTAATAAAGTTGGCGTAGAATTTTAGTTTTGAAATTTTTCTTTAGCTTTGATCCAACTCTAATACGTGGACCGCTAATGACGACTCTTAGGTCATGTTAGATAGAGGAAAAAACTTGGTACAACATTTGAGGAAAAATAAAATGAAAAATACCTCCTACTTCTGTTGTTTAAGTTATGAGAATTTATATGTCATGGTCCAAAGCGAATAACATTCATTGATTAACAACTCCGAATTACAAACAATAAAGAAATACAATAATTGAACTAATATAAGTGGAACAACGCCATCACTAGAAACAAAATCCGAAACAGGGTTGCGGGTCTGGGACTATTATTAGACAATGAAATGGACTTTAACAATTGAAGGTTGACGTTTTTGCCTCAATTCACTCATGAGACACGCTAGTCTCTTGTAGTGTATCATATTATGATGAATGATTCTACCAAGAAGACAGTTATGACTTGTTGTTCCAATGGGTGATTTGCTTGACCGATACTGATACTAACGGATATTTGCTTGACCCCCTGAAAATTACTCATGAATACGCCACTATGTGCGCGGAATGATAAATATTTAAATATACATCTGGTTTATAGTGGTCTTTGAGAGTGGCGTGATATCCCAACTAATCCACATGTCCTTCCGGACATGAATGTACTATGTAGGCTTTGAATACCATTACAAATCTTTACACTAGTTAAAATTCCCATAGCCCTATGATGATAATTTCAACACTCACGTTGATTGATCCAGGACAAATTTGTGCTCTCCTACACACTTTTCTTCCTTTGGCTTGATTCCTCACAATACCTTCCTGTGTTCATCTCAAGCCTCAAGATCCAGTCTTAACTCAAATTCCTCAAGTTAAGACAAAGTGTAATCTCTACACCCTTCTATCTTTTTTACTTGTCATTTTAGGAATTTCACACCTATTAAGGAATACAACTAAATAAGATAGGAGAGAATAGTAAAATTTCTAAAGTGACAACTAAATAAGATATGAGAGAGTACTACTTTTAACAACCCTAAGTTATCTAGCTATTATGTTAAATCCTGAGTATATCATATAAAAATCAAGATTTTCCATAAGATTAGGAAAATCAGGTATTAATTAATAGAAACTTGTGGCTGAAGTTGAACTAGCAAATAACTGTTCGATGATAATAATAATAATAATAATAATAATAATAATAATAATAATAATAATAATTAAAAAATAA
The DNA here is from genome assembly GCA_028274465.1 of Plantago ovata. Classification (NCBI taxonomy): domain Eukaryota; kingdom Viridiplantae; phylum Streptophyta; class Magnoliopsida; order Lamiales; family Plantaginaceae; genus Plantago; species Plantago ovata. Next base: position 32,800,348 of record CM051457.1, read on the forward strand.
AAATAAAAATAAAAATAAAAAAAATAATAATAATATAATAATATTAAAAAAAGAAACTGCCAGCAACAAGTTTCCCAAACCAAGCAAAAAACAGAAACACATACTACAAGTGTTTGTGTGTGTTTTTCTTCGTTCTCTCTCATGAGGGACGAAGGGACAGAGACTTTGACCTATGCGTTTCACGGAGTCAAAAAAAAATTATTTTTAGTATTTAAAATTCAGTTTTTAGATGTTGGCATACTGGGTGGATTTGGGGTAACTAACAAGCCGGTACCCTAGTTGGGAAAATATTTTGGAAAACACCCAATGCCATCCGATGTGTGACTTTGTAGGAGCATATGCACATAACTTCCAGCCACCTTAAATTCTTTGGTTATTGCGCCTTCGCCCAACTCTAGCCACCTTAAATTCTTCAATATGCTGGTAGTAAAGAGACTTTGTAGGAGCATATGTACATAACTTCAGCAAGCAAACCATCTTCCTTCTAAACATATGTGACCATCCACCGCTATATTTTCCCTTCAAATTAGTATAAAGATGAAACAGGCAGTAAAAGTGCACTGGCTCATCATATACAGCAGGAAATGCATTCATAATTCCAGCATGCCGGTCAGAAAGGAAGCTTATGTTTTTTTCATGTTTCACATGGTCCCTTATCATATACAGCAGGAAATGCAATCATAATTCCAGCATGCCGGTCGGAAAGGAAGCTTATGTTTTTTTCATGCTTCACATGGTCCCTTATCATCTCTATCGTGTAAATATCATCAAGCATACAAAAACAACCAGTCAGCATAATTATTGTGTGTATGATAGATATTGAATCATAATATATGAACAAAAGGTGTGACCATACGTACGTATGAAATAAGTCAAATGTTCAGTGGTTTCGGCACCAACAACTGCAAATGCAACGGGGAACAGGCCTGCACATGAATATAAACCATGAACATACTCATAAACAAAAAGATGCATCCAATTTGTAAAAGACAAGTCTCATTATTCATACCGTTGTCGCCATCTTTTGCAATTGCAGTAAGCAATTGGCCTTTGAACTTCCCTTTCAACGATGTACCATCTACAAACAACATCGGCCTACAATTCTTGAAACCGTCCAAGCTAGCTTTGAATGCAATGAAAAATCTAGTGAAGCATTTGGTTATAGGGTCAGACTGCAAGTCTGTGACAGTACCAGGGTTAGTCATTTTTGCCGCCTCTCCATACCACTGTAGTTCATTAAAGGAATCAGCAAAAATCCCATATATCTGATCACGAGCAGATTGGACAGCCCTCCAGGCCTTCATATAAGGCACATCAACCCCAAAATGTCCAGACATCAGTTTCTTCAACTTCATACCTCCCTAACCAGTATTCTGCTTTACTATTTCTACCACCATTGAACCAATCATCTTAGATGTCAACCTGCTTGTATCTTCCCGCATCATAACATCAGTACAACTATGCGTAAAGATACCACTATTTATAACAAAAACTCCAACTACGCCCTCCACAATCTTACATGTACCACTGATTTTCCAGCGACATCCACTAACATCCCTCTGCTTGTAGAGTACACTTACTCCATCTCCATTGTTCTTCGAATATGCAAACTTAAAACAACCCTTGGCAGCATACTTAACCAATTGTTCCCTAAACTCGAACCTACCACCCATAAACCTCTGCCCGACACCTTTAATCAGATTACGCCACGTATCAGATATAAGTGGGTGATTTGCTTCAGGTGGGTTTACATCATATGTGGGAATCAATCCCTCATCCTGAAAACTCCTACTACTACCACAATCAGATGTACATGATTCAACATCTCGTCTAATACTTCTTGCAGCTTTAGATTTCAATGGGGTGCTTGTTTTAGCATTAGCTTGAGAAACAACATAATCATTGCACATTACTAAAATATCAACAGTTATAGGCTTATAAGCTATGACATGATACATCAAAGCAGACAAATCATCGCATACATCCAAGCTAACATTTTTATGATTGGCAATATCATACTTAAAAGTGCAACTCGACGATCTCAGAGTACTCCACTTTGTGTAAACTCTACCCATTATATCATCATAAACAAATTCTAAGGTCAGTGGAAGAGAGAGAGTATCTTCCCTGTAATTGAACATGAGCTGACATAGAACCCGTTTGAGAAGATGCGCTCGAGGGATTTGCACATCTGTCTGTCCGAAATCCATATGGTGTTGGACACAGCCGGTAATTCGTGAAATTTCTCTGAAAGATCGACAATGAGGCTGGGTATCTGTTTTTTTTTTTTTTTTAATTCTATATTGAGTCCTGAGGTGGGTATTTTTTTTTTTAATTCAAAATTGTTTCTTGTTAGTATAAAACAATTTGGAAAGCAAGCCAGTGAACAGTGTCGGCTGCGGTGATTAAGCCGACTCAGAAATCTGTTAACATCGGCTTGCATCGTTAGCTGGGGTGATTAAATTTCGGTATGAATGCTGCTAATTTGCGGTGGGTGTTCCATGATATCGATTCCTTGACCTGGGTGCTAAGCGCAATATGAGTGTGAACTCGGGTGTTTTGCGTAAAAAACCGTGGGAATTGGGCTGGTATTTTATTAGCCCATTACCTTAAATATTGTTTCTCTTGGCCCAACTCCAAAATAAACAAAAGGTGCCTTCTTGATGATCGTTGAAGTTGAACGACATAAGCTTAATTATTTGTTGCTGCAGACACACAAACGCTATTTAGTCCATCTTTTTTGCTGTTTAGTCCATAAGCGTAATTATTTGTTGTTTTGTCCATCTTTTTTTCGCGCGAATCTTTGTTAAAATTTTATTGTTATATATGCTAATCTACTGTTTTGCTGCATAATATTGTATTTTTGTATTCTGAACATAAACATTTGGCTCAAAACAATATGGGACACACGGGCTGCTAGAAATTCCTAACTTCGCCCCTGCTCATCGTTGTTGTATTCTGCTGATATCTACTGAAATTTGTGATTTCCACCAAATTTCTTCTCCTACACTATGAATCAGGAAAAATCTCTCAGATTGATTCGATATAATTGTCATATTTTGTAGGTTTCAGTTGATTCATCTTTAATTTTGTTGCTAAAATGTTCAAATCTAGTTGCAGTCTCTTTCACAATTTTAAAATAACGTAGAAGCTACTGAATCATGAATTTCAATTGATTATTCTTCAAAACTGTTAGAACCTTTAAATTCAGTTGCTAGCTACAATCTTCACTTTTCGGAATTCAAATCGTTGTATGAGATATTGAATTATCCAACTCCTTTGGTGTGGAAATTCTTTCAAAAATTACTCATGAACAATAATTAAATATATTTGTCTCTATTCGTTAACTCGTTGTTTTAATGCTCCAAATGAATGTTTTAAGCTTTCATGAATGATTGTTTTTCCATTTGTGTCCAAAAATCACTGCATGTGAATGTTTTAGGCTAGCTCATTGTTATTTTAGTTGTATTTGTGAATATATTTTAGGCTTCCTTGAAAGTGTGACTGTTTCCCATTGGTTTCCAAGACTTATATTGTGACTAAATGTTTCACGTTATCTCATTGTTATTTTGGAGGTCTCTATGAATATATTAAGCTTCATTGTGTGATTGCTTCCCACTGGTTTTCAAAACCATTGTGCATGATTGAGTGCTTTAGGCTAGCTCATTGTTGTTTTAGTGGTTTCTGTGATTGTTTCAAACATATTAAAGAGGATGATGTTTATTCTTTTCAACCTAGCCTTAGTGAAACGCACGTTCAAATATAGAGATGAAATGCTACATAATGAAGGTTGGAAAGATGTTGTTGCTACTGGAAAATATTGCACCAGGAAAGTTTACTATGGTTTACGGGGGGTGCAAGACATAAGGTCCCTTGGAGGAAATTATTTTACACCAACATTCCTCGACCAAGAGCCCTTTCCACGGTATGGAACTATGGATGAATTGTCAATACCGCTTATATACAAAGGACAAAATGCTACGATTTTGACAACAATAATTCCTGATATTATACTAATGTATGTTTAATCATTTTAAATTAATTAAATTTATTAACAACTCCAAAATCGGAGTTGTTAGCTATCAAGTAAGAGGAATAAGAGATTGGAGCCCTATTTATTTTTAATTTTATAGATTTAAAAAAAAATTAATTAGTTTTAATTTTTTTAAATAATTAAATTAATTAGTTTTAATTTGTTATCATTTTGTTTTTAATATAACTTGAGGTTGTTTGGCTGCTGCCAAAATCTGGTAATTTGAAAGGGGTAAAAGAGTCATTTTCAGCCAGCCATGGGTTTATATGTAATTAGAAATACATGTTCTGGTACTTCAATATAACTGTTACTCTAAGAGTGACCTAGATGTAATAAAAATATTTAAGAGTGATAATATATATGAAATTGACCCTTCCACTAATGATGAACATGCCACAATAGTAAGTGTTGCAGTTGGATAGTGAAGTGAATACCGCTACTTCATAATGTTTACATTGAAGGTATTCCATGTATTATTATTTCTATATTATTTAATATAGTTCAATTTTGTTTTTTTTAAAACGGCAAAATTTATTAATACATAAAAAAAGTACAAGTACATAAATAAGTGCATAAGAGATGCACAATGAAGAAAAACTCAACCCAAGATTTTAACTCAAAACCAAGAGGAGCATAAAAACATGTTCGAACCTCAAACCTGTTATGGCCTTACCAAAACATAACCACCCCCATCGTCTAGTATGTCAACCTTACTAGCAAGGTGCCAAGAGTAGGGGGTGATGAATATACAATCAATTCTATTTAAGACCAATGGAGAGGGAAACCTTTCGTTGCAAGTTTAGAGAACTTAGCACAAAAACGAAAGATGATGACCTCCATTGGGATAAGAACCAATCACAAGAAAGAAGAAGACACATGATACACCCCTCAAAGCAAGAGAAAAGAACTAGGCTGAACAACAACCAAACCTGAAATAAAAATCGCAGCAGCAGCAGACAACTTACAGTAGCGCCCAGACGACCCAAGGAAACAAAAAGGACTATAAAAAATCCCAACAAAACACAGTAAAAAAAAAAAAAAAAAAGGGGACGACCAACTCCAACAAAACTACAAGCAGCCTGCTCACGGGGGAAGTCAACTTATGCCCAGCACTTGGAAGGAGAACAAAATCTATCTACTATTTTAGAACCTTTCTGTATTTTTCCTTTCATTTTCAACCAATTCCAAAGACAAAACTGAACTTGTTGCACAACACCAAAAACCGTTTGCGATTCATTCTTGAAAAACAAATTATTTCTAGATTTCCACAAATTCCAAAGAGTACCTTGAGTGATTGCAGCAGAGAATTCCCTATTGATGGACCTGGAGCCCAACCAAGAACCTTTAATTACATCGACCAATGAATCCACTTGACAAAACGGAGCACCATCCAACCGGCAACACGTCTCCAAACAGCTTCAGCAAAAGGGCAGCGACGGAATAAGTGATCGGCGTCTTCATCACCACATGAATAGAGCTTACAAAGAGTGTTAGTCTCCACGTGAATATATTACGCTTTTTCAGATTATCCAAGGTCAGGAGACGGTTCCAAACAAGTTTTTTCCATGAAAATCCACTAACTTTAAGAGGTACCGCATTAATCCAAATTTTGTTCTTCCACGCAACCTGAGTATTAACAAGATCAGAACCGCGGACAGAGATAAAAAGCTCCAAGCGAATTATAGCCAGCTTTAGCAGAATAAGTGTTTGACCCCCCCCCCCCCCCCCCCGCACACCTAAACCAGCCATCATCTATAGAAGAGACAACACGATCTGAATTAAGAACAAGATTAGAAAGATCATCAACAAGAATAGTCGAGAAAGCTCCCGATACCAATTCCAAACAACCCCACCACTCACACGATCGGACACAACACAATCTTTATTACTTTCTAAAGCAAAAAGTATAGGAAACAGTTGATTCTTGTGAAAATAGTACATTGTGCGCTTCTCATAAATTTATGTTTATATAATTATTCCACTATACGTCATTTTTATTTATGTGTGGCACTATATGCACTATAGTCTTCACACGTATTATTTATATATTTATTCTTCTTTACTTTTTGCATATCATTGGGAACCTCTACCTCTTTTAATGTATTATGTTCAAATCAATATTATTGACATTGGACCCTAACTCTAGTTCTAGAAACAATGAAAGTAAATTGTATTACCCGTTTTATTTTTCCTCGAATTTTATACCAAGTTTTTTCTATATCTAACACGCCAAAAGAGTCACATTAATCCAACGGTCCACATATTAAAACAAGATCTATGCAACTTATTAGGGCCGGCGTCAAGTATATTTATATATATCACTCACATTTCATAGCTCATACAACACCAATCCATCAGTAGTTTCACTGTCTACAAACAATAAAATGGTATGCCATTTTTCTTCTCTTTTTCATCTAATTTTAGGGATCCCCCCTCCTTTCTATCACATTTGTTCGTGTAATTGACAGAATGGTTCTTGTTTAGGTTTTGTCAAATCAACAAACTTTGGAGTGCCAAAGTGTCAAGCTCGCCATTGTTGGTGAACGATGATGGTGTGGTATTGGTAATTCCGAACCTTCTGATGTTGATTTATGTTTATTAATTAGCTAGGGTTTAGGGTTTATGGTAGATCTTTGTGAGGATTGGGGATTATGCTTCAATGTCACTAAATCCCTTTCAGATATGTGATTTAGGATGCAATGGCATTGGTAAATCTTTGTTTTTACCGCACATTTACTGGGAAAGACCACTTTGCATATAAATGAAGTGTTAATTTCACAAACGTTGCTTAACCGCTTATGTAAATTCTCTATCACATATGAAACACACTTTTTGCTCTCTTTCTCTTTGTGCAAGAATTATTGCATGTTAATTTGTTCTTCCTTTGTCCCATTGATTCCTATCCTTCGTTGCTTTTATCGCACAATTTTTTATTGATGTGTAGAATCATACGTTACACCATGCGATAGTGTCCCATGGTGCCTTAAGTGTTGTATTATAATTGTAAATTGTGTTTTATCACACATATTTTAGTAAGTGTGTAAAATTACATATTTAAGTGGTCAAACGTGTTATAAAGTACTCCCTTTGTCCTGATGCAATAGTAACACTTGCTTTTGTTATTAATTTTTTTTTTTTTGCTCCTTATTACACATGACCATACTAATTTTTTTTATAAAATTATATTCTGACTCGTTTAGAGTTTTTTTTTTATACGCGATATAATGCAATTGTACACACTATTATATTATAATTGTACCTTATACTTCATTTGTTGTACAGTAGTACAACGTATAAACTACTCCGTACATGTAGGTAGAATGGTTCAGTGTTGTATTTGGAGTACGAAATCTAATCGTAGAAAGGGGAAGTAAATGTTTGTTTCCGTTAGTACTCTTTTGAAATTTGAGTGACTAATTTGTGGAAAAGCTTGACGGGTCTGATCCAACGGCCCAGATATTAGCGTGGGTTTGAAGCACAACTTCTAACACAAAACCTACGCTAAGTGTTTAGGGCTGACACTATATATACCCAGCACCCCCTTTTTTTCATAGCTCACACAACTCACAAATCCATCGATACTCTCTGTGTTTCTTCTTCAAAGTTCAATCCATCAAATCAAATGGTAATCAAGTTTTTTTCTCTTCTCTTTGCTTTGTTGATTGATGAGTTAGGTTTTTTGTTTTTCCCCTTTCTATTCGATTGATTTTTTTTTTCTTCATATGATTGATTGATGAATTGCTTCTTTTATAGGCTTTACCGAATCAGCAAACTGTGGATTACCCGAGTTTCAAGCTCGTCATTGTTGGCGATGGTGGCACTGGTAATTTCGATGCTCCCGATTGTTGCTGATTTATGTTTATTTGCTAGGGTTTAGGGTTTATCCTATGGATTTGTTCTGTTTGGTTCTGATTGATTGATTTATGAATTTGTACATAGGTCGATTTACTGAAGGATTGATTGATTTATCAATTGGATTATTTGCTAGGGTTTAGGTCAATTTGCTGATTTATTGACTGATTTATCAATTAGATCATTTGCTAGGGTTTAGGGCAATTTGCTGTTTGGTTTATGAATTGAATTAGTTCCACATTGAGAATTTCGAGTTCTGAAAACCTTGCTTTTTGTAAAAAAATGATTTGGAGGCTGCTGATTTCTTATAGGGTCTAGGGTTTTGTGATAGGGGAGTGAGAATGTTACGACTGAAGTTAGTCCTGAGATAAAATTTAACGTAAGATGAAGATGAAATTTGTGAAAATTTGTACAACTGGACCTTTTTTTGTCTTTCATTTTTTTCCTTCTAGTTGCTTCTGTGTTTTAATTTATCAATTAGATTATTTGCTATGGTTTAGGGTAATTTGCTGATTGACTTATGATTTGAATTAATTCCACATTGAATTAGATTAAATGTCTGTTTTCCCCCCTTCTTCTTGTTGCTTCAGTGTTTTAAACATTTATCTTTTGACATTCCAGGAAAGACCACATTTGTGAAGAGGCATCTTACTGGTGAATTTGAGAAGAAATATGAGCGTAAGAGATCAATCTCTTCCTTTGTTTCAATTTTTTTTTAATTTAGTTTCTTTGCCACCCTAGTTTTATGACATTTTTTCTTTTTATTCTTTTACAGCAACCATTGGGGTGGAGGTGCATCCATTGGATTTCTTCACCAACTGTGGGAAGATTAGGTTTTACTGCTGGGACACTGCTGGCCAGGAGAAATTTGGTGGCCTTAGAGATGGATACTAGTGAGTAAATTGTTTTAATTAGTCTCTTCATTGTATTGTTTGTTCTCGGTGCATCACTGTGGAAAAGACTTGTTTTTCGCATTTGAATTCATATGTCGAAAGTTCCTGTATGTTAATCTTTTATCATCTTATGGAAGCTGCACATGTTCCACCTGTTCTGTTTGTAAATTTGTATCGACATTACTAGTGGCTTGCGAACACATAAATTGACTTAATATTCTGGGCGTAGACAATTTAAGAACCACTTGGCTGCCTGCTTGGTTTAATTTGAATGTGTTTATATCCCGATGAGGGTCATGCCAATTTGAATGTGTTTATATCCCGATGAGGGTCATGCCTACCACTTGTCTGCCTGCTTGGTTTGATTTGGATGTGTTTATATCCCGATGAGGGTCATGCCTTTTAAACTTACTAACTCTTTCATCTTTTGCAGCATCCATGGGCAGTGTGCCATCATTATGTTTGATGTAACAGCTAGGCTGACCTACAAGAATGTCCCAACATGGCATCGTGATCTCTGCCGGTATGTTCTGTTTAGTATGGTCTGAAGTTATAATATTTATTTATTTGGTAGCAGTACCTGTATTGACAAGTTCTCTTATATAACTTTCAGTGTGTGTGAGAATATCCCAATTGTGCTTTGTGGGAACAAGGTTGATGTGAAAAACAGGCAGGTGAAGGCCAAGCAGGTTACTTTTCACAGGAAGAAGAATCTTCAGTACTATGAAATTTCAGCAAAGAGCAACTACAATTTTGAGAAGCCTTTCCTCTACTTGGCTAGAAAGCTTGCTGGGTATGTAACTTGGTTCTATGTGCATAAATCCTAGTGAATAATTTTCTTCTTCAATTTTTATTATTTCAGCAGCAGCTGATCAAGTGAATTTCTTATTGCAGGGATGCTAATTTGCACTTTGTGGAATCACCTGCTCTTGCTCCACCAGAGGTTCAAATTGACATGGCTGCTCAACAACAGTAAGTTTCTAGCCGAACCTCTCTTCAACATTGCTTTACCCGGTGCAGACACACCCTGCAGATGTTTGCTTTTTCTTCTCATCTGTGGATTTTGATCTTATGGATATCCTAACTCCTATATTTTGTTTTGCAGACATGAGGCAGAACTTGCTGCCGCTGCAAGCCAGCCCCTTCCTGATGATGATGACGACGGCTTCGAGATGTAATTGAGAAATGCCCAAGTCATTGTACTTCTAGATGGACATGTGATCCAAAGCTTTTGTGATGTTGATTGTGTCCAATTCTTTTTTTTTAATCTTTCTCTTGCATCCATTCTGTTGGATGACATTGGATGTGTCATGACATTTCGAAGTCCTTGTATGCGATTTCCTCCATCATCTATATACTGTAGTGATATGGTTGAACCATTGTTTTTTGTTGCTGCTAGTTATTGCTAGTTTTATTATTGTTAGTGTATTATTATTATTATATATGAATGAATAAGGGCGCGTGGAGACTTGTGTGAGAAAATACGGACTTTCCATCTCTTCTTCGTACTTCTTCCGAATCTCTAATTCCGTCTATACTTCCTTTCCTTTCAATATTATATGAATACCTGTGCGTGTGTGCGACGAAAGGAAAAGCTCTCCTTTATTGGCGCGTACCTTCACAGACTTAAGAGACCTTCACTTTCAGAGTTCCAATCTATTCTAATTTCTCATCTATACCAGTTGTCCTCTCTTTCTCTCTTTTATACCAATGATTACCAATGATTCATTTCCCTCATCCTTCCCAGATCTAAACTTGCTTCCAGTTTCGGTACGCACGATTTCTAACCTCCCAAATCTAAACATGCCCCAATTTCAGTTCAGACACATGGCTCGGGACTCACTCACAACATACACCATATCTTCAATCACATCTCCGCCACTGCAGTACACCTTCAAAACGGCCCATGCCCGTGAATTGTCGGAGTTTCAATATTCATATTCTGGTACGGGCATTGCTTTAATCTAATAGTTTGAATACTATACCTATTCATATACATATACCGAGAATTCGACCATTGTTCTGTTCTAATTATAAAGATATATAGTGTCAATTTGTGGTCAACTGATTTTTGGGTGAAACGTTTTGGTTATCCGGAGTTGAGTAAGAGTTAGCTTCTGTTTATTTCCCCCTCTTTCATGTGATATCCTCTATTGAGTTGTAGAATTGTTTAATATATGTAGTACAGTATATAGGTAGCTTTTGATACATAATAGATTAATAGTATTATCTTTTTTTAAATGTATGTTTAATTCAGCTGAAGTAGTCTGATTTATTTCATTCTGATCTTTTGCCACCTTCTTAATTTCATTCAATTCTGATTTTTAGATACGGTTGGGTATGTTCAGAATACCAACACCCAAACTGTTGATCTTGATAAGGTCCGAGTGGTTATAGTCGCTTAAAAATTTAAGTGATTATAATAGTTGATAAAGTTACCATAATTTGCAAGTCCAAAAACTTGGGGAGGGGGAGGGGGAGGAGTTGACGGTTCATCCTACGAGTAATCGGCCTCGTAGTGATGACAATGGGCATTGACCAATAATATAGCTATTCGGCTAGGCCAAGCAAGATGGCCTGGATTTGGGTCTTGGTTCCAACAAAACGATAATTTTAGATAAGATTAACTCTGACACAATACAAATTTAGAAATATAAAATAATAACGTAATTTTTTATGAAAATAAATTGCAAATGAGTAATTATATGAAGTAATATTCATTATGGGGAACTTAGTAAAAGATATTTCTATACTACCAATAAATTCTCTACGTATTTCTTTTTTGAATGTTCCAATTAATTTTTTACGTTTGCATTATTGGAACCCCATTTAAGTACAATATTAGTCAAGTATAACACCACCAAACAAAACATCCCATAAAAACCGTGTAAGAAACAAACGTAGACATATCGTGACAGGGGCAACTAATAATAATGCTTACATAAACTAGGACCCCGGACCCATTATGGTGCCAAGCCGACCCCATTGAGCCCCGCTATATTGGATTGGTCTTGTTTTGGATGGACTAAACTGCCATAGCCCGTTTTACACTAACGTAATTTGCACGAACTCTATACCTCTTAGATTCATCAAAATTGATGAGTAGAATTAATTCGTACGAACTCTACCATGAATTCCTAATTCGTGATAATGCGCTTGAAACATTTTTCTATATATTTCTTCAACCTCACAACACCGAAGCTCAAACCGAGTAATGAAGAATTTCCATGGGGTTTCAGACTTTTAGTCTTAGGTGATCTCAATACTTCAAACCTCTTTCGCCCCTTTCAAATTTTCGCCCCTCTTTCACTCCGACAACCAAAACCTGAAGACTATAGGCTATTCGTATAACTCTCAGGTGAAGAAGCAAATTCACTTGTTTGTATTTCATTTCTTTTCTTGGTGACTCGTTTCGATTCTCACAACTTTTATACTAAATAAACCCTGTTTTGCAGAATTGAAGTTTTCTTTAGAAGCTAGAAGGGTCTCTGTAATCGAAGGAAAGATTGAAACTTGCGGTTCTTGGAGTTAGAAATGTCGCAAACGAATTGGGAAGCCGATAAAATGTAAGTTTCTTGATATTCCATTTTTGGAGATAGATTTTTGTTCTGCTTAGTTTCGCTTCTTGTTGTTTACTTTTGCGTGTGTGTTTTGAGTTTTGTGTATTACTGTATTTGAATAAAAGTTGAATTTGCCCTGACCTAGGTTGATGAATTTGTGGAATTTTTATTTTGATCTGATATACTTTTTTACCACTTTTGTCCCAGCGGTAAATTATGTTACACTTTGATTATTTGTGGAAAAGTATTAGTAGTATATCTTTTCTATTTGTGAATTTGTAATTGCGAAATTCGGTCCACTTTATGAGTTATGAAGTTTGGCATTGAGATTGACCTATTTTGAACCCTTGATTTTTGACTTTGTTTTCTAGGTTGGATGTCTATATCCATGATTATTTAGTAAAGAGAGGTTTCATGACCACTGCTCAGGCCTTTCAAGCTGAAGGGAACGTGTCGTCTGATCCTGTTGGTGAGTGTTGTATTATTAACTAACAAAGTATAGTAGTCCTCATCATTTTAACAATTTCAGCTATGAAGCTTAAATGACATGGTTTTTGTTCCAGCTATCGATGCTCCTGGTGGTTTTCTCTTCGAATGGTGGTCAGTGTTTTGGGATATATTTATTGCCAGGACTAATGAAAGACATTCAGATGTTGCTGCATCCTATATTCAGGTTCGTTAAATATCTTGAAATTTAGTTTTGCTACCAAAAGAATTCAATTTTCATCTGAATTCTTTCATATTACTTTACTGCGCCTAATTATCCAGCTCTGTACATCTAAATCCATTTCCTTCTATATCTTTTAGCATGAGATTATTTATTTCTTGCTGAAATGCTTTTGCTATATTCTCTATTAGTTATACGTGGACCCAAGATTCTCTGGTCGTTTACTTTTAGTAACACTGTCTTCAGTCATAATTAGGTTTACTGATTCTTTCAATCCCGTGGTGAATCTGGTGCTGAATGCACGCTCTCATTTGTGGTTGTTTGGAGTACCGATTCACCCGGGTTTGGTAAATTCTCCATATTCAGTGAATCGGAGATAATACACCGAATGAAGACATAAATGGATTGTAATTGATTTTAGTAGTAATTGAAGTAGTTGTTTAGTACATTATCCATCGGTAAATAATTATTTAAATTCAATAAATATGACCGAATGCTTAAAAGTATTACTATCAATGTTTCTTTCGAATCAAACTATAAATAGTAGGGAATCGTTTTCCATAAATCCGATAGTCGATGCTATGTGATTCTCCACGAGGAGAGAATTTGCTTACCATGTTCCACGAATCAGGTGACCCTAGGTATAATAGGCTCTTTGTTTGGAAAGTTGTTAGTGAACTGCACTATTGTTTGTCTAAAGCCTTTTCATTTTTAGTTTCCTTCGTACTTGTCTGCACCTCTGCGTTAACTCTGAAATAAAGGAGGTTTGCGCCCACTTTTCACCAAACAAGTGTCATGCATGAAGCTTAACTGTGCACTATTATGAAACTTTAAATATTAGCGTAGCTTTTAATGTATTTTTACAACGTTTTAATGTTAAGGTCATGTGTGCGCAAAGAATTTCATTATAGGAGATGGATTAGGTAGTGTTTTCAAAAAATTTCCAAATGCCAGTAGAATATAAATTCATGAGTGTCTGTGAATCAATATCTCATATAAAGGTTTAATATCCGAAAGAATGCTTTTTAAAGAATCTTGGAACATTTCATTGAGGGTACTTAGGTAACGAGAAATTATTTTGAGGGACAAAAGTGTCCAAGTAAACTTTGACCAATGTACAAGTTGACTTCAAGAGGCAATTAGCAACTTGTTTCTTGATTCTACTTTCACTTTATTTATGAAAGAAGCATTCGAGGTTTTCATTTGGAAATTCCCACAAGCAATACATAACTCTCCTTAATCCATTTTTATGTGAAATCTGACCAATTGTTTTTGGAAGCAGACTCAATTAATGAAGGCAAAGGAGCAACAACTACAATCACAACCGCAACAGGCACAAAACCCGCAGCAACTGCAGATGCAACAGATTTTACTACAGAGGCAGGCTCAGCAACAACAACAACAACAACAACAGCAACACCAGCAGCAGCAGCAGCAACAACAGCAAAGGCGTGAGGGTGGTCACCTCTTAAATGGGACTGGCAATGTGATTGTTGGAAATAATCCACTTATGAGACAAAATTCTGGTACTGCCAATGCACTGGCTGCAAAGATGTATGAAGAGAAATTAAAACCCCCTGTTCAACGGGATTCTTTAGATGAAGCTGCTGCAAAGGTACACGTTATTTCTAAAGAGGATAATTGACTTTTGAGTAGTTGTAGCTGACGTTGTTAGTTTACTTTCAGCAGAGATTCGGCGATGGTGGTAGCCAGATTTTGGACCAGAATCATCCTTCGATCTTGAAGTCTGCTGCAGCTGGCCAGTCCTCTGGGTATGTTCTTCTGTATAACTTATATTCATTTGTTCTTTGTTCACTTCCAGTACCTTGCAGGAAGATGAATATAAACTGGCGTCCCTATTTTGTTGTGCATGTATTTCTTTTGTACTATTATGAGATATTGTACAATCCTCCCCCAATCCCTCCCTCACCCCCACCCAAAGCCCACAACATCCGCTTCTGCCCATGCTCACTCCTCCCTCCTTTTTCTTCTGTTTTTATATCCTGGTTGCAGCCTTTCTGTGAAGAATTTATAATTTTCTTAATTTCCTGAATGTCTAGTTCTGTAGCATTCTCTAGTGTTGGAGGGATGAACATATTTATCATCTTTCTAATATACATTGTGATGTTATCACTCTTAATCTGGTCATGGAATGTTCACGTATTCACTCTTCTCATACGCATTTAAAATTATCTTTATCAGGCAAGTCCTGCATGGTACACCTGGTGGGCTATCTTCACAAGTTCAACTGAGAAACCAACAATATCCACCAGTCAGTATATACTTACTATGTTCTTTCAGGAATATTTATGGTAGTTGTGTCTGAGTATCCAACCTAACACATAGATATTCTTGCATGAACAGGACATCAAGACTGAAATGAATCCCATGCTTAGCCCGCGAGCTGCAGGTCCTGAAGGGTCTCTTGTTGGCATTTCCGGTACACATCTACTTATCCTTGGTTTATGATACCCTACTCAAGAAATAAGGAAAAGCGGACAGGGTTTGGTGCCATTTGTTTCATTAATTGAATTTTCTCTGTATATGCTGTAGTTAATATTGTCTTCGTTTCTTTTTTTTTTTTTTTAGGGACAAATCATGGTGGCAACAATTTGACATTGAAAGGATGGCCTCTAAATGTACCTGTAAGTTTTATTTTTTATTTTTTTCCTTCCCTCTAAATGCTCTGCAAAACCCATTCTGCTTTTATTGGTGTCTGTTTATACTAAAGTTTGGGAGCTTATTTATAATTTGTGGTGTTAAAAAAAAAAAAGAAAAGAAATGCAAATTAGTAGTATTACAGAATTATTGATAAAGAATGCTTCACCCAAAAAACCTTCTATGTGAAGTTTGAAACCTAAAAGTAGGCATAATTATCCATTGTTCAATTATTTCTTTGAATTGTGTATCATATTCTAATATTCTGGCTTGTTAATTTTTTTTAAAACTAATGTGTGATAGGGTCTCGACCAGCTTCGCCCCGGGCTTCTCCAGCAGCCAAAGTCAATCATGCAAGGTTCCCAGCCCTTTCATCAAATGAATATGCTAACACCTCATCAGCACCAGCAGCAGCTTTTGCTTGCTCAGCAGACCTTGACTTCCCCGTCTGCCAGTGACATGGAAAAAAAGTTAAGAATGTTTCAAAATAACAGAAGTTTCTCTATGGGGAACAATCCAATGTCTAATTCAGTCGGTGAAGCAATACCAAATATTGCTTCCCCCCTGCAAGCTGGAGCGATGCCTGGAGCAGATCCAGAGATGCTAATGAAGGTTATTTTTTTTCCTTACGTCAGTGAAGTTGTGTCATGGATATAACTCAAAATAGTTACAATATGCAGTTGCATGTTTTTACATAACAACTTAGAAAATAGCATCGAATCTTTAGTAAGAGTATGAACCACAGAAGCTATAGAAGTATACAATTCATTCATCGTTTGAGTCGATCATTCTGAATTCAGATCGGGGGCTGTTAGTTTTGTTTGTATCGTTTCTCCCGTTGAGATAGGCACTTTTACTTCGTTTCATTTTATCCATTCTTTATACTGCACAGAGGTTCAGCATTGGTCTTCTCTATCACGAGTTCTAAATCTGTTATCATGTTTTTTTTGTTTTTCGTTATGTAGTTCAAAATGTCACAATTACAACAGCACCATCAGAACAACAATCAAACACAGCAGCAGCAGCTTCAACATCCTCAAAGCTCAGGTCAGCATCCTCAAAGTTCAAATCATAGTCTTCAGCAAGGAAAAATCATGGGGTCTAGCAATGTCACTGGTGATGGTAGCATGTCGAACTCCTTCCGCGGAAATGATCAGGTCTCACCATCTCCATTTTACTAGAAAATTCCTATTTTTCAAATCCATTGCATTTATGGACTTGAATTGTAATTTGGCTGGCGATAATTCTCTCTGATATGCCTGAGTAAGAAAGACCATAAAATTTATGTTCGCTAATAGCCTAATACACCCGTCATTCTAAACAAAAAATGTTACTATTGAGGATGGCTGATTATTAGTAATAATCAGCCATTCTCAATAGTAACATTTTTTTTTTCCTTTCCAGTTGCTTTGTTCTCACAAAGAAACTCCTTATGTAGAAAGAAAAACTGAACACGTGTTAATTATTTATAATTGCGAGTCGCGGAAAACAGTTCATCCAATTGGCTATATTTGCTATCTGAGTACTAATCATTTTACTTGATATATTTGAAATTATTATTTGTTTTAGTAAATTTAGGGGGAAGTTATCAAACATCTATATGAGTCGTTTACGTAGAAATTTATTCTAGATTCCGGTTCTTTTTCATGTAAAAGATTAAATTTAGCTAACAATTTCTATCTCCTCATTTCAGTATTTTAAATCCATGCACATAATGGCTGCCACAATGCATTCGTCAGTAATCCTGGAATTTTTTCAGCCATTGGAAAATAGATATGTATATGCATGTGTATTATCATTTTACTGGAGTATATTCCTAACATGAGTTTCCTTGCATTTCAAGGCTTTGAAAAATCAGACAGGAAGAAAGAGAAAGCAGCCCGTATCGTCTTCAGGCCCTGCCAATAGTTCAGGTACTGCAAACACAGCGGGTCCATCTCCAAGTTCTGCTCCCTCGACACCTTCAACTCATACACCTGGAGATGGGGCACCTATGCCTGCTTTACCACGCAGTGGTAGTTCCTCAAAGCCTCTGATGATGTTTGGAGCTGAAAACGCTGCTCTTACATCTTCATCAAATCAATTGGTATTACTCTTACTCTGTCTTCACCTTCGGTGAGTATAGGATGTGTTTGATTATTGATTAGTTTCATTTGGCATATACTATTCAACAGTGGGAGGATAAAGATCTAGTGCAATCAGATATGGATCGTTTTGTGGATGAAGACGTCGAGTCTTTTTTATCCCATGGTGAAGGTGATCACCGAGATGCAGCCGGGCACAGTATGGATGTTAGCAAAGGCAAGTTCCGGGTTTCAACTATTTATTTATTTTTGTTGTGTGTGTGTTGCATGTCGTACTTTTTAATTTTTTAGGAAAAGATGCACAACGTAAAAGCATTTTTCAAGTGTTTGTTTTGTTTATGGTCCCAGCTTAAATCCGTGAACAAATTTCCATTTGAGTCATGTCTCTGCTACTGATCTTGCCTAGCTTTTCTTCTGGATAAATCCAGCAGATATCCAGATACCAAACAGTCAAGATGTGCCAATTTACTTATTTGGGTAGAAGATAAGAAGATAAGAGACATATAAATACTTTTCAAAACCATTTTTAAAGATTTCCTTGGGCATGTATCAAACACACAAGTACAGAAGATTTATTGTTTTTCTTTTAATAAGACCGGTGCAAAATTCATGGAAATTCAGTGGACATATGGTGGTGTATATTCTTGTTGAGGCTACCTCAACTTGAATGTAATTGTGTTTGTTAGATGCATACATGTATTCTGTGCGTTGTGTGTGACGGGCTCATATTCTAGTTTCTATAAGAACGACGCTTACCAACAAAATTGTGCCCGAGTAATCACAATTGCATTATAGATTACAGCATGTTTGAGGTGTTGTTTAATCATCACTGTATTTGCTCTGTGTTGTGTGTGTTATGACTTATGAAGAATGAGATTTTTCAAGCTTTTTTTCTTTGTTCACTTGCTGCATCATGTGGTTATCACGAATGACATGTTTGCTCGAATAAAACTTGAAGGGCCAACGCTTTCCAGTAGTTCATATATGATCATGGCTTCTGAGAAGTGTTGGTATGAAGTATTGTCTGACAGGAAATTCATTTTCTTCAGGGTTTTCATTCACCGAAGTGAGTTCTATCCGTGCAAGTGCTTTTAAAGTTGCGTGTTGCCACTTCTCATCAGATGGAAAACTTCTTGCTACTGGAGGTCATGACAAAAAAGTGAGTACTGGGGATGAAAATATTCATATTCCATATTTTGCGCCAGAAATAAATAAATTTAATGCATCCTGCTCTCAGCTTGATGTATTAATTGTTGCTTTTCTAACTTAAAGACCTTTGATTCAAAACGATGCAGGCTGTTTTGTGGTACACTGATACTTTGAAGCAAAAATCAACACTTGAAGAACACTCGTCTTTAATAACTGATGTTCGCTTTAGTCATAGCATGGCACGTGTTGCCACATCTTCGTTTGACAAAACTGTCAGAGTCTGGGATGTAGAAAATGTAAGTGGTTCAGAATTACTTAATTTTGCAGTATTCAACTTTTAGTTCTTTTTGTTTAAATATTTAATGACTAAATAATTCTGTAACTTATCTTCATATAAACGGTGTTTCATCAGTGTGCCATCATTGGACCATGTTTTGGAAAATTTCATATCAATTCATGTCCTCATTTCTATACAGCATCTGTTTGTCGTTCCTTTTGAATTTGGATTTTGTTTCCGATTCAAGGAAGATGCTCCTATATCTATAGGTTGAAGGATTACTTAACTTTTGCTGATTAATATTGCAGCCTGGCTATTCACTTCGTACATTTACCGGACATTCTGCGGGTGTAACGTCACTGGACTTTCATCCCATCAAAGATGATCTTATCTGCTCCTGTGACAGTGATGGTGAGATAAGGTACTGGAGTATAAATCATGGTAGCTGCGCACGAGTTTTCAAGGTAAAATTGGAACTAAACTAGTAATACAACTTTCAGCTTTCCTTTTCTGTATAGTAATTGCTTTATACTAGTAGGTAGCACTATTTCTCTTTTCCTATATGTGACTGAAAATGTTAAATGTGATTAATCTTCTTACTTTTCCTTATTGCATCAGGGTGGTGCGTCGGGTGGTACGTCCCAAGTCCGGTTTCAACCCCGTCATGGTAGATATCTTGCTGCAGCTGCTGAGAATAATGTGTCGATTCTGGATGTGGAGACACAGACCTGCCGGCATTCATTACAGGTCCATCTTCCGTCTCTTTTGAACCTGTCACTATTTACAGATCCAGTGCATTATTTTGTCTCAATTTAACATTTGGTTTTGCTTCAGGGCCACACCAAACCCATCCATTCTATTTGTTGGGATTCATCTGGAGAGCTGTTGGCTTCGGTTAGTGAGGATTCAGTGAGAGTGTGGACACTTAAACCTGGAAGTGAAGGGAAGTGCTTGCACAAACTTAGCTGCAACGGCAACAAATTCAATTCATGCGTTTTCCATCCTACATTCTCGTCATTGTTGGTTGTCGGTTGTTATCAGGCAAGTCTCGTCACTGAAAACTACAATTGAAATAAATTGTCTGTGTTGTATATATATAGTCAGGCTAGCTAACCAAGAATGTTTTGTTTATGAACCAACAGTCGATGGAGCTTTGGCACATGAACGAAAACAAGACGTTGACAGTTGCAGCACATGAAGGATTGATATCGTCACTGGCAGTTTCAACAGCTTCAGGATTGGTTGCTTCAGCTAGTCATGATAGAATCGTTAAGCTATGGAAATGATGGACATGATTAACATCATCGTTTTGAACAAAAACCTCAGAGTTAGAAAACTAGTAGTTTTTTTTTTTTTTTGAAATCTAGTAGTTGCTGTTATGAGATGCTTGTGCTATATTTACGTTTTGTGGACTTCAGTATAAACAAAACTTATAAGTTCTTAAACATACATAGTGAATACTCCCTCAGTATTTTAGGTACATTTTGCGGTTTTGCCCTGCCAATTGCCAGAAACTCGAAATTGAAGAATGTGATCTCACCTTTTTAGGTTGATAGATAGCGGATGGATAGGTATCAGTTTGAAACTCCAGTTTCCGAAGCCTTTTTTACTGTGCTGTAATTTCAATCCATCCATAAAAAATTGTGTGTAAGCTTCTAAAATCACAAAAAAACAAACACTTTTTAAAGCATTTCCAAACACACCTCAGAAAAAAATATTTTGCTTGTTTTCGCTCCTGAACTCTAAGAAGGAACACTATTTATGTCCAACAAGTTCGTAGATGATACGAATTCAACTTTTTCAAAAGTTTAAGTTATTGGGGAGATATGAAATCTAGTTATTTATATTAATTCTCCAATAGTAGACCTTTTCGGCATCTGCAATTGAATTTGACAAGTTAGGGCATGATGACTGAGAGACGGGGGAAATTAGATAATTGTTAAAATAAGATGAACATGATGTTTCAACGTTCAACTCCAGTTTTTGAGCAGGTTCTCTTAGTATCCGGTTTTTGGAGTTTTAGCGGATTTTTGATATATTGGCCAGTAATGCCCTTGGTGTCCAATTCAGTCCGTGTCGAAACATATATAGGTGGAATTGGTATTGAATATGAAAAATTAAAGAAGGAAAGAAAAATGAATGTTATGTTTGTGAAAATTTTACTTCCTCCGATCTTGTATAAGTTTCTCATTTGTTTTGTTGATTTTTCTTAGTCTTCGTTTGACTCTAAATTAATCAAAAAATTAATTTTGAAAATTAGATTATGAAAATATAGTAGTATAAGATTTTCACTTTCATAATATAAGTTTATTGTTATCCTATACGATTTATGATAAATTCGGAGTCAAATGGAATCTAAAAAAATTCAACAAAACAAATGTGAAACTTATAGAGAGACGGAGTAAGTCCGTATAAGATGACAAGAATCACCATTCATTCAAAATGGGCAACGTATGTGGATAAAAAAAGTTTCCTCATGAATACTCGAGGGACACATATCGTTCATTTTTCATTTTTTTTTAATTACATTAGATCCGTATTGACACTATGTTGGTGGATTATTAGAGACCCGATTATTACACTCATTATTTATATACATTTACAACGAAACCGAAACCTCGATTATTACACACTTGTTATTATGTTTGATTCAGTTTTTTTCTTTTTTAAAAAGGATAGTTTTTCAGTGTTTTATCAGTTTCAAATCAATTGAGTTCGATTTAAATTTTACCCAACTAGAGTTAGTACTTGGTCCGTCCTGCTAAAGCTTATTTCGTGACCTTTTTTAGTCTCTGTTTTGCTCCACATTTGCTCCATCTTCTCGGTCTGTTCTGTTTTGATTTCATGTCTAAGCTGTAAATCAATATCAATGGCGAAACTTGAGGTACTACTTTCTCCGAACCGCATTAGAAACATATGTATTTTGTTACTAGGTTTTTACTAATCCTAAGATCAAATCTGTTTGGGATTTTCATACATTTTTTTTAGCTAGGGTTGCTTGAATCTGGTCGATTAACTAGAACCATTATTTTTGCTCTCTCCCAATTGTGAATATGATGTTAGTTTACTTGTTTCTTCCACAGGACCAAATGGAGGAGGCTCATCTAGCTGATCAACTTCAAATTTTACGGGAAAGGATCTCTAATCATCAGTTCCCCAATTCTTCACTCATAGTATCTCTCTTGAGGTCATTGAAGGTTGTTTCATTTCCATCATAAGTAAATTTTAGCTCAAGTTAGTTTCGATTTTTAGTCCTGGAGTGTTAATTGTTTGTGAGTTGTGAGTTGTGACTCTACTTTTCTGTTGTTCCTTGTGTGTTTCCTGGGGTGAAAATGAAATGGCACTCATTTGGGGGTTTTGTTTTGTAGGAACTCGAGAAGCAAGAATCTGATGTCGTGTTACAGCGTCGTTCATATTGTTTGAAATTGCAGCAGGAGGTTGATGAACTTGATCATGTGTTGAAAAGTGGTAGTGGTGATTATGGTTGGGATAGCTTGGATAGTTCTTTGCAGGAGTCATATGCGAGATTGGAATCGGCTAAAAAGGTAGACTGACATACAACTATAGATAGAACTGAAGCAGTATATTACTATGAAGTTATGTGTTTTGCACAACGAGGCTTTTGTTCTCTTCGTTTTCCTTCACCAGAGGATTTCAGTGCATCAACTTTTTGGTACCTATGATTCCTATGTGTCTACACTGCATGCTTGCATTCATTATAGAATTATTGTATTATGTCAGATTTTTATATCCCTAACCTGAAGCAAAATTTAAAAGTGAGTAACTCTGCTGGTTTTGAGTTGATGTGAGGTGGTATGTCATAGACTGATCCATTACCTCATTCTTTCCCTTTTATGGTAGGAACTGGCCTTGAAATTGAGATCAATTGTGTCTTTGAGGCGGCAGATAGATGAAGTGCCATTGCAGGAGGAACTTATACAGTAATAAACATCTTGGCTGTTTAGTTGTAAAGTTAATCCAGAAAAGTATTTGTTGTTTACTTATGATGTTAATAATTTCTCTGTGCAGATACGAACTCAGATCTACTGAACTGAATGCTCAGATTCAGGTAATTGTCTTGCAGTCTAATGTTCAATTTGTTGATGTGTTGTAATTTTTCATACACTTCGCTTTAGTAACTGTAGCTAGCTAACGGTCTAATATGCTCATGCTCGATATTTTGTAGAAAAAGCATCGACAGACCCGCAAGCATTACGATACGTTCAATACTTTGATGGAGATTAACGAATTGATGGTGAAAGAAACATCCTTGTTAAACTCCATCACCTTACAGGTGCATATTCAAGAACTACTATCTTTTGCTTCATGGTATTGCTTTCTCCTTCAATTGGATTAGTTTTCCCAAGTCAATGACTTGCGCCACATTCCTTCATGTAAAATAGTACAATTGCACCCCCCCATCCCACTGCGTGCGCGCATCACAGAATGGGCAAATTGCCGACCCCCTGATATTTAATAGGTGGATCAACAAAAGAAAGAACATCTCACAAGAGGCTAGATTCTATGACCAAAATAAGCTAGAGATGAGAATTTCCTACCAAACTTAAAGTTTATCCCTGGATTACTTGAAATATTTTCCTCTTCCAATTGTGGGATTGTAAAAGTTTTTTCCTACCAAAAAAGTAAATTATAAAGAATACTTCTGATATCATGATTTTCTGGCACACAATGGACAGGGTTTTGGTATACAATAATAATGATGTTGACTGGATAGAATTCTGATATCAAAGAGGGGTTTCTGATTTTTCGTGTTTGGTGCTAAGTTTCATAGTATTACATAATAAAGTTTCACAAAGAAAACATATTATCTTCCGAATCACTGAAATTACCGAATATTTATCAGTACTTAACTGCAATTGCACTTGTAAGACTTTCTGTAACCAAGTTGTGCACTGCAACCTAAAGTAAATCACCTCTAGCTAGTAGCGAGTAGCGTATTACCCTCTTCCTATTGAGTTAGGGAGAACAAAACTACTACTCCGAGAATATTTTGTTTTACTTATAGGACAGTGTAATCTCCGATATTTATCAAAGTATAGTGGTATTACAGTCTGCTGGATCATAGGTGCATGATATATTGTATTTGGTTATAAAATTCTTACATCCTCAAATGTTTCTGCTCCCAATTATTTTTCTTTCCTCCATGTATGTGGCAGAATTTGATACTGTATTTGGTTATAAAATTCTTACATCCTCAAATGCTACTGCTCCTAATTATTTTTCTTTCCTCCATGGGCTGCATTTATTCTGGTGGATGCTACTCACATGTTTAAATGCTAATATAACATCTGGTTGCTGTTCCTTGTAGTTCCAAAATGCTATTACAAGTGTTGATGGGAGGACAAAACTCATCCAATCCCTGGAGGGTATTTCTGAAGGAATCCAACAGGTTCTCATTTACTTCATTCACATGTACAGCAGCTAAAATTTTGTTTGTGTCTTCTGTTATTTCAGTAAATAGTACAGTCAGTTCACCTTTTGCTACCTCGTTAATGTTACAGAAACTAGAGAAAGTGGAACAGACATTCCAATCTGAGAAAAAGATTTGTGATGCACTCGAAGAGAAATATGCTTCTACAAATTCAGATAGAAGAAAGTGCTTATCTATCGTGAAACTTCTCAAGGTTTGATGAAATTTTCTGAACTCTAGCGTCATGTTGTAGCACTTGATCATCAAAGTTCTTTCTCGTACACTTAACCAGTTCAACTGCTTATATCCTTCATTGTCGTATATCAGGAAGAAGGTAAGAGGAACGAGAGGCTTCGGGCTCAGATTGCAGAAATGTAATACTAGTGGTACCTGAATTCGTTATGGTAAGATAGAATTTTGGAACAACTTTGTATATCTTGATACAATGTATATCTTGATACAAAGTGGTTTGCTTGATAAGGCTTTTTATTGGTTTTGAAAGGGGCGTGTACATCCATTATCATTGTATATCTTGATAGAAAGACCGTAGTCGGTGTGTACTCTTAGTGAGTGTAGGAGGCTTGAAAACTTATCCTTTTGTTGCCTTGAACCTGGAATTGCTGTATGTTTTGGGAGCAAAGGTACTTCATCATGAGAACTTGAAGCTTGAAATAACATTTCTCTTGGCTAGGGTGTTCCTCGTTCTAGGGGCAGAAACTGGAATAGCTCCGGTCTGGTTTCAGAGACTATCATACAGAAATTGCAACAGACTGGTGTGCAAATGGAAACATTGTGGGTGGTCTTGTTGCTTTGGCCTATATGTGCGCATATCTTGAGAGTTTTGAGAACATGGAATTATGGAAACGAAGGAATGTAGCTTCGGTTCGTGTATGGTCCTTTAACATGGGTGTTACTGTTAACAAATTGTCAGCTTCAAAGTAACAAATTCAAGTACAAAATAAGGACTAGTCAAATACACATTAACTGATATTTTGAATTTGTGGCCATCAAGAGATTATTTCTTACTATAGTCACTGGAGTGGTTGGTAAACAAGAAGCATAAGAATAAAATAAATTCATACTCCTTATCATGAAAAATTGCAGGGAGTGTATGCACAGGTAACACGCTTTTAGCACAAAGTACATTTAAAGAGCATAGTTACAGCTTGCACCAAAGTATATGTGGTGCTCGGTCTCCTCACATGGAGCTTTACCCAAAGGATTTTGTTTTCGTGGCTAGGGCTCTTTGAGGAAAATGCAATATTCCAAGAAGGATTCGAAGAGTGCAGGGAGGTAAGCAGCCTCTGCTCAATCTTATCACATCAATCACTCAGCCTCACACCATATATATTCTCCTTTTCCAGACACCCTGTAGATTTAATAAATAATCTACCTAGAGGTACGTATAGTATATCAAACTTTTGTGTGCAAAATGATCACATCACACTTCAATTTACCAGCACAGCTTGTGCACCAAGAGCCAAGACCTTGAATATAATATGTCAGTTCCTCGCCTCACCCCATCAAACAAAACCGGAATTCTCCCTTGCACTGCATAAGCATTCACAACCTATACATAAAAGTGCGCTTTTCATCATGTCTACCGTATATAAACAAATAGTAGATCAAACAACAAAACAAATTATTAGTAAACAAGAAGACTGACCTTGTAGGACAGTGATAGTGGTTGGAGAATATATCCAACTGGCGTGTTCCATGATTAGACACCACAATCACTGCAACACCAACTTACGGAGCTTGTGAGGCTGCAATGCCATTGCCGGTTATCATCAGCAAATGAGTTCAAGTGATGAAATGACTTAGATCTAAATGACCAAATATATGCAGTGTGTAGGTAGGGTAGCAAATTAATACTGAACTTCATCAGCGAATGAGTGCAGTGATCACATTAGATGATGCTACCAACTTCAGTTCATAAAAGTGAAACCATGATCAGCATCATTATTCTGATACGAACTTTTTACATCACTATTTACATATGCCATTCAGCAGGGAAAATTGCACTTTTGCTGGCGGCTTTTCAAAATCATCCAAGCCTTACTCCTATATCAGATTGAGGTCAATGTGAATCCATTTATCTTTCTTAAAATTGATTTTTTTATTTTATGTTTGTTAATATTCACGCTTTGTTGCGATAATCGATCAGGTCATTACAGTGTCATGTTGGGGAATGTACAAAACCAAGACTATCAAGTTAGTGTATGTCGAAGCGCCTCAACCTTGGATTTGGAAAAGGGAACCCCAAATTGGAGAATTCATAGTACCGATGGTTCTACCGTGGTCAATTATCTTATTACCGGTGGTCCTACCATGGGTTTCATTTGTAGCAAATGGTAAACCTTACTATGTTGAAGCCTGGCGTTTTGGTAACAAGGAGTTGCTTGCAAAACTGGCTCCACATATCAAGATAGATGGACCTTTGGAAGTAGCTTCGTACCAATTAACATTCCAGTGATTCCACACATTCACAAGTTCCATATTCTTTACTCTACATTGGAACGGGATGGCGCTACACTGGATTTGGATTAGATATCATCGAGTGTGCAGATGGTTTACGAATCATGGCTTTTTGTTTATATTCAAATAAATTAATAGGTTTTTCGCATAGAGCTAGCTATATACTAATGTAGTAATGTGTGGTTAATTATTTGCATTTCTTCACATCAGATCTATCTGTAAGTTACTAATAATATAAGAATAGTGGAAGCAACCATGCAATACTACAGATGGTCCCAAATATGGTAGTACAAAGTGAAAAAAAAAAAGGTTAATTAGAAAAGAAAAAGAAAAATGAAAAACAAAACTCACACAACCAACAAAAGCACATTCCACCTACTCTCATTCAGCAGACTAGTATGAGGTTCTGAAAGCACTCTACTCTCTCATTAAGCATCAGAAGTTCACTTTCAACTTTCAAGATCGCAGACACAATGAGCAAACTCCTCGTTGTGCTTCGTCGGGGATCTTCATCATCATCATCATCACTCTGCTACTTTCCAAGTAATATTTCTCTTCATCACTAGCTAGCTAATTGCATATCTTCCATTCATTAATTCTTGTTATTATAATCATAGACAGATTAATTATATTGTTTTGTTCTGTGCATGTGTTGTATGTAAGTAACATATTGTTCGATTTATATCATATTTTACTCGATGAATATTATCTTTTTTCTGTACTTAGTGTCTTCCTTTTCTTTCTAGCTTTTCCCTCCTTTTTCCCTGGTCTTTTGGGATTAGTAGTGAGTGCATATGGCCATTTCTACCATTTACTTTTTTATTTTTTATTCAATTCATGTGATATATGATTAAGAAGATCCACACTTACATATATCTAGCTACTATGCTTTCCGTAGTCTATCATCACTAGATTGGCAAGTAATTTGTCTAAGAATGAAAAATGTTTCCAATAATGATTAACGTAAAACAGAAATTATTATTTCATATTCTAAACCGCACTATTTCGTATGTGTACCTACGGGCCATTAACTAAGTTGTGTAATATAAATTATTGATTTATAATTGGACTTTTAATTAGAATTAATGTGTATCACTATTATTCTGAACAGATACTAGAGTATTCATATATATATCCAATTTCCTAAACCAAAAGATATATTCTTGGTGAGTTCATTGGGTAGTAAGAAACTGGAATTGGAGCGCAAACTGATTTTTCATTGTTCTTAGGTTTCTTCGTGGACGAAGGGCTGGAGTTTTGTTCGCTTGAATCAGACACACGTGGGCACGACCGGACATAGCGGATGAAGAAAGTTGAAAAGAAACCATCAGTAAGTATTTGTTGTGTTTTATGTAGCATGAAATATGAGCTCGATCTATGCATGATGATAGATGAAATATGCTTTATGAAGCTGAGAAATTTTTGTAGTGAGGAAGCTATCCTATTTACAACCAACACGTTGAATTTAAACAAATGAAATATTTGGAACTACAATTAATGTTATGATCTTGTTAATTATATGTGTGGCTAAGGGCAAAAACAATCAAGAGTATAGTGCATGTAAAGAGAATGATGCAAGTATTTGTTGTGTTTTATGTAGTACTATGAAGTATGAGCTCTATGATGATAGATGAAATATGCTTGATTAAGCTTAGAAGTTGGTTTAGTAAGGAAGATATCATGTTTACAACCAACCAATTGAATTTAAACAAATGAAATATTTGGAACTATAATTAATGTCATGATCTTGTTATGCGTGCCTAAGAGCAAAAGCAGCCAAGAATATAGTGCATGTAAAGAGAATGATGCCCTTGAATTATGCAAAAATCGAAAGATTATGATCTCCATTTCCAATCCACTCAAAACAAAATTCAAGAAACGGAAAAAACAAAAAAACAAAAAAAAAAAAGAGACAAAAATAGGATTTGAAAATAAGTACCACCACATTTATCATGATTATAATTATATCTCATACTGTCCCTGCTGCCCTATTCCAAACTGTATCCCAACAAAGTAAGAAGCATTGGGAATCAACGGTTGCCACCAGTATGTCGCAAAGCATACTGGACAAATTATCCCTAATTACCACAACAGACACCCAGATATATAGCTCGACCATCTCAAGTGGGTTTGACGAGGAATTTTGTGAAATGGCTTACCTAGCTTGTGCAAGAGACGGCATTGACTCACCTCATTCAGTAGTGGCCAAGGCCTATGCTATAAAATGAGGAGGGAAGATAAATCCTACTATGACTCAATAACATCCAAGGCGAGGGCGGATCCAGAAATTATGTTCAGGGTAGGCTAATTTAACGTGGTAATGTAGACATGAGTATAATTTTTTTATTTGGTTAATATTATCATACTAACAAATTATTAAAATATGAGTAAGTATATAGAGAGTCTAGTCTTTCCTATATAGTAGGAAATGTGATTTTCATCTAATAAATAAAAAAATTGGTCAGACCAATAAAAATCGGTCAGCTAATTTTAATATAAATGGACAAAAAGCCCTAAATCAAACCCATTTCACAATCATCTTTCTATCTCTACAATCATCTATTTCTCTCTCTAAAAACTCTCATCCTCCTTCCACCACCACCACACAGCCTCGCCGCCACCACCACCATCACCACATAGTCGCCCACCACACATGCATCCCCACCACCACCACCACCATCACCACACAACCTCCACCACCACACCTCCACCACCACCACCTCCGACTCTCCATGCCACCGCCGCCGCCACCTAAGTCAGATCTACTTTCTCTATTTTCAGATCTAATTTCTCTATTTTCATATCTACTTTCTCTCTCCTCAGATCTACTTTCTCTCTCATCTGTCATTTTATAGTGTGGTTTTAAGACTGATTCGTGCGGTTTTAAGACTGAATGATATGGTTGTAACAATCTTTCTGAATATTGATATTTTCGAGCAATTCAACTCATAGTGTTTAGATTCGATTTTTCACCTATTTGTTTACTTGTAAATGTAATATTCGGAATAATTCTGAATAACAATATTTTCGAGCAATGTATTTTGATTACATGTTCGTTGATGAGAAAGAGGAGGAATCTGAATATTGAATATTTTCGAGCAATGTATTCTGATGGATCCAATGTTGTGGTTTTAATAGATTTCAGTGTGGATTTAAGACTGGTTGGTGTCTCTTCAGATCTACTTTCTCTCTCATCTCTTATTTTCTAGTGTGGTTTTAAGACTGGTTGGTGTGATATTAAGACCAAATGATATCATTTTAAGACTCTTTCTGAATTGATATTTTCGAGCAATGATCAGCTCATAGTGTTTAAATTCGATTTTTCACCTATTTGTTTACTTTTAAATGTAATTGGAATAGTTCTGAACATCAATATATTCGAGAAATGTATTTTGATTACGTGTTCGTTGATGAGAAAGAGGAGGAGTCTGAATATTGGATATTTTCAAGCAATGTATTCTGATGGATCCACTATTGTGGTTTTAATAAATGTTGGTGTGGTTTTAATATCTGACATTGTGGTTTTAATAAGTATACATTACTACTGTGTTGGGTTTGTCCATTGTATGGTTATAAGGGGACATGGTGTGGTTATAAGTATCTTTGTTGTCGGTTTAACGGGAATTGTTATGATTTTAAGCAGGTGATGATGATGTCAATCGAGTTTGACGAAGAAAAGGCAAGAAGCAGAACTTCTCCAACAAGTTTATTAAAAAAAAAGCAATGAATGTTTCAACATATATTGTAATGACTAAAATGTTTATATTAGCTTATTGTAAACTTGTTCATTGATATTTTAATGGCAATTCTCAATTTTTTTGACTTGTTTAATCTTATTTTGTGATATTTGTGAATAATTTTAGATTATCGATTAAAACTATAATAAACCATCTTAAAACCATACTGTAGTTTCTTAAAACCACACCAAATGAAGTTATAATCATAACGAAAAATTTCAGAGCTAACAACTTAAAATCACACAATAACCTCTTAAAACCATAGCGCGAATGGTCTGACCGACCGGACAGACAAAGTAAGCTAAAAACCAGGTCTTTCCATTAATTTAGAAAAGGTTGGCCTCTCCCTAGACTTTGGCTAATTAAAATATTATTCTAAACTTAGTTTTCATATAAAATATTTTTTCATATGAGTATTTTAAATAATTAGCAATATATTTCATGTAGGAATGAAATATAAATAAGAAAGGATGTTGAAAAGGATAAGAACAAAAAAAGAAGGAAAAAGAAACCTATTTTGATAGAGGTGGGGTTCGAACCCCTTACCAAATAAATAAGAACTAACCACAAAAGAACTACACAACCTATAGCTTATATATATGCATACTATAATTATACTAACTTTGAAAACAGGGTAGGCTTCAGCCTACTCCATTCCTAGGGCAGGTCCGCCCTTGACCCAAGGCCTATGCTAGCTACAGAAGGAGAAGGGAAAGATAAATCCTCCCATGCTTTAGCATCAGTCAAGGTCTACGCTACAGAATGGGAGGGAGTAAAGGCTTATGTGCTTCATTATGTCAAGGTCTACGCTACAGAATGAGGAGGGAGTAAAGGCTTATGTGCTTCATTATTTCAAACCTATGCAATTGACCCGTACGTGTGCGGTGTGCATATTAACGCAAGTAGGAATTAGATTCCTAAACAGATTCCGCCTGCCATTGATTTATGTCGACTTTGGTTAAACAATAGATTACTGTATGACAAAACCAAGCAAGATCATGTATGAACTTCAACAAGTAAAATAAATGCATATATAAGTGTTTAAACCTTAAAACATGCATCGAATGGCATTATGGTACATACTTTTAAACAATTACTCATGCATTTAGGTGAAATAATATAATCGGCTTAACGAAAATGAATGAAGTAGCAATAGTAAGCTGGTGAACTTAGTAGAAGTTAAACAGGATGAACAACAAGACAGTTTTCGGAGGACAAAACAGTAGAA
This sequence comes from Plantago ovata, assembly GCA_028274465.1. Taxonomy (NCBI): domain Eukaryota; kingdom Viridiplantae; phylum Streptophyta; class Magnoliopsida; order Lamiales; family Plantaginaceae; genus Plantago; species Plantago ovata. The sequence goes on from CM051457.1 coordinate 32,832,395, forward strand.
CAGGTGACGTGCAAACGGAACAACTCAGAGTTAGTGCGGAAGACTGAACGACATAAGAGATAGAAAAATAACAACTCAACCTATATCCAGCGACTCGGACCCTCACACACACCCCATAGGCCAGAAGATCCTGTCCTAGCAAGCTCGAGTTTAAACTCAAGTTCTGATACCATCTGTAACGGTATAGGTTTTTTAAAAACAAATAAATTTCTTGAAAAGAGAAAATCCGAAATAATTTTAAAAACAACGGTCGACAATAAATGCCATAATAATATTTGATGCGCACAACGCTAACAGAATCAAGTAAATATCCAATAGTAACTTAGAAATCAAATGAATAACAACTATGGAAGACAGTGAAAAGTTTCATCTTCTTATTTTGAAATAAATTCCCAAAGACACCCCAGACCCTTCTCTCAGTCGCTGGCATCCTACTCGCGTGCATCCTCAGTAGTATCTGGAAGGAAGGAATTTTGAAAACAAAGAGAGTGTGAGATAAAGTATCTCAGTGAGGTTCTAAGTTAACAAACAGAAAGTAAACAGTTTTTGAAATTAAAATCCTTTTCACCAAATAATATAACAAACATAACAGATAACATAACAGAACAGAAATACAGAACAGATAAGTCGAAGTCCGTTGGTGCATCCCGCCTTATTTCTCCTACTCCCAATAGCCCTTATAGCTTCCTCCAGAGGGTATACAACTCCGGACAGAAACAGAAATCCCCGTGTACTTTGGGAAAACAGAACCTACGACCCTAATAGACCTCAGCGACTTCTGCCTCGCGCCTAAAATGGATTAGACTAGGCAATAATCAAGCAAACCCGATAGTCCTCTACTACCCAAGTCTACCTAATTACGATCTAATCGACCGGTCACATAGAAACAGACAGAACAGATACAGAACAAACAAATATGGAGAATCAAACACCGAGAAGCTGTTCTTGTGTTTCGGGTTTGAGGATATAGCAGGGATTATATTTTCATTAGGAAAAGCTGTTCTTGTGTTTCGGGTTTGAGGCACATAGGCAGTACTTGACATTTACTACTTTTACTGTGAGGGAGAGTAATAGGTCTGTGAATGATCTGTTGTGGGATTCATATGATGGGTTGGCTTATTTTCCTCCCAATTCGACTACTAGAGCAGCTAGGAAAGGCAATGTTGTGTCACTGAGGCTTGCCTGTGGCTGTGGTTGCTCGAGTGGGTTGTGGAATTATCTGATGAGTTATTTGATGGGAGATGGGTATAGTGTGGAGTCTTTAGCTAGTCGGTTTGGT